>JAWWNH010000050.1:0-600000 GCA_034641385.1 Darevskia mixta
CCCACAACAAACACTCTGTGGGGTGAGTGGGGCTAAGAAACTTCAGAGAAGTGTGACTAGCCCAAGCAGCTGCATGTGGAGGAGCGGGGATGCAAAACCAGTTCACCAGATTACGAGTCCACCGCTCTTAACCACTACACCACACTGGCTCCTACATAGGTAGGTCTGCACACAGAAGGTCCCGGATGTGATCACTGGACACCTATGTAAAAAGAGTCTGCTGGATCAGGCCAATGGCTCATCTAGCCCAGCATCCTGTTCTCACAGTGGCCAACCAGATGCCCGTGGGAAACCCAAGGCAGGATCTGAGCGCAAGAGCAACTCCCCCCCCCCCACCTTGTGGTTTTCAGCAGCTGGGATTCAGAAGGATTGCTGCCTCCAAAGGTGGAGGCAGAGCGCTGGCATCATCATCTTCATCATTTTATTTGCATGCCACCTTTCCACAGTTAAAACAATGCTCAAGGCGGCTTACAATACGAAAAGATTTTCATAGTTACAAACATAGCAAAGTAGTCATAAAAATAAATAAAAACACATCAAAAACTACATAACCAAACTGAACAATTTCCACATAAAAATAAAGATACAAAAATATCAATAGCAGCAAAAGCTCCCGACAAAACTCCCCCCCCCCAAATACCCCAGTCCTTGCTGGGCAGCAGCAGCAGCAGTTCTTATGAAGCCTGCCAGGCCCCGCCCTGGGCCAGGTGGAGAGATGCAGGAATGGGGCCCTCAGGCCCCCAGCAGGTCGGGCATCCTGGCTTAGTAGCCACCTCCTCCATGAATTTGCCTCTTTTTAAAGCCATCTAGGTTGGTGGCCATCACTGCCTCCTGTGGGAGGGAGTTCCACAGGTTAACTCTGCCCATGAATGGCCTTGAAACACCAGGGAGCCACTGTCAGTTGACAGTATGGAGTCAGACGGATCAACGGTCCAATTAGATGGGTCAAAGCATACATTTAAAGCAGCTCCCTACCCCAAATCCTGGGAACTGTAGCTCACCCCTCGTAGAACTACAACTCCCAGTACCCTTAACAAACTACAGTTCCCAAGGTTCTTTTCTTGGATGTGTGTGTGTGTGTGTGTGTGTGTGTGTGATTTAAATACGTGATGCGTGGGCAGCCTTGGTTTCTAAACAGGCAGCTTCCTTTGCTCGGAAACACGAAGAGCATTTGCCAAGAGGAGAGTCACCCCTTGAGAAGAAGCCAAGTGCACTCTGTGCACCAAATATTGCAATGCCACATGGGGCAAGGGCTGCCAAATCCAGCAGAGCCCCAGAGGAGCTATTGCACATCAGCACTTAAGTTTCATAATCTCCCCCTTCCCCTTGTTGTTGGAGAGAAAGCAGAGCGTCTTCGAAGAAGAAGAAGAAGGGAGTTCACCTGCCAATCTTCGTTTCACTCCCGCTGCCCCCCCCCAAACCCCTGCTGCTCCAGAGAAGAGGACACGGAGCAATGGTTTCAAATTACAAGAAAGAAGATTCCACCTAAACATTAGGAAGAACTTCCTGACAGTAAGAGCTGTTCGACAGTGGAATTTGCTGCCAAGGAGGGTGGTGGAGTCTCCTTCTTTGGAGGTCTTTAAGCAGAGGCTTGACAGCCACCTGTCAGGAATGCTTTGATGGTGTTTCCTGCTTGGCAGGGGGGTTGGACTGGATGGCCCTTGTGGTCTCTTCCAACTCTAGGATTCTATGAAGATCCCCGAGCCTGTTCAAAGGAGAGCCACTACAAGGTTGAGGTCAGGCTCTCATTATTCCCCTTAATGAACTCGCTGCCCCCAGAAGCTACTCGCAAACCGCCTGGCCCTGGCCATCTGGCATCCATGACCAGATGCAAAATTGGAAGGCATGGAGGAGAGGCTAGCAGCCTAGACACACACACACACACACAGACACGACCCCATCTGCCACTGCTGGGCTTGGGAGGAGACCCCAAAGTCGCCCCCAACCGCCCTCCTAAGTTGGGAAACCAAAAAAAAAGCCCCAACCACCTCCAGATGCCTTTGCCAAACTGGGCCCCTCCATGTCTTTTGGGCTACAACTCCCAGCGGCCTCAGCTTGGCAAAGGGCGCCTTAAACTTCCAGGTGGGTCACGCTACACTCCGTAGAAAGCTAGGAAAGGACCGAGTTTCTCTGCCCCGGCTCTGAAAAACCCGACGGGGGATGCTGCCTCGAAGTACCCAAACGCGGAGCCGAACCCCGCTCTGGTCCGGGTGCGTGTACTTGTCTTGTGTTCCACATTTAAAGGAGGGTGCCCCCCAACACCCCCCTCCATCCATCAATTTCATCTCTGCAAGCCTCTTCTCCTCCGCCTCCCACCCGCGCCCTCCTCACCCGCAAGCCTGCGACTACTCGACGCGCCTTGAGGCTTCGGCGAAGAAGACTCCCTGACGCAGGTTTTTGCGGCCACTCCCGTCTAGGGGGCTCTGTCGCTGAGGCTGCCCTAAACCCACGGGACCCCCAGGGACAGAACTTGGCAGAAAGCGAGCCCAGGAGGACCCCGCAGTTTCGTTAGCGAGTGGAGAGAAAGAGACACAGAGCTGCCGCCACGTCTGAACTTACCTGCCTGGGTGGAGCTGCTCTGCGGTGTCCGCTGGGCTTGTTGGGCCGTCGAGGAAGCGCCGGGAGGTTTTGGGAGGCTTGGAGGGGGCGGCGCCCAGCCACACCCGGTGCTGAGACCGCCCCCGGCCCGCCCTTTCGTCGGTGGAGAAAAAAAAAAGCGCAGCGCAGCCTGTTACCCGACGGCTTCCCCTTCGCGAGGCTCCGCGCGGGCGCATTGGCTGCCCGCTGCCTCGCGCAGGATGGCAGTCCGGGGGGTCCTTGCAAAGCTTGTCTACTCGGGAGTCAATCCCGGGGAGAGCTTGCTTCTTTCTCGGATTGGGGCTGGCGGGGGGTCTTCGCTCAGTCTGCTGGCCGGGTGGAGGCGCCGTCCCCCCGGGACTCACTTTGGAGCTTGGCGCGCCCCTCGAACCAGGGCGCGTTGCCTCGGAATTCTGACCCGCTGTGGATCGGGTGAATATATACGCAAGCATCCGCTCTTGCCAAGGGAAAGGCGCGCAAAGTGAGATGCTGGAGGAGCCCCTGGAACTTTTAAGAGACTTAAATTTTAAGAACACAACCGCGAGATCAGCCCATGACCCCCGATGATTTGTGTGCTGGAACACTTGCTTTGGCTTTTGAGACAGGTGTCTACACTTCTGTTTCTAACTGTAATAAAAGCTGCGAATATAACGCTTTAAGTGCATTATACAAATGTGACACTAGATGGCGATGGTGAGTTTATGGCGAATTCAACATATTTTTCAAAACGCTTTTTTAAAAAAAGTATTTTCGCAGCACTTTTTAAAAATATGCGTCTAGATTTATGTTTTAGTGTAAAGCTTTCCGAGATGTTTAGACGTTTTAAATTTTTGTATGGATAATAATTGTGCTCTGACTGACGGTCGAATAAACTATTATTGTTGTTGTGTCTAGATTCCCCATGTGTTTGTTGTATGTCTTATGCTGGTCCTTTAATATAAGCTGAGAGGTTTCTATGTTTGTGCTTGCCGTTTTCCATAGAATCCAGTGCCGGATTACTGAGTAGGGAAAGTAGGCAAACTATGGGCCCCACAGGTTTTAGCGGCCCTGCAGCAATGGATCTAAGTTTATTTATTACAATTGTTGGTTGGTAAAATAAAAAAAAGTCTTAGGAGATAATTTGTGAGGGCCCCCCCCCCCCCAGATTTCGACGGTCTAGGGACCTCTCCAGCAGGGCTGTCTTAAGCATATCCAGCACCGTGGTTCAAAGATCCCTCCGCCCCCCCCCCATTTCCCAGAGCTGTCGGCCTTTTCCCAAGCCTCTGCGGGGATCGCTCTCCTCCCGCGGAGGCTTGGGAAGGAAGAGAAGAAGAAGAGTTTGGATCTGATACCCCGCTTTATCACTACCCGCAGGAGTCTCAAAGCGGCTAACATTCTCCTTTCCCTTCCTCCCCCACAACAAACACTCTGTGAGGTGAGTGGGGCTGAGAGACTTCAGAGAAGTGTGACTAGCCCAAGGTCACCCAGCAGCTGCATGTGGAGGAGCGGAGACGCGAACCCGGTTCACCAGATTACGAGTCTCCCGCTCTTAACCACTACACCACACTGGCTGCACGCCCACCAGCCATATAGTTGGCGGGGCCCAGCTTCCATCCTAAGCCTCTGCAGGGATCGTTCTCTGGGCTTGGGAGGCAAGCTGTCCGCCAGCCATATGGTTGATGAGGCACAGCTGGTGGGCGTGCAGGGAAAGGGGGGGGCCGCCGGCAAAGCCGCGCACCTCCCCCACTGACTGGGGCACCCCCGAGAGGCCAGCGCCCTGGCACAACACGCCAGTAAGCCCAATAGGAAAGACAGCTCTGCTCCCCAGGGTTTAATCCAGCACTGATAGAATCATAGAATTCTCCCCCCTCCCATTCTCCCCTTCCACTTATAGGAGCCAACTCCAAGGGGCCAAGGTCCCTTCTCCCCCCCTTAAAATATTGAGGGGGCCGCACACCCCCAAGTTGATGGGCATTACCATTCAAACGTTGTGTGTGTGCTTACTATTGATTTTGCATGGCAGTGCTTACCCCAGCCCAATATTTTATTCAAGTTGGTACCCCTGCCTTCCACTTTGGCTTGGAAATAAACCCCATTGAGCCCAGTGGGGCTTACATGGGGATGGGCCATAGCTCAGCAGTGGAGACCTGCTCTGCATGCAGACGGTCCCAGGTTCATTCCCCAGTGGCATATCCAGGTTAGACACCTCTGGCAGAAACCACAGAGAACCGCTGCTGGTCACTATAGACGACACTCAGGAGGGTGGACCACTGGCCTGACTTCCTAGGTTTCTATGGGAACAGGATGAATCGTAGAATTGTAGACTGAAAGGGACCCCAAGGGTCATCCGGTCCAGCCCCGCTGCAATGCAGGAATCTCAACTGAAGCATCCAAGACAGATGCATGAGCCAACCTCTGCTTAAAAACCTGGGCTGCAAAGTGGATTGAAAAGAAGACTTGAGATTTGATCTACAATGAATTAAAAAGGATGCTTAGATATACCATTCCCAAAAACCCTGAAGCTTTTTTGTTAGGTTTGATGGGTAATGAAATTGCAAGGGTAGATCAAAGACTTTTTATGTACGCCACAGTTGCAGCGAGAACTTAGCTGGCCCAAAAATAGAAATTACAAGATCTACCTACCATTGCGGAGTGGCAGGCGAAGATGTTGGATTATGCGGAGATGGCCAAGCTGACCTGCAGAATTTGAGACCAGGACAATTCGAAATTTCATAGAGATTGGAGAAAATTTCTGGTTTATTTAAATGATAACTGTAAAAATTTAAAGACTCTAGCAGGATTGAAATAAATCCTACAACAAGGATTTTAGTTAAAGAATAAAGTGTGCGAGTAGGTTGAAATAAAATACCTGTTGAAGGGAGGGAGGGAAGTCAAGACTTGGCAGAGTTATGGGATGTATTGTTGGTTTTTTATTTGGTTGGAATATGTTAAAAGATGAAAATAATAAAAATGTACTGGGGGGGTAGAGAACCCAGAGGCTGAGAGGGAGGGTGTGTCAGACGGAAAACCAATTTATAGATAGATAGATAGATGAGTAACATTGTATTAATGCAAAGATGTTATATGTAACGTTGCATTTTTGTAATGTCTTGTTCAATTTTTAACATACTAAGCGGTATAGGAATTAGATAATCTGATCAAAATCTAGCCGAATCTAAAAAAGAAAAGAAGATTTGCATAGGTGTCAGTCATGGGGCTGAGATTCTTCTAATACTTTCAGAGACCAGCAGAGGTCAGTTCAGCTCCAGAGATGAGGCAGATGCTTGGTTTTTTTTGCAAAGGGAACAAGCAGCTTGTTGAGCTGGCTGAAGCCCAGCCCTCATCCTTTGTGGATCTAGCAAAGGGCCTGCTTCATTTCAGCTCTAATCCTAACCTTATTTACCTGGAAGTAAATCCCAGTGAGTAGATGTGTTTAGGAATGTGCTGCATATGCATTTTTTATATATTGCATCATTCGTGTCTTCCTTTGAGCCTCACTATGACCCTCCTGCTTTGGAGGCAGAAGATCCTAGGGCATCTCCTGGTGGGGTAAAGGTAAAGGGACCCCTGACCATTAGGTCCAGTCATGTCTGACTCTGGGGTTGTGGCGCTCGTCTCGCTTTACTGACCGAGGGAGCCGGCGTACAGCTTCCAGGTCATGTGGCCAGCATGACTAAGCCGCTTCTGGCGAACCAGAGCAGCACACGGAAACGCCGTTTACCTTCCCGCCGGAGTGGTACCTATTTATCTACTTGCACTTTGACGTGCTTTCGAACTGCTAGGTTGGCAGGAGCAGGGACCGAGCAACGGGAGCTCACCCCGTCTCAGGGATTCGAACCGTCAACCCTCTGATCGGCAAGCCCTAGGCTCTGTGGTTTAACCCACAGCGCCATCTGCGTCCCTCCTGGTGGGGTATCCGGCCTGAAATCCTGGAGAGCTGCTGCCATTCAGGGTAGGTGACACTGTGCAAGACAAACCAAAGGTAACACAGATTCCTCTGTTTCAGCTGGAACTTCCAAAGGGAAGCCTGGGACCTGAGTCTGGGACTTCAAAGGGAAATGACTGAATTGAAATCCACCCTGAGGTGCTGTGCTGTCACTTGTGGACAGGGGTGAAGGAAGGCTAACAGGCACCCGGTGCAAGGTGTCAGGGCAAACCGCAAGGCGATGCATGCATGTGCGCCGTACATACGCCACATCCGTGGCAGTGCTACGTACTGTGTATGCGCAGTACATAGTGGCGCCGCGCATGCGCCTCGGGGAGATTTGCCTACGGTGCCGCTCGAGCGCCGTATGGACGGCAGCGGGATCCTCTACTCGTGGCTGCAGCAGCGGAGGAGGGATCCTGCCTCCGTCCGTACAGCACTCGAGCGGTGCCGTCAGAACATCTGCTCTGCATGCAGAAGGTCCCAGGTTCAAGGGAAAGACTCCTTGTCGAAAACCTGGAGAGCAGCTGCCAGTCAGTGTAGGAGACACTGAGCTCGAAAGGCCAAAGGTTTGGCTGTGTATAGCGCAGCTTCGTAGGTTGCTAGGGAGGTTTGGGGAAACCTGTGCGTCTTTCTTTCCTGCACAGCAAAGCCAGTATCCCGAGCAGTGCCAGATTTATGTATAAGCTAAACAAGCTACAGCTTAGGGCCCCACTCTCTTGGGCCCCCCAAAAAAATTTAAAGGGAAAAAACCTGGATGTACATGTTGTGTATTGATTCAAAGTGTTATCATATCTGTATTACTATTGTCTGTAATCACATTAGGGTAAAGTAACTGCCTTCCTGTCCCAGAAGGAACAGTTACTATTGGTGCATTCAAGTTGCTGCATTGGGATCCTCAGTCTTATTGGTTCCCACCAAAAAGCAGCTGTGTGATTGCTTGAGATTGTTCCCTCCTAAATGTACCTTTTCCTAGCCAGTCCTCTGTCCCTATAAATGTAGCTTCCCTACCCTCAGTTCCCTCAGTCTTGTTTGCCTGAATAAAGAGTTGTTACATGAAGAAGCTGTCTCCTGCCTGCTATGTCAGAGAGCTGAAATCACTTGCTGAAATCATTAACCCACGCTACAACAGTACATTTCCAAAATATAAGATAAAAAAACAAATAAAATAAAACCTACATACAGCAACTGTGTTTTGTGTTGTGTAGGCGCCTATGATGTAAATAATGAGCTAACCTGCTCCCTAAAATATCACTGGTTTGCTCATGTATGATAAAATACATATTTTGTTATGTGCAATTGGCTTTAGATACCTATTAGATCTATAAATTATCATATGGCATCTATTCAACACAAAAAACTGGGGACAATTTGTTGTTGACAAAGGACAGCTGGACATAGAAAGGGCCCCATTACCTTCAGTCACTTAGGGCCTCATCAAACCTAAATCCGGCCCTGATCCTGAGCTGATTTTACAGCTGACCCACTATGTCTCTTTTTAGCCCTGTGACAACATGAAGTCACCCTGCCCTCTCCGCTCTTTCTGGCGCCTCTGTTACCTGCACAAACTGTTAAGTGGAGAGGAGACGCCTGTCTTTGAAAGAGAGAAGATTTCACCGCACACAAAAACAACCTTCCACGCCCACCTCCCTCGCAGTTCATTCACTTAGTAGCCCAGGGGGCCAACAGCAATTTCGTTTGTTATTGCTGATTGACACAAATGGCATGTTGGAGGGATAAAGAAGATGTGTTTGTGCTCCACGCCTCCCCCCCCCCAGCCCAACACGTTTTCCTCTAAGTGGAAGCAATTGCAATGGAAAACCTCATTGTGAGGCTTAATGGACATCTGACTCACAGCAAAAATGGAGGTCTGTATGTCAATTGATCTTGGATTTTTTATGAATGAAAATAGGGTCAGAGACCTCCAGGTCTCTTTGGCTAGCCCTTCAGACTCTCACCAGGTGACACTGGGTTTTTTGTTTGCTCTTTTGTTTGCTTGTGATAGTTTATTTATTTGTTATTTATTGCATTTATCAGCCACTTTTTCTCTCCAATGGGCCCAAAGTGGCATACATGGTTCTCCCTCCCCTCATTTCGTTCCCACAACAACCCTGCGAGGTAGGCTAGGCTGAGAGGCAGTGACTGGCCCAAGGTTTCACCCCGCGAGCTTCATGGCTAAGTGGGGGAGAGGAGGGGGCCTAGGCAGCTGTAAGGGACCTTCAGTCTTGGCATCTACTGTACTTTTCCGTGTATAAGACTAGGTTTTTTTTCTTTAAAAATTATGCTAAAAAGTGGGGGCTGTCTTATACATGGATAGTGCATAGGGTGGACATTTGATTGGTTGCTGCCGCAGCTGTCAACATCTATTGGCAATGTTATTGGTTGCTGCGTCAACGGCTGTTGTTGATTGGCTGGCGCTGCGGCAATTGGGCCGGCGAGAGGACAGACGAGAGGCAGATTTTGCATCGTATGCGGGTGAGCGATTTTTAGCAATCCCCCGTAAAAAAGCTCAACAACCCTGTGCGATCCCCCCCCAAAATACTCAACAACTCTGAGCCACCTCCCCCCATTTTCTTAAATTTGAGTCCCCAAAAATAGAGGGCGTCTTATACATGGGGGAGTCTTATACACAGAAAAATACGGCACTTTATGGGGGCAAGACCTGCCAGAGTTGAGTTGCTCTGCCTGGAACTCCTATGCAGATCCTGTTTTTGCTAATAAAGAGTTAATTCCAACTTGCTTGGTGTGATTTACTGCCGGCTCGCTCCTGTCAGCAGCCCAGATCCACACCCTTCTTGGGTGTTTTTGTCTGGCTGGGGATGTGTCCTTGAACTCTCTTCCTAATTCATTCATCTTGCATGGCAAAGGATGCAGAGAAGCAATGATTCAGACCTGTGGACAAGTATCTCACTCGTCCAAGAGGCCAGCCGGCCTCAAGTAACAAAATCGCCATGCTTTGCAATAGCCATTGCTGGGCTCGTCTTGGCCTCGAGCAGAATTTCCCCCCAGGGAAACAGTCAGTGACGCAGCAGTCCTGGTGCACATTTGAGGAGTGCTAATCTTCCTCAACGCGACTTTCAATTCCAATTCATGCAAAGAGGAGGACAAACAGAATGAAGAGGCTGAAGTAATCCCCAGGCATTCAGTCGCATAAAATATTCTGTGGAAGAAATTTTATTTATCCTCTGCGATGCTCGTAGAATCTAAATGATTGCTATGAATATAATTACCTTGATTAATCTAAGTGCCGTAGCTGATTTCTTGGAATCTGTGAGTTTGGAGGGTGTTGGGTAAACACTATCAACTGTCGTGCCATGATTTAACTTGTCCCCATTCCCTATCCACCCCCACCTGCACAACAAACCTCTCCCAGGGGCCAGTCCAAAAACATCTAGAGGGCACCAGGTTGGGGAAACCTGATCTAACTCACTATAACTACATAATAAACAGCCTGGATAGCTCAGCTGGTTAGAGCGTGGTGGTGATAAAGCCAAGGTTACAGGTTCGATCCTAATAATAATAATAATAATAATAATAATAATAATAATACCACACCCATCTGGCTGGGTTTCCCCAGCCACTCTGGACGGCTCCCAACAGAACACTAAAAACAAAATAAAACTTCAAACATTAAAAACTTCCCTAAACAGGGCTGAGAGCCAGTGTGGTGTTGTTTAAGGTGTGCCAGTGTGGTGTAGTGGTTAAGAGCGGTGGACTCGTAATCTGGGGAACCGGGTTCGCGTCTCCGCTCCTCCACATGCAGCTGCTGGGTGACCTTGGGCTAGTCACACTTCTCTGAAGTCTCTCAGCCCCACTCACCTCACAGAGTGTTTGTTGTGGGGGAGGAAGGGAAAGGAGAATGTGAGCCGCTTTGAGACTCCTTCGGGGAGTGATAAAGTGGGAAATCAAATCCAAACTCTTCTTCTTCTTCTTCATCAGATGTCTTCTAAAAGTCAGATAGTTGTTTATTTCCTTGACATCTGATGAGAGGGTGCTCCATAGGATGGGCGCCACCACCGAGAAGGCCCTCTGCCTGGTTCCCTGCAACCTCACTTCTTGCAGTGAGGGAACCCCCAGAAGGCCCTCAGAGCTGGACCTCAGTTTCTGGGCTGAACGATGGGACAACTGCATATTCCTGCATTGCAGGAGTTTGGACTAGATGTTCCTCCTGGTCCCTTCCAATTCTAAAATTCTATGGTTCTAATAAGACTGCATAAAAAAAAGAGCTTGAGATGGCTCAGATTCTGCACCGCTTGGTTGGGGAACTGCATTGCAAAATTCAGAGAACTGCAAATCTGAAAACATAGTTCTGCTTCTATTCACATATTGGTTCAAGAAGTACAAGCTAGGTAGTTTTCCATTAAAATATCCCATCCCAAATTGCTTGGGAGAAAGCTCCCGTCCACCGGAAGCATGCACACATGCACACACACAAGGGCATAGCTGTCAACTTTCGGATTTGAAAATAAGGGATTTTTCCCAACTTTCAGATTTGAAAATAAGGGATGCCGCGAGGGCGGTGCAATGGCACGTAGATGGGCGCGTAGATGGCAGGCTGTCTGTCTATCTGGTTGGCCGTGAGGGTCTGGCTGCACAAGGCATGCAAGCTCTGCCCCCAGTCGGTCTCAGACTCCTTATTGGCAGCCGAGCAACGCAGCTGAGGAGCCTCCCTGGCCGGCAGGGAGGGAGAGGAGCTGCTTCCTTTGAAATCCGGGAAATTTAAGGGATAGCAACAATCCGGGATAGCAGCGGGAAACGGCATTGGAATAAGGGAGTTTCCCGCCAAAAAAAGGGAAGGTTGGCAGCTATGCGCAAGGGTCATGTTGGGATCACACTTATGACTCTTCCTTCGCAGCCTTGAGAAACGCCGGTTTTGCTTCTCTCCTCCAGGCACGCCTCAGCAGCAGCTGCATCAGGCAATTAAAATAAAAAATGAAAACCCTATTTACAGCTAAGGTATGTTAGCGTCATCAATGGGCTGGTTTCTGGCTGTTTTAATATGACGGTGGGAGCGTCATGATTTGGCTGGGATTTGCAATGTCTTTCATGCTAAAACATTCAAGCCACAGCCTCGTCTCTGGGAAAATGAGGCCACATGCATGCCCCGACGTGAAGGATTTGCAGCTGACCCGGAAAATATTCCTTCCTTTCCCAGCCAGCCATCACCTCGGAGCCATTGAAACAGCCCCCTGTGCCTCCTCTGTATACAGAGCTGGCAAGACTATCCGGGAAAATCTGAGACCAGCGAGACCAACAGTTTGAAAAAGACTGGAGTAAATTTATTATTTATTTGAAAGAACATTGTAAACACTTAACAACACTAACATGACTGGCTCAAAGGTTTGTCAGTTAAAATTAGAAAATTATTTACAATGATAGGGAATTTCAAAGTTAAAGGAAAGGTAGATGAGGGGAATGAGAAATGCAGATGAAATTGTAGTTGGAAGTTAGAAAGTCAGTTGGGAGAGATGGCAGGAAGTCGTCGACTCGAGAGAGTCAGAATATAGGTAACTAGCTGACCCGGCCACGCCTTGCTGTGGCTGATTTGGTGAAATGCAAAAGTAAGATACAGTATGACAGAGAAAGCGTATGTTTACTTACACCCTATCTCATTGAAGTTCAGTCTATGTGTTCTCCGTTTGCACCTCCCGTTTTTGTCTTCATTTCTACAACTGTTTATTACTACTATTTTAGTCTATGAGGTTCTTTGTCCTGATTTTGTCAATGGCCTTCTTCGATGTTGTTGACGTGTAGTGGTGGGCTGTATGTTTGTTTTTATAGGAACACGTTTGTATCTCTGGAAAGTGTGGTATCTGGCTCGAAATGTGAGTAGCGGCGTTGTCATCCGGCCTCTCTCTACAGCCGGTTGAGGTAGCGTCGCAAACCGCGAAAATGGCGATTCCTCCCGGCGTGGCTCTATACCCGCTGGCAGAGCCAGCAGTAGTGTTTGTGGGTGGTCTGTCTGTCGATTGGATGGTGGTAGTGATGTCAGGAAAGGAGGGGTCAGAAACAGGTATGTTGTGCTGTGCTGTTTAACGTCCACTGGAGGGCGCTATATATTTTTGCACAAAATCACATTTTTACCTGGGAAAGGTGTGGTATTTGCACAATGTAATTACATATGATCACTCCCCTTTGGGCATGGAACGTTGTGTCCAAATTTGAACGGAATCGATCAAGGGGTTACGGAGAAAGGCGATTGTTAACAAACATCCAACTTGAACGATTTTATATACGCTGTTTCCCCCTTTTTAATACGTAGTCATAAAGTAAGCCATGGCAGGGATTTTTTACCTTTGTGAGAAGTAAGATGTACCCCAAAAGTAAGCCGTGGTGCCGCCATTGTTCCCGTCGCCTCCTCAGCCCCTCCTGCGTGCGCAGGGAGCCAGCGAACCAGTGAGAGGCACGGGGGGAAACGCGCCTCTTGCGGAGTTCTGCCCCGCCTGCTCAGTGCGCAGGGGGAGGCTGTACCGTACCATACTGACGTAATAAAAATAAGACATCCCCCGAAAATAAGCCACCCTGTGTTTTTTTGAGGAAAAAAAATTATAAGACGGTGTCTTAAAAAGGGGGAAAGACGGTATATAGATGTAAAGTTACGTAAAATCACACGGTGTTTTTTGAAAATGAAAATGCCAATAAATATAATAATAATTAAAAAAGAAACAGCTCCCTGTGCCTCATTTGGGCCTCCAAACTTCAGGGTCAAAGCAGCAGCATCTCTTTCGATCCCATAAAGAGCAAGAAGCCGTGTCCTGTGGTATACTGAATGCTGGAGGTGCAGCTGCCTCTTTTAACTGATCTTGCTCAGTGTCCTTAACTGATTTATGCAGACATGTAGCCAGAGAAGTGCTCTGCACATAGAACAGAGGAACCGGGCAGGACCAGCCCAAGACATTTTGGCCCTTGAGGCGCACCAAACGTCACCCCCCTCAGCGATGACACCCGGGGCGGCTCGCCTCCACCGCACCCCCTCCCTACACCTCTGTCAACAGTTCCCAGAATTCTTTGTGAAAGATCCATCGCATCCTGGTCACCGTCTCTTTGAGCTCTTGCCATCGGGACGGAGATACAGGACGATGACAACAAGAACAAGCCGTCTTAGAAACAGCTTCTTCTCCAGAGCGATCGCGGCCTTGAATGGGAAGCCTGGACTTTGAAGTCATCTAATCTTACCTGTTAGGTTTTATCATTGTATGGTTTTAATCAGTGTGTATGGTTTTAATCAGTGTTTTTGTAGTTGTTTTGTCTTTGCGTGGAGTGCCCTATCTGGGTGGATGGAGCAGCCAAGTAATTTCGTTGTCCCCAAAGGGGACAATGACAATAAAATATATTCTATTCTATTCTATATCAGCACCCCCATCCTTTCTGGCGTAGGGCTGCCATTCTCAGCTCCTCCAGGCTCTCCTCCCCCTGTTTGCTGAGCGTGGCATCTCAGGGAGAGGCAGCTTCCAAAAAAAGAGCACCCTTCTAATTAAAGCTTGCTGGTTTGGCTCCAGCATCACTCCCTCGGCAGCCGGCATTTTCTGACCCATTTTCCCTCTTTTTTGCAGCATCTCACCCTGCAAGGACAGTTTCGATCGCTTGGTGGAAAGAGATTGGAATCTTCCAGCTGCTCTGCATTGGAGACTGCATGCTGGGGAAGTCAGGTCTTTGGCCTGGCATTCCTTCAGGGCTATCTTAAGCCTATCTGGCTCCCTGGTGCAAGGATCCCTCCGGCACCCCCCCATGCCCACCTTTCCCTCCGGGCAGGCAGCAGCAACCGAGAGGAGGGGTGGCCGCCAGGGATTGCGCCCACCTCCCAGGCAGGGCACACACACTAGCCGGAGAGGGGCGGACGGATGGAGGGAGGGAGGGATGGAGGCTGATCGCTGCGCGCTGTGGTTCACCGCGCCACTAGCCTCTATGGCTAAGACGTCCCTGCATTCCTTATATACGGAGGAATTCCACCTTGTCCTGAGTCAGACCATTGCGGCCCTCCAGGCCTTCCCACCTGGCCCTTGAAACTCCGCCCCGGCCACGCCTTTCACTGACACTGCTTTGCCTCCCAAGTGAATTTTCCTGTTTGGAATGTGTGCTTGAACTCTGAAAATGCCCCTTGCATGTCAAAAGTGTGTGTGTGTGTGTGTGTGTGTGTGTGTGTGTGTGTGTGTAGAGACGCCAGGTTGGTGAATGATGCCTTAGTCCACGCGTGGCTGCATATACCGGTATATTGCAATTTCCCACAGAGGTGGTCACGTAAATGTGGTGTGAGTGTCCAGCGAACTCTCAGCAATGTGTTAAAAAAAAAAAAACCAACCTGCAAAATCTCCCCTCCCTCAAATATGGGAATTTAACGGAGCCAGCTTCTCGCATAAGCGCTGTCGAACTGCCACACTCAATATTCATCATGCAAGTTTAACTTAATGAGGGTATAAGCTCTGAGATGCTCATGACAAAGGAATACCTCTGGGCAAAGCTGATGAGTTTAGCATCTGTCATGCTTCGGGAGCAAAGCTAATAAGGAGATGGGGACAGGCGTCCAATCTGTTTCCGTGTTTTCGCTCGTCGCGGTTATTAGAGTCCCCAGATATTCCGAATTGCCGTGATCCGATTTGGCACGGTGCCGACTGCTTCCGCGTAGAAGAGGCCACACTGTGCCAAATGGCGAGACCTGGCTTCAGTTTTTCTGGCTGCTTTTGCTTCGAGCAAAACTACACTACTGGTACTGCGGCCCTCTGGAAGTTTGCCTGTGGCCCCCACGCTGAAAAAAGGTTCCCTACCACCCAGGGTATTAGGGCCTCGTTTTGGCTTCACGTTATCTGAAAGCACACCCTGCTGGAATCACTCAAGCTGGCGTCTCTGGGTAAAAGGATCTTGTAGCATGATGGCAACGGGGTCCTCCATGATGGTGGCATTCTTGTTGTTGGCATCTGTCTGCCTTGAGAGACAATGGAGTGCGCCTCCACGGGTGAAGTCAAACCAACGCGTTAGCAGCACAGAAGTGACCTTCCTAGGGCAGAAGCTTGGGCAGTGTGTACGGAGGTTCTGGACTGCCCAGACAATAGGACATCCCTCTTAGCCTCACTGATGCATAGCTGTCAACTTTCGGATTTGAAAATAAGGGATTTTTTCCAAACTTTCGGATTTGAAAATAAGGGACGCCACGAGGGCGGTGCAATGGCACCAAGTAGCCTCGCCACCCTGCGCTCCAGAGGCTGTGCGCGAACGGGTGAGCGAAAGAGCGAGTGCATAGACGGCAGGCAGGCTGTCTGTCTGGTTGGGCATGAGGGTCTGGCTGCACAAGGCATGCAAGCTCCGCCCCCAGTCGGTCTCAGACTCCTTATTGGCAGCCGAGCAATGCAGCTGAGGAGCCTCCCTGGCCGGCAGGGAGGGAGAGGAGCTGCTTCCTTTGAAATCCGGGAAATTTAAGGGAGATCAACAATCCGGGATAGCAGCGGGAAACGGCATTGGAATAAGGGAGTTTCCCACAAAAAAAGGGAGGGTTGACAGCTATGCACTGATGTGGTCCAAAGGAAAACAGAGCAATACATTTGGCACCAGCTTGGCTTCAGGAGTTGCAGGAAGGAGGCGTACAAGGCGCCATCCAGCCAACTTAGGGACTCCGCTCTGGATTTTTGTAGCATTTACTCCTGAGCCTTTTCATATCCTGAAGATATCCCACGAGGCAGCAGAGGTTTAGGATCAGAGTTTCCCTTCTTCTATATGGGCTCCCTTCCCAGGTTGATGAGCCCCATCTGCTCCTCACTCTCCTCTACAGCATGTGCAGAAACAGGGGCGGAGGAATGTGGGGGCGATGGGAGCACACCACCCCCATTGCCGCGATCCAAGGGGGGGTTCCAGCTGCCCCCCCGCGCTGGGCGCCCCGCCCCCACAGGCTGTGCGCCCTGCCCCCGTGGTCGGCGCACTCCTCCCCCAGAACGCGCGCCACGCCCCTTTGGGTGGCACGCTCCGCCCCTGGGACGTGTGCCAGCCCTGCCCCCGCTTGTTCACCACCCCTGGTGCCAGAGAATGAAGCTCCGCCACTGTGCGGAAACCATCCAAACGGAAACATTCACCCAGAGGAAAAAATGACATGGCTGGGAAACCGTATTGCAAAAAATTCAGAGAAGCGTGAATTTCAAAGGAAGGCTTTGTTTCAGTTGCGTCTTGTTTCTGAAAGTACAGATTTAAATGCAAACAGATTGGATTTCTCTCTGCACCCCCATTCCTACTTCTGAGTAGTCGTGGTTCAGGTGGTGCTGTTACAGCAGGGCTGGGGAACCTGTGGGGTCCAGATGTTCCCAAATTACAACTCCCACCAGCCCCAGCAAGCATGGCCAATGCCCAGGGGTGATGGGAGTTGTAGTTCAGCCACCACTGGAGGGCCACAGGTCCACCACACCTGTTGTAGATGCACCTGTGGTCTGACTCAGTCTAAGGCAGCCCCCTGCGTTCCAACTATCAACTATTGCATACGTGACAAATTCATCTTTGCACACGGCAGCAGCAGAGAAACAACATTTGTGTGCACTGCCTTCATGCACACGTAGAGACCCACACCGTTAAACTTTCATGGCATCCAAAGATTTTTCTTTAATGGAAGTTTAAATTATTTATCTCTCCCCCCCCCCCGGCAAGCCAGGCTGGGTATCGCTCCCCCTCTGAGTCCATCTGCCTCTCGCTGCTGGCGATGCAAGTTATATAGAGAGGTGCAGAGGGAATATGGGAATATGGGAAACCGATAAGCAGGAAAGCTCATGGGGTTTCAGGGGAAAATAGATCCCAGAAGTTTGAAAGGCTCCTTAGCCAGACACAGTCTTCTTCAGAGCTGATTCCCAGATTCGCTTGCAAGGGCAAAATCCATCTGCCGAGAGCAGATTTCATGCACAGAAATGGGGATTCGGAATATTTTTAGAGCCTATTAATATGTAATGACTCTCGCAGCCTAGACAACCTGTCTGAGCTTCTGCAAAGCAGAGCTTTTCATTTCCTTTTGATGTGGAAAAAGTCTAGAGCAGGCAATGGCTTCCTTACATGCCTTGGCCTGGCCTGGGAGTTGGAAGGGAGCTCTTGCCTGCCTTTGTTTCTTGGGCAAGCGTTTGCGTAGTAGACCAAGCCTGGGAGAATCGGTCCATTTCGGTTTCCTCTCCCTGGCTCATTCCCCCCAATCTTAAGTTCTCCACATTTCCATGTTAGCTTGCAAATTTGTTTTTCTAAAAAGCCCCCGTGAAAACTCACCACCGTTTTGGTGCGAATGTCTCCTAAGAAACACGTTTTTGGCAAGCGATTTCCCCCTGATGTGCATTTTGAAATTTATCCGTCGCCAAGATATGCAGTTCCCTAGATGAACACCTTAGAAGAGGAAGAGTTTGGATTTGATATCCCGCTTTATCACTACCCTAGGGAGTCTCAAAGCGGCTCACATTCTCCTTTCCCTTCCTCCCCCACAACAAACACTCTGTGAGGTGAGTGGGGCTGAGAGACTTCAGAGAGGTGTGACTAGCCCAAGGTCACCCAGCAGCTGCATGTGGAGGAGCGGAGACGCGAACCCCGTTCACCAGATTACGAGTCTACCGCTCTTAACCACTACACGACACTGGCACACCTTAAACAACTTTAGTGCACAGTACATGGCTGGAGAACTGGATTGCAAAATTCGGAGAAGCGTGGGGTTTGAAGGATGGCTACCGTTCAGCTCATCCATTGTTTCTGAAAAGGCAGGTTTGCCTTCAAGAACAAGCTGACTTGAGTTTCTCCCCCACTCCTAGTATAGTCTGCCAGTCCAAGTGTATTCTGCCACATGTCACTTACACAATAACGATGCATTAGTATTGTCCATCCACATATCCTTCCTCTTTATTAGTTTTTTTTCCTGCCATGCTTCCCCAAGGTTACCATATTATTGTAACCTGGAGGGGCACCTTTGCACTATAGCACAGCAAAAGAGGGGGAATATATATGTTTCTGCACATGCTGTAGGGGAGAGGGGAAGGAAGCCCATCTAGGAGAAGGAAAACTCTGACCCCAAACCCCTGCTGTCTTGCAAGGTATCTTCAGGAGAATAAAAGGCTAAAGAGTAAATCCTACACAAATCGAGAACATGGTCCCTAAGACGGCTGGGTGGCGCCTTGTATGCCTCCTTCCGGCAACTCCTGCAGCCAAGCTGGTGCCAAACATCTTGCTCTCCTTTCCTTTGGACCCCATCAGGATGCTGAGAGAGGGGTCTTGTCGCCTGGGCAGCCCAGGACCTCCAGTCACACTGCCCAGGCTTACGCCCCGGGGAGGTCAGTTTGGTTCTGCTAACACAGTGGTTCAGTGAGAGCTGGACCATCAAGAAAGCTGATCGCCGAAGAATTGATGCTTTTGAATGATGGTGCTGGAGGAGACTCTTGAGAGTCTCATGGACTGCAAGAAGATCAAACCTCTCCATTCTGAAGGAAATCAGCCCTGAGTGCTCACTGGAAGGACAGATCCTGAGGCTGAGGCTGAGGCTCCAATACTTTGGCCACCTCATGAGAAGAGAAGACTCCCTGGAAAAGACCCTGATGTTGGGAAAGATGGAGGACACAAGGAGAAGGGGACGACAGAGGATGAGATGGTTGGACAGTGTTCTCGAAGCTACCAACATGAGTCTGACCAAACTGCAGTTACTTTACAGACAATAGTAATACAGACATGATAACCTTTGAATCAATACACAACAACAGGAGTGCCTGGCGTTCTCTGGTCCATGGGGTCACGAAGAGTCGGACACGACTAAATGACTAAACAACAACAACATATATATACATATATATATATATAGGAAGACCTGCGGTATAAAAAGTTGCAGGACTTCAGCAGGAAAGCATGGACTATGCACTAATTGGAAATTAGGCAGTATGGTCTCTCCAGAATTTTTGCCAGTGCGATCAGTATTGAAAGCGGAATTGCGTATACATGCCCCATAACATCATGAGCACAAGGCATCCTAATGGCACCATAAAAAGGATGTCTGGAAGCGCCCATGACACCTTCTCTGTTTACCCAAGAACAGGGCTTTCAGGGGATCTACTCTAACTTAGGCCACACACTATTTTACTTCCCCCAAAGCATCCTGGGAACTGCAGTTTGTTAAGAGTGCTGGGAAATGTAGGTCTATAAAGGGAAAGCTACAGCTCCCAGAATTCCTTGGGGGAAACCATGTGCTTTCAGCATGTGGTGCGGCTGTGATGGAAGTTGACCGTTGTCTATTGTGTATTAGGGTCACTGTGTGACCAGAAAGTGCTGCGAGTGCAAATCACGTACCTGAAATGCTCTCAGTTTCCAAAGTCGATAATTTGCCTTTCTGAACCAGACACAGGGAAATATGAAAACAGAGGGGTTTGAACCCCTTTTTTGTCTTTGGTGTTCTCAGGTTGCCAACGACATCCTTCCTGAACCTTGGTTCCGAGATCGAAACGCACTCCAAGCTGCTCCGATGGCAGAGCATCTGTCTTGAATGCAGAAGGTCTCCGGTTCAGTATGTGGCAGTGTCTCCAGGCAGGATGGGGAAAACCTGTGTCTGAAACCTTTGACTCTGCGTAATGCAACTCCCTGCATTCCTATGTCTCGCAAGCGCCGGACATACAACAGGAGAATTGAAATATACTCGGAGTCGAGTGTGGATTTCATGCTCTTTATTCAGCTCATAGTAGTGAGGAATGAAAGTTCCCCCAGAACGTCTGCTTTATATACATTATTTACACAATGGGCCCCACATGATTGGCTAATTCTGGGATACTCCTGTAGGCCAATCAGGTTGCGGATTCACTTCCACCTGGAGCTGGATTGGGTGGCTCCTGCGGACCAATCAGACTGCTGCATTCTGGATCCTATTGTTCTAGGACCAATCAGACTGCTGCATTCTGAATCCTATTGTTCTAGGTCCAATCAGACTGCTGCATTTTGGATCCTATTCAACTCAGTACATAACAAGAATGCTCAGACTTCCCTAAGTTACTTATTGGCTTTTGGGAAGAGAAAAAAATTCTGACAGAACGTTTCAGTTTTAAAAATAAAACCGTCTGCACACCTAAGTATGGAAGATGCTTCTTACTGAGTTACCCTGCAACAGAAATCTGTAACTCAACGGGGACCGATTAACGTCACTGCTTTTGGCTGACAGCGAGCCGCGCATCTGCCAGAATATTGGAAAGCGATTGATTTTGCAATGTTAGAGGCCTGGAGGGACCAAAGACTGTTATGTGATTGCAAAGCAAAAGTCAGCAGACGCCTTTGTGGAAGTAGGCGATGGATTTTTACCATGTTCCAAAGAGGACATGTAGGACATGTTGCTGTAAGGGACATTGGTTTAATTATTAGCTCTCTTCCCCGTGCCTAGGATCAGGGGGATAAATAAGGGCTCTGTGCAGGTGGGACTCCTTGAGACATCGAAATTGAGCTGGCTGCTGGTGGCAAGCTATGGGGGTGGCAATGGGCATACCCAGTTATTTCAATAAAAGAGGGGTGAGAATCCTCAGTCCTGTGGACAACATGAAGGTCTTGATCCCTTCCTATGCAACCCAGGTGTCAGGGTTGGAGTCAGACGCAGGACTCTGTTGTCAGTGAAGTTAGTGCTTTGTTCAAGGAAGGTAAAAGTAAAGGCAAAGGACCCCTGGGCGGTTAAGTCCAGCTGAAATCGACTATGCGCAGGCATGTCCAACAGGTAGATCATGATCTACCGGTAGATCAATGAATGTCTGTGGTAGATCACTGGTAGATCATTGGCTCCCCCCAAAGAAGCTGAACAACTGTGGCTCTCCTAAAAAAAGCTCAACATTTTACCTCCTCCCTGAAAAAACTCAACAACTTTGACCTGAACCCCCCAAAAAGGTTTTTAACTCTGTGAGTAGATCGCAGTCTTTTGGGAGTTGGCCACCCCTCGACTATGGGGTGCAGCGCTCATCTCCGCTTTCAGGTCAAGGGAGCTGGCGTTTGTCCACAGACAGCATGGGTAGGCAAGCTAAGGCCCGGGGGCCAGATGCGGCCCAGTCGCCTTCTAAATCCGGCCTGCGGACGGTCTGGGAATCAGCGTGTTTCTACATGAGTAGAATGTATGCTTTTACTTAAAATGTATCTCTGGGTTATTTGTGGGGCATAGGAATTGGTTCATATATTTTTTTCAAAATATAGTCCAGCCCCCCCACAAGGTCTGAAGGACAGTGGACCGGCCCCCTGCTGAAAAGGTTTGCTGATCCCTGACAGACAGCTTTCTGGGTCATGTGGCCAGTATGTCTAAACCTCTTCTGGCACAACGGGACACCGTGACGGAAACCAGAGCACACGGAAAGGCCGTTTACCTTCCCGCCGCCGCAGCACCTATTTATCTACTCGCGCTGGTATGCGTTCAAACTGCTAGGTTGGCAGGAGCTGGGACAAAGCAACGGGAGCTGTCACACAAATTTGACCTTCTGACCGGCAAGCTCAAGAGGCTCAGTGGTACGGACCACAGCGCCCCCCGTGTCCCTGTTAAAGGAAACGGCACAGATCTCAGCAACACTCTCCAGCAAGTCATGTCCCTGTGGAGCAGATTAGTAGAAGCATCTGCCTTCCTTCTGCCTTACCTCTTCTCCTTTCCCTCCCAGGAACCCACAGTAGCCCACCTGCTGGGAACCTATTTGGCGAGCCACTTATGATCCCATGGGAGCAGGTGGGTGCCATTTGGGTTCTGTGCCGGGACCCCGAAACCTCTGGCATGACCTTCCCACAGAGTTCTCCCTCAACTCCATCCGCTGTGGAAGTTTTCCCTGAGCCCAGGCAGGATCTTCGTTCCTTATTATGGATTCTGAGGACGTCCCTCCTGCAGCTCCTTTTCTGCTAACTCACCCAAAGCAGCCGAGCTCAGGGACCTGAAGTGACCCCTCTCTCAAAACAAAAGCTCCTCTGAGCAACTGTGGGCATCTGAACAACAGCCTTTCAGCAAGGAACCGGATTCTTTTGGAAATGGCTCTCTGCCGCAGCCATCCTCTTCTGTTCTCTCTCCAGCCGTGTTTGCGTGTTAATTTATAAAGTGCAAAGGGAGTTCATCGTAACAAAAGCCCTCCCAAGTTTCTAGAACACAATCGTGCTTTTTTTTTTTAGTCGGCGCCGCTTCTTCTGGCGGGAGAGTGACGCCTTTTCCTCCCGTAGGAGTTTAAAATGGTGCCTTCGACCTTCATTCATTCCCTTTCTCTGTGAGGTTTCCCCTCACAGTCTTCTTCAGAGGGTCAGATCAAGGATTCTGAGTCAGAAGGAGAATTGAACTCAATGCCAGTTCTGGATGCAGGCTGAGTCCATGGTAGCAGCGCCTCTTCAGCCTGCCATGTTCTGACTCCAAGGACTCTATGGCAGAAGCCACACAACCACCAGAGTCTCTCCCACACTCTTTTGGAGTAAAAGATGCCTGGAGCAGGCTGGACCCCTTTGACTAAAAAGGCACCTTTCAGTGAAGGTAAAAGGTAAAGGTAAAGGGACCCCTGACCGTTAGGTCCAGTCGCGGAAGACTCTGGGGTTGCGGCGCTCATCTCGCTTTATTGGCCAAAGGAGCCGGCGTACAGCTTCCAGGTCATGTGGCCAGCATGACTAAGCTGCTTCTGGAGAACCAGAGCAGCGCACGGAAACGTTGTTTACCTCACCACCGGAGCGGTACCTATTTATCTACTTGCACTTTGACGTGCTTTTGAACTGCTAGGTTGGCAGGAGCAGGGACCGAGCAATGGGAGCTCACCCTGTTGCGGGGATTCGAACCGCCGACCTTCTGGTTTAACCCACAGCGCCACCCGTGTCCCTGTGAAGGAGGAGCTTGCAATTGGGACAGAGGAAGGAAGGAAGGAAGGAAGGAAGGAAGGAAGGAAGGAAGGAGACTGTTGCTGAAGCAACGTCAACACTCTGCTCACGTTTCGTATTCAGCCACAAGGATGCTTTTCCTCAGAGGAAGGCTCCAGAAGGACTGAGTTCAAGGCTCTCTGCAGCTACATACTTCCATGTGCTGCATGTTGGTGTAATGTGAACAATGGGTTAAATTACACAGTGCTTGGCTCATGTATTGAGCCAGCCCGCCCACCCCCCATGGGAACACCTCTGCCGGCGATTGCGTGATCATGCTGGCGAACGATGGCACGCACTACATCCCATGCTGCAAATTCAAACATGTGCATGTGGTTGTTGGAAGGTCGGACAGGAGAGCGCATGCGCCTCCAGATTCCTGCAGGGCGAGTGGGCAAGCTCAGTGGCGAAGCCTCTTGTCCCGGGCCCAGCCCCTGAGCCAGCGCCATCAGACCGTGAGGACAGTTGCCTTCAGCCGAGATTTTCTAAAGCGTATCGGCATGTGTCCATTTCGCAGAGGAGCAGAAATCCTCTGGCTCAATCCTGTTCTGTTTGTAAGCAATACTCTTCAATGAGTGAGCTCCAGGCCTTTGATTGGCTCGCGGGAGACCACCTGACTTTAGCAAAAGGGAAATGAGAGTGGAGAGGAGCGACCTATTTCTAAATGAGTCTTCAAGCCCCAAGGTAAACATTGTCAACGCTCCAGTGAGAGGGCATTGAGGTGGCATCTTCTCTCCCTCCGCCTCCTGCTCCCATTCCTGATTTTTCAACTCAATTCCGGCAGCCACAGAAAACCACCAGAGGTTGCATCTCTAAGGGCCCAAAGCAGACGACAGTTTTTTAAAGCTACAAAATGGTGCTTGGCGTGATGTGAATGTTCTCTTCCAAGAAAGATTTGAGGCTCAGAATAAAAGAGACCTGTTTTTAGGAATGGGGAGGGGGGGGACAGTCGGATTCTTTTCATTTCTCATTTTCCACCATAAGGTTCAGTCTGCTACATCTCTGCAAAAGTTTGTGAATTATCTTTTTTTTTTTATGTCCTCACGAAGGTTTGTCAACATTTTAGTGCAATTTTCTCCCAATAGACACATTTTCGTATGCAGTTTTGCCTATTGTACACATTTCCCCAAATATAATGGTATTTTTGTGCATTGTTTTTCACTATTATATGTGCTATTATTCACAGACCACCCTAGTGAATGCACATTGTGTCACATTACGTGACTGGAGATATTCATTGCAAAATTCAGAGAAGTATGAATTTCAAAGGATAGCTCTGTTTTAGTTTCCATGATGTTTCAGAAAGTGCCAGTAGATAAAGGTAAAGGGACCCCTGACCATTAGGTCCAGTCGTGTCCGACTCTGGGGTTGCAGCACTCATCTCACTTTATTGGCCGAGAGCCGGCGTACAGCTTCCGGGTCATGTGGCCAGCATGACAAAGCCGCTTCTGGCGAACCAGAGCAGCGCACGGAAACGCCGTTTACCTTCCCGCCAGAGCAGTTCCTATTTATCTACTTGCACTTTGACGTGCTTTCGAACTGCTAGGTGGGCAGGAGCTGGGATCGAGCAACGGGAGCTCACCCCATCTCAGGGATTCAAACCGCCAACCTTCTGATCAGCAAACCCTAGGCTCTGTGGTTTAACCCACAGCGCCACCTGGGTCCCTGCCAGTAGATAAGTTTGCCTTTAAATGAAAATAGAATCGAATTTCTCCTCCATCCCTAATTTGCTGCCTTACTCTGGTCTCTCCAACTGAGAAAAAACTAACTAAAAAAACACGTCCTGAACTTTTCTGAATAGCCTTGATTCCTCAGGCGGTGAAATTCAGAATGCGAATTGATTTTGTTTTTTTAATAGGACAGCTATTGTGTCACCTTAGAAACATCACATTAATAAAAAAAAGGCATATCAAAACAGTGGAAGGCATAAAGAGAAAAATAAAATAAACACATCGATGTTATCGATCCCGGAGAAGGGTGGTTGATGAGATGCCGTGTGTGTGTTCTTCAAAATGATGACACCGGCATAACACTTTGAAAACGTTTGCCAAGAAAACCTCACCATGATTCCACCTCTCTCACACACTTTTAGGACAGGGGTGGGGGAACCCGTGGCTCTCCAAATGAATTTTGGCAAACACTTTGGATTCCAGCTCCCGTCACCCGCATCCAACATGGCCGAGGGTCAGGAATAATGGGATCTGTAGTCGTTGGAGTACATGAACTGGTTGGATGCAGAGGAACAGTGAGAGGAACCCACTGGGGAATCTACAAGGGAAGAAGGTTCAGAGCCCAGGGAGTGATGATGACTGGTCAGAGGGAGAAGAGGGAGACGATTGGGAAGAGGAGGTGTTGGAAACTAAAGATGTAACAGGGCTTAGTGAGCTGGGAGAGTCTGTGGCAGAGAGAAGAAGTCCAGAAACAGAAGCAGGAGAGGGAGGCCAAGAGGCAGAGATGAGTCAGGCTGGGGAAAAGGCATGGGTGTCTCCCCCTCCTGCTGCGACAAGCTCCCCCCCTCCCCCCGGTCTCCCAGAACCAGAAGAGGCATGAAAAGAGCAGAGAAGAAGTTGGCTGCACACAGAATCAGTCTCAGATTGCTTGGGAAAAGCCTTGGAGAGGAGGGGACCTAGATGGCTGTGAGGAGGTGAGGACTTTCCGTCTGGGCAACTGACTTTTCATGGAGTAAGACCACAAGGAATGAGCTGCTCTGCTCCTTAGGCCTGACACTCAACCAAGTCTGCTTTTGCTAACTCAAACTCTGAACGGTGTGATCACTCCTGTGGCAGCAGCCAAATCCAGAGGGCTGTGGGTTCCCTGTCCCTGCTTTAAGGAAGTCTACACACCTAGTTTTGTTGAATAGATTCAGCTCCAGGCTAAGGCATTTGTCCCATCAGCGGAAGCATTTCTCCTTGCCAGATGGAACAATCTTCCTCTCCCTCCACTGTGTTCTGGGGGGTTCTCCTGACAACTCCACCACAGCTTTTTTTGGGGGGGGGTTGTCATGTGGGGAGGAAGAGGCTTCCACTAGTGCAACAATTTAGATGAATCAGGCACTAGAGATTTAATTCTTCTTTGCTTTTAAGGGAAGGAAAGAAGGAAGGAAGGAAGGAAGGAAGGAAGGAAGGAAGGAAGGAAGGAAGGAAGGGGAAAAGGAGGGCCTTTCCTGAAAAGGAAGCCAAACTTCTTTAAGAGGAAATTTCAACGGCAATCCTAAACGCCCTTCAAGAGGAAGTAAACCCCACCAAAGACAGTAGGACTTAAACCCTGCATGGCTTAGGCCATAAACAATTCAGTTACTGTCGCTCCATCTTCCCCAAAGAGGGCAACTTGCCAGGCGCTGCCTGCCTCCCACTCCAAGCCCAATTAACTGCTGTGTAAGCAGAACTGCAGCCTTGTTCTTTCCCAGAGCACAGAACCAGCGCTTTGAGAATTAGGGTCACTGCTGTAATTAACAGCTGAGCTCATGGAAAAGGTGGCCAAGCGTTGCAGGCAGCTTTTGCAGGCTGCAAGCAAACGGAAAAAGAAAAGCAGCTCATTTTTCGCGGCTGTCAGGTGGCAGCCCTGGTGGCACAAGGTACGTGTAACCCCTTTTGCCACCCTCTACCTTCCGCAGCAGCAGCGAAGGCTCCTCATTCTCTGGACACGAGCAAGCACCAGCAAGCGCCCATATTTTTCCATTCAGCATTTGCATTTATGTTCATAGCTGGTGGCCATCGCCATACGTCCATACCTTCCAAGTGTCCCTATTTCCCAGGGACAGTCCTGGAATTACAGAAGCCATCCCAGTTTCTGATTTGATCCCAGAATGTCCCGGTTTCCCTTTTTCCTCATTTCGGAGAACAATTAAGAGTGGGGTGTGTGTGTGTGTGTGTGTGTGTGTGTGTGTGTGTGTGTAGGTGCAAAAACAGAGTCCTGTTTATCCTGAAAATAAAATCCTTGGCATACGAAGGCCTTCCTGTGCTTTTGAACGAAAACATCACCAATCCAGTTCTTCCATTGCAATGCTTCCGCAGCCAGCAAGAAGTCGTTTTATATTTGTAAGACGCTGAACCTATGTTCGGACGAGCACATGATCGTGAGCCACTATTTGGGTGTAACATTTATTGTTTAAAGTCTGTTTGAAGAAAGGTCTGTTGGTAAAGCTTTGGACAAAGTTTGTGAAAAAGTTACACACAGGCAGAGGAATTGGGATTTCCACCCATTCCCAAAATTTACACCATTTCCCATGGTGAAATTCACCTGCAGCCGATTCTGTGGTTTCTTCCACCCAAATCTTTCCCCATTCAAGAATTCGTTGTGTCACAACTAGGGACTCGCCAACATTTGCATTTTGGTTTCTTTATTTTCTCATAGTTTCCATTTTAAGTTCAGTTTCCTACATTTTTTGTATCAGTGTGCATTTAAAAAAAAACCAACTCACCTTTTCCTAATATATGCATGCATGAATGAAGTTTTGTCTAGTATGCACATTTTTGCAAACAACTTTCCCTAAAATGCCACTTTTTAAAATGTCATTTTCCTCAATGACAAGGGTTAATGGGAATTCTAGTTGAATCACATCTGGAGGGCTACAGGTTCCCCACACCTGATTTTTATGAATGTATTATGTCTTTTTGGGTGGAGGGGGGAGAATAATATGAATGAAAGTGTTCTGATCTATTGTAATTACGAAGCATTTTGATGTATGTTGATATATTTTTATGTTTTGCCCCTGATTTGTTTTTCTGATTTAGTTGTTTTGCCAACGTAAACTGCTTAGAGAGATTTATTTAATTACCCAAAATGTGGGATTAGCAGTAGTAGTAGTAGTAGTGCTTTGGTATGGTTTTAAATGCAGAGTTTGTGATGTATTTCTTTTGCCGATGTTAAATGAATGAACGTATGAAATCTCTGCTCAGTGATGAAATTCCCTGGGTAACCTTTAACCAGTCATAATCTGGGCCACACATGTACCACCCCTGATGCTGTTGGCAAATTTCAATTTTCCTTTGAATATGGCTGCTGATAATCATGAAATACGCCCTTCTCCAGCGCCCTGCAAGGAGTAGCCTAGGGTTCTTTTGCTGTGTCCTTTTATAGGATCTTGGATGCAGGTGGCGCTGTGCTCTAAACCACAGAGCCTAGGGCTTGCCGATCAGAAGGTCGGCGGTTCGAATCCCCATGACGGGGTGAGCTCCCGTTGCTCGGTCCCTGCTCCTGCCAACCTAGCAGTTCGAAAGCACTTTTTTTTCTTTTAATAATCTATTTATTGAATTTTCCAATACAAATCACAGCAAATCACATTGAAATTATTCCCAATTACATTTCAAATTACAATCCAAATTAATTATACAAATCCCAATTAAAAGAAACATTCCAATTATGCCTAATTATTATAATAAAAATTATATATATATATGGACTTCCCATGCCTCGGACACTGGAGCTTTCCTGATCACCTCCATCAATTGCTTTTCAAAATTCTTTCCAATATTTCCACAGCCCAGTTCGAAAGCACGTCAAAGTGCAAGTAGATAAATAGGTACCACTCCGGCGGGAAGGTAAACGGCATTTCCGTGCGCTGCTCTGGTTCGCCAGAAGCGGCTTAGTCATGCTGGCCACATGACCCAGAAGCTGTACACCGGCTCCCTCAACCAGTAAAGCAAGATGAGTGCCACAACCCCAGAGTCATCCGCGACTGGACCTAACAGTCAGGGGTCCCTTTACCTTTACCGTTATAGGATCAGATCTCTTTGAAGGAGCTAATACCAGAGCCCTAAGATTCTGGGCTCAAGACAGTTTCAACTTCAGACTGCCTTTTCCAACCTGGTTCTCTCCAGATGTTGTTGGATTCCAATTCCAGCATATGGAGGGCATCAGCTTGCGAAGAGGCATCCCAGCTTGCAAGGCACGCAATAGTAACTTTCTTGGACCACATCTTTGCATTTCTGTAACCAATTAATTCCCGCCACCCAGTAGGAAAGCACCATCTCATCGCACAAAGCGAAATGATTTATTTTTGAAACGTAAGTGGCCTGCACCTGGTGAGAAATGCAAGTCTTTGCAATTTCCATCTCTATCCCAGACTTCTCTTTATTTCTTCTTTTCTTTATTTATTTCTTCCATTCTGCGGTTGTTCAGGGAAAAGGGAAAGCAGCCCACTTATCGGGAACATGCAAAGAGAGAAATCGTTTGCATCTTTGAAAGCATTGTCTGGTAAGGTAAACAGGAATTTTGCCATATGCAAAATCTATTCAAGAGGCAGTTTTATACAGCTCTACTGGCAGCGGGATGAAAACCGCACAATAATGTTCTCCTGGGGGTATTTGGGTTCTAAAGGGTAAAGGGACTCCTGACCATCAGGTCCAGTCGTGTCCAACTCTGGGGTTGCGCGCTCATCTCGCTCTATAGGTCGAGGGAGCTGGCGTACAACTTCCGGGTCATGTGGCCAGCATGACAAAGCTGCTTCTGGCGAACCAGAGCAGCGCACGGAAACGCCGTTTACCTTCCCGCCGGAGCGGTACCTATTTATCTACTTGCACTTTGACGTGCTTTCGAACTGCTAGGTTGGCAGGAGCAGGGACCAAGCAACGGGAGCTCACCCCGTCGCAGGGATTCGAACCGCCAACCTTCTGATCAGCAAGCCCTAGACTCTGTGGTTTAACCCACAGCGCCACCTGGGACCCTATTTGGGTTCTACGCAATAATAATAATAATAATAATAATAATAATAATAATAATTTATTATTTGTACCCCGCCCATCTGGCTGGGTCCCCCCAGCCACTCTGGGCGGCCTCCAACAGATATTAAAATACATTAAAATATCACAGGTTAAAAACTTCCCTAAACAGGGCTGCCTTCAGGTATTTTCTGAATGTCAGATAGTTGCTTATCTCTTTGACCTCTGCTGGGTTACAGACCCGGCCTTCCTCAAAGATTGCTAGAGGTGAGGACAGGAGAAAGGAAGGAAACTCAGGAGTAGGTTCTTTATCAGGGATGAAGAAGAGTGAAAGAAAACATCATATACACACCTGTGGAAGGCAGAAAAGGAAGCTAGCCAGGTATCCAAGCGTCTACTTTCACTGTGCAAAGCACCAGAAATAAATTCTTTATCACTTTCCCCACAGCAGAAGTGGGAGTTTGGGAACCCAGTGCCTGAAACCAGTCTTTTTATATCCAGGTGGGAATCTTCTTTATTTCCATTTTTGTGCAACATTTGGTGGGGAAGAACACCCCACTTCAGAGTGTATGCACTGCTGAAGAAAGAAGCAGGGGTCCAAGGGCAGATGGAGGGTTGGAGGGAAGGAAAAAACTGAGTGGAGAGAACAACACCTGTGGTGCTGGAAGCCCTAACTCCAGGTTTCGAATATTTTGCAATTCATGTAGCAAAGCAGTCAGGTACGGACCTGCGGAGGTCGGCTGAGGACAAATGGAAAACAGAGAACATGGGTTTTCAGGTGTGGCGTGGGTGAGCCGTCACCTGCTTGCAGGTGAGGACCAGCTGGATAGTTCACTTGGTTGGAGCATTGTGCTGATAATGCCAAGGTTGCAGGTTTGATCTCCATACGGCAGTGGTTTTCAAGCAACGGCTTAAGTGGCATCGATTTCAGTGGGATCACGGTGCAATTTTAACTTAAGAATAGAATAGAAGAATAGAATAGAATATATTTTATTGTCATTGTCCCCTTCTTGGCTGCTCCATCCACCCAGATAGGGCACTCCACGCAAAAACAAAACAACTACAAAAATACTGATTAAAACCATACACACTGATTAAAACCATACAATGATAAAACCTAACAGGTAAGATTAGCTGACTTCAAAGTCCAGGCTTCCCATTCAAGGCCGCGATTGCTCTGGAGAAGAAGCTGTTTCTAAGACGGCTTGTTCTTGTTGTCATCGTCCTGTATCTCCGTCCCGATGGCAAAAGTTCAAAGAGACAGTGACCAGGGTGCGATGGATCTTTCACTATGTCCAGTGCCTTTCTGTGGCACCTCATGGCATAAATCTGCTCTAAGGTGGAGAGCGAGCAGCCAACAATGCTCTCTGCTGCCTTAACAACTCTACACAACCCCATCCTGTCCTTGGTAGTACAGCTTCCATACCACACACATAAGCCATAAGTGAGCACGCTCTCAATGGCACAGTGATAGAAGGCAAGCAGCAGCTTTTGCGGAAGATAGCTTTTCCTTAGTCTGGATCCAGCCCATGGGGTGCACAGACAGGTTTCGATGCATGCCTACGGTTGGTCTTTGTATATACCTGCCTGGGTCTCTGAGCTTGCCTGTAGCTCTGGGCTGGAGGGATTCTCCAAACCCAGAGACTGAAGTATCCACACAGAAGGAAGACTAATAAGAATTGTGCTCCTTGCATTAACTCAGGAGGAAGCCGTTGAAATTCAGAGCCTCCTCTGCCTCTCGCTTAACACCACTGTTTCTGGCTCTGGGTGAAATTACTCATCTCCACTCTGTAAGCAGATACTCAGCAACTTGCGGTGGAACCATAATTCTCTTCTTTAAAAGGTTTCCATTTCAAAGGATTCCAGGTGGCGGAGAATTTTCAGTGTCCTGAGAACACAGGAAGCTGCCTTATAATACTAAGGCAGGGCCTCTCAATTCCTCCCAATTTGCTCACAAAAAAACTTAGGGATTACACTATAACCAGATTTTACTATTTGTTGGTGGGACGGATTTGTGACAATGAGCACTCATCCTCATTGGTTTGCTGGGTGTTTCCACATCTTCCCAGGAGTCATTCGTTCATCCTGCACTTTTCAAGGCATTTCCCCATCACTTTCCAAACAGCAACAAGTCATTTATTTAATTTTTAAAGAGGATTTGTTGCCCTGGAGCAGGAGTGCGGAACCTTTGACCCTCTAGATCAGTGTTTCTCAACCCTGTGCCTCCAGATGTTTTTTGCCTACAACTCCCATCATCCCTGACCACTGGTCTTGCTAGCGAGGGATGATGGGAGTTGTAGGCCAAAAACATCTGGAGGCACAGGGTTGAGAAACACTGCTCTAGATGTTGCTGAACTAGAACGGTTAAACGACGTCCTGTCTTTTTGAAGCATTTGTCCGGTTGTCGTTGTTTTCATTTTTAAAAAAACAGTTTTCCTTAATTTTTTTTTAAAAAGTTATACAATATGCTGCAAAATACAATGTTATCAAACAGAGAGCAGAGGGAAGAAACGTCATGGTGCATCTGTAACAGTGAAACCAGACGCCTTCATCTGCCCCAGCTGCAACAAAACATGTCTCTCCCGTATTGCTGCAACTCTCCAACAGTTTGACTTTACCCACAAAGGCTCACTCCTCCATTGTCTCCTGAGACAGACGAATGCCAACATATACAAATGACATTTGTTCTGATTTGTTAGCAGGGTGGTTCTATGACAAGGAGCAATAATCCTGACTCGCTTGCAGGGTGCATAATACACATCTTCCTGTTAATTGTTTGTGAATTCCAAACTGCAGTGCATTTTCCTATCACATTCCTAATTGCAACATGTCTGCTCAGTGTGGCCAAATGCTGTCCTGCAGCGAGCAAAACTCACCTGGCCCTGATCCCACACACTCGGTCCTGTTTTCCCTTTAGAGTTTGTGGCAGGATTGCATCCTTTGACTTGCTTTATTTTACTCCACGCTGCATTGTATCTAACTTATTTTATTCTCTTTTGTTCTATTACAATGTGTTTTATGAGCTTCCTATTGTATCATGGACCATAACAAGAAAGATTTGGCTTGAAGTGAATTCGCTGCATGAGAGTAACACTCAATCCACTCTAATTGTGGAAACCTAAATTTCCAAGGATGGGCTTGGAACCGTCTGCAAAATGCCAACAGGCTGGAGGTGCCTGGAGGCTGCCTTTTTAAAATATATATATATATTTGTGTATATGCAACTGTTCAGTTAACTAATCCCCAGGATGACTCATGGCAATTCAGAAGGGAGGAAAATTATTAGAAAACTCCATGGATGAGCAACAGATGTGAACCTCCAGGTTCAAAGGCAGCCTCTCTTCAAATACATGGGGGTGTCTTATAGACCAGGGGTCGGCAAGGTTTACCGGAAATGGGCCGGATCACTCCCACGGAGATCGTCCGTGGGCCAGACTGGCGCAGCCGAAAATCGTGTCTGCGCATGTCCACGATGCCAGAAATTGCTTCTGCGCGTGCCCAGATGCCGAAAATCGCACCTGAGCAGAAGCGATTTTCAGCACCTGGACATGTGCAGAGGCAATTTCCAGTATCTGAGCGTGCACAGACACAATTTCCGGGGCCACTCAGCGAGTCCCCGCGTCGTGCTGCACCGGTTTAGCGCAGCGTGCGGGGGACTCGCTGAGCAGGCGGCTCAGTTCAGGGGCGGCTCATGGGCCGGTAAAGCGGTCTCCGTGGGCCAGATCCAGCCCATGGGCCGGAGGTTGCCGACCCGTTATAGACGGAAAAATACGGTACTGTGGGGGCCCATGTAAGTCCCGCCCCACATAATTGACCACATGATGTAGTGCACACACACCATTTGAATGGCAATGCCCATCAACTTTGTGGGAGCCCGGCCCCCTCAAATATGTTATTGGGGGGGGGCGAAGCCTCCCATGGTCCCTAGGAGTTGGCTCCTATGGGAGGGAGGGATGTGGTGGGTATACGGAGATTGACGATTGGCTCCAACTCTCGTCTGTCCCAGCCAGCGTGGCCAATGGTCAGAGGTGATGATGGGAGTTGTAGTTCAGCAGCCTCATTCTAGGCCAATCCCGCTCTCTCTGCCTAGCTTACCTCACAAGGTTAAGGTGTGTCGTGGGAGCGGGGGAAACCTGAGAGACTTGGCAATTTGAAAACCCTGTGGGTGACATCACTTTTTCTAGCACAGAGGAGATGATGAGACGTAGCAAAATCTGGATTTTCAGAGACAGAGACTCCGTCAGCGGTGGAAAGAGGCTTATTTCCCTTCCCCGCTGTCATTGCAGGAAGAGCAAGCGCACTTCTCCCACCAAGCCGGAGATATTAAAAGGTCTTTATGAACCTGTCACAGTTTGTTACCGGGGAGATGCTATTTTGTGACACAAAGTTCCCTTGCCTGCTTATCGCCCGGAGGCTCAAGGGGAGAAGATCTCTCTCTACTTCACAGCTCTCTGGAGTGATGAGGGAGAGCACCTGCGTTATTGCCGGGGAGGGGGGCACTGCTTTGAATCTAAGAATCGCCCTCAACAACATTTTTTTTTAAAAAAAAAACCTGGACAAATTTTGCAGCGGCCTCTGCCTTGAATTTTCTCCTACACAATCTGAACAGGAGACTCTAAGGCAGGCATAGACAACCTCCGCCCTCCAGATTTTTGGGACTACAATTCCCATCATCCCTGCCCACTGGTCCTGTTAGCTAGGGATCATGGGAGTTGTAGTCTCAAAACATCTGGAGGGCCGAGGTTGCCTATGCCTGCTCTAAGGGTCTCAGCAGGATCTAGGGCTCCTTAGTGCAGTGTTTCCCAACCAGTGTGCCTCCAGATGTTTTGGGACTACAATTCCCATCATCCCTGACCACTGGTATTGCTAGCGAGGGATGATGGGAGTTGTAGTCCCAAAACATCTGGAGGCACACTGGTTGAGAAACACTGCCTTAGTGGACCAAAAGCTTAAAACGAGTCAACAATGTGACACAGCTGCAACAAAAGAATGCTACACTAGGTTGCATCAACAGAAATTTAGGACTCAGCTGCAAATAAAACGTTTTAAGTGTTTTGTAAAGTGCATTATACAAACGTGACACTGGATGGTGATGGCGAGCTATGGCAAATTCAATATATTTTTCAAAACATTTTTTTTTTAAAAAAGCATTTTCACAATGCTTTTTTTTATATGTGTCTAGATTCCACCATAGTGTCCAGATCAAAGGAAGTAGTAGTACCACTCTCTTTGGGCTTTCCTAGCACGTCTGCACCTGTTGAGCTTCCTCCCTCTCCCCATTAGCTGTAATAAAGAGGCCCCTCCCCAGTGGAGGCCGGTCAATTAGGCCAAATGAGGCACTGCCCCACCAACCTCGGCCAGCCCTCACCTTCCTGCTGCCTTACTTCCAACCAGTTGAGGGGGTTGCCATGCCTTATCGAATATATTAATATTGCACAGCTTGAACTGATTGGATGCTGAAAAACTGACTCCTTTTGGAATGGAACATTGTCCAGAACCATTGGATATCATTCAAAACTTTACTTGCAGAGCTTTCCTCAAAACAGAACAAAAAACATAAAAAAGACATCCAAATAATTCCATATAATATCTTGTGCAATTCCAGCACAGGTTCATATTCTTCGAAATAAAAGATAATTCTAAACAGACCTATAAGCAAAGGGCCCCTCTCCTTATAGCATCCTTTTTCTTCCCTGAAACTGTTTTCTCTCTCTTCAGGAGACTCATTTACACATCCGTACTTCCACAGTGCCTGGGAACATAGACTGCAGCCATAATAATAATAATAATAATTTATTATTTATATCCCGCCCATCTGGCCGGGTCTCCCCGGTCACTCTAGGCGGCTTCCAGCATACATTAAAATACATACACATGTTACAGATTAAAAACTTCCCTGAACAGGGCTGTCTTCAGGCATCTTCTAAATGTCAGATAGTTGTTAGTGTCTTTGACTTCTGATGGGAGGGCGTTCCACAGGGCGGGCGCCACTACCGAGAAGGGTCTCTGCCTGGTTCCCTGTAGCTTTGCTTCTCGCAATGAGGGAACCGCCAGAAGGCCCTCGGCGCTGGATCTCAGTGTCCGGGCTGAACGGTGGGGGTGGAGACGCTCCTTCAGGTATACAGGACCGAGGCCGTTTAGGGCTTTAAAGGTCAGCACCAACGAATTGTGCTCGGAAACGTACTGGGAGCCAATGTAGTTCTCTCAGGACCGGTGTTATGTGGTCCCAGTGGCCACTCCCAGTCACCAGTCTAGCTGCCGCATTCTGGATTAATTGCAGTTTCCACGTCACCTTCAAAGGTAGCCCCACGTAGAGCGCATTGCAGTAGTCCAAGCGGGAGATAACCAGAGCATGCACCACTCTGGCGAGACAGTCTGCGGGCAGGTAAGGTCTCAGCCTGCGTACCAGATGGAGCTGGTAGACAGTCGCCCTGGACACAGAATTAACCTGCGCCTCCATGGACAGCTGTGAGTCCAATATGACTCCCAGGCTGCGCACCTGGTCCTTCAGGGGCACAGTTACCCCATTCAGGACCAGGGAGTCCCCCACACCTGCTCGCACCCTGTCCCCCAAAAACAGTACTTCTGTCTTGTCAGGATTCAACCTCCATCTGTTAGCCGCCATCCATCCTCAAACCACCTCCAGGCACTCACACAGGACCTTCACCGCCTTCACTGGTTCTGATTTAAAAGAGAGGTAGAGCTGGGTATCATCTGCATACTGATGAACACCCAGCCCAAACCCCCTGATGATCTCTCCCAGCGGCTGCATATAGATATTAAAAAGCATGGGGGAGAGGACGGAACCCTGAGGCACCCCACAAGTGAGAGCCCAGGGGTCTGAACACTCATCCCCCACCACCACTTTCTGAACACGGCCCAGGAGGGAGGAGCGGAACCACTGTATAACAGTGCCCCCAGTTCCCAACCCCTCTAGACGGTCCCTTCCAAGATGGCGCATTTGCAATTCAATACCTTTCATGTGATCTAAGGTTAAAGCACCACATCAGGGCTTCCAGACAACAATAACAGCTAATTATTGATGGTTCCACTCATCAAGGAGCTCAGAGAGCTCTTCTTGCTTCTCTTTTTAGCTTCAGTGGAATCCTCCCGTTAAACCCTTTCAGCAACACACACAGGCATTCTCCATTTCAGTGTGAATTAAACAATTGCACTTAACATGCCTGCCAGCTTCTCCCTCAATCTCAGTGTTGCCCTTGTAGAACTCAGCAGGGTGGAAGAAAAGGGAGACAAAGAAAGCCAGAATGAGTTCACTCTGCCTGCCATGGGCTCTGGCGCCACCTACTGTCGGGCTCCCTGGCTTCTGCCCTACCGGGACTAGCCACCCCTGCTCTTCTCGTATTCATCACCTTTCAAATCCAGCCCCACTCTTTCAAAATGCATTGCAACCCTTTTTAATTTGGACCTGGTTTTCGTACCTTAAAAGGAAGCCAGTTGGAAGGGGGTGGTCAACACCTGTCGCGATTTAGCTCTTTTTGCATTGCCTGTTGCATCGGGGTCTATTGTTAACCACCTGAGTAAGGTAAAGGTAAAGGACCCCTGACAGTTAAGTCCAGTCGCGAACGACTCTGGGGTTGCGGTGCTCATCTCGCTTTACAGGCCGAGGGAGCCGACGTTTGTCTGCAGACAGTTTTTCCGGGTCATGTGGCCAGCATGACTAAACCGCTTCTGGCGCAACGGAACACCGAAACCAGAGCAGCACATGGAAACGCCGTTTACCTTCCCGCCGGAGCGGTACCTATTTACCTACTTGCACTTTTTGGCGTGCTTTCAAACTGCTAGGTTGGCAGGAGGTGGAACAGAGCAACAGGAGCTCACCCCGTCGCGGGGATTCAAACCGCCAACCTCCTGATCAGGAAGCCCAAGAGACTCAGTGGTTTAGACCACAGCGCCACCCGCGTCCCCTAACCACCTGAGTAGGTTGTTGTTGTTTAAAAATGCAAATGCAAATTTGCATAGAAACAAACCAACCCTCCATAAACGTTCAGCTGTGTGGTTACTGGTCAAGGGCTGTTTTGGGGGAGAGCGAATAAATCTGCCTTTCTTTGCTTATGGATTGTGGGCACGGACTCAGTTTCCTCCGGCATCTGTTCTTGGGGGCAATGCAAGCACCAGCCGGCTAATTACCCTTGTTAAGTACAATTTTGTCCCTGATTTGTTATTGTGCCGGCCTCTCCTTTATGCAGAAGCAATCAAGGATCTGTGTGATGATCATCTTTGGAGCTAAGTCTCCCATAATTGGTTTCCTGAAAATATATTAACTTGTTGCCTTTTGATGTGAAAGGAGAAAGGGGGGAGGCTTATTTATTTCCCTCTCTTTAGGGCACTTTATATCTAAAGCAGTATTTAGACAGCCATTATATTATATTATATTATATTATATTATATTATATTATATTATATTATAATATAATATAATATAATATTAATTATATTATATTATATTATATTATATTATATTATATTATATTATATTATATTATATTGCATTACAAGCATATATATATTATATTGATATTGATATTTTTATATTATATAATATTATATTAGACAGCCATGGCTTTCCCCAAAGAATCCTGGGAACTGTAGTTTGTTAAAGGTACAAAATTAACATTCCTTATATACCAGGGATCAGCAAACTTTTTCAGCAGGGGGCTGGTCCACTATCCCTCTTACCTTGTGGGGGGGCGGACGATATGGGGGGGGGGCGGAATGAACGAATTCCTATGCTCCACAAATACCCCCAGAGATGCATTTTAAATAAAAGGACACATTCTACTTATGTAAAAACACGCTGATTCCCAGACCGTCCATGGGCCGGATTTAGAAGGTGATTGGGTCAGATCTGGCCCCCGGGCCTTAGTTTGCCTACCCATGCTTATATACCCTATTTATTTGTACATAATATATAAAGTCCCAAATGGCCTCTGTACTGTATACCTGAAGGAGCGTCTCCACCCCCATCGTTCAGCCCAGACACTGAGGTCCAGCTCCGAGGGCCTTCTGGCGGTTCCGTCACCATGAGAAGTGAAGTTACAGTTTTATATTCTGATTTTATTCTGTGACCAAAATTCAATAAATAAATAAATAAAATATTTGTACATAGATTCAGTAAATAAATAAAATAAAAACCAGGCAGAGGGCCTTCTTGGTAGTGGCACCCGCCCTGTGGAACGCCCTCCCATCAGATGTCAAGGAGATGAGAAACTTATACGCTGACAGTATTAAGGTGAATTTCACAGTATAACATATTTAAAAGGGATATAAGATAGGAGAACTGAATTAGATGGAGATACAAAAATATGCAGGAATGGTGGGTAGATTTAAAAAAAAAAAACCTTAGAAGGGGAGGGAAGGCATTCGATGGCTATCATGGAAGATATTAATTTTGAAATGTAAAATTCAAAAATGCAATAAAAATTATTATTATATTATTATTTTTTAAAAAACACTATATAACCTTTAGAAGACATCTGAAGGCATTTAAAACACCCATAGCATTTAAGGAAAGATAACCAACATTGCCACCTGGAATCCACTTGTGGGATTTATTCAAAGCAGGCATAGGCAAACTCGGCCCTCCAGTTGTTTTTGGGACTACAACTCCCATCATCCCTAGTTAACAGGACCAGTGGTCAGGGATGATGGGAGTTATAGTCCCAAAACATCTGGAGAGTCGAGTTTGCCTATGCCTGATTCAAAGCTTCAGGCAGTGGCTGGGATACGCCCTGAGGCTCTCCTGAAACAAGAAATGAAAAAGTAGAAATAGACAATGTAGTTAAAACTGAGTCACATTCGGTAAGTGAAACAGTGAATTGGACTTTTTAAAAAAAACCTTCAAGAATAGCTTGGTGAACTTGGTGGGAGAGCCACGTGGGCTTGCCTGTAATTGTTGCTATCTACCTGTTAATCTGAATGACACGATGCAATTTCCCTCCCCTGAATGAACCAAAATCTCCAGGTCCCCAGTTTTCAATTTTGAAAAAGAGAGCAAGGCCCCATTAGTACTGTCCTTTTAAAGCAGGGACATGCCACTTTAAAGAGTCATGGTTTCCCCCCAAAGAATATTGGGAAATGTAGTTTGTTAAGGGTGCTGAGACCCCAAGTCTCCCCCCCTCTGGAACTACAACTCCCAGGGTTCCCTGGGGAAACAGATTGATTGTCAAACCACTCTGGGAGTTCTGTGAGGGGAATAGGAGCTTCCTAACAAATCTTAGCACCTGCAACAAACTAATAATAATAATAATAATAATAATAATAATAATAATAAATTTTTATTTGTACCCCGCCCTCCCCAGCCGAAACCGGGCTCAGGGCGGCTAACAACAGTAAAAATCACAATAGAATAAAAACCAATTAGTTAAAATACAAGTTAAAAACCAGTTTAAAATGCCGATTCATTTGCACCCATTACCAAACCAGGGGGAGGAAACCATCAGACTTTAAGTGTCCGACCCGAAGGCCAGGTGGAACAACTCTGTCTTGCAGGCCCTGCGGAACGATGTCAAATCCCGCAGGGCCCTAGTCTCTTGCGACAGAGTGTTCCACCAGGTTGGGGCCAGAACTGAAAAAGCCCTGGCCCTGGTTGACACCAGTCTGGCAGCCTTATGGCTCGGGATCTCCAGCAGGTTATTATTAGTAGACCTTAAGGTCCTTTGCGGGGCATAATGGGAGAGGCGGTCCTGTAGGTACGAGGGTCCTAGGCCGCATAAGGCTTTAAAGGTCAAAACCAGCACCTTGAACCTGATCCTGTACTCCACCGGGAGCCAGTGAAGCTGGTAAAGCACTGGATGAATGTGGTCCCGCGGCAAGGACCCCGTAAGGAGCCTCGCCGCAGCATTCTGCACCCGCTGGAGTTTCTGGATCAACTTCAAGGGCAGCCCCGCGTAGAGCGAGTTACAATAATCAAGCCTGGAGGTGACCGTCGCATGGATCACTGTGGCCAGATCCGGGCGAGAAAGGTAGGGGACCAACTGCTTGATACGTCGGAGATGGAAAAATGCCACCCTTGCTGTGGCTGCAACCTGCGCCTCCATGGAAAGGGAGGCGTCGAAGGTTACACCCAAACTCTTGACAGAAGGCACTGGCACTAATTGGGCCCCCGCAAGAGATGGGAGTTGGCCCCCCAGCCCCATGTCGCCCCGACCCAGCCAGAGGACCTCTGTCTTCGAAGGATTTAGCTTCAACCGGCTCCCACGCATCCATCCAGCCACAGCTTCCAAGCACCTGGTCAGTGTGTCTGGGACCGAGTCAGGGCGGCCGTCCATCAACAGATAAAGCTGGGTGTCATCAGCATATTGATGACAACCCAGCCCAAAACTCCGGACAATCTGGGCAAGAGGGCGCATAAAGATGTTAAAAAGCATCGGGGAAAGGATTGCGCCCTGCGGGACTCCACACACCAAGGAGTGCCGCGGCGACAACTCCCTCCCTAGCGCCACTCTCTGTCCCCGACCTGAGATAAAGGAGCGCAGCCATTGTCGGACTGTGCCCTGAATCCCCACGTCGGCAAGGCGGTGGTCTAAAAGTTCATGATCGACCATGTCAAAGGCTGCTGACAAATCTAGAAGGATCAGCAGTCCTGACCCGCCTTGATCCAGCTGTCTACGGAGATCGTCTGTTAGCGCGACTAAAGCCGTCTCGGTCCCATAACCAGGGCGAAAGCCGGACTGGAATGGATCCAAAGCCGATGTTTCCTCCAGAAATCCACCAAGCTGTTCAGCAACCGCTCTCTCAATTACCTTACCCAGGAACGGAAGGTTCGAAACTGGGCGGTAATTGGATAGATCTAAAGGATCTAAAGATGTTTTCTTTAAGAGCGGACGCACCACTGCTTCCTTCAACTCTCCTGGGAATGTCCGACGATTCTTTTGGGTGAAGCTCACACCTGGTTGCACTGCACCATGGGCTTTGTAGTCTTCTAGACATGGTTGCTTCGCTGTCCACATATCGGAACCGTACAGAGGTGCATATTTGCATATTGCAGAGATGGTGTGGCGCAATGCAGTTGAAGCAATGTGGGAATACACAGGGACACAGGAACTGTCTCAACTGTACTTGGTGTTCTTAGAAACCAGCTCCGCCTGTCTCATCAGATCACCGTCGTGCATAACCAGCTGCTGGAGAAACATCTCAAGGATGACGTGACGTGGACTGACGCCTCTCCTTGATCTGGCAACCAAGCCTTATGAGGAAAGGTTGAAGGAGCTGGGTAAGTTTAGCTTGGAAAGCAGGAGACTGAGAGGAGATATGAGAGACATATTCAGATATCTGAAGGGTTCTCACGTGGAAAAAGGAACGAGGTTGTTTCCTCCTGCCCTGGAGGGTAGGACTCGAACCTTCAAGTTACAAGAAAGAAGATTCTGACGAAGAACTTTCTGGCAGTAATAATAATATTAATAATAATAATAATTTATTATTGGTACCCTACCCCGCCCATCTGGCCGGGTCTCCCCAGCCACTCTGGGCAGCTTCCAACAAATATCAAAATACATTAAAATATCACAGATTAAAAACTTCCCTAAACAGGGCTGCCTTCAAGTATTTTCTAAAGGTCATGTAGTTGTTTATCGCTTTGACCTCTGATGGGAGGGCATTCCACAGGGCGGGCGCCACTACCGAGAAGGCCCTCTGCCTGGTTCCCTGTAACAGTAAGAGCTGTTTGACAGGGGAATGGACTCCCCCTTCCTTGGAGGTTTTTAAGCAGAGGTTGGATGGCCACCTGTCACGGATGCTTTAGCTGAGATTCTTGCATTGCAGGGGGGGTGGACTAGAGGACCCTTGGGGTCCCTTCCAGCTCTATAGTTCTAAAATTATATAATGCCTCTTTCTCTCATTGGAGCTACAACAGAGATATGGAGGAGGGTGACCTGCAACACAGAAGCTGGCTGAGCAATAATGACACACATCCTATGCACAGTTTGCCTGAAGCTCGTTCAAGGCTGATGCCACTCTGGCTCCTGACTCCTTGGGCAGTGAACCATGTTGATCTACTTAGTCAGCGGAGCCTGTTCTCAGAAGGCTAAATGGAGGCTGGCAGTGTGACGACGGCGATGATGTTAACTGGGAAAGGGAGAGAACTTGCCGGCCGACCCAAAGGAGGTGTGCTTAGCTGGCTTTTGTGTTTCTTCTTAAAAAATGCAATGCAACAACTCTCTCTTCTGTTGTAAAGGTAAAGGTACCCCTGACCGTTAGGCTCAGTCGCGGACGACTCTGCGGTTGCACGCTCATTTCGCTCTATAGGCAAAGGGAGCCAGCATTTGTTCGCAGACAGCTTCCGGGTCATGTGGCCAGCATGACTAAGCCGCTTCTGGCGAACCAGAGCAGCGCACGGAAACGCCGTTTACCTTCCCACCAGAGCGGTACCTATTTATCTACTTGCACTTTGACATGCTTTCGAACTGCTAGGTTGGCAGGAGCTGGGACCGAGCAACAGGAGCTCACCCTGTTGCGGGGATTCAAACCACCGACCTTCCGATCGGCAAGCCCTAGGCTCTGTGGTTTAGACCACTGCGCCACCCACGTCCCATCTCTTCTGTTGTAGAGAAGGTTAAAAGGCCTGGAAAACCTAAAGAAGAGCACTTACCAAATTATCACTTAATTGAAAGAGTGAGCTGCGTTGCTGCACAGCAACGAAGCCCACCAAAATGGGGAATGAAAAGCTGTAAAATCTCATTCACCTGCAGCAATTTGTCAGGCGAGCTGCTTTAATCAAAGGGCACATGTCTCAAAGCCTTATAGCAGGGTGGGGACACCCACCAGCTGCATAAGATATGGGATACGGCCCTGCCAGAGTGCCGAGCATCCCATAATAGTGTGGCAGATCTGCAAAAGAGGACAAAATTTGAACACCCCTTTAAACTGTGAGCTGGGATGGTTATTCCACTAGTTTGAATCAATCTATTGAGAGGTTCTGGTCAGGCTTGAGCAACACCCTCAGGTACCCGGCGGCAGATCACAAACACAACACACAATTATACAATTTTAACAGTCCTGGAGAATCCTGGGAACTTTGGTTTGTTAAGCGTGCCAGGAACTGTAGCTCTGTGAGGTCAGCATCCTTAACAAAATACAGTGGTACCTTGGTTCTCAAACGCCGGAAACCCGAAACATTTCGGAAGTTAAAACGGACTTCTGGAACGGATTAAGTTTGACCCTTTTGTTTTTGCTATTTATTTTGCATTTTTGTTTTTGAGACTTTTTTGGTCAATTTGTTTTTGTGACTGTGTGGAACCCAGTTCAGCTTCTGATTGATTGATTGATTGATTGATTGATTGTGTGACTGCGGAAATGGATAAAAGCCCCATCCATACAATGACTATCATCAGTGCAGGTAAGAATTTTTTGTCTTCATTTTTATCATTTACAATACTGTCTATTTTATTTTATAGTACAGTACATTGGTTATTGCTTTCATTTTATGGATCAATGGTCTCGTTAGACAGTAAAATTGATGTTAAATTGCTGTTTTAGGGGTTGTTTTTAAAAGTCTGGAACGGATTAATCCGTTTTGCATTACTTTCTATGGGAAAGTGCGCCTTGGTTTTGGAACGGACTTCCGGAACGGATTAAGTTTGAGAACCAAGATACCACTGTATATTGTTTTAATAATATTAAGGCTTCATTGCTTTTTAACTATTATCGTTTATATATATTTTTAGCTTCCTGTGTCTCGGTTGCTTTACTTTGCATGAGAAAAGCCAGGATATAAATAATGAGAGTTAATAATATCAGGGGAAATTGCTTAAGGTGGCTAGCAATACCGCCTGCCAAAAGAATAGAAACAAAATGCGTTGCATTAAGTGAAATTCCCACTGAGACGCTGATTTGTTTATTTTTTTTCTGGGGGCTTTAAATAGAGTGATAACCGGCAAACCGATCTGGAAATGTGAAGAACTGGGGGTGGGAAGGAGGAACCCAAAGAGTATATCTCTGCATCCTTAACGCCAAAGACCTCCGAGCCCCTCCTGGCTGGGGAGGCGCTGGGGGCGGGGCAGGCAGGTGGGGGCTGTAAGTGGGTGTGGCCTGCTCCGCCCCCGCCCCTCGGCCGTCAGCTGTTGCTAAGCGGGCAGGAGCTCTGCCCGCGGATTGGCCGCTGCGCCGCGGTATATAAAGCGGGCGCCGGCGCGGGTGGCAGCAGTTCGGGGCGCTAGGCGGCTCCGGGATGGTGGCTGCTCCGGCGGGGGGGCTGCAGCAGCAACAACAACGCCAGCGAGCGAGGGGCAGCGCCAGGCGGGCGTCGCGGGGCGCCTTCCAGGTGAGCTTCCCCCGGTGGGAGGCGGGCACTTGCAGAGAACCGCGGGGGGGGGGCAATGCATGGGTGCTTGCATCTATGGGTGCGTGCATGCTTGCATACGGGGGTGCGTGATAGGGGCCTCGGCGGGGAGCCAGGTCCGCACCCCAGGTCCTTTTGCAAAAAGGGGGGGCTCAATTCAAAGGAGGGGGGCGCGTGGGAAGCCCCTGCCTCGGGGGGGGGGCTGTCTGGGTCTCCTGCCTCACCAACAAACCCGGGAAGATGGAGTTGGGGATCTCCTATCGTCTCTCTCTCTCTCTCTCTCTCTCTCTCTCTCTCTCTCCCCCCCCCCCCCGCCACCTCTCTAGAGGAGCCTCGGTGGTTGCAGAAAAGTTGCAGAGGGGGAAAGTGCGGCGCCAAGACGCCCCCCCACCCCTCGATCCGGCGGGGGCGGTTGCCCGTTTTTTCCTTTCCCCCTTCCCCCCCCCCCACCCGCGCCCCTCCTCCGCCGCCGCCGCGAACAAAGGAAGAGGCCGGCTCTGCGCACAGCCGAGCTGCTGCGGCTGCAGCCTGGTTGGTGCGGGGAGAAAAAGAGGGGCTGGAGGTGGCTGCTGAGGTTGCAAAAGCCTCGGCCGCGTTGCATGCATGCGTAGCAAACCCGACCCCCCCCCCCAAAAAAATGCACGCAAAATTCCAATGCATGGGGCGCGGTTCGGGCAGCCTCGAGTGGAGAGGGAAAGGGTCCTCGTCTTCTGTGTGTGTGTCCCCCCACCCCCACCCAATTGAGAGGCCTGGTATAGTTTGCTGAGGTTGAATTGCAACCCCCACCCCCGATCCCTGCCCTCCAGACTTGCGTGTTTCACGCATCCTTCTCTCTTCTCCCTCCTCGTAAAATCTTGTCGTTCAGCCAAAGATTGGGGGGGGGAGGTCTCTGCCCATGGCAGTGCATGCATGCACGCACACCCCCACCACATCCTGCGCCATGTGCCTCCGAGCGCAGAGCCCACCCCCTGCTCACGTCGCCATCCCAGCGCATGCAAAGACATGCTGGGCAAAGGCAGCGCACTCTCCTCGCGTCTCTTACTCAGTTCCGTGCAGCTCCCCCCGGGGGGGGGGGATAAATATAATTGCGCCCAGAATATTTCCTTTTCCTCCTCCTCCAACAGCCCTGCTCCCATCGCCCCAAACCGAAACAGACCCTCTGTTTCTGCAGAGATGAGGAACCTGTCCGGCTCGCTGCCTGTGCACGGCTTGCCCCCCCCCCAAATGTGGCGTCACGCACTGAAGGTTCACATTGCCCCACAGCTGTGGTTGCATTTGTGCAGGGGGTGGAGTGGACAGGAAGGGGGGGTGGCAGGATGCCTTCAGTAGACAACTGCGGACACTCCTGCGGCCGCTGGGAGTTGGGGGCAGCTGGCTGTGTTTATTTCTGGCCAAGTGTTGCATTTCCTGGGGGGGGTTAGAGAATTTGCAGAATCTGAAGGAGGCAGTGGGGAAACTAAATTGGATACCCCAGGGCTTGCATCCCAGGGGGAGGGGGGAGAGCTTTGATGCCTCCAGCCAGCTGAACATCATTGGCTGGGGAGAGATGCTCATTATTTTTTTTTTGCAGCCTTGGTTAACTGTCGGTTGGTGAGCATAATGAGCCATTGATCACTTGCCCTGGCAGCAGGGGGGGTGTCTGTGTGTTGCTTGGTGCTACCCGTGGCCGTTGGTGTGTCGGACGCTCCTTTTGGCGTCGATGTGCAAATGACCTGCCCTCTTGATTTCGTTCTAGCCAATGGGGGTTTGCGTGAATTTTTTATGGTGGCGGCTTTTCGGACGCCGGGGGCTGCTTTGCCGCAGAGCTGCCCAGTGGCTCAAGGTAGCAAGGTTCCTCCTCCATCATCAAGGGCTTTTGGCGCAAATGGGATTATGTAATCCTCTTTGCCCAGAGACTGGAATGGGCACTGGATTATAAACGCAGCGGGGACCCTTCTGGGAAGAGTTGTGGCTGAGTGGTGGGGCAGCTGTTCTGTATGTAGAAGGTCCCACCTTCGGTCCCAGGCGTCTCCAGGCACAGCTGGGAAAGATTCCCTGCCTGAGAATCCTTGGCACTGAGTATTGGCAGCACGGCCCAATGCATAGAGCAGCTTCCTATGAACATGCTGACAAGCCGAGCTGAGCTGTAGACCAGGAGACTTCCAGAGCAGTTCCTCAAGCTTCTACTGCCTTGGAGGCGAAATGCTGTGATGTAAAAACGGGCCTTTTAAAGTGAGCGTACTTCAGAAGAAGAAGAGGAGTTTGGATTTGATATCCCGCTTTATTACTCCCCGAAGGAGTCTCAAAGCGGCTAACATTCTCCTTTCCCTTCCTGCCCCACAACAAACACTCTGTGAGGTGAGTGGGGCTGAGAGACTTCAGAGAAGTGTGACTAGCCCAAGGTCACCCAGCAGCTGCATGTGGAGGAGTGGAGACGCGAACCCAGTTCACCAGATTACAAGTCTACCGCTCTTAACCACTGCACCACGCTGGTCCTGTAGTCCAGCCCATTTGCGATGCTGAAGATTCCCACTGCTACAGCATCCCTGATGGGTTGGCATCCAGCACCGCTGCAGAATTGTCTCGATGAACCGAGAGACTGCCGCTTTCCGAGACGGCCTGTTCTGTTCTCGAACAGCTCATGGGGCTGTTTGGGGACAGTGCGCCTCCAAATACCAGTTGTCTGGGACAGAGTTGCGGCATCCCTGTGTTCTTAATCTAGAGGAAAGGTTGCGCAGTGATTTAAACTGTGGTTGTCCCTCCACCTGATAGAAGACTTCTAGTGAACTGGCCAGCCTCCGACTGGGAGTAAGGGCGTCCTGTGGCCTCTTATCACCTTTTCCATCTCTTAAAAAACAGCAACATGCTTGCAGAAGCCTTGTGACTTTGTGTCACCGTTGGCTGGGCTGATGACTAGCTCTGTGATTTGTGTGAGTCGTTCTCCTGCCCCGACTTGGTCAGGTTCTGAGAGATTTATGCGCAGTGTCAGGAGAGATGGAGCAAATCCAGCTACCTGGCTTTTATGGGTGGGTGTGGGGGACCGCTTTTCCCCTGGGAGAGGCTGGTGTTCAAAACATGCTTGGGATAAAAAGTGTTTCGTCTAGACCCGATACAGGGTTCTTTCCCTCTTTTTTTGCAGTGATTTCTTCAGAGTACGGCAAAGTCTACTTTGACATTGCAGAGAGAGAAAGATACTAGCTGCATTCACATGGCGTTTCGTTTCCCCAACTGTTTCTTTCCTCGTTATATCTGAGCTGCCTTCACATGGCTTTGAAAATAAAGCGGAATATGGCACCCATTTCTGTGTCGTTTGCTTATTTTTTTTCTGGAAGCAAGTAACACGGAAATGAGCTCTGCACTTGTGCTATATTTCACTGTATATCTGGAAGTGGGTTGTTTTTTTTTTTGCCTGTGTTGCCCAAGCTCAGATATAATGCCGCAATTAGCAGGTAGGGAAACATCAGGAAAATTGAGTTAATGGTTGTGTGAGTCCAGCCACCATTGTGTCGTGGTTCTTAGTCTCTGGGGAACAACAGCAGGAGAGATGTTATTGCATTCAAGCCCTGCTAGTGAGCTTCTGGAACCCACCTGGCCGCAGTGTTAGAAACTCGGATTTATAAGCTAATCGCCAAATGGCACCATAAACCTTGGTTACGGTCACCACAACAGAACGTCTAGGCACCTTTCAAACTTTATTGCTGCTGCCATTAATTTCATTTCTATACCGCTTTAAATTTTAAAGGAAAAAAAACCCAAAGCGGTTTACAACACGTTAAAACATCAAAGGAAACGATCTGGAATAAAACAAATTCTAGCTTCCGGGAAAATACTTTAGATCCTTCTCTATGTGACATTTTGTTTTCCCCATATTTATTTACTTACCGGTAATTTATAGAGCTGCCCCATAGCAGAAGGTCTCTAGTGTCGGACTAGGACCTGGGAGATCAGGGTTCAAGTCCTGAAGTTCACCTTGGGGCCAGTCACAGCCTCTTAACCTCCCTCACAGGGCTGTTGATAGACCACCATCTTCTGTTGGTGAACCCCACCAATTACGTGCTGCACACTGTTCGAATTTCACCATGTGCCTTTTTGCTACTGGCGTGGTTCCCATTGCAACTCCTTGGGGATTTCTGGGCACCAGGTGTTAGCATATACCCCGCCTGGGGCAGTGTGTGAGACTGCCCCAAAGCCAGAGCAAAGCCGTGTGCGCACATCCCCGGCTACTGAGAGTTCGGTGGCGCGGTAATATGTGATTGTTCCCAGCTGGAAGAACAACACACACAAGCCATTAATAAAGCTAAAACTATTTATTGTAGTAATAGTGCAGAAAGATTCTCTGCTGCCAGCCCGTTAACACAGAGTTGCCATAAAGCCATCCTTCCAGCTTGAGAACTAGCCAAAAGTGAAACCAGTCCTCGCAGCTGTTGCCGCTCGGCTTGGACAAAAATCACAACACCAGGTTGGCAAACAGTTTTAAAAACTCTGCCTTAGTCCATAGTTAGTTCCATTTCCATGGTGTGTGTTTCTCCTTGCAACCTGGGACAAGCAAATTGTTTTAAGAGCAATCTACAGTCAAGCAGTGTAGTTGAGATCATAAAGGGAAAGGACCCCTGACAGTTAAGTCCAGTCGCGGACAATTCTGGGGTTGCGGCGCTCATCTCACTTTACTGGCCGAGAGCCGGCGTACAGCTTCTGGGTCATGTGGCCAGCATGACTAAGCCGCTTCTGGCGAACCAGAGCAGTGCACGGAAACGCCGTTTACCTTCCCGCCGGAGCGGTACCTATTTATCTACTTGCACTTTGACGTGCTTTCGAACTGCTAGGTTGGCAGGAGCAGGGACCGAGCAACGGGAGCTCACCCCGTTGTGGGGATTCGAACCGCCGACCTTCTGATCGGCAAGCCCTAGGCTCTGTGGTTTAACCCACAGCGCCACCCGCGTCCTTAGATATAAGGTGTCATTTGGCACCTAGCTTATATATCTTGTGTTAATACCAGTACTGCTTTGCAAAGGGCTCTTTTCTCTGTCCTGACTCGGCTACCCCAGTTTCCCTGGATGGCTCTGAGTTCTAGTCCTCTACAGGATGATGACGTCACCTTTTAGCTGTGCTTACCTTCAAGTTCAGAAACTGCAGTGTGGGTCAGAGAGGGCTCCCCCCCCCCCCCAGTGGCACCCAGCGGCTGTGAAATGCAACAGCCATTCTGGAAACGTTAAAACGGAGTACCGGAAAATAGAGCTGGCAAGCAGCTAGCATCGATAATGACAAATCTGATTAAGGCATCCCACATTAAAAGCCTGTCAAAACCACAATGGTCTTAAAAAATGTATAAACCTCTGGCATTTCCCTAACCTTATTTTTTTTTTCAAGATCAAAAAGCCCAAATGTTGTAAGTTTCATAGGGGACTTACCAGATTCCCCCCTCCCCTTTTATATAGGGCTACTATTAATGCCATCTTCAGCGTCGCCATGCCATAGATTCCTCCTAATTTGGGTCTCACTGCTGTGGAATGAAGCCCGGAATGGTTAATCCGCAATGTTTGCTATCCTTTCTCTACCACCCAGGGTGGATAAAAATCAATGATTTTTTTTTAAAAAAATCAGATTTTTTAAATTTAAATTGGATTTTTAAAATAAAATGCTTTTGGAGGAAAAATCTTTCTAAATATAGTCTTCTATTTAAGTTACATTATAGTCCAAAGGCTATTCATCAGGAAATAAGGATTTGTTTTAAGTCTTAAGGTTTTTTTTAAATGTTTAACCACATCAGTTAACAAACATGGATACATATGCTATCATGTTAGTGTTTTACTTAAATAAATTGTTTAAATGGTTATTAAGGAAATGATTATTTTTCTCCTTCCAATAAAGTACAGCAGAAAAGTTGTCCAAATATAAACAGTTAGCTTATTAAACCTCACCATAACTTCATAATTATCTGTCTATGTATTTCTAGTAGTATAACCAAATCAGTAATTTTTGATATAACTGTAAAAACTACTCTGAAAATTTATTATTCCAAAAATGAAACCTTCATATGGTTGTAAATATTAATATTATACCAGCAAGAATGAGTCTTTCTGTAAAAAAAAAACCACCCTGCTACCACCTGTTATCTACCACTGCCCTGCTGCCTCCAGCACTTGTTGGGATCTTGTGCCAAGCCCCCCACCCCAGGTCCCAGCTGTTATTCCATCTAAGCAGCTGAGAACTCACATCTAAACAACCTTATTTAGCTAGTAAAGACACAATAAGCGCCCAACTGACTCAGGCCAAAGGCAGTGTTAGAAGCTCAGATATAGCCATGATAGCCATGTTCAAATATATAAAAGGATGTCATATAGAGGAGGGAGAAAGGTTGTTTTCTGCTGCTCCAGAGAAGCGGACACGGAGCAATGGATTCAAACTACAAGAAAGAAGATTCCACCTAAACATTAGGAAGAATTTCTTGACAGTAAGAGCTGTTCGACAATGGAATTTGCTGCCAAGGAGTGTGGTGGAGTCTCCTTCTTTGGAGGTCTTTAAGCAGAGGCTTGACAGCCACCTGTCAGGAATGCTTTGATGGTGTTTCCTGCTTGGCAGGGGGTTGGACTGGATGGCCCTTGTGGTCTCTTCCAACTCTATGATTCTGTGATTCTGTGATTCTGTGATATATAAGCTAGGTGCCAAACGGCTCCTTAAACCAGGCACCCCCAAACTCCAGATGTTTTGGGACTACAACTCCCATCATCCCTAGCTAACAGGACCAGTGGTCAGGGATGATGGGAGTTGTAGTCCCAAAACATCTGGAGGGCTGAGTTTGGGGATGCCTGCCTTAAACCAAGGTTTCAGTCGCCAAAACGGAATGTCCAGTTGCCTTTTTGGGGCAGTCTTATTTTTCAAATGATGGACTGACTGTGATTGATTCTCAGTTAAATATTTAGCTAGTTCAGAGGACAGCCTTGAGCTAGATTAAGAGCGTTGAGAACTTAAAAGGGTAAAAGTCCCTTGATCCAGGGACAGTCCACGTATATATTGGCCTATTCCTCATTTTCTGAATGATGACAAGGACCATTCATAACATAAGAATACTGTGAGACAAGCGCCGACAGCAAGGAGCTGTAACGTCGCTCACTGCTCCTGCTAAGGCTGCGCAGAAAAAAAGCATTTTGGTTCCTGAAATTCATTCTGATTGCCCAGATAAAATATAGCTGATAGAATTCTACCAGTTGGGGGATTAGTGCGTGAAAACAGTCCAGATCCAATGATCCCCAGTTGGTGGAGATGTCGGGCACCATCCTGGCACCCAGACATCTTCGCTTGGTCGCAAGCGGCCGACAGCCAGGTGCGAAATGTGCCTGGCTAATTTTGATCACTGGCCAAAGGGAACCTGCAGTCCCTCCCCCCCCCATGCCCCAAGGGGCACCAGGTTGACAAAGGCTGAAATAAGAAGCTCCTTAAAGCAAAGCTGAGGTGTCTGTGGCTTAAAATACTTTGATGCTGCTTTTCAGGGCAGAATTGGAGCTGCAAACACGGGAAGCACATTTTAAAGTTACGTGTCTGCACAAAATTGCAAATGGGGAGAGCGCCGTTGCCCACCGGTCCTGATTTCTGGCTTCCTGCGGGCACCTGGCTGGCCGCTGTGAGAAGACTGTGATGGAGTGGGGCGCTTTGGGCCTCATCCAGCAGCCTCTGCACCCTCAGGCGATAGCACCCTGCAGGCCAGTGGTACCATCTCCCCTTGCATGGCAAGAGCAGGTGATGCTTTCAAGGGCTCCCTTCCCTTTGTTGGGAAGCGGTTGGCCATGCGCTTGTGGAGCATAGCTGTCAACTTTGGGATTTGAAAATAAGGGATTTTCCCCAGACTTTTGGATTTGAAAATAAGGGATGCCGCAAGGGCGGTGCAATGGCACCAAGTAGCCTCGCCACCCGGCGCTCCAGAGGCTGCGCGCGAATGGGTGAGCGGAAGAGCGAGCGCGTAGATGGCAGGCAGGCTGTCTGTCTGGTTGGGCGTGAGGGTCTGGCTGCACAAGGCATGCAAGCTCCGCCCCCAGTCGGTCTCAGACTCCTTATTGGCAGCCGAGCAACGCAGCTGAGGAGCCTCCCTGGCCGGCAGGGAGGGAGAGGAGCTGCTTCCTTTGAAATCTGGGAAATTTAAGGGATAGCAACAATCCGGGATAGCAGCGGGAAACTGCATTGGAATAAGGGAGTTTCCTGCAAAAAAAAGGGAGGGTTGACAGCTATGTTGTGGAGACTCCAAACCCGTTGCGTGAGCTTTGAGGGTTTTGCGTTCTTTGAAGCAGAAAATAACTACTACTACTCTTTCTCCCTGGCTGTGGTGTGAGGAAGAGAACCCCCAGAGTCCTGTGAGTCAGGATGGGTATGGAATTGGGCTCGGTTTGCATTTAATGTGCCTCTCGCTTGTTCATAAGGTCATAGACTTGCTGGATCAGTGACCCACATCCTGTCCAGCATCCTGTTCTCACAGTGGCCAACCAGCTGCCTGCGGGGAGACCAGCTGATAACTCAAATGCATTGCTAACAGTGGAGCAAAGCCAAGATGGATTGCAGCCTTCTCTCCATGACTTTTTCCAATCCTCTTTTAAAGTCATTTTAAAGTATTGCAGGGGGTTGGACTAGATGACCCTTGTGGGTCCCTTCCAGCGCTACGATTCTATGATTTTAGGTTGGTGGTCTTCCCCAAGTGGGAGTGAGTTGCATAGTTTAACTATGTGCTGTGTGAAGAAGAACTTACTTTATCTCAGGGTGGATTTGATTTAAATCAAATTGATTTAAATCACGATTTAAATCACTAGTAAGTAAGACTTGATTTAAATATTTTTTTTACAGAAAGACTCATTCTTGCTGGTATAATCTTAATATTTACAACCATATGAAGGTTTCATTTTTGGAATAATAAATTTTCAGAGTAGTTTTTAGTTACCGTATATCAAAAATTACTGATTTGGTTATACTACTAGAAATACATACAGATAATTATGAAATTATGGTGAGGTTTAATAAGTTAACTTTATATTTTGTAGTGGTCGTGAGCCCCCTCTTGCCGTTACCTAATTCTCCAAGGTCCGGCAGAACTTAGATAAGGCCAAGAAGACTGCTCACTTCCTTCTTAAACAAGACACATCAGGTAGCTGCCACCACCTCCCGTTCCAAGTAACTGGATTGAAGCCCGGGAGGAGAACTCCAACCAATTCCACAGTTACTCTCAAAGGTTCACTTTACCGTGAAACCCAGCAAAAGCACAAAATACTTGGTAGGGACCAGAGGGGTCAGGCTCTGGACTCAGCTTCCCCGAGCAAAGGCAATGATTCACAACAAAATATATTTTCAGAATTTATTGAAAATAAACATATTAAAAGAGGTGCACAGTTCTTAAAAAAGGAATACAAACAGAAAATAAAAACATTGTATAATATAACTAACTCACATACTCACATTCAAGAACTCAAGTTAAAAGAAATCATAAGTCCGTTTCTCCTGTCTCTGCCCTCAGGCAAGGCACTTGTCAGCATGCCAGGATCTCTCTCTCTTTACATGCTGATATGGAAAGCTAGGTAACTGTCCCGCTACTAGCTGACAATTTGCATCTCAAAAAGCTGGCATTTTTATCCGTTAGGGCCCCCGCGTGGGGTTCCGTGATTTGACGAATAAGAATTAGTCTTCAATTAAGAAGCACCTATGGTCAGAGACCCCAAGGGTGTCTCCTGTCAATCAGGGAATTCACCCAGCTGCAGATTGTTGACACTTACACATCCGTGGGATCAAGGTGCCTCCCTAAATTCCCAAGTCTCTGCGACGGATCACAGACATCCTGAATTATATTGTAAATTACTTGATCTTTCACACCGGAATACACATTCTAGGCCAGCTGCCTCAAGGTTCACACTTTACATTGTAAATTAAGCTTGTTATGCAGATAAGATCTTTTCCCTTCTCGGCCAGGGCAATTACTTACATCTTCAAAAGACAGGACTACAGACATTAAGGCGTGAGGGGCCCAGGCCTTTTCAGAGAACCAGGCACACACTTTCCCCCCAGAATACTTCACGATATTTTCCCCCATGAGGCTATGCGGAGGTAAACCAAAGTTTAATATTTACAAAGATTTCTCCAAGCACTACATATTTGGACAACTTTTCTGCTGTACTTTATTGGAAGGAGAAAAATAATCATTTCCTTAATAACCATTTAAACAATTTATTTAACTAAAACAATAACATAGCATATGTATCCATGTTTGTTAACTGATGTGGTTAAACATTTTTTTAAAAAAACTTAGACTGAGTTTTAGCACACTTGATAAACTTAAAACAAATCCTTATTTCCTGATGAATAGCCTTTGGACTACAATGTAACTTAAATAGAAGACTATATTTAGAAAGATTTTTCCTCCAAAAGCATTTTATTTTAAAAATCCAATTTAAATAAAAAAAATCTGATTTTTAAAAAAAAAATCATTGATTTTTATCCACCCTGCTTTATCTGTCCTGAATGCATCCAGTTTCCTCTTACTCGCTTTCTCAATTTCATGCTTAATTTTATAACTTGAATTTTCTGAAACTCCACGGAAGCCAAAACACCCGCCGTCCTTCCAGATTTGCGCTTCTCAGAGTTTTGCAATGCAGTTCTCTAGCCAAGTAACGTGCAAAGTGCGTAGACCACAGGAACATGTTGCTTTTTTTATTTTAATGTACGTAGTAGTGAAAATAAATTGCAGGAATGTATGCGTAAGAAATTCGCACTCAAACGCTGGTGAATTTTCATAAGAACTTGGTATGTGGCCCTCGGGAGGCTGCCCAGATGGAATGTGGGAAGTAATAGTACCACTGTATTCCGCTCTGGTCAGACCTCACCTGGAATACTGTGTCCAGTTCTGGGCACCACAGTTCAAGAAGGATACTGACAAGCTGGAACGGGTCCAGAGGAGGGCAACCAAAATGGTCAAAGGCCTGGAAACGATGCCTTATGAGGAACGGCTTAGGGAGCTGGGTATGTTTAGCCTGGAGAAGAGAAGGGTGATATGATAGCCATGTTCAAATATATAAAAGGATTCATATAGAGAAGGAGAAAAGTTGTTTTCTGCTGCTCCTGTGAAGAGGACACTGAGCAATGGATTCAAACTACAAGAAAGAAGATTCCACCTAAACATTAGGAAGAACTTCCTGACAGTAAGAGCTGTTCGACAGTGGAATTTGCTGCCAAGGAGTGTGGTGGAGTCTCCTTCTTTGGAGGTCTTTAAACAGAGGCTTGACAGCCATATGTCAAGAATGCTTTGATGGTGTTCCTGCTTGACAGGGGGTTGGACTGGATGGCCCTTGTGGTCTCTTCCAACTCTAGGATTCTATGTGGCCCTCGGGCTGAAAAAGGTGTTCCCCACCCCAGCTGTGAGAGAGGCAGGGCACTTTGGACACAAGCGAGTGCTTGCATGGAGTTTGGTTTATGCCTCCGGAAACTCGCTGGTCTCCCCGGTGCCTTGAGCATCTTCACTCCACAGTTTTGACACCCGATGCTCGGAGAGCGTGGAGGATGCTGGCAAGGTTTCAAGCATCCTCTGGTAATTGCTTGGAACAGCTATAAAAAGCAAACCCGAGATCTTGGAACGACTGACAAAGACCAGCAGGAACAGGGCTGGGTGGTGAGCTGACAGCGATATTGCGGTTGAGTCAGGATAAGCCCCTAGGGAACCACCTGCACCTTAGCAAATGAATGGGCAGCATCTTAGCTCCACTAAGGTCTACATCTCCTTGTAGAGACTTTTAGGTTGGATGGCTCCCCCCCCCCCCCGTAGGGCAGTGATGGACCAAATTCAGGCCCTGCCCCTAGACCCTCTGCTGAGCTGACAGCACTCTTCCCAGGCTGCACCCTTTCTTGGCCACACCCCCTCGTCCTCCCTGCTTTGCATCCTTGAACGTTTCTGCCTGGCTGGAATTTGTCCTTCAGCTGTGATGATGCCTCCGGCTTGCCTGGTCAGAGGGGACGTGGGTGGCGCTGTGGTCTAAACCACTGAGCCTCTTGGGCTTGCTGATCGGAAGGTTGGCGGTTCGAATCCCCGCAATGGGGTAAGCTCCCGTTGCTCTGTCCCAGCTGCCAACCTTGCAGTTCGAAAGCACGCCAGTGCAAGTAGATAAATAGGTACCACTGCGGCAGGAAGGTAAACGCCGTTTCTGTGTGCTCTGGCACTCATCACGGTCCTCCATGCACCAGTTGCGGTTTAGTCATGCTGACCACATGACCCGGAAAGCTGTAGACAAACGCCGGCTCCCTCAGCCTGAAAGCGAGATGAGTGCCGCAACCCCATAGTCGCCTTTGACTGGACTTAACCGTCCAGGGGTCCTTTACCTTTTACGTTGGAGGACAATTCCCATCATCCCTCATGATAGGCCGTTCTGTTGGGGGCTGATGGGGGTTGGATTCCAAAACGTCAGCCCATGAAGCACGAGACTCTTAGGGTCGTGGGTTCAAGCCTCACATTGGGTGAAAGAGTCCTGCATTGCCGGGGGTTGAACGCAGTGGTAGAAACTAGTCCGCCAAATGCTAGGCTCCAAATTGCTCCTTCCCAGCCCTGCCAGGAGATATCGGGGAATTATAGCTGCCAGAAAAGCAGCAGCACTTATCACCAAGCTGCAGCCCTTAGCCCAAGGCCTCCTGGGCCAGGACCCCAATTATAGTGTGTTTTAACATCTCCAACTTAATTAGTGCCTAGCTTATATATCTTGAGTTTCTAACACTGCTTGGGACCCTCTTGTGTGTAGCAAGTAAGTAAATAATAAAAAATAATAAATAATAAATTTATTACGGTCAAAGACCAGCTCGCATAACACAATAGTGACAGCATTCATAAAGATAAAATATACAATTAGAATAGATTGCAGCAATAGCTCATGAGTTAAAATTGAAATACATCCGTACGACTGAGATTTGGGCTACCATAAAAATTGACCCTAAGGCGCCCCAAAAAGGGACTTCAGCTTTTCCCTAGTAAGCCATTTTATTCTAGACTTGCAGTGATGGCTAACCTTGACACTCCAGATGTTTTAGAACTACAACTCCCATCATCCCTAGCTAACAGGACCAGTGGTCAGGGATGATGGGAGTTGTAGTCCCAAAACATCTGGAGTGTCAAGGTTAGCCATCACTGGTCTAGGGGATGGTCTGTGCCTGCAAATCTGGGCACAGAATCTGGCTACCAGCCAGGTCACCTTGTGATCTTTGCCCAAAAGGGGACAATTTAGTTTAGACTTGTCTGTAAGATCGGCCAGCCTCTTCAGCAAAGGGTTGATGGTTTCTCTACGAATTTCAACATAAAAACGACATTTAAAAAATATGTGTTTGGGACTTCCCACCTCCCCTAATGGGCAGGCGCATAGTGTCTATGCGTACGGGACTCCTCTAAGTAATCAATCAATCAATTGGAAAACAAGAATTGAAATCTGTTCTCCTTCTATTCCAGGAGCTAAGGAGCAGCTGAACGCCTCTTCCGACTGACCGGCTCCAAACGGATAAAACGGCCGCCTGTGGCTGGTCTTCGCCAGGAGGCAGCCATGTCGATCATGGACCACAGCCCGACCACCGGGGTGGTGACGGTCATCGTCATCTTGATCGCTATTGCTGCTTTGGGCGCCCTGATCCTGGGCTGCTGGTGTTACCTGCGCCTGCAGAGGATCAGCCAGTCGGAGGACGAGGAGAGCATCGTTGGCGAGGGAGAGACCAAAGAGCCCTTCCTCCTGGTGCAGTACTCTGCCCGCGGGCCGGGCATGGAGAGGAAAGCCAAGCTGACCCCGAACGGCACCGAGGCTCACAGCTAACTGGCTGTCTGGGGGAAGAGGGGGTCCGCGTGGCCGGGGCCTGGGAACCGGTACTGTGAAGCAAACCTCGCCCCGGAACGAGAGGTTTGTCCCGTGGCTGTGTCCTGTGGCTGTGTATGCACTGCGGACGATTTCCTCTCCGGCCCTTGCCGCATCGCCTCCTCTTTTTTTGGCACAAGGTCCATTGCCGGCAATGGACAGTTGGGGGACACGGGGGTGCGGGGGAACGGCAAGCACTCGGCCTGTTACTTGAATTATTCCACTGAGCCTCTTCGGAACAGAGCTACTGACATAATGTGAACTTCAACTGTGAACTGGGCGTGTACATAGGCAGCCTCCGGACGGATGCGCTTTTGCCGGGGGGCGGGGAGAGCAGCACTCCTGGATTTTGGGAAGACGCATGGCCGCCGATGGGATTTCCCCCAAAGCCAAACTGGGCGGGTTATTTTACACTTGCTTCGTTTTTTGGGGAGGGGGGGGTGTTGCAGCTGTGTTTTTAGTTTTCCTTTATAATGCTTCAATTTCCTTCATTCCCCTTCAAAAAAATCTATATGCTAGAAAACCAATCTATTAAGGCCCAAGTTTTCCTTTCCAAGCCTGCTTCCCGCCCCCAATCCCACCCCACCCTCGGCTCTCAAGAGTCTTCTGGTGACACAAAGATGCTTCACCCCCTCCTTCATGGCTCTTGGTGGGATCTTGCTAGGATTCCATGTTTCCCAGCGCAAATAAGGAAGCGTTGTCCTCCTTGGCAGGCCAGGATCTCTTGCTCAATCATTTCCTTCAAGGCCTTTTCAGGTAGGTGGTGATAGGAAGGAGGTTTCTCCTTTAGTTCCTAGACTGGGACCTCCAGGGTCGAAAGAGGCTATCCTTGGAATCGCCCGCTTGCTCATTGGCAAGCAACCCTCCTTCCTAGTCAATAGTGCTTGTTGCAGCTGTCTTGGAAGTGGGAAGCGGGTTTTCTCTGGACTTGGGGGCTGCTCAAAAACTCCTGGAATGCAGGTGGTTGTTGTTTTTTAAATGTGTTTTTAAGTAGGGGGCCAAAGCGAAAAAAGGCGCAAGGAAAGAAATGCGCTTTTTGGTGACGCTGTGACCGATCGTAGTGATGTCGGAGTGCTCTGCAAGCGTAGTGGCCGTGAGGAAGCTGCCAACATCCAACCAAGTCCAAAGCAAGCAGCTCATGACAGCTGTGTTTTCTCCTCTTCCCCCCCTCCCCAAAATGTGTACATAGTCGGAAGGCTGCTGCTGGACTTGGTGGTTGGTGGCCGAGCTGGCCTGCTTTGGTAGCAAGCATGTGAGTAAAGAAATGCTCCCCCCCCCGCCCCGCTGAGGCTCCCACTTTTAAAAGCTGTGCTCATGTATCTAGTCCCTAATTTATCTCCTGGTGCACTGATGGTTTTACCTGCACTCCTGGATGCCAGGACACTTGTAGACAACCTCTTGTTTGATCAAGATCCACATGACTTTCTGCTCAGCTGTATAGATCTCGGGATCTTGTGTATTTTGTAAATAAAATGCCATTTGCTTTCTTAAAATGACAGGGCTCCTGTAAATAACTTGACAGAGCAGAGGAATGGGACGTTCCTTCCTTTGTTAATGTTTCTTTCATCTTTGCCGGTTTCCATAATACTCCAGTTGTGTTTCTTTGGTAAGGTTTCGTGGTAGAAGACGGTCTCTTTCTCCCCCCCCCCCTTCCTTATTTTATTTTTTCAAGCAAGATGGGAGCGGGGGCGGAACATTTCCCTGTAAACTATCCGGGGTATTTTTATTCAACAGCTCATTAAGTAATACTTAAAATATGGGTGCCAACAGCAAAGACAACATCAGGCAAGGGTGGCACTTTCAAAGTGCTTAGTTAGCTTTGTTTGCTAATCAGCAGTAAAATAAAAGTCACTATATTAGATCGCTCTCCAAGGCAGAGATAGGCAAAGTGGTTCCCCCGAGGAGTTTTGGACTTTGGCTCCAATCATCCGCAGCCCCCATGGTTGGTCAGCTGGAGCGAAGGGCGCTGGAGTCTAGCAACATATTAAGGGCACCATGTTGGCTACCCTTCTTCGAGGGCACCAGAAACTTCTCTGAATTTTCAAAATGCAAATAACTGTGTAAATTTAGACTAATTTGCACAGAAAAATTGAACCGATTTATTTATTTTTTTCTGGGAAAGCCCCCTCATCACCAATGAGGCTCTCTGCAAAATCGGCTCACCCCCCTACTTTTCGGAAACTTCCCCTCAAGCCATTTTGCTGTAACTCGAATCGCCTAGCCAGGCCGAAAGAGGAACAGAGAGGGGCATGGCCCATTAACCTCGCTCTTGCCAGGGCGCTGCTGTTCCCCTGTCTCTAACTCTCTTGGAAGCTGAGGAGGGCGAGCGATATTGCACAACGCCCAAGGTGGCAGACGAAGGCCCCATGGGGTTAGGAGGAGCCGTTTCCAAGAACCCAGCACAGAGCAAACTGCAAAGGCCTGTTGCGGTGTTCGCTACAAATAGGGTCCTTTGACTGCTGCTGCTGCTGCTGCACCCAAATAATCACACTATCAGCTTCCAGCTAATAGTGCCACCCTTTTCCCCATGGGGCTTCTGGTTTCTGGTCTGCAGAGAGACTGGCAGTGGCTCTCCACTCTTATCAGCCCTTCCTGGAGCTCCCAGGCTGCCATCTGAGTTATATAGTCCTCTATCCCTTTGGTCCAGTTGGCTCCACCTGCTTTTGTTCCCCTTCTAGAATTTGTTGCCATGTACCATGTCAGGTATTGGGATGTGGGTGGCGCTGTGGTCTAAACCACAGAGCCTAGGGCTTGCCGATCAGAAGGTCAGCGGTTCGAATCCCCGCGACGGGGTGAGCTCCCGTTGCTCGGTCCCTGCTCCTGCCAACCTAGCAGTTCGAAAGCACATCAAAGTGCAAGTAGATCAATAGGTACCACTCCGGTGGGAAGGTAAACGGCGTTTCTGTGCGCTGCTCTGGTTCGCCAGAAGCGGCTTAGTCATGCTGGCCACATGACCCGGAAGCTGTACGCCGGCTCCCTCGGCCAGTAAAGCGAGATGAGTGCCACAACCCCAGAGTCATCTGCGACTGTACCTAACGGTCAGGGGTCCCATTACCTTTACCTTGTCAGCTGCATTGCTTAGCAGTAGGAAAGGGCTGCCGCAGGCATGTTGGGGAGAAGGAGAACAGGCAAGCAAGGTTGGGGGGCGGCCCTTCCTGGACCAGCAGCTCTGATTTTAGGCAACATGTGCTTGGGCAGCCCAGGGTGTGCTCAAAAGTGGCTGCAGTCACATTTTCAGCAGGCCTGCACTATTCCCTCAATCATAGGACTCTCTAAGCTGCTTCTCGCCTGGGACAAGGTAACCGAGAGTGTAGTAATGCTTCAGAATACCAGCTGCTGGGAACCGCAGGAGAAAACAGTGCCCTTGCACTCGGATCAGTTACCGGATCTGATTGGCCACTGTGAGAACAGGATGCTGGACTTATTCGGGCCGTTGGCCTGATCCAGCAGGCTCTTCTTGTGTTCTTAACCTCTCTAGTTGCTTCCATTGCCAGATCCCCTCCCAGTTTCTGCTAAATGTGCCAGCTGCCTTTCTGAACGTTTTGAGCAAATGTGTAGAATCGGGGCGCTATTCTTGAACGTGGCTCTCCCTTGTCCTCCCTGCCCAGATAAATGATTGCTCTACAGGTGTGTATTCTGTGAATCGAATGCACAGCTGATGCCACACTGTAGGATTAGTGGAAGCAAGCGCTGCTCAGCGAACACTGCAAAGGTGGTAGAGAATGAGACTCTTAATATCTGGGTTGTGGGTTCGAGCTCCACGTTGGGCAAAAGATTCCTGCATTGCAGGGGGTTGGACTGGATGACCCTTGGGGTCCCTTCAAACGCCACAATTCTATGTAGAAGAGGAACAAGGCAGGACCCAGCTCTGGTGACATTTTGTGCTCACTAGTACAGGGTTTCCATAACCACACACACACACACACCGGACCACTTGAAAACTGCTGGTCCACTTAATTATTTTCTTGCCTGTTGCAGCAATTGCAGTGCGCTGCATGAGAGGTTTTCCTAATTGTATTAGTGCTTTTATTTCTTGCACCGTATTTTATTGCTTTACAATTGACGTTCCATTGAATTAAAACTGTGGTGCAATAAAATACAATGCGAGAATTTTTTTAAAAATGCAACAGAAATTCAGTTTTGACTAGTTAATGCAGACCTGGTGCAGGTCGCTGGTGGGTCTGTGGGAAGCCTCGCAGGGAGAGTTCCTGATTCACACACCTCTGCTTTTAATAAAGGAGGACCTTGCGTAAGGGAGTTGGGACTTTCTCCACCCGAGGCCTTGGGAAGTTGAGCTAGATAGACCAGTAGAACATGGGAAGGGCTGCTGGAAGGTGCTTTCGACTGTGTCTTTTTCCTAAGTCATCTTGGAGCCATGGGGCAGTCACACGCATTGAGATTGGCAGCAGAGGCCCTAAAATGCAGGTCCTTCTGTCAACTGGGGGCATTTCTGTTTTAGTTCTTATTTGTTGCATTTATATCCCTTTTTCTCCACGGAGCTCGGGCTGGTCCTCCATAGCCCTTCTGCTCATTTAATTCCCCACAACAACCCTGTGAGGTAGGTTAGGCTGAGAGGGAGTGGCCCAATGTTTCACCCAGCGAGGTTCATGGCCGAGTGGGGATTCGAACCTTGGTCTCCCAGGTCACAGTCCAACACTCTAACCACTGTACCACCACTGGCTTCAGGCAGGGCCGTCTGGCCCAGCACCCTCTTCAGTCCTGTACCAAGAACTTCTCAGAATTATTTGCCCAGATGTTTTAGGTATGTGTTTGTCCTGGGCTGGTGGTTTTAAGCTGGCTTTTGGTCCCGGCTGCTGGCATCTCATCTGCTTTGGTGCCTCTTTTAATTCATACTTTTACTTTAACATTTTTGGGAACGGCTGGAGGAAGTTAATACCCCCAAAATATAGAAAAACGCCAAAGAAAGTGCAAGGGCAGCCCTGCTTCAAGATGCTAAAGGTCCATTTAATCCAGCTTCCTGTCCCCAAGAATGACCCCACTGGGTGTCTGCAGGAAATCTCACAAGCGGAGCGCAAACACCCCTTTCCCCTCGTCGTTCCCCAACAACTGGTCACTGCTGGTGCCATTTAGCAACCATGACTAATAGTCACTGCCTTCTCTCCATGAATTTGTCTTGTTCCCCTTTTAAAGCTATACCTTGCATAGCTTGGAAGACATACCTTGGAAGTCGGAACAGGTTAGTTCCCAAACGTTTTGGCTCCCAAACCCGGAAGTGACACTTCCGGTTTGTGAACTATTTTTGGAAGCCGAACGTCTGATGGGGTTTCTAATCGTAAGCCGCGCTTTGGTTTTTGAACGTTCTGGAAGTTGAACGGGCTTCCGGAACAGATTCCGATCGACTTCCAAGGTACGACTGTATAATAAGGCTGTGGCCATCACTCCTTGAGCCTGCAAATGTGACTTAGGGCCTTCTGCAAGGGAGCATTAACATAGATGCACAGGTCCTGGTAAGCAGAGAGAAAGAAGGCTCCATCAACTTTGGGGCCATATGCATGCTTGGAGCTTTGCAGACTCCGTTCCCAAAACCCAGGGTTGCCCAGAAAGCCACTGCTTTTATATCGAGTCTGTCTGTGAATCAATCAACAGGAAATTTAGAGCAGCACAAAGTTGTAAGAACCCTCCCCCCCCAAAATGATATGGAAGTTGCTAACATTTCCAAACTAGAAGACAAGTTTTGAGGAGGAGGTTGAGCTAGTTTTCTTTTCTGCCTTTTATTTTTCAAGATCTCAATGGACTGTGTATTAAGGGCAATTGTGTTTTTGTTTTAAACGTCAGTAAAATGATCAAATCCAAAAGCTCAGAAAAGGAACTGGGGGATGCCCCCCTTTTTTTGTAAAGTTGAATTTGCAGGGGATGGGGGAATTGCATGCACTTTTTTTAATCCCGTTGATTCTACAAACGAAAGTAGCGAAGGCGACTGATTTGGAAATTACCCAGGAAGCATAAATCAAAATTAATTTGAACTGTGGAGGTAAACCTGATGCAGCCAAAAGGGGTTCTGGCTTGTAACGAAGGACAGCAGGGAGAAGAAGAGGAGCTTTTACACTGCCATCCTCCAACCAAATCGTTTTAATTTAGGTTAAATTGATACAAAAGCTATCAAATTAGTGCAATTGTAAAGTGCAAAGAGTCAGTCCCCAGACTGTTGTCAACAGCGCAGGCTTTGTCTATCTGGCTCAGTGACTCGTTATAAAAATATTCTTTGATTTTTATTTTCTAGTCGTCCCCCCCCCCAAACCTCCCACAAAAGTCATTTTACAATGAAATTTCAATAAAGTTTCCATAAAGATGTTCTCGGTTGAGACTAAACTTGATTTGCATGGGGTTCCTTCTGTGTGTGTCTTGCTTTACAAAAGCTATTCTGTCCAGTTTTCTTTGCTGTGCTCAGGAGCTATTCTGCCCTCGATCGTGTTGGCGACCTGCTCTGCTTCGTGGAAAGTGTCCGTAGCTGGTTCAGTGTCCGTAGCTGGTTCAGCAGCCAAGCTGGCTTCTTCCACCTCCTCCTCCTCCTCCTTGGGAAGGCTGAACTCCGGCTCAGTTTTGGTCCCCAGTTCTCTCTCCACCGAAGCCACCAGCACTTTGAGCAGCGTGTTCTCGGTGAGGAGGTTTTCGGAGGCGTCGGCCAGCTCTTGCAGCTTCTCGGCCATGTCTCCCAGCTCCCGCGTCTTCTGCTCGTACAGCCCCTGCAAATGTTCCCGCTGGCTCTGCAGGGCCCCGTGCTGCTTCCTCAGGACGCGGGTCTCCTGCTGGAGCCTCTGCCCCTCCCTCCTGGCTTCGGAGAGCTGGCCTTGGAGCTGGGCCTGAGCCCGGTGGAGGGCCTGGATCTCTGCTCTCAGCTTGTCCACCTCCCTCTGCAAGTGGGAGATGTGGCCTTGCTGCAGCATCGCCTCCCGCCGAAGGCAGCCTTTGAGGCAGGGCTCCGGGCCGGACGCAGGGGACGGCTGGCTGGAGTGGCAGAGGATGAATTTGAGGAGGTTGGGAAGGGTGACCGGGAATTCTGCAGGGAACTTCACACTTTGCTCCTTCCTGGGGAAAGTTTAAAGAAAAGAGAAATGGGTGAGGTCTGCTACGAGGAAAGGGGCAAGTGATTTGAACACCAGGTTCCATCTGGGGCGTTTCCAGTTTAAAAATTAGGCTCTGGGAACTCGTGTGTTGTGGTGGTGGGGAGGAACTGATGGCAACAGTCCACCTCCCAAAGGGAGAGGTTGCATAACGAGGGTTGCTTTAAAAAAAAACAAGCTGATCCTACCCTTTGCCCTCGAAATGGTTCTTCCAGTGAGGAGGGGCCTTTTCAGTTCAGATGTAGCAGTGGCTGAGAGATGTAAGTTACGAGTCTCTGAGATATCCACATACCTGGGAGGAGGGTGTAACCCTAACAGCAGAGTTGCTGGAGGGACTGCAACTAGATAAGAAGCTCACAGTGCTTCCAATCGGGCAGGAATGTGTTGGATGGAGAAACTGCCTGCCCTGCTATGGAAGCAGCAACCTAGGATACGATTTTGGAAGAGGTGTTCCTAGTGCGGTCTCGTGCATGTTTCTAAGCACTGGGATCCAGGAGGGAGATAAAGGTGGTGTGGCTCAAACATGCCACAACTGGAGCCTCTGGAAAATAGAGCTGCCATCGCCTTACCAAGAAGTCCACATATACACAAAAACATTTTTCTAGATGTCTCACTTATCCACAGACCCCTGTTTCAGATGTGCTGAGAAGCCCCTGCTTGGTTGCTTCGTGGTGTTTCACATGGCAGGCAACCTGACGCACCGTCTCTGGTGCAATCATGCCAACCTGGTTCCTCTGGGTGTTCTGGACTACAGTTCCCATCAGCTGTGCTGGCTGGGGACGAGGGGAACTGTAGTCCAAAGGGGGACCAGCTTGGCAGTGCAATAAACTGGTACAGTATTTCCTTTAGAACTCGGTGATAGATACTATACTTAATCAAATTGCTTGCAGCGTCTGCCCAGGCAGTTTCCATCCCAGAAGCAAGAAGGGCAAGAAATACTGGCTGTGCAGCAGCAGCAGCCTGGCTTGCGAAATCTTGCTTGTGAAAAAGCTGCTGCTCCCCTCCTGCCTTGCCCTGCCCTGCTCCCCTGCAGTGAGAGGCTGGCAAGCTGAGGATCTTGGCCCTGGCAAGCCCAGCCAGCGGCTTTTGCCCTTGCTTGAAGACGTCCCAGTTGCAACTTTATGGGTCACCAACTGTGAGCTTTGTTTTTCCTACAGGATTGAACTTCCCCTGACTCTGCAACCAGAGCGGGAAGAGACAGAAAAACAATCCAGGGGCAAGAACATAAAACACGCTCGTGGATGCAGCTGCGTGAACTTTGGACAAGCACAGTCCAAGCTGCACATCTGCTGAATCCCACATATACATTATATATCCTCCCTCTGGCAACATCAAACTTCCCCCTGCAAATGAAATGAAATAAAATGTTCCTAATCTGCACAATGCTAGGTTCACAGAAGTGCACACTGACTCCATTAGAAGAGAAGAAGAAGAGTTTGGATTTGATATCCCGCTTTATCACTACCCGAAGGAGTCTCAAAAGCGGCTAACATTCTCCTTTCCCTTCCTGCCCCACAACAAACACTCTGTGAGGTGAGTGGGGCTGAGAGACTTCAAAGAAGTGTGACTAGCCCAAGGTCTCCCAGCAGCTGCATGTGGAGGAGCGGAGATGCGAACCCGGTTCACCAGATTACAGGTCCACCGCTCTTAACCACTACACCACACTACAGACAACACAGAATGGACCTCTCGGGCTGTATATGAGCAATAGCAAATGACATTGTCAGCTGCACAACACAAACTACCACTAAGAATTTGGGGGTGGGGAAATCCAAAGCAACTGCAAGCACAGACATTCTTTTTCTTCCAAGGCAATAAAAGCAAAAAGATTAATTAACTTGTCATTGAACTAGAGTCAGCATTCCCCGCTCCCCTCGAGCACTCCAGATACGAGCAGCATGTCTATTTTTGCATGCGGAACAAGGAGATAGCAGCGGATTTTTGATCCTGCCATTGAAACTCAGTGGCCTTTCCTCAGAATTTCTCCGGGGGAAATAAAAATAGCGGCTAAAAGGCTGAGAGGTCCCTGCTTCAGACCTCCCCTCTGCTATGACGAGGTACCCTCGGGCAGCCGCTGAGTCTCCGACTCGGCTCCACCCCCTGGGCAGAGCGAAGAGAAGAGAATACTGACCTACTTTGCAAGGGTGGTGGTGGTAAGGCTGTCTGGAATAAGGTCAACGGAGCTTTCTGAAATCTTTGTGGCTGAGCGCCAGGAGGAGAGCGACGGTGATGGAAATGGAGCCGCCTCGATTAGACTGGTTCATTTCCCGTTTCAGGTTATGTATCGCAGGAATTTAAGCTCAGCCTTTGCAAATGATTGCTTTCTGGTAGAGGCCTACATGGAGTGAGCTTGGTGTTTTGTTTTTCCATTGAGCAAGAACTTCTAAGCAGGATCTGCTGAGAATTGGCACGAGGCCCGCCTCCCTGAATGGAAAATTAACACAGCGTGCCTGTGGAAAGCCTTGACCGCTCTATTCTTTTTATAACCGGGGTGGTTTGGGGCGGGGGATGCAATCTGTGCCCCATGGGCTGCATGCAGGCCTAATTTCTGAAAGCCCCTTGCAAGTGATCAGTTCAGACCAGGGGTGGCTAGGGCCCGCTGGGCGGAAGGCAGAGACAATGAAAGGCAGAGTCAACTAATTCTTGTTGTCCGCTCGGCTACCTCCCTGCTGAGTTCTCCAAGGGGAACTCCAAAGAGGAAGAGGAAGCTGGCAGGCAATGGCAACCCCTAGGCAGCCTCCACTGGGAAGCCACTGGTCAGGGTGGAGGGAGGAGGAGGAGAGAAGAGGGTGTCCCTGCTTTAAGGCAATTGTCAACATAGATGATCCATTTCTACCTCCAAACACAGAAGAAAGAACCAGAAAATGGGAAAGTTACCGATCATGAGGGAAAAACAGAATGCTGGGTAGGCGGTCGGTCATGAATTCCCAGGGAAGGTCGTTCTGAGAAACATCGATCCTGTTATGAGAGCAAAACAAACACAAACACACTGATTATAGAGGACCATAAACTCAGAGGCCGAGCACATACTTAAGCATGAGCATCATGTTTTATCACATTGTCTTCCTGCATTACCATTTTAACGTCCGGCTCCTGCAAGGCCATCCAATTGCAAGTATTTCTGCAGTGCAGAGAAGGGGAAGACTAGAAGGAGGTGCTCTCAGAGCAGTGACTCGTACAGAGATGCAGCAGGTGCCGCCTCCTATGAGCGGGGGCTTCGGGGCTCACTGGAACCTCTTGTCATTGATTCTATTCTTGGAAACAGAGAGGTCTGACCATGGTACCTTTGTTTTGACAGGGGAAACCCCTCTCTATTGGCAAACTTCAAGGTGCCCTAAGGCATCTCCGTGTTAATTGGTTCCAAATTTACTCACTTGCCAACTGGTTATTAAGGATAAACGGTGCTCCATGCACCCTGAGAAGCCTTTGAAGATCTTAGGCCAGCTGCTAAGTGCCTTAAGGTGATGGTATCTAAGGTGTATACACTTTTGCTGAATATTAAGTATGGGGGTGGCTGCTGGCATGGGAATCCGATCCTGGCTGCCCAATTCCAGAAACTCAATAGTCTGGCATGTGGTCTAGGGTTTATCTGTCAGCTACCTCAGCACTCAATAAAGAGGCTATGCTCAAACTGAGCTATTGGACACCAGGCAAGCTCATTTACATGAACTCAAACCTGTCCCCACTTCACTGGAGAGGATGAAACACATGGGTTTTATTGAAGGTGGGTGTGTTTGGAAGAAGAAGAAGAAAAGAAGAAGAAGAAGAAGAGTTTGGATTTGATATCCCGCTTTATCACTACCCTAAGGAGTCTCAAAGCGGCTAACATTCTCCTTTCCCTTCCTCCCCCACAACAAACACTCTGTGAGGTGAGTGGGGCTGAGAGACTTCAGAGAAGTGTGACTAGCCCAAGGTCACCCAGCAGCTGCATGTGGAGGAGCGGAGATGCGAACCCGGTTCACCAGATTACGAGTCCACCGCTCTTAACCACTATTGGCTCTGCGTTTTTTTCTATACTTAGCTAATTAGACAAACGATTCTGCCTGACGTTCCTCTCCACCTTTTCTCAGGAGACAGTATTCCCCAGATACTGGAAACCATTAGTAGTGGTCAGACTGGAAATTGGAAGGAAGTGGGCAATCTTTCTGTTAAAACTTGGTATGAGACAGTCTGGCAATTAGCACTTGATGATAAGCCTACTCAAGAATGCAGGGAAGCCAGGGGAGTGGCTCTGATGGATATTTTTGTTCAAACTTGGTACCTGCTCATCTGTTACACAACTCGAGGGGTGGGGAACGCCCCACCCCCACCCTGGTCACAACTTTCTGGAGGGGCATTCCTGCAACTTCATTGCCAGAATAGGGTGTAATACTACACTGCACTATGGTGACACTGAAGTTTCTCATTTTTGCTGTTTCTTTTCTTGTTTAATTATGGGTTTTCTATAAGCAGTTAACAAGTTAATAAATAAACAAAACATGGATTCAGTTCTCATGGCATGCATTGCTAGTCTAAAATAATGAATATGGTACACATGGCCATCTATCATCACCAGAGGAGTCAGAAAGATATTCTTAAAGATACTGTGGAAACTACGGGAAGAGATTAGACTTCAAGCTACGAAAAGATGGAATATGCTTCCTTCAAGGGCAAGCAAGAGAGGAGGCCCGGATACAGATGGAAAGTTTGAGAAAGCAAAAATAAATGAATAAAATAAGAGGAGAGAGAGATGGCCTTGTTAGTTATCTTGGAAATAAGGTGGGTGAACAAGCAAAACTTGCCAGGTGGGGTGGGGGTTTGCAGATCACGCATTTAATTAACTGTTGAGCAGTATCTTCAAAGGGCAGAGCTTAAAATATACATCTGTATAATCTGCCCAGCAATTGTCCTTGAGTCATGCTGACACACACACACACACACACACACACACACACACACAGAGTGTGTGTGTGTCAAGCCCTGAGAGCTACTCCAGAAGAATCCCAGGGCCATCCTAAATGCAAGCTCTCACACATGGAGAAAATTGAACCAACTAAGAGTGAATTACCAACAACCTTTTTAATATCAGAGTGATTTCATAGGGCAGGTTGTATAGAAGGGAAGGAAATGTGTGCAGGCCACACAGGAAAGAAGCCGAGCTTCACAGTGGCTGGCAGAAACTGACAGACCACAGTTCAAGGTGCCCAGGCAGCCTGGACTTTTTGCACCAGAAACTTCTTCCAACCCTCACCTGGAAAACAGACCAAGACCACCTGCTTGACCACACCATCTTCCACTTAGTGATTTGTTCAAGGCCTTAGGCACATTTCTCCAAAGCTTGGTTTGTTTTCCACTGCTCTTGGCTCAGTAACTTAGGAAGCATCTGGGTCAGGGTGACCAAAGAAACCAGACTAAGCAAGGCTGCTGGGTTCAGGCATAATGCCAATCCATAGTTACAACAAGCCATAGTTTCTAAGCCAACGAATCAAGGTTTGCTGACAAAAACAAGCCAGCCATGGTAAGTCTGGTGGGCTGGATTTGCATGTTCAAATCTAAGCACATCATGACAGTATTATGTGTGAATCAATCCAAGTTTCCAGTTTCCTCTAGTTCAGCATCAGCATTTGAGCTTAAGCCTTTTGTCCCCACTTGCGTGTGCCTAGCAAAAATTGTTCAGTTCTTCCCTTTATCAAAAACTAGGGACGTTACTCAGCTTAACTGGGGTCTTGTGTTTTTTGTTTGGCCTCCAGGTAAAAAGCTAGAGGAGGACAGCTGTAGAATTCTCTTTCTTCTCATGGATGTGTTATACTGTATTATGCAGTTTAGGTTTCGGTTTTTTGTACAGGCAGTGGCTTGGTAAACCCCCAAAAGCAGACGGGGCTGATGGAGGACTTCCCCAAAGCTGGAAATGGGGCTTTGTGTCTCTGCCTGGCTCCACATACCCACTAAAGACTCACAGAATAAAACACAATCCCCTAACTTGGACAGCTGATCAAGACATGGAAAGTCTGGGTTACACTTTGACTAAGAGCATACAGCAGCCTTTCCCAACCTGGTACCCTCCAGATGTTTTGGACTAAAGCTCCCATCGTCCCCAGGCTGGAGCTGATGGGAATTGCAGCCTTAAACATCTGGAGGGGCGCCAGGTTGGGGAAGGCTGGCATACATAGTCCCAAGAGTAAACTGAATGTAATGGAAAGAAGGGAGAAAAACTCACCTCGCCACAAGGAAGTTATCAGCAGGCAGGATCCGAGCGAGCTGGATGAAGATGTGATTGAGAGACATGCAGAAGCCGCACCAAGGAGCATAGTAGACCAGCAAAATGTCCTGAGTTTGATGAAGGGAAGATTAGGTGTTGTCGTTTTCTTTCACCGTGGCATCCCACTGCCCCACATTTTTGTTAACGCCATTGAGCTATGTTTACAAGGGCCCCTTTCTGGTTTTCCATGCGTGGACACACATGCAGGAGGGAACTCCCCACTCCAGCTCGCAGACAAAAGTTGTTAAGTTGGATGGGGTGGGTGGGGAATTAACCCTTTAGGGCCTCTCAGGCTACCTCTGTTGTGGACCTAGAGCCGGGGGGTCTAGGGCAGCTAAGCTGTGCTAAGTAAGCCTTTCTTTGCACCATGCCTGGTCAGATGAGATGGGAGTCATTTTCCAAATGCGTTTTAGGACATCAGCCACAGAGGCAGGCGGAGGCAACTGACCGCTGGAGCCTAGAGAGCCTTACCTTTTCGCCCCTCAACGTGACCTCATGGAAAGTATCGGTGAAAATTTCTCTAATGACGTGTTGAGATCGCATGCGGCTGGGCCTCCTGTTGCCAACAAGGTGCCTTTTTAAAGGACTGTACACAACGCTGTAGTTCTGAATGAAGATTTCTAAAAAATAAAAGAGTCAACGCTCAGGAGGTTAGTTTTAGGTCTGAGAAGCATGTTGGCAGGATTATGTCTGTGGGCTGTTTCAGGAGGTCGCAGCAAAAAACAGAAATATCCCCCTCAACGGTTGTTAGGGGTGGTGTTATATTTTGGGTTCCCACATGCATGGAATGTGGCATTAGGGTGAGTACCCTCAGAATCTCAGTTTAACAACAACAAACCTAAGTATCTAGTCCTTAGGTTGTAGAGCAAAACATGTCCAACACGTAGAAAAATCTAAAGAGGTTAGAAAGGTACTGAGCACTGCACAGCACCTCCTGAATCCATTTGCATGGATTGTTCAAATCAAGCTAGAATTCTGCTGAACTATCTTACTCAACTCGCAGGGTTGGGCTTCTTTTTGTCAAAATTCTGCCGCTGCCTCAACCCCCCCCCCCTAGTGTCTCTTCTACTATTATCAAGCAGTTTCAAGGGGGTGGGAGGGTTAAGTGTGTGCGAGTCTCTAGGGCAGGCATAGTGGCAAACTCCGGCCCTCCAGATGTTTGGGACTACAATTCCCATCATCCCTGACCACTGGTCCTGTTAGCTAGGGATGATGGGAATTGTAGTCCCAAACATCTGGAGGGCCAGAGTTTGCCTATGCCTGCTCTAGGGTGAGCGGAGAACTGCATCTGATAGGGAAATCTCTTGTCGTGTCTGAGCATGCCCACGGATGTGTTGCACGACGCACGGTAACAGCAGGGGCTACTAAAAGTCAAGCATACCGTTGGCAACGTAAGCTGTAATTTAGGAATAGATTTCTATCCCACCTTCCCACCCCAAGAGGCATGTTGCTAGATCCTCATGATCCCTTTCAACTCTATGATTCTATAACACCAGGAGTGGGGGGCGGACGGACAGGTTTCCCATCCCTGCCGCTGCCCTTTCCAGCCCTGGTTTAACAGGCTGTATGCCTCTTTGGCTATTAAGGCAGCCTTCACGGGGTCTGCTTCACATGCCTGGCTGTTCTGAGAAATCAGAACTGCCTCGGCAGTGATGTTGGCCAAATAAAAGTTTGAAGAGCAAGAAAAGAATATCCTCCAGTAGGAAGGGAGGACCTCCAACTGTCGAGATTCCTGCATTGCAGGGGGTTGAACTAGATGTCAGGTGCCAATATTACTATATTTTTAAGAAAATGGGGGGAGATTGTCAAGACTTATAGAGTTGTTAAGCTTTTTTTGGGAGGATTGCCCAGACTTGTTGAGCTTTATTTTTTTTTTGGGGGGGGGGTAGATTGCCGACAGTTGGGGGAAAGTCGCCAACTGCTCGCCCAATTGCCAGGAGGGCAGCCAATCAACAACAGCCATTGCCGGGGCCACCGATCAAACGCCCAAGAGCTGCTGACAATCTCCTGCTCGCGGCTGCAACCAATTGCCCGTCCACCCGACGACCCCCAATTTTTAACATATTTTTAAAAGAAAAAAAACCTTGACTTACACATGGAAATATACAGTACTTGCTTTTCTGTGCTAGACCAAAAAACAAACAAGCAAACAAAAATAGAGGTCTTTTATAGTACTTTTAACATACTTCTAAGAATCACTGATTTCATCTTTTACTCGTGGTTTTATATATCTGATGCCTTTTAAAAACCGTTAAAAGCATCCTGGAATCAAATCTTGATGAGCAGTGGTGTTAAAACCGAAGTAGGAGAGGCCACGGGACACGGGTGGCACTGTGAGTTAAACCACAGAGCCTAGGGCTTGCCGATCAGAAGGTCGGCGGTTCGAATCCCCGTGAAAGGGTGAGCTCCTGTTGCTCGGTCCCTGCTCCTGCCAACCTAGCAGTTCGAAAGCAATACAAAGTGCAAGTAGATAAATAGGTACCTCTCCAGTGGGAAGGTAAACGGCGTTTCCATGCACTGCTCTGGTTCCCCGGAAGCAGCTTAGTCATGCTGCCCACATGACCTGGAAGCTGTACGCCGGCTCCCTCGGCCAATAATGAAAGATGAGCACCGCAACCCCAGAGTCGGACACGACTGGACCTAATGGTCAGGGGTCCCTTTAGCTTTACTTTAGGAGAGGCCAAACAGAAACCATTTTAAATCAGTAGTCTAATTTCCCTGCAAACTTGGGCCGTGCTTTTAGTAACAGTGAGATCTGCACCCAAACTTTGAACTAATGAGGCGGTCGTACTTTACCTAGGTTAGATTTCAGCAGGGCCTGGTCCTGATCCAGGATATAGTGTGTCTCTTCCTTGAGGTCCACAATGGCAGCAAACTCCTTCACCAGAGTAGACCTTGGCGCTCCCAGCCTCTCCGCGTACAACCAGAAGAGATTTGAATCCAGCAGGTATAGGTTCAAGGTCTTGTTAGTCCTACAACTCAGGCCAGTCACGTAAGTGTGGCAGAGGGCATTTTCCGGGATAAGACCACTCCTGTCCTCAATGTGAGGAATAGAGCTTTGGGGGTCGTCTTTCCATCTCTTCCCATGGGAAGCAAGAGCCACTTCCTCGGAGCCGGCGAAGCCCAGCGGGGTCCTGCTCACTGTCCTGCAGCAGGCGGTGTAGTAGCTGAAAGGGCTGTAAAAGCTGAGGAAGTTGCTGCACAAGGAAACCGTCTTGGACATCACTTGGAAAAAGGTCCGCTCCTTGAGGTAGAACGAGTCCAAGGCTGCTTCTATCTCCAAGAAGTTGCAGTGCAGGCCGCCCAGGCGGCTGGGCCTGACCCCGACCGTCTGGTTGATGCACAGCTCGCAGACGTTGTGGGTCCGGGTGATGGAGTGCCACTGGGGAGGAAGCACCACTGTGTTGCAGCAAGGGGACTTGGCGATGGAGATGGCTTCGGCCAAAGGGAGGCGGATGCCAGCCGCTGAGGATGCGCCTCCTTGCAAATGCCCAGCATCCGCTTCCCCTGCATGGCTTCTGTTGCAGCTCTTGTATTCCAAAGCCAATTCCGAGATCTAGGAGGGGAGAAGAAAGCCACATGGACATTTCTCCTCATCTTACCAGGCCACTGACATCAGGAATCACAAGACAGAGAAACCGGTAGGAGAACACTTCAATCTCACAGGACGTTCTATACAAGATCTCAAAGTAGCAGTCTTATTGCAAAGGAATTTCAGAAATAGGCTGGAAAGAGAAGTTGCTGAATTGCAACTCATTACCAAACTTAAAACCATGGAGAGACCTGGTCTGAACGGAGACATTGGATTCTTATCTCATTATACATGACAAAGCTATTTTTAACCTTCTCACCCCTTGCTTTTTCCTGTTAGACCAATTGCAGTCTTTAACAGTCGTCAACAGGTTTACCACAGCTATCAGTCTATCACCCATTCCCACCACCCTTCTGAGTAATACCCCTCCCCACCCTCTCACTATATATAAGGGTCTGGTGACTTCTGTTTTAGCGTATCTGAAGAAGTGTGCATGCACATGAAAGCTCATACCAAGAACAAACTTGGTCTCTAAGGTGCTACTGGAAGGAATTTATTTTATTTTTTATTTTGTTCTGACTATGGCAGACCAACACGGCTACCTCCCTGTTACCAGGCCACTGTTATAATATCAGGAGGAGGGAGGAAACCAAAGACAATTGGCAATCACCCTTTCCCGCTCCAGTTTGTCCCTGGAAAAAACCCGGTGTGTTGCCATATTCTAGGATACACTCAGACCTCCCCACGGCTTTATGTTACGAGCTTCGCAACCAAAAAACACCCCATTATTCTCCCCATGGCTGTGCCTTCAATATCAATATTTACAAATCCTTGGGAAGCTTCCAAGGAATCCCAGTATTTGAAAACCACCGACTTTGAGCGATCTCTGCAACAACGCAGAGTTATTCGCTCAAAGGCTGCTCTGCTTCAAATTTCGAGCACCACCACCAGCCCAGAAGCGGAAGGCAAGACACACTTTGGGAAGAGTAAATAGCATCAGCTGACCCAGGCAAGTGAGCGAATGTGTATATTACAGGCAAAGTTCCAGTCTTGCCCGTTCCAAAAGTAGTTTTAGGGCTACTTAAATAATTAGCCACCTGCCCCATTTAAGTGTTTGTGTGTGTGTGTTTTTAAAGAAAGAAGGGAATATTGAATTCCAGGGCTGAGCTGAAGTATGGTCACACAGAGACCACAAAAATCTCTCTACCTTTAGGTTACAATGCATAGTGATTTCTGTTTATTTCTCTGACCTTGTCGGTTTCAAAGCTGTTCGATCCTGCTTGTTTTTAATGGTTTGTTAAAAAAATAAAAAATACAGGCAAAGACTCCTTTAGGCATACCCAATGGTATGCCTAAAAATCAGACCACCCTTTCCATCCTGAGCGGGTACTACCTGGGAGGAGGGCTGTTGGCGAAATGCAAGCGCCAACAAATGACGATGTGATGCCCGTCTCTTTGTTCACTCTCAATCCCACGCAAGAGGTGCTGCCACTGTGCCACGGGCTGGGTGATGCGCAAGCAGCATGTTGCCACATGCTGCTCGGTTTGAGAACGAGAAAGCAAAAGGAAGATATGGGGTGGTGTCTCTTACAGCATTTAGTTTGGCCCAGATGAAGCCGGCGCTGTGAAACAAGGAGGGATGGCGGAGCAACAATTCCAAGACAGCCTGTGCCGAGGGATGTGCAGGACCTTCTGAGCTATGCTGGCAGAGATGCTGGAACAGAGAGTTTCTTGCCATGCGGCCGCCCGGGAAACAAAGCTCTCCCCAAGCGGGAAGGAAAATCACAAACCAACCCTTACTGTAAACAAATTACATAAGAGGCCCCCTGAAAGTGAAAGGAAACTGTGCAAGGCAGCTGGAATCATCTCTGGCCAGGAGAAGCACTTGGGCTTTTCAAGAACAGGATGAGGCCGGGGCAGGTTTTGCTTTTTAAAGTGGGTTTTTTTAGTTTGCAGATGCTTGCGTTACTCCCCACACTTGTATGTGGCAGGGAAGAGGAACCTGTGGCCTTCCAAAAGCTGAGGGACTCCTGCTCCCATCAGTCAGCCTGGCCCAAGCTGAGGGATGATGGGAAATGCAGGCCAACAACTGTCTGGAGGGTCACCATCCTGGGGATACAGGGCAAAACATCATCATAATGGATTTGATCACACGAGTCCTGTGAAATTATGTAAGCTTGCTGTGCATCTGAGACAGACAGGCAAAGATGCACATTTTCTGCTTGGCTTGTCAATAGCTTCTCACCTGGAGGGAGCTACGTCTGCCTCCAAGCAACCCAGGAAGGCAGTCTGTTCCTTTGCTTGTTCGTTCCAGGCTGTTGATGTGCCAGAATTGATTTCTGGAGGTGTCTGAGGGCAGGTTGGCTAATAACTATTCTGCTTACACCTCACCTTTCCTCCAAAGAGCTCAAGGTGCCTCAATTAAAAAGCGCACACAGAGAGAAGAACGCACAACTGCCCTCATTTTGCCCTGCTTATGCAGAGGCTGCATCAGGACCTCCAGAAGATAGGCAGGCCGTTATCTCTAACCTGCCCTGACAGCTTCATTCCTCTCTCCCTTAGTTCAGAAAGCCAATTAAACCAACTTCAGCGTCGGCAACGCTGAAGGCAGCACAGGAGTGAGCAGAGGGTGGAAATGGAAGCAAGGAATTGTTCCGATTTCAAAGCTGACCTGCTGTGAGTTCTTTGCAAACCCCGTTAACCTTTCCATCCCTGCCTCCCAAAACAACACGCTTATTGCTCTTCCTTTGCCCTGCAAGAGGGCAACGCGAAGGAATTTGCTTTGGGGACAGCCAACGTTATTAAATGTCTGTGGGCCAAAATCGCTCGACTCCTCTGAAGGTGATAAGCAGTGGCTTACCTTCGACCACAGTAAAGCAAAGAAAAACTTGTGTCTGTGTCGAGGGTCACCAATATCCTAAGTGTATTTGCTTTGGTTTCCTCCTACACCTGTTTCATAGGGATACCCTCCCCCCAAACACACACCAATGCCTTCTTTTGCAGGTTGACCCCACTGAGAAAGACACAACTTTTCCTCCAGCTACATTTAGAAAGAGAGATCACCTATCAGAGGAAGGACTGGTTCAGAGCACCATCTGAGCTCCCTGGAACTAGGGGCCTGAAGCTCGCACCGAGTCCCACTTTCTGCCTGATCAAGCCTGTCTACATATGAGCAAACGATGCCCCAGTGACTCTTTCATTGCACATGAACATTCAGAGCTGCCTTGTGCCGAGTCATCTCTCGAGCCCAGTCTTGCCTCTTCTGATGCACAGTCGCACCTTGAGAAGAGAAGACTCCCTGGAAAAGACCCTGATGTTGGGAAAGATGGAGGGCACAAGGAGAAGGGGACGGCAGAGGACAAGATGGTTGGACAGTGTTCTTGAAGCTACCAACATGAGTCTGACCAAACTGCGGGAGGCAGTGGAAGACAGGAGTGCCTGGCGTGCTCTGGTCCATGGGGTCATGACTAAACGACTAAACAACAAGCACCTTGGCACTATAAAGAGCTAAGCATCACTCCCATCACTTGACCCTTTTAAACAGGAGGTGCATCTAAAATGCAGGCCCCCTCCCCACTCCATTCTATCCATCATAAGCTTATGGGAGGGCACTTCCAAGCTGGCATGGCAGCTCTTCAAAGCTTTGCGGACTGACAAAAAAGAAAGCACTTCTTCACACAATTCAATGATGGAATTTGCTCCCACAAGAGGTAGTGATGGTCATCAATTTAAAAGAGAATTAGCAAATCCACAGAAAAGGCTCTGAATGGCTACATTCTCCGAATGCTGGGTGCTGTGGCCCCCAGGTCCTGCTTTTAAATCTTCCATAGCTATCTGGTTGGTCACTGATCCAGCAGGGTCCTTCTTCCACTCACCTCATCTACAAGGGGATGACTTTCTGCTAAGGGGTCAAAAGGAAGAAAGAGGAAGAGTGCCGGTCCCTTCTTCAGCTCGTTGTTCAGCAAAAGACTTTTCCCCCCATGGGGTCTCAGCCAGCGGATGAAGGTCTCGCGATTCTCCAGGGCCCACTTCCAAACATTTTCCGCTGTGTAGTTCATCGCTTTGTGCGGATAGAGCTGGAAAGAGGGAGAAGAGCGTTCTCAGCATTTGTTATCAATTAGGGCAAGTTAAAACTTGCTCATCCCTTAAGGAATGGCAGACCCATCGCACAATTTGGTGGGAAAACGAGGCAGTTATGGACGGCACCCGTTCCCACATTCTTTGCTGCTTAACTGTTTGGTCTTTGGCTGAAGAGACACTGGGAAAGCTCCAGTGACGGAGGCAGAACAAGCTGAGCCAAGTCACCACGTTCTTCCCCTACTGGCCCCTACTGGCCACATACCCTACTAGGCAATCCTCTGAGGGCCACATGCCAGTGGGGGGGGGGGGGACAGGAGCAAAAGAGGTTAGGACAATGAATACTGGTTCGCTCACACACTGCTCTCTCTCTCTCTCTCTCTCTCTCTCTCTCTCTCTCTCTCGGCAAGCAAGGAGCATTATCAGTGTTCAAAAGCACACTCCAGCTGGGCAGAAATCCTCAGGGAGAATGCAAAGCAGGGTTCGGTGAGAGGAGTGACCAAGGGCCACACAGAGAGGGCTGCATTCAGGTCCTGGACCTGAGGTTCCTCATCTTTCGTATAACTCAAGGAATTGGTAGGAAGTAAAGCTGCTGATGTCTGATGCACAGCTGCAGAGTGGAAAGAGCAGGCAGAACTGTTCGCCCCACTCAGAGGTACATTTTTGGTTTTGCTCAAGTCTGACCAAGAATTCATTCCTAAGATTGGAAGGAGGGTAAATCTTGTGCCAGCACTGCAATCTTTTATCTGCTCGGCAAAAACATGTTTAGCCATCCAGGGATTTTAGCAGATGTTAGTTTCTGCAAATGTCAATCTGTTGCACAATTCTTTTATCTGCTCCTTTTACCATTAAAGTAAAGGTAAAGGGACCCTTGACCATTAGGTCCAGTCGTGTCCGACTCTGGGGTTGCGGCGCTCATCTCGCTTTATTGGCCGAGAGCCGGCGTACAGCTTCCGGGTCATGTGGCCAGCATGACAAAGCCGCTTCTGGCAAACCAGAGCAGCGCACGGAAATGCCGTTTACCTTCCCGCCGGAGCGGTTCCTATTTATCTACTTGCACTTTGACGTGCTTTCGAACTGCTAGGTGGGCAGGAGCTGGGACCGAACAACGGGAGCTCACCCCGTCGCAGGGATTCGAACCGCCGAGCTTCTGATCAGCAAGCCCTAGGCTCTGTGGTTTAACCCACAGCGCCACCTGGGTCCCCCCCTTTTACCATTGCTCGTGTTTTATTCTATTGATTTAATAAATGTATAGAAATGTTTTAATGTTTTGGGGGGAAATGACGGGGACTGTGCATTTGGATATTCTGCCGTCTGTGTATGAATCTATATATCTGTATGAAGGGACCATTTTCTCATGACACGATTTAGGATACTCCTTCAACCACACAGGCTTTCTTTCCGTTTTCTTAGTCTGCATGTGATGCTTCGGTGTTGCTTTACTGAAAAAGATGCCTTGAATGCACTTGGACTATCTTCTAAGAGGTTGAATTTAAGAGCCCACATCCTTAGAATCAGCAGGCACCCCTCTGTTTTATAAAGTTTATGTTAGCGTGGATCATCCTTCCTACCCAGCCCAGCTTGAGCAAGCCTGGAGATAAAGGAGAGAGGACGAAAAGCTGGGGAGCAAAATGCACTCAAGGAGTTTGCTCATGACACATAAACATTTTAGCAACATGGGATTTTGCTTACCTGAAATTAAAGGCAAGGGCGGGGGGCGGAGGGAGAGAAAACTACACACACATACAGTGCTGTACCAGCTTCCAGATGGTTCATTAAATTATTTGGCATAAAAGGAGAAAACTGTCTCAGTAGCTCCAAACACGAAACAAATGCTGACCTTGGCCACTGTTACATAAGTAAGCTAATTTCCTTTATTAGACTCTACCTCTCCTCCCCCACACTCCACGCACTTGGTTTTTTGATTACCCATTGTTCTGAGCCCTGAAACATCTGCCTGCCAATGCGACCCCAGATAACTGCATATGTGCCTGACTGCACCTCTGCTTTATAAGATGCCCCTGCTCTGCTACCTCCTTGAGTGGTTTGGCTTGGCTGGAATGGATTCTTGAATGGTGATAATGTCTTTTACTTGCCTGGATGTAGGATGGAGAGATGGGTGGGCGCATTATCACCATTGTTAACAACAACAACAACAACCTGACTTTCACCCTAAGGTCTTAAGCAGGTTACAACCATTAAAATAAACATGTTAAAATTACAGAAATAAACTACGCCGAAATGGCGAAATTGACTGGGAAAATCAGAAACCAGGAAGAGAAGAACTTTAAGAAGTTATGGGAAAAATTTTACAATGTAAAAGAGTTGTTTAAGAGAACACTGTAAACAACTAAAAACTTTGACGGAATCGGAATAATGCTTGTAATGTACTAAAAACTATGGTAAAAAAAATGGATTATTTTAAAAAATAGAGAAAACAAGTGAAGCAGTTGAAAAAAGATTGATAATGGTAACCATGGAAGGGCAGAGGGGAGTCGAAGGATTCAGGGAATTCTAAATGATGATGGTGATGTTTAATGTTTGAATTTAAATTTGCACTGTAAAACTCAATAAAAAGATCTGACAAATTTTTTTTTTACAGAAATAAGGTGGGTCCGAAAAAATATACATCTCAGATGTCAAAAGCCAGAGTAAAGGACTGGGTCCTCAGCATTTGCCAGGAGCTGTCTAAGGAAGGAGCCAGGCGCACCTCTGTGGGAAGGGAGTTCCACAACTTAGGGGCCGACACAGAGAAGGCCCTCTCCCAAGCTACCACCCCCCAAGCTTCTGAAGGCTGTGGAACAAGCAAGAGGGACCCCTCTGTCATCTTTGCACCCGAGAGGATATGTAGGGAGGGAGGGGGTCATTCAGGAATTTGGGGACTGAGTTATTTAGGGCATTAAACACTAATGTAAGCACCTTAAATTGGGCCCGGAAACGAATGGGCAGCCAGTACAGCTGTTTTAAAACAGGGGTTATATGAGCTGAAGGGAACCCTGGCCAGTAATCCGGCTGCAGCATTTTAGACAGAGATTCTTCTAACTTTTGCTTGGCTGGAATGGAGCCTGGTGTACAAAGTTACATCCACTGCTCCACCCACTTTTGCAGCTGGCCCCACCCACCACTGGAATGTGGCCCCCAGAAGGTTGCACACTAGTAAATGTGGGCTAAAATGGGCTCCCCAGCCCTGGTGCAGGCAACGGAGGCATGCAAACGTGAAAATGCACTACTCACAAGAGAAGCGTTCACATGTCTGTGCAAGTAGACGCTGCCTGAGCTGGTCAGTGGGACTTCCTTCGCGATGAGCTTGTCTGTGATCACTCCAAAGTGGATCGTTCCAAGGTAATCTGAAAGCACATGTTACAAGCCTTGAGGAAAGAAAGGAAACAGGCCCAGCTGCCATTACAACACAGCCTCCTTGCTCCAGAAGCCATGCCAAGGTATGCTGCTGGAAGAGAAGACTATGAAAAACAAACAAGCGTACACACACACACACACACAGCTCAGCTTTCCTGCCGTTTTACACAGGAAATACAAGCAATATCCTTTTATTAATCTGCACTTTCCACCTGTGGGCATAATGCTTCAGGGTTAAAATTCTACCTCAACTTGCGTTTTAAGAAAAAGAGCGATTATACAACAGGATTTCGGCTGAAAAACACACTGCAATACACACAAAATAATGAAATAAAAGATCCTCCAAAATGAGAAAACAAGAGAGGAGTCGGAGCAGCACTTTTGGATTCTTCAGGCCTTAAAGGGGGGGGGGGGTAACCCTCCCAGAGCTGGAGTTTTCCTCCTTCCTTCTTCACATCCAGGACCTGAATGAGGGGGAAGGGGTCTGTGACAACATTGAGGAGTAAAGCCCTCCTTGGAATTAATAAAAATAAGGTGTTAACAGGAGGTACTGACGCAGGCGGCATAAGACAAAGGCTCTCTCCGCCACGTGCACGGCAGTGTCCTTTGTGGTGGTGATCTTGTTTCAAATGAGTCATGCGCCCAAAGAGTTTCAACGAGTGGAAATATTGTGGGCGAAATTAAGAGGTGCCAACATGGCAGGCAGCCCACCAGCCCTGCTGTTCCAGAGACAGTAATGAAAAGCAAGCGGAACCCGGTCCCTTTCCGCGTGCCACCAAATTGGTCCCTGCCATCCACAGCTCTGCCCTGGCCCATCATTTAGAAATCGATGCGTGAGCAATTGCCCTCAAACAAAATGACGCTTAAGAAAGAGAAACCGCGCTTGCTCGCATTCATTCCCCAATGCTCTTTGCCTGCCTGGAAAGTGCCCTTGAACCCCTTCTGGTCTGAATGGAGGATAGGAGTGTACAGGGGTATCTTGCCAATAGAGGCAAGTGGCGCAGGGCGCCAGGGCGCCAAGTTCATGCCAAGTTCTGGAGGGCGCCTGGGAAGAGGCGGAGGCTGGAAACGGCACCTCCCGGCATCAGCTCACTGCCCTCGCCCGCCACGCCGAAGCAGTGCCGCGCCCGGAGTCTCCGCCTCTTCCCCACCAGAGGAGCCGCCCTCCAGCCACTGTCCGCCTCCTCCAGCCCCACAAAGCTGCCAGCAGCGCTGTAAAAAGGTCGGCAACTCTGGGAAACTGGGGGGAGGCACCGGAGGGATCTTTGAACCACGGCGCCGGATATGCTTAAGACGGCCCTGAGAGTGTATTGAAACCAGCCTGCTGTACAAAGGGAAGATTTACATCAATTGCTCCGCCCACTTTTGCCTCTGGCCCCGCCTTTCCCTGGCATGTGGCTCTCAGAAGATTGCCCAGGTTGAAAAAGGATCCCTGGTCTGTAATCTCCAGGGTTTTCTTGGTGGGTAATCTTGGTGGGCAGCTCCTTGTAAAAGGAGCCTGATGGACTTTAAATGATAGATGCTTTCTAAGCAATTAGATGCTTCTTGGGCTCAGGGGAGGGGGGGAATGCAAGCCTTTTAATGTTTTTCACCATGTGGCTGATGAAACATCGCAGCAATTCCACATCGAGCCAGACATTAAACGGGAGGCCTGCCCCACAGCAACTGCCTCTCCTGTGAAGCAGTCCCACCCACCCCCACCCCACAAGAAATCCTATCATATTCCTCAAGGTGCAAAAAAATTCAGGTCACTTTAGAGCTCAAGGTGTGGAGGAGAGCACAAATACATCTCTTCTTTTTTAAAAAACAACAACACAGCAGCCTTTAGAAATTCCAAATGGCTACAAGTTAGATCATGCATTACAACCACATTTTCTGCCGCCAGTGAGCATCTTTCAAAGAGTGCTGCTCCAGGTGATCTTGAGGATTTTTCCATGTGCATAAAAATGGGCCTCACAGAGCTGCAAACTCAGCATGAAATGTGCCTAATTATCTGTTGCACTCAGTCCCAGAGAGGGCCAGATTCTATCCATTCACATTCTTTACAGGCCTGCAAGCAAACATTTAAGCAGAAATGGGGCTGTGCCCCACAAGTGTCATGGGTCCTTCCTCTTGGTTGGGCTGTCAGGGCTGGGCTACGGTGAGTACGGAACCACAAACTGCAAGGTGGGTCAGTAGGCAAAACCAACCTTGGTCTCCACTTCCTAGAGGAGACCAAGAGATGGCAAGAGATGGGTTGCACTTAATAAGAAGTTGGAAAGAATGGATTTGCTAAGAGTCTTGCAAAGCTGATTAGGAGAGCTTTAAACTAAATCCCGAGGGGGAGGAAGACAATAGTACAGATGACAGGGGAACACCTGGTACTGGGGATAACAGCTTCACTGATGCACCTGAAATTGAGATGGTGTTCTAGAAGCCTGCTACAGGGAAGGAAACTACAAGGAGGAAGCAGCTGGAGGGAATGACTTGTGGTTTCACTTGTCTCTATACTAATGCACAGAGTATGGGAAACAAATTCAGAGCTGTATTTGGTCCACACTAGCCTACGCACAGAGAGACTCACTTTCCAGCATGGAAATGGACCCTACATTCTGAGAAGCTCAACTTGCATTTTTAAAAAAAACAAAAGAAAAGAAAGCAGCAGGGTGGTTTTGAAATCATAATTATGGGAACTGGTTTGGAACTGTCTCATGTCCTCCTTACTCTCCTTTGAAAACCATTCCTACAGTGGGGGAAGGGTGAGATGAGGACTATAGGAAGCAAACTAAACGGTGCATGCAGACAACTGGGAAACCCCCAGGAATCCTGTCTTGATTGAAACTCAGAAGCCCTGCTGCAGCCAGCCCTGCTTCTGTATATGCTTACGGCGGTTGCTTAACCTGCCAAGAGCAAGAGGCTTTAACCTGCTACAAGCACACATTACAAAGCTGGCAGGCTCACATTTCACTCTCCCTAACCAGTGTGGGACTCTATAATTAATGAAGCAATCAGAGAGAGTTTTGGCAACAAAGGAGGAATCGAAGAAGCGGTTATTTGCTTTCCAGTAGATTACCTGGGGGGGGGGGGCAGAAGGAAGGATGCACACAGACACACACACACACACACACACACACACACACTCAAGGGTGCTGGTGACATCACTTTGGGGAAAGTCTGCACCTGAGGAATCTGAGCAGAGACAGCTGCCCACGGATCTGCTTTGCTACCAAGGAACAAGCATGGCCAACTGACCTGGGGAGTTTCCCCCAAAGAAGAGCACATTGGCAGCGAGGCACCAATCCATCTCTCAAGGGCAACCAGGTGTCTCTCGATTGGCATTCTGCTGCCCCTTGTGGCCAGCCAATGAGAGAAGGCCCCACAGGTTGTCTTATCTGCCCAGGTTCCAGCCAGCCCGGCAGTCTTGTGGGCTGCCTCTGGCATGGCTGGCTGTAAATGTTTCCAAATCAAGCCTGGGTCTTTGCGCCTGAGCAAAGGATCCTTTGATGCTTTCAAAGTCAGAAGAGCCTTGCTAGATCAGAGGAAGGGTCCGCCTTGATACTACAGATACTAGCCACTACCAACCCTGGAGACGCGCTATTTCTGGCCGAAGGAAAGGCATGGAGAAAGTTATCCATTCATTGGATTCTGAATATTCACAACTCCACTCTGCAGCATTGAAGACCCCCTAAAGAATGTAAGAATCTAAGAAGAGCCTACTGGACCATGGCAATGGCCCATCTAGCCTAGCATCCTGTTCTTACAGTGGCCAACCAGATGCCTGTGGTGAGCCTGAAAGCAGAACCTGAGCACAGGAGCCCTCCTCCCACCTGTGATTCCCAGCAACTGATATTCAGAGGCATTACTGCCTCAGATAGTGGAACACAGTCATCATGGCTATTATCTAGAGAATCTGATTACCCAGGAAGGAAGTGTTCCCCTAACTCTGTTGCATGTTGAGTCAGGATGCAGCCCTAGGAAATGCAGAGTTATTCGAGGCCAGTTCCTTAGATTAAAGGAATTCAATTCCTCACTTGTCCAAAATATGTAATTTAGAGTTTATTTTAAGTGCACCGCAACCCTATATTAATGACTCTTCTCTCTTTCAAGGCAATTTGGCACAGCTGCTTTGGAGAGCTGCGGGCATGGGCTCCATCTCTTAAGCACACAGGTCAAGGCAGGAGTCATACCCAAGGCTACGGTCACCAAGTACGAGTTGGTGGGGTGTGGCTTTCGGCACAGTATCTGATGCATCCTTCTTTCATGTCTCCTTTTCAAGAGCAAATGTCTTGACTCTGTGTTTGCAGAGATAAAAGTAAAAATGGATGGACCCCCACTTAAAGGTCCAAGATGGGCAGCGCCTTTGCATCCCCTCAAATACACCGTGCTTTTCAGTGAAGCCAATTCTCCCCTTTTCTTTGCAAGTCATCAAGGGTTAAATAATCAAGTGTACTTTTTTTTTAAACTGGCACATAATCTCTGTGCAGCACTGACCCTCCTCTCCCAACTCTTTGCCACAAAAATAAATAAGGAGAATACATAAGGGGAGGGAGGGAAATGTATAGTATCCAGGCTGATTTCACCCTCCTTGAGACAGAAATAATAGTAGTAATAAGACTGCAAAAAGGAGCTCATTGGGTTTTAGTTTGTTGGCCAAAGAAATGGCAAAAGAAACCAAGGCGAACTTGGTCCAAGATAAACAGCAAACGCAGATAAAGCAACTTGTTGACAGGATACAAAACGACGGAAACGGCATGTTGCAAGCGCGACCTCTGCTCTGCACTTAGAACATACATTTCAGCACTGAGTAGGAGGGCAGAGTGCCAGAACAAAAGGCTTGGGTGACCCAGATTGTCATTTAAAAAGCAAATGGCCCTTTCAGAATCTGGATGAGGTTGGGAAAGCGCTTCCTTTCCTAAAAGGCTCCTGCACTATCACTGCAGAACTTTAGGTTTTAAGAGCACCAAGACAGCACGATCTTTAATGCTTTGTGCCTGGACATGGAGGGCATGCCCTGCCCACAACTGGTCTTCATCAGGAGAGAGGGCGAGGCATAAAAGCAACGCAGTGGACTTTCGTAGCCAATGCGAATGCACAGAGCAAGCATTGAATTCAGAAGGGCTTGCTTCCAAGCGAAGAGTGTTTATGACCAGACTACCAGTAATGCAGTCATACTGATGTGTGGCTGTCTCCTGAAAACATCCCCAAAGTGGTATAGACTGGGATGGGATGGGTCTCCGTCTGGGCAGGCACTGAATTCCACAGGACCGGCTTTCTAGTACGTATGCTTAGGAATCCTGCAGCTACATCGTTCAAAGCCAAAGGACATGGCTGCAAGGAGCAGAATTCTGAGCAATGGTGTAAACTGATTACAGGGCAGTGAACCTGGGTTTTCCATAACGCACAACTCAGTAGGTAACTTTAGCCCAATCCCAGTTCCTCGATGGATCTTTTTGATGCACACAGCAGCAAACAGGTAACATGCATGAGTACAACAGCCAAAAGCCACCAGACCCCACGGTTTTCAGGAACTTTCCTGCGCCACAATTCTTTGACTTATAAGGCAGTTACAGTATTTTTCCATCTATAAGACACACACCCCATGTATAAGACACCCCCCACTATTTTTTTAAACCCGAAATTAAGAAATTAAGTTGTTTAGCTTGGGGGGGCGGGTCACCACCGCCAATCGCTCACCGCCCATCGTTTGCCGCAGCCACTGCTAATCACACACCTTGCCGCAGTTGCCAATCGTCTGCCCACTCGCTGCCGCCAGCAGCCCACCTGCCCACACCACAGCCGATTGCCCGCATGCCTCATCACAGCCGCCAACCACCCACCCAATTGCCGCAGCCACAGCCAATCACCAGAAGGCCTTGCCGCAGCCACCAATCACCCGCCCAATCGCCGCAGCCAATCTCCTGTCCCCACTCTGCATTCCCTATCCGTGTATAAGACAACCCCCCCCCCCCATTTTGGCCTATTTTTTTATAGCAAAAAACATCATCTTATACACGGAAAAATACGGTACTTATAAGTGGAGAGACGAGAATAAAAGGCCAAGAGCTGGGAGGAATTAGTAGTAATATGGTCAGCTGGCAAATCTACTCCAGGCAGCGCGATCAATACGTACTTTATTAGTGAGATAGTTCTTCCATTACTAGAGTGTTTCATCTAATGCAGTAGGCAAACGACGGTCAATACCGATTTTAGTTCTCCCCCATCCTTGTAGTTTCACCACAGCGTACACTTTTACCCGGCACCAAACAATTTCTGCCAAGGTCTAACTGAGCTAATTGGGAGTATATAACGAACGCTATTCCCCCAAAATAAGCCACCAGTCGATTTTATTTTATTTTTATTTTTTGCAGTCCTGCCCTCTTCTCAGGAGGATGCAAGGTGGCTGTTTCTGTTGTCATGGAAACAGCAAAAAGACGTCTCCTTTGGAACAGCAGTTCAACTCCTCCACATCAGTTGCTAAACTCTCCCTGTTGCAGAAAGAGAAGCCTTGAGATGAAGATTTGCATCTTGTGCCCGTCTGTCCAGTGGTATAAAGCTCAAGCACTCTATCCTGTATTATCAGCTTGCGAACCGCCCCAAGATCTTCTGATGAAGGGCGGTATATAAATTCAATAAATAAAATAAAAATAAATAAATCAAGGGCAGGAGAGGGCTGTAGCTTGTGGGCTTCCCAGAGGCATCTGGTTAACAACCGTGGGAAACAGGATGCTTGACTAGATACCGGTAAGTCCTTGATCTGATCCCGCAGAAATCTGATGTTCTTATATTCACAGCGGGGGGCATTGCGAGGCTCGTTTTTGAGAAACTGCTGATGCGCACGGAGAGGGCAGTAATCCAACATGTAGCACAGACAACAATGAACAAGCCCAGCCCAAACCTTCCCACTCTCCTCTCATCCCAGTTCCATGTTTTGCTTTTACAGTGCGTTTTAGCAGAGGCGGCTCCACCGGGAAGGTTGCTGCTTCATGCAGTAAAGCAGGCATGTCCAACAGGTAGATCATGATCTACCGTAGATCACTGGACGTCTGCGGTAGATCACTGGTAGATCATTGGCTCCCCCCAAAGAAGCTGAACAACTGGCTCCCCTAAAAAAAAGCTCAACATTTTACCTCCTCCCTGAAAAAACTCAACAACTTTGACCTGAACCCAAAAAAAAGGGGGTAGATCATTGCCAGTTTTTAACTCTGTGAGTAGATCGCAGTCTCTTGGGAGTTGGCCACCCCTGCAGTAAAGTTGCTGGTGCCGTTACAGGTCGTGTATCATCCAAGCGGCAGCATCCCCTTGGCCTGAAAACCTCCCCACTACCCAGACTGAAATGAACAGGAGCCATGCAAGAACCGCGTCATTTCAAAGGGGCTTTCACAAGAGACCTTCCCTCAGGGGACTCTGCCCCATGATAATTAGCGGGAGGGGACACCATTTAAATTTCCCACCCCATATGCCTAAATGATGTGGGCAACCGTTCTTTTTAACTTCCATGTTTTGCTCCTGAAGCTTGCTGGCTTTCGACAGAGAACAAAATGTGACAGGAAATTTTGTCAGCGTTTCTGGCTGAGAGCCCCCACCGAGATGTCTTGTGATATATTTAGTCCATTGTGTGCAAGAAGCCAAAATACATTTTCAACATGCTCCTGCTCAGGAAGTTTTATCATGGCAAGGGCTGCGCAGCCTGTCAAAGTCGGCCTGATAACATTGGGTATGGGATTAATAAATGGGATGACAATGATTGTTTTGAAAACAGCGCTAAATATAAAGTCAAATGCTTTCTGCAGACAATGGAAAGAAAACCAATGACATCCCATCATTCCCACCCACAAATTAGGCATGGTGGCATTCAATCAAATGTAACATTAAACAGTGGTTTATATGGGTAATGAGTTTACCTTTATTTAATGAATGCAGTGCTGAAGTGAAGAATGTCAGATAACCAGGTGGTTGGGGCGAAGCGTTGAACTCGAAATATCCCAAAACTCCTGGCTGCAAAAACGAAACAAAAATACAAGAGAGCACATGAGAGGTGCTGCATTTATTTACCATTACGGGAAACAACAGCACAATGAGCTTTGGTTTAATTATGTAAATATTTAATCCTTGGGCATTGCTCCGCCACTGTCAAAGCAGTCCTGTAGTTTGGAAGGATTGTTAATATTTCCCACTAGTAAATTAAGCCCGTTGAGATAACGGGCCCTAGAAGATATGTTTTGAAACATTTTTTAATACAGGGACAGAAAAGAAAAACCAACCAACAAACACATCCCACATCCCTTTCCTTCCCCCCCCCCCCCTAGTTCTACAGCTTTTGGTAACCCTTTTCCCGATTCCTTTTATTTTTCTATTATTATTTTTCTATTCCAAATTCTTCAACTTCAAATTTCTTCATCAACTATAAATCCCATTAACTTCTATTCTGCTGGATTTACTCAAGACCTGCTAGGTTATGCACTTGTTTATACTGGTTTTGAAAATATTCAGCAAACATTTCCCAGTCCTCTTTTATATTCTTTATCAGCCTTTTATCTCTGTCTCTCCTTATAATTTTTTTTTTTTACAATGTCAAACATTTATTTTTACATCCTTAAGCTATCAATGACTCCCCTTCTTCTCTTTCAATGGTTCATTTTACGCATCATATAAATCCCTGCGTACTTTAGAAAAGCTATACCATTCCTTATTCCATTACTGCATCCATCAAAACTTGTCTACACTGTTGAAATTATCTTAACGCCGCCAGCGTTTTCAGCTGCGATCTCTTTTTGTGTGTGTGCTGTTTTAGGCAGCTCCCAGCACTTCACTTGACAGCAAGCAAGGCGCACGGGCTTCGCTTTCTGAGCAGGCAGGAAAAGGGTTGCTGCCGCTGCTGCTGCGACCTGGTCGCGCGCACGATCCTTTCCCCCACCGACCTCGATGGGGCTTACTTCCGAGTAAGGCACCAGTAAGATCTGCCCCATTTTCAGGCTACCCATCCTACTGAAGCCCAACTTGGGTGGGGGGGGGGCGGCGAGGGTCTGGGCAGCAGCCGCGCACCATTTTGCGCTGCCAGCAGGCTTGCCCATCCCGCGCGCCCTCTTGGCTTGAGAACAGCAGCCCGGCTGAACTCGATACTGGGCTTACTCCTGAGTAGACATTTCATTTGGCTGGCGGAAGCTTCTGCACCCGTATTTAGGTAAAAGAAAAAGAGGGAGGTGGGTTGCAATCCGGGGCAATGCAGCAATCCGAGCTTGTGGCATTCTGGCTGCGTGAAGAGGAAGTGTTGCTGTAACGGGTATTATGTTTATTTGATAAAGAAAATCAATGAAAGTGGCTGTAAAGTAGTTAGTCAGGCGTGTGTTTGGGAGTCGGGTTGAATAGTGTATCTGAAGAAGTGTGCATGCACACGAAAGCTCATACCAAGAAGAAACTTAGTTGGTCTCTAAGGTGCTACTGGAAGGAAAAAAAATTATTTTGTTTTGACTATGGCAGACCAACACGGCTATCTACCTGTAACACACACACACACACACTCGCTGCTGCACCTTCTCCAGTCCAGGGGACTCCTCTCTGACAGTCTCCTCCCTCTATCCCTCCCCCCTTCGGTCTTTCCCTTTCCAATTTCCCGATGGCATCACTATCATCCCTCGCCCCCCCCCTTGCTGGGGTTGCAGCCTTCCTCTTACCCTACCGATTCCTTTCATTATCTTGCCTCCACCCCCCCCCAATCCGCCCTCCCTTTCCTCTGGCTTCTCAGCTTCGGCTAGGATGTTCAGAGACCCTCCCGGCTGAAGGGCTGCACGCCCCCCATCCACCTCGGGGGTGGGTGGGGTGAATCCTGGAGGCTCGGCGCTAGAACATATGTGGAAGGGTCTTGTTAACTCCGACCCTCCGCGCACTCAAACATATCGCTTACCTCATTTTCCCCCCTAGATGGACTAAATGAATATGTTTCCTAACATTCCTCACCCCCCACACCTTTCCGTGTGCCTTCCTCTCCCGCCATCCCTCCCTTCCCCCCACCTTTCTCATCTCCCCTTTGTGCCATCGCCTTGTCTCTTGGCTATACCTCCCTCTTCTCTCTCTCTTCCTTCCTTTCTCCCCCTCCTCCTCCCAGAGATGGAATGTGAGAAAGAGTCAATGCAGCTTTAAAAGGGCCAGCTTTAAAGGAAGCCCGCCAGCCTCTCTCTCACTTGCCGGTGAAACTGACACACATTGAGAGTCCGGCCGCCTCGAGCGGACGCAGAAGGAGAAGCGGGGGGAGGGGGAGGGGCCAAGTTGCGGGGAGAGGAGGAGGAAGCCGGGGGACCGGGAGGCTTCGGCGGGGGCGACCGGCTGGCCCGTGAGCGGAGGCCGCCTCGCCTCGGACCCCCGCCGGCTGGGCAGCGCGCAGGGAAGGGCGCGTGCCGGACGGGGGGGGGCCTCCTTCTCTGCCGGTTTCTCGGCCACGGCCTCCTGGGGGGGCGCGGCTCCCGCAGTGCCTTCTCCATCCCTGGAGTGGAGGGCAAGCAGGAGGAGAGCCCCTCTTTCCCGGTTGCTGTGGCAAGGCAGCGGCCAGGGCGGCCCCTTCTGCCTGCATCACCCCTCTGCGAAAGGGAGGTTTCTGCTGCTCCTCCAGCCGCCCGGCGGAGGGAGGGAGGCAGGAGGGAAAGGCGAAGGCAGGGAGCTGGCGGGGCGGCTCCAGAGTCTCTTCTCTCCTCCTCCTCCTCCTCTCCGGCGGAGAGAAAAGAACTGGATGCAGCGCGGGGCCCTTCGCCGGGCAGCCCGGGCGGCTTCTCCACCGCCTCGCGGAGGCTGAAAGGGGCGCGAGCGGAGCGGCAGCAGCAGCAAGTTGTTTGGCTGGGCGGCAAGAAATAAACAGTCATCCAAACCCCTATCGGCCTCTCCCATGGGCCGTGCCGGCTGTGACTCGGAGCCCGGCCCGGCCCAGCCCCAGCTCACTGCGGTCGCCGGGGCCCGGATGGGCGAGCGAGCGAGCGCTGGCCTGCCCCGGCCCGCCGAACGGCGGAGCGGAGGCAGCGCGAACGCGGGCACGTGTCTGGCCAGGAGCCGGCACTCCCAGCCGGCGACCGCCCCGTCTCTCGCGCGGCCCGGGAGCCTGGAGGAGCCCCCCCCCACTTCCCTCTCCTCCCGCCTTCTCCCCGCGGAGCAGCGAAGGAACCGTCATTGAAAGAGGAAGCCGGAGACAGCGGCAGAGGCAGCGGAAAGGTCCGCTGAAGATGGCCGACAGGAGGAGGCTGCGGGCAGCGGCGCTTCGCGCCACTGCCCCCGCTCCTATTGGTGTGCGTCCTCCAATCCCTCTGTCACTGGAACGCACGCGCAGTGGCGATTTCCTCTGACGGACGGAAAGTGGTACGGACGGACACAGGCTCTTTATTATATAGGATTGAGCACATATTCCCAGATGGGGACACAGAGGGTTGTTCTCATCAGAGTAGCTGCAAACTCCAGGTCTATTCAAAAAGTTGTGTGTGTGGGAGGGGGAATCCTGACTGGTTTCTGACCAACACCAACAATGGCACATACAGACAGAACATCTCAGCTGGATCCCACCCCAACTTCTAAGATAATACCTAAATTCCACCTGATTTCACTCAATGGTATCACACCTTTGAGCCTTCACTGGGTTTGGCTCCCAGTACGTTTCCGAGCACAATTCAAAGTGTTGGTGCTGACCTTTAAAGCCCTAAACGGCCTCAGCCCAGTATACCTGAAGGAGCATCTCCACCCCCACCGTTCAGCCCAGACACTGAAGTCCAGCTTCGAGGGCCTTCTGGTGGTTCCCTCTGGGAGAAGTGAGGTTACAGGGAACCAGGCAGAGGGCCTTCTCAGTAGTGGAACGCCCTCCCATCAGATGTCAAGGAAATAAGCAACTATCTGACTTTTAGAAGACATCTGAAGGCAGCCCTGTTTAGGGAATTTTTTAATGTTTGATGTTTTATCGTGTTTTTAATATTCTGTTTGGAGCTGCCCAGAGTGGCTGGGGAAACCCAGCCAGGTGGGCAAGGTACAAATAATAAATTATTATTATTATTGCACCACTTCAAGGAGAAAGGTCATAGGTCAGCAGGAAAGCATGAACACTGCATACCACAGCTCCCAGCTTCAACTCCTCGAATTTCCCGGTAGAACTGGTCAATGGACCTGACTGAGATGATGGAGCGCCACTGCCAGTCACTGTAGACAACACTGAGCTAGATTGACCAGTGGTGTGACTTGGTATTTGGTACTTTCCCATGTACATAAATCACATTTCCTTAATAGATTTGTAACCCCACCTTCCAAGCAAAACACTTCCCAGGGTGGCTTACAAATTGAAGCCGTGTCCAGATGCCTTAAACCAGAGTTTAATTTGTGTGTGAGATGCATGCCAGAGCACACAACTTCATAGCTCCTGTTTTGCTCCTCTCTTCCTCCAGCAGGGAAACAACTACGGATCAGCTGGCTTAGAGTGACTGAACTGGCACTTGTTGTCTGTTTCTCTCTAGACAGCCACAATCTGAAGCCAAGGTTTTTTTCTTGGCTTCCCAACTGTGGTGTGTTTGCTGGTTTGGACACAACGCTCAGCCAGCCACTCTGTGGCTTGACTCCCTGCTGGAAGAAAGGAGGAGGAAAGCAGGAGGTGCTTGGAAGCAGACTCGGTCACTACATGTGGCTTACGGCTTAGCATTGTATTTGAATGCAGCCTAAGAATGGTATTTCAAAAAGAATGCAGATGTTCAATCTGCAAAAGGATAAAGAACAGCGCAGCATGCCTGTTGAGATTCAAAGCATTCAGAACAGGCAAGGAAAGAAACTTCAAACCAGAAAGTGAAGCCAAAAAAGTTTCTAAGAACAGAGCAGTTCTGCGGCTCATGAAAACACACGCTCAGCACTGAAAGCCTGTAGTCCCCCTTCCTACTGCAAGCCAAGCAGGCTGATTGCATATGCACAGTGCTGAGAAGCATTTGCTCCAAAGGCAAACAGATATTATTATCACATGCTCCAGGACAAAGTACAGGTACTCAAAGCAACACAAATCCTGCTCAGGTGATAAGAAACCACCAGGTGACACAACCACAACCGACAGGAGATTCCATGCTGAAGCCACTTTTCAAAAAGGTGGCACCAGATTTTGTGCGTGAGAGTTTTGTCTGTTTAAACATGTATAGGATGTTTACATATTTTTAACCCGAGTTAGAGACTAGGATCAGATGGATAAAATGGGAATGAAAAGACAACAGGAATGAGCTTTACTAGTTCCCAATTATTTGCTGCTGGGAAAGGCTTTAATACTCGCTGTGATCCAAGATCACAGAGGCCTTCAAATATTTCCTGCTGGTTCCCCCTTGTGGCTCTAAACTTTATGTCCAACAACATCATCACAGGCAAACTTGAAACAGTGACTTGGATTTCAAAGTGACGTGGCACTCTGCGCAGATATCTTGGGCCATCTGCGTAGGTGCATCAATCCTAAACCAGCTCATTTTTGAAAATTGACATTTAAAAAGGTCTATGGACTAGTAACTTGTGTGAAACTTCAGCTGGTATGCCCAAATGAAGCGGCACAGAGTTCTGTGTTTTTCAGACACTGGAAAGGCTTTGAGGGGAAGAGGCCAAGCTGGAATCACAGACAGGGAAAGAGATAAGCGACGACAGGAGCGCCTACTGAGGCCCTATGAAGCAGAACGAAGGTTTGCTCTAACAAGGGACTCCTTGAGCTTCCTGTAGTTCCCTGCTCTTCCTCCCTCTGACGCAGCAGCCCCATCTCTAGTCCTGCTTCCCATTCTGTCCTCTGTGGATCTATCCCTCCCTATGCTTATAGAAAGGCCTGAGCCTGCATGGCTGTTCACACCCTGATCCCTGAAAAGACAGGTTGCAGGAAGCCAAGAGCCAAGGAGCTGACCCATCAGGCCGCAATTCTAATGGGCCAAAAATGCTTTTAGACAAGGCTGTGCTCCCATAGGGAAAGGCTTCCCTGGGGCTATCAGAAGGGAAAGTAGAACCTTTTGACACACTCACTGCAGGTTCAACACCCCTCCCCACACCTGACAAGATGGAGAAGCATCAACATTAGAGCTGTAGCTATGAATTGACCAGGGAGCTAGATCAGGGGTGGCCTTGGGCTACCAGGTGTTGTCGGACTCCAACTCAGCCCCGGTCAGCAATGACAACAGCTGCAGCCCAACAACATCTGGAGGACCAAAGGTCCCCCACTCAAATTAGATTAATTGACTTGAAGGCAGATTTGACCATATATAAAGGTAAAGGTAAAGGGACCCCTGACCATTAGGTCCAGTCGTGTCCGACTCTGGGGTTGCGGCGCTCGTCTCGCTTTATTGGCCGAGGGAGCCAGCGTACAGCTTCCGGGTCATGTGGCTAGCATGACAAAGCCGCTTCTGGCGAACCAGAGCAGCGCACGGAAACGCCGTTTACCTTCCCACCAGAGCGGTTCCTATTTATCTACTTGCACTTTGACATGCTTTCAAACTGCTAGGTTGGCAGGAGCTGGGACCGAGCAACGGGAGCTCACTCCGTCGCAGGGATTCGAACCGCTGACCTTCTGATCAGCAAGCCCTAGGCTCTGTGGTTTAACCCACAGAGCCACCTGGGTCCCATATATATATCCTGGTTAACTGGGTAACTATTTTTTAAATCTGTTTTGAAATTGTCTATGAAAGCTGCAGGTATGAGGCACCATATCAGAAGAGGCCTTCCCCCTCTGCTCTCACTTTGGAGAAGGGAAGGCTTACCAGTATTTTAAGATGGGCAGATGCTGCAAAACAGGCATACATTTGGCCACTTAACATCAAGGAAAATAATGCTCCCCCCCCCCCCCAAAATGATTGTGTGTGTTTTTTTCAAATTTAATCAGTTGCTGAAATTCATTTGATATCTTTGGAACGAATGGTTGTAAAGTTATGGGCCCTCTCTGACAACATGCTAGCATAACCAGACAGACACAGATGAGACTTCTCAGCATTGCTGCAGTCACTGCCAATCATCTTCAGAATTTCACCCAGAGATCAGCCAAACAGGAAGCACGTGAACCAGCATGTAAAAAATACAGTGGCAGAGAATACTGGTATCCAGTAACCTCAGAAAGCAAACAAGAGTCCACTCTTTGTAACCAGAAGCAAGATCATCCTTGAAAGAAACACAAACCTTCCAGGAGTTATCAATGGCTAGATCAACGAGCAGAGGCAAGTTACCTCATAATTGGAGAGAAACTGCTGAAGTTTCGATCGGGATGAGATGTAAAGCAGGGGAGTCATCACTCGGCGGACAAATTTTTCAATGTAAACAGCATTCATCGGGCCTTTGTATTCGATGGGCCCAAAGCTGGCATTAAAAAGAAAAGAAACCAAATACTGTGTTAAAAGTTTGAAAAGTTAAAATTGCAATTCCTAACCTAACCTAATAAAGAAAGACCTAGAGCTGGTCAAGGCTAAGAGTGAGCATTTAAGACAAGCCTTTGCCAACCAGGGGCCTTCCAGATGTTTTGGCCTACTGTTTGCCCCAGCCAGCACAGCTGGAGCTGATGGGAGTTGTAGTCCAAGGGCACCAGGCTGGCAAAGGTTGATTTAAGAGCTGAAAGGTAGAAGTTTTAACAATAAATGTGAAATGCAGCAATTACTGCCTGTCCACTGTGGCATGGACAGATGTTCTCTCTGCCTTGCCTGAACAGGATTACGGGGGCCTCTAGATCTGGCTGAATCCAGAGTTAGGCCTACATTCCTGCCTATTTCTCAAAAGTGGCACTGCTACTCCCCACACCCTGATTCAAGAAGGTGGAGAGGGCAGGCGGAAGGAACTGAACATGAACCATAATGCACAATAGTATCATATTAGGTCTTTGATTATGGCAAAAGGGACGGCCGTTACCAGCCAAGAATATGTACACATTGGGCAAAACCAGAGAAGGCAACTCAAAAGACTCTTTAAACTGGAACAAAACACATTTCCCCCACCCTGTGGCTTTTTCATCCTAATCCCAAATGGTGGTTTTATTCAACGTTTGTGCAAAGTGACTCAACACATGCAGACGTAAAGATAAATGCAAGGAATTCTAACCTGCTGTTCTAGGGCATTCTGCTACAGTTTTTGACTGACAATGCATATGGAGCGAATAGTTATAGCGAGGCACCCCCAGCTCTACCGTGCATTGTGGCACTTTGGAGAGCGAGCAGGGGAGAAACAGCAAATTGTAAGCAGCATGGACAAAACAGCCGTCACCAGCCTTCTGATTGTCTCATCAGACCCAGAAGCCTTCACTGTCCTTGTGCCAGCTTCAACTATAGCTAATCAGGCAACCATTTGAACCTAAATGCAACGCAAGCTGCCCCACCGAGCAGCAAGTTCACCAGGTATGGAAACCTGGCCAATGGCCCATCTAGTCCCAAATCCTGTTCTCACAGTGGCCAGCCAGTTGCCCTTGGGAAGCCTCAAAGCAGGAACTTCACACTTGTGTTCCACAGCAACTGGTATTCAGAGGCAGCCTCCCTCCAGCCATGGACGTAGAGGCTGGTAGACATTGCCCCCATGACAATGCAGGCAAGGCAATTGCAAAACGTTTTGAAAGACCGTGGATCTCTGAGAACGCAATTGCTATCTCGATAACCTTTCAAAGCTTCCATTTCGCAAATGGAACCCTTCAGCTGCAGTTCTAGCTGACTGCTCTTCTAAGCTAAGCTAGCCAAACTGGATGCTTGGAGGCAATAAATGCCAAAGAGCAGAGGGATAGGGAATTGAAGGTGATAAGGAACTCAGATCTGTGCAGAGATCCTATTTCCTGCTGCTCTCCGTCCCTTCCAATAGTCTGTCTTCTGATCAACAGAAACAATCTCCATATCATTTCCCAAGTTTCCCGCTGTACTCATAAGACCTAATGGCACACTGTCTTTTTAAATTAGTGTTTACAGTAGATATTGGAAAGCCTTCAGATTATGAATTAGAAACCACAATTCCATCACCATGTATGCCTGATTATATGCCTCAGAGCAGAACATCACATTCTATTTAGCAAGAAACTGAATTACCAAAGGAAAGGACGGTACAACCTTAACTTAGAACACATATGCAGAAGGGAACTTTCCTGACTTGATGGCAAAATGACACACCCCAGTTCCATCCCTCCAGCAAATCTGACAAACAAGAACATTCACACCAAGGTGCCAGGAGGTTACGTCCTTTAACTCATGAAGCAAAACAAGATTCCTTGAATCTCAGTGGCTGATTTTCATGAGGCATGAGGAAGGAGCAGACAGGATTTGGTCAGGGGTGCTAACCACACTTAGCAGGAGACAGAGATCTGCTCTGAGCAGATCCTGCCGACCCGCCCCAGTGATTCCTATGAGCAATGTAAGTTTGAAAACTGGTTCTCGGAGGAACTTAACAGACAAGGCACACCGTTTGGGTGGGTGGGTAGCCTTGTGCAGCTGATAAAGGCTTACCACAGTTAACAAGTTCTGACTTTCAAAGAGCACTTAAAAGCCTTACCTCCGATGGTACAAATATATAACCGGAAAGTAAAAGAAATGTTTCTGTTTCCTGCATTTCCCTTGGTTCCACCAGCAGTTGATCGCCACAAACAGCACCTGCAAAAGGGCCGGGGTGAGGTGGGGGGACGGAGAGAGAAAATACAAATGTTTGGCACAACCCGTAAATCACTTTTTAAGGCAAGCACCGAAGTCAGCAAACTTCAAGGCCAGAGGCTTGGTTGATACACTGCAAGAAGGACAAGTGCAACCCTGGAGAATGCAGCCCGATCACACATGGCCGAAGTCTTTCCCTAGCTGCTGGCTATACCTTTACTAGGAGGGTGGATAGCCATGTGAATTTAAAGCAAACTACAATTCCCCAAATCTACCCAAGGATGGATTTGGGATATTTACTTCCATTTTTATTGTCATAAAAGAGACCGTCATCTCTCCACTCCCTTTGTCATAACTCAACCAAATCCCTGTCAGGGGCAACATATCTGTGAATCCCAGTTACTCACAAGTGACGAGTGTGTCGCTGGACTTAGGTTCTGCTTGTGGGCTTCCCAAAGGCATCTAGTTGGCCACGGTGAGAATAGAATGCTGGACTAGAATGAATTTTGGTCTGATCCAGCAGAGCTTGTCATAGGTTCTTAAATTAGTACACGGGAAAGTGCAGGTGCTTGGCACAAAAAATGCACTTTCTGCAGATCATTATGTAGGTCAAATCAAATATCGATTGCTTAGCCAAGCGCTTTCTCCAAATCATACAATAAAAATGGTACTCCTCTCAAAATTTAATTAAAAGAAACTGATAGCATAATCTGGTATCAAATCCACTGGTGTATCTAATGTATTTTACAACGATAAAAAGAAAAACCATAACACTATTAAGTAGGACACTCACTACAAAAAACGGATCATACTCGTTCACAATTCAACTCAGCACTTTAACAAGGTCAACAGCCTCCTGTCTTTGGTCTGATCCATGTACTGACATTCTTCATTTACCTGCCAGCCCACCAGGCATTTTAACTGAATCCTGATTTCACAGCTTTAACTGATTTTTATTGTCGTTGTATTGTGCTCCATGTGCACCACTTAAGAGATGGAGTAATTAAGCAGTATATAAATGATATTAAATAAACACATCTAAATCATGCTGGCAAATAGTCCTATGGGAATACAGTCCATTCCTTCTTAATAAATGAAACCACAAATAGAACCCTAGTTGTGTCAGTCTCTTTTCTTCCTCAACCACTTTGCTATAAATTTCTGTCGAGGGCAATTCCAAATTGACATGGTTTTGCAGAGTAGAGGAGCCATTGCTAGCATGCACAGCCCTGCCGTTTTCTGGGACAGCATGCTCAGTTTGAAATCAGCAGGACATCAGGCCACCTCTCTCCAAACAACTCTGACGAACAAGAAAAGTAACTTAAAGCAACAGCTGCATCCCTTCCTGCCCAATCCGCCTTACCTGGTCTGCCAAACTGCTTGCCACTTTCTCAATCTCTTCCCTCACAGCAACAGACTGCCCGCACCACGGAGCGTAGAAGAAAAAAAGGGTGATTTCCGAATCTTGGCGGATGTCCTCTGCACGATCCAGCTGCCCAAGGAAAAGATCATAGACTGGAGACGTTGAAGAGAAGAAGCTGACTGGAAGCTTTGCTGGCATTGTCACATCTTTTGCGCGGCTATTTGGGGGAGGAAGAGAGACGCATGTGCATATGTCAGGTATCATGGGTGTGCAAATGTTAAGATCAACAGAACTTCACATTCTCTCACTTGGTTAGTTGGCAAAAGCTAAAAAGCAGCTTAGGGACATGCTTCCAGAACTGCAGAGCATAAACCAGTTACTCTGGATCAGCAGCTGCCTTCTTCTGCTGTTGCACCCAGCAGAACGAGTATTCTGAGCCATGACACCTCTGATTCTGAAGGAAGTACAGTATAGAGCCTCTGTGAATAGCAGCCATTGGTAGCCCTATCTTCTGTGACTCTACAGCAGTGTTCCCCAACCTTGGGCCTCCAGCTGTTTTCGGACTACAATTCCCATCATCCCTGACCACTGGTCTTGCTAGCGAGGGATGATGGGAGTTGTAGTCCCAAAACATCTGGAGTCCCAAGGTTGGGGAACACTGCTCTACAGCACTCTTAAAACCACCATCACCTCATTTTGTGCCACATAAATTCCATTATGTGCTACATAAAAAAGTACTTTCTTTCCCCTGTCCCTCCAATTCAAACCTGCCTCTCAGTGATAGCACCCAGACTTTGGAATGCCCTCTCTCAGGTAATTCGTGAGGTGGAGACCGTAAGGACCTTTAAATGCCTTTAAAAAATGTACATCCTGGACTCTTTGTAAATTATTATTCATTTTGTACACTGCTCAGTTTTATTTGTGAGATATAGCTGAGTTTTGCTTTTATCTTGTTTCTAGGAAATCTTATTGGATACTGTTACCGGTATGTTTTTTTGCTTTTACGTAAACTGCATAGATTTTTACTATATTAAGCGGCATAAAATGTTTGTAAGTAAGCAAACAAACAAATTTAGGAGGGGCAGACAAAAAGAAGAAGAGTACTACTTCATACTGGGTTGCCCTCAGGCCCAGCATATGGGAATCCCAAAAGGATAAAGTTGGCCACTTTGGAAAGCAGGATACTGGGCCAAATAGGCCTTTGGTCTGATCCAGCAGCATTCTCTTTATGTTTACTGTAGTTCTACTTTACGCAGTGGGAATTTGAATTTAACTGAGTTTTGATGTTACAAGCTGTGGAAAAAGGGTTGCCTTCTGCACACTGCTGTTTGATGGGAAAAGGCTGCCCTTGCAAATCACTCACAGGCTCTTCTGAGGGTGAAGGGCTGAGTGGGAGATGCATACACAACCCCACAGCATGGCCTCACAGCAGCTCCCATTAGCTTTAAGAGAAAAGTCCAGCTGTGTTTCTCAACCCTTAGGCTCCTACTGCACTACAACAATTAGAAACACATAATCATAGCACCTAATTGTTGTTGTCGCTCTTTTAAGTTCTCTGTTCTAGAGAACTGTATTATGTTTCTATGGATCACGTTTTTATCCAGCCCCATTTCTTGCTGTTCACTGGCATCAAATAAGCCCTTTCAAAATGCATTGTGGTGGGTTTTTTTTTTTTTAAATCCTACTGAAAACCCCTTTTCTGAGCAGAGCACATGTGTACAGTTCTCATGGCTGCAAACATGATTATGGAAAAAGATGCAGGGCCTGAAACAAGAGCTGCCAACATTTTCGTACAGTCCTGGCTACCTGAAACCCTCTCGCCTGATGCCTTGTACACTAGTCAAAATCAAAACTAGGGACACGTCAAGTGTTTCGTGGACATAAACCCGGACTTGCCACTTATATGTGCACTTGTTGTGGCTTCCTGTTCAAGGTTTCTGCACCACGCACTTGCTTGTAAACATTCTTTTGCCACATTCAGATGTTAGATTTTTACATGCACATGAAGATCAATTCACAAGCACATCTTAAAAACGTAAGGACTGAAACAGCCTTGAATAACATTACCATACTTCCAAATCCCAAGCAATAGCTTTTAATACTTGAACCAGATACCACAGATCACACACTGCATGTTCCATAGCACTTCAAATGCAATAGGAGAAATTTCATGCAGCATGTGGCCAAATGTCAAGTGATGGCACAATGTGCAATGTAAATGCATCTATGAGTCACAGAAGGGTTGGGGGAGGGAGAGAAAGACCCAACGAAGAGTACAAAAAGCCAGGTAGCAGTAGTAACTAATTCATTATAGACAAATTATACGGTAGCTAATCCATGTCAAAGGAACAGGACAGTTGTTTTTTCCAAACAGGTGACAAACAAATGCTGGACAAACCTATCAACAGCTGCTAGCCATGACCGCTAAATGGAGCCCCCATGTACTCAGGCAGTATACCTCTCAATGTCAGATCCTGGGACCAATCAGTGAGGGAAGACCATCACTTTACTGCCATGCTTCCTGGGGCCAGGGGCTCTCTTATGGGGTCTTTTTTTAAAAAAAAATGATTAGATACAATCCTGGTGGCCAGGTCAATCAGCAGCTGTTTACCATGATCCCTAAAGAAGGCAATCTATGGGGGGGGGGGTAAAGGGTTTTTTTTTTGGGGGGGGGACAAACAACAGGGTAGGGCTATTGCCTTAAGCTCTACCTAGAAGATTATGTAGGAAGTGCCTTATACAGAGTCAGACCATTGGCCCTGTCTAGCTCAGTAACGTCCACACGGACTGGCAGCAGCTCTCCAGCATTTCAGACAAGGGGCCTCGACCTGCTTGGGCCAGGACCCAGGACCTTCTGCCTGCGAAACAGACGCCCTACCCACCAAGCTGCAGCATGGATGGTGCTCTGAATGGCCCCAACACCCAGCGCTCTGCTTATGCCCAGGGATGCTCTCGCAGCTGCTGCTTGGATGGGGAGGGGGAGAGAGAAGAGAGACCCGGTCAGCCCCTTCCTCCTCTTCCCCACACGACCCTACTGCACTTTAATAATAATAATAAAATAATAATAAATACCACCCCTCCCTTTCCCAGGTGAAGCCACCCGGGAGAAGCTGCCACTCCCTTCCCCCCAACACCTCATTAGCTTGCTGGGGCAACTGATTCGGATTAAACCTGCTTGGACTCCTGCACGGGTTGATCCTTTGTGCACGGGGAGGCTTTGCATTTTGCAGGGAGCACCCCCACGCGTTTCCAGGTGCCCCCCACACACCTGGGCATGGGCAGAAAGGCCCAACCTGAGCCCCCCCCCCCACACACAGGTGCGCCTTCGCTTACCTGCAGGTGACTCTGAGGGCGACCAGGAAAGCGCAGCTCAGCACCACCGCGGCGCCGCACAGCACCTCAGGCCGCCGGGCCATGCGGGAAGCGCCGAGCCACCGGGGCTGCGGCGGCTGCGGCTTCTCCTCCTTCTCCTCCTCCTCCTGCTGGTGTTGCGGAGCCTCGGGAGGCGCTGAGGGAAGGCCGGAGTCAGGTCCGGGTCCTCCGCATGCCGACATGCCCTCCTCCCTTCCGAGCCGTCCCTCCCGGCCGGGGCCTGGCCTGCCCGCCCGCCCGGCCTAGGCGGGGCCCAGCGGAGCCCCTCACGCTCGCACACGTCGCTTGGCGGCCGGAGCGAGAGGCGCCTCCGCCGCCGCCACGTCTCCCCGCCCCGCCAACCAGCCAGCCGGCCGCGGAGGTGGGGACGGGGAGGAGGCGCGCGAGGCCTACGCTCCGGCCTCCCCCTCAGGCGGCGGAGCTCCTCGCGCAGGCCCGCCATGAGCCGCGGGGCGAGCGCGGGCTCCGTCGGCCCCGGGGTGGGGTGGGGGTTCGAAGCGGCGGGGGTCTCCCGAGGCGGGCCATGGCGAGGAGGCCTGGCTCCTTTCCTAGGCCTCGGGCTCTTCCAGGAAGGACTGCTGGCGGCGGCGGCGGCTGTTCCCTCACACGGCACAGGGCTACCCCCGTGTGGGAATTCGCTTCCACTTCAAATAAAAATAACTATATTGATCGTTATGTTCCGTTTATTGCACGCCGGCTCGGGCCCGCAAAGGCCTGAGGATGGAGGGACAAGATGGCGCCGCACTTGTTCGGCGCAGACGGCAGCCGAACATGGCTGGCCCTTGGACCTCCCTTCAGTGCCGACCCCAGGCTAAGTTAGGGGGCGCAGGGCAGGTACATTTGGGCATGCCCAACTCTGGTATCTTAAGGGTGTAAGAGCAGCCTTGCTGGATCAGGTCCATCCAACCCAGCTGTCGCGACCCGACTAGACACTGATAGACCGGGGTCCGCCAGGGTCGCGCCATGCGGGCGCCAGGAAGGGGAACCATGCAGCGGGCCAGAGAAGGGGGTGACTGCGGAGCCAGGCGCGCAGGGGTTAAACCGAGTGCAGCAAGGCCCGACCTCGCCCAGGCATGCCCCGCGGGGTAAACAACCCCAGAATGGGCGATAACGACCGCTAACGAGCCATCAGCAGCGGGCGTGGTGGAACCGGCAGCATCGCAATAACAATGCAAAAAGCACCCATGAATGGTGCAGGTAGACCAGAGCAGTTAACTCTTTTGTCCAAGCCACCCCGGGTGGGGAAGAGGATTACCCCCGGACCTTTAGGGCAGAAGGGAGGGGGGAATTGGGAGTCATCCAGCAAGGTGTACATAAGGGGGATTCTGAGCTGGCCTCCTCAGAATCCTCACGGACTTTCCACGTTTCTCTGTGTGCTGTACAATAAACTTCAAGACAACTTCCGCTGACTTCTCGGAGTGGCGTGCGTTCTTGACAGCTAGCTACAGTCACCATTGGGGACACGACACCAGCACCCTGTTCTCACAGGGGCCACCAAGATGTCTGTGGGAAGCCAGGATTCCAGCACAAGAGCTCCTTCCCTCTCCTGTGGTTTTGGAAACATTTATGGCCTCCAGCTGTTGGGGGCACAGCATAGCTAGCCATCACAGCTAGTGATGTAGCCCTTTCCTCCATGAATCTGCATAATTCTCTTTTAAAGCCATCCCAAGTTGGTAGCCGTCTGTGGGGAGCGAGTTTTAATTCTGCTCTGCCTGAAAGACACTTATTCTCGCCGCAAGAGTACCGGTATGTTATGTTGGCTGGCTATGCTTGGATGAATCTGGTTTAACCATGAAAGAATTTTCTCAGTTCATGGCCTCTGGCAAATCTGCATTGGAAGTTCCCCAACACAAATCCCAAGCTTTCCCCCCTGCTCACTATGCTTGATCTGGAAAGTGGCTGCATTAAGCACAGACAAGCATTGAGCTTTGTTGCTTTCCAAGGCTATTCTCATTGCTTCCGTATTCTGCCCCACATCCAGAGTGCTTTGTACAAATTCTAGGCTGGCAGCAAAAGGAGCCAACCTATCTTTCCTTTTACCAAATCAGACCATTGGGTCCATTTAGCTCAGTATGGTCTACGCCGGCAGCAGCTTTCTCCCATGCTGAAATCTGGAACCTGTAGGTCAAGTAGATGCTCTACCACTAACCTATGACCTCCCACACCATTCTAGCTACTGCACTAAAGGGTTTTCCTAGCCTATTTGATGGGGGCTTGTATCCTATAGCACTCTCGAGGCGAGTTGTAATAAAGATTACAACCCACCCCTATTAAAAACTTTCCCAAATGTCTTCTGTGCTGCTCAGATGTGCTTACAGGTAGGGGCGGACTGAACGCACACACACCCCAGGAAAGAAACCTAAAAAGTGCAGAGCAGGACAGCCTTGAGATGCCATCAACAACCAAACATTGTGCACCAAGGGGACTTTGGGTCAGTATTGGGGATCGTAGGATGACCAGGTCTCTGCTGCAAGGGTGCACAACTCACTACTTCACAGGCTATATTACCAGTATGTCTTGGTGTGAATTTAGCGGAAAGTCCACAGTAGAAAATGTTCTATTTATGCTGCTGTTGTGAGAAGAAATGAGATCATTTAGCAAACATGCTTTGGATCAGGAACAGGGAATGTACTACAACTTCCATCACCTCTGACCACTACATATGTTGCACTACAACTTCCATCCCCTCTGACCACTGGTCATGCTGGTTAGAGTGGGCAGTCTTGAGAGCAGTTGGGAGGAACACAGGTTCCCCATCCCTGCTTTACTGTAGCCATGTGGGATGAAGAGCATGGACATGGCAGCTCGCACTGCACATATGCATATATTCTACTCTGTTAACATAAAATCGGGAAGTTTGTGTGTCCAGAATGGCTTCTCTTACCCCTCTTGCTATAGGGCTAACATTAACGATCCTTCAGGAGTCTGAAGATATGTTTAGGAAGAGACTTTATGTAAAGTTATCTTTATTACAGGCAATATTGGTCCATACAATACACAATACTGACATACAAGTGGAATCTTTCAAAATCATCATTTAAACAGCAAAGACCAAGAAACAGAATTTTTAACTACTTGATTTTCAAAAAAAAGTAATACGTGTCTCTCTTCCAAGATCCTTTTCAGCAAGTTATATTGAAACATACAAATAGAGAAAAATACCCCATTCAACATATATTGTAGTTAAATGGTTATTTTGCTTTAAATCTTTTAATAAGAAAATCCTTTTATTATAGCAACCTACATAGAGATAAATAGCAAACTTGTTTTAAACAAATCCTCTCCATTAAAACATCTGAAGAATTTTATCCATCATTTTCTTCTGAGCCCAAAACATCTGTTTTTAGAAGCTTACCTTAAAAAGTTTTCAGCTGAAGGACCAACACTAGGGGCTTGCTAGGCATTACAATACCACCCTTCCCGTTATTTTCCAACTTTCTTCTGTCCAACAGAAGGCGAATAAGCACGTAAGACTTCAGGTTGTGTTTTTATTATAACTTCACCATTCTGTTTCATGAGAGCACAGACAGACCTGCCGACTCCCCCCCTACACATCTACTACATTTTGTTCTTCAGGAGGAACAATACAGGCCAATAAAAGCAGAAAAAATCTGCAGCTTCTGTCACATGCTTTTGATTATTGTCAAATTCTGATTTTATGCTTCCTTCTGGCAACACAAATGCATTGTTATAGTGTTAGTTTAAATCTTTAAACAAAAAACTATATTTTCCAAAGTCATTATCATTTGGAGCAATCAAGTGATCTTTTCTGGCTTTGCTCAGCTTCATTCTTAGAACGTGTCTCCGTTCTTCCCATTCACGGAGCTCAGCAGGTCCATGTGCAAATTTACAGTTGTTTCCCTCCACACAAGTACCAGCCATATACCTGTTTAAAAGAAAGAAGTGCAAAAGGTAATGAGCAAAACGTACTACACCCACAATGCTGGCTGAAGACGTTTTGCAGCATAAAGCAGAGCACTGCATGTCCCTCCTCACCAGCAGGCAAGACCCAACCCCTCAAGAAGTCCTGGTGTTACCATCAATTCCTGTCTTCACCCAGCCCCCTAAATTCCTTCACATGAAGCACCCTGCTTCACGGCACAGCCACCCCTGTGCAAACATGCAATTTAAAAGGTTGGGTGGGGTTGCATACTTGACCTGAATGGCAGTGATGGGGAGCCTGCAACCTTCCAGAAGATGTTGGGACTCCAGATCCCACCAGCCCCAGCCAGCATGTCAGGGATGTCAAAAGCTATAATTCAGCCAATATCTATCTGCAGAGGCAGGGGTTCCCCAACCCCTGCTGAATGGGCCTTGGATTCTGAGAATCTCAGCTTCCAACAGCATACAAAGCCCCTGTTCTCCCAGCGCTAGCTGCAGGTGTCAGCCCCCACCCCCAACTAATCCAGATAACCTATGTGACCACAGGCACTTTTTGGTCTCTGCCAGTAACTAAATGAGAGGTTTGGGGGGGAGGACAACTGCCTTACATTTTGTCTATTAAAAAGGGGGGGGATCCAAGACTAGGAGTATTCCTGCTACCCAAAAAATTGTTGGGAGAAACTGGACATGCAGAGAAATTAATCCAATTTCTTTCATGAGCAGAAATCACCCAAAGTATGAGATAAATAAACAGATGCAAGGTCAGCGTAGCCACTTGCCATGGCAGCGGCCCAGCGCTGACTACAGAAGTGATTAAGGCACTCCAGCAAATTAGTGCCGGGCTCTTGTGCTCTGTGTCTGTGTCAGGGTTGGTCTTGAGAAGTGAGTCGGAGTCTGTTATGTCTTGAGTTGCTCGAGCAAATCGGATTCCCAACAAAAATGTAACCCAGTGTACAAACTGGTAGGAGTGCTGATGAACAGAGAAGGGAGAGCCCTACTAGGTACAGATTCTTGAATGCTTCGGTGTTAAGGCAGAAAGTGCTCATGTCACAGAGAAGGTGTCACCCAGCTCACATGAATACCCAATAGTGCAAGCTGCTCAGCTTCGTTCCATATGCAAAGAGCAGCAATAAAAGCCTTCTCTCAGGTACAAAAGATCACAATGAGAAATGGCCTCTTCCCTCCTCTTCGGTTGTAGGGAAGGTGCTTATAACCGTGTAACAAAATGGATCGACAACTGGACATCTATTGTGTACAAAACTGGAAACTTTGACTCTACTGCAGAGGTGAGGAAGCTCCTAAGATACCAACTTCCATCATCGCCAACTATTGGCCACACTGGTTGGGGCAAACGGGACTTTACGCCCAACAACATCTGGAGGGCTGCAGCTTCTCTGCCCCAATTAATAATAATTTATTACTTATACCCCGCCCATCTGGCCAGGCCTCCCAAGCCACTCTAGGTGGCTCCCAACAGAATATTAAAAACACGATAAAACGTCAAACATTAAAAACTTCCCTAAACAGGGCTGCCTTCAGATGTCTTCTAAAAGTCAGGTAGTTGTTTATTTCCTTGACATCTGACGGGAAGGTATTCCACAGGGCGGGCGCCACTACCGAGAAGGCCCTCTGCCTGGTTCCCTGTAACCTCACTACTCGCAGTGAGGGAACCCCCAGAAGGCCCTCAGAACTGGAACCTCAGTGTCCGGGCTGAACGATGGAGGTGGAACCCCAACTGAACAACTGGCTTTGTATTGATTTTGTGTCGAGATGAACACCAAGGAGTCAAAATGCACCTACCTATCACAAATGCTGAAATAGCCAGTTGGAAAGCGATGCTGCCAGCAGTTTTGGTCATCTTCTGTGTGGAATACTTTCTCTTTATGCTTTTCTGAGGAGATGTGGCCTTGCCATTGTTTCTCACTGTTACAGTTCTTCCCACACATCCAGCAATGGAAGTCCACCTGGTTCACAAACGCAAGGATGAGCCACCGCAGGAGGACAAGGCACAGTATGCAAGTCTGGTTAACCTGAAGAACTGATGGCATTTCTCTGGGCATGACCCATGGGGCTTTGAAAGTGAGATTGTAGCAGGAAAGGAACAAGGATTGTCCCCCTGATAGACCATTAGGCCTGTTCTTTGCCAGCTTCAGTCAAGGTGGGCCTACTGGCAGGACAGGGGAAATGGAGCACACTGTCTTAACAAGCTTAGCAGTTCACACGTAACAATGGTGTCCACTGCTTTAAGCTTGCAGAGACACCTGAGGATACGGTATGTGTGTGTGACTTCCCTCAACCCCAAATTAAATATATGATGGGCCTACTGTCACCTAATGGGACGCGGGTGGCGCTGTGGTCTAAACCACAGAGCCTAGGCGGTTCGAATCCCCGCGACGGGGTGAGCTCCCATTGCTCGGCCCTTGCTCCTGCCAACCTAGCAGTTCGAAAGCACATCAAAGTGCAAGTAGATAAATAGGTACCGCTCCAGCGGGAAGGTAAACGGCGTTTCCGTGCGCTGCTCTGGTTCGCTAGAAGCGGCTTAGTCATGCTGGCCACATGACCCGGAAGCTGTACGCCGGCTCCCTTGGCCATTAAAGCGAGATGAGTGCCGTGACCCCAGAGTTGTCAGCGACTGGACTTAATGGTCAGGGGTCCCTTTACGTTTACTGTCACCTAAGGCTTAAGGTTCCTCGTCTCTTACCGTAACTTCAGCATAATCTGTTGGCATGTGAATTTGCTTCCCATTTTCCTTGTTCGCTTGAGCAGCTGGGTCCTCCCCCTTTTCCGGCTTTTGGCTCTTCAGCCACATTTCATACAACTGCTCCATGTCTTGAACTAAGTGAGAACAGAGCTAAAATAAGTTTGCAGCAATTAAGTTAAGAGTAAGTAAAGTAAAGTTTGCTAGAAGCAGCTTAGTCATGCTGGCCACATGACCCGGAAGCTGTATGCCGGCTCCCTCGGCCAATAAAGCGAGATGAGCGCCGCAACCCCAGAGTCTTCCGCAATAGTCAGGGGTCCCTTTACCTTTAAGCAAACTGAACAGGCCAGCACTATGAATACATCATGGACTCACTGAAAAGGAACAAAGTCCAGATCTTTTATTATGGCAGCATACTTCTCAGGGGAGCAGATGTAGCTCAGTGGTACAGCATCTGCCCTGAATGCAGAAGATTCCAGGTTCAATCCCTGGGATCTGCAAATAGAATTGGGAGAGACTCCGGCCTGAAATCCCAGAGAGTTGCTGCCAGTCAGAGCTAGTTGGACCAATGTTCTTACTCAAGACAGCTTCCTGTGTTTCGTGACTCATCTTCAAGGCAAACTTTGGCTTAGAAAACAAGTCACAGAGACTCAAACGTTGTCTAGGTCACCTACTGGAGGAGGTAGGAAGGAACAGGGAATGTCTGGCATGGCCATCTTGGAATGAAAGGAACTGAGGAACTTCCAGCTGCACTGTCTCTCTTTCAGCCCACTTTGCTCCCACCAAACGTGGCTCACGCTGGTAGGCACAGAGGAGCCCATTCATACAGAGGCATTTTAATTTCACTTCCAAATGAACTGACCCAATGCAAAACAAAAACAGAAAAACCGCTTTCCGAAAATGCCTTGAGACACAAGACACAATCTTCTGGGATCCGAGCAAGAATGCCGTATGTGCAGGATTTGACATGCTCTGCTCTTTGCATAGTTCAAACACATGCACACAGGATGTGACTTATCTTTGCATGAAAAAAGTGAGAGGTTATGCAAGAAACTGCAACCAACGCTCTTGATAATTGGTTTTCACCAACTTTGTTTTTATTAAATAAAAGATTTTAGTTCTCATGGATGTAAAATGGGTGCTGAGTGTACCCAACGGCATACCCAGAGACGGTTTGCACAAATCTAAGAGATTTGTGGAAGGGTTCACACAGAGATTGGAGAGTGTCACTACTATGTAAAAGTCTAATGCAGTCCCACTCAGATAAAATGGCAGATGACATCTATTCCCTGTCATTTTTTCCTCCACTAGCTTGCCTCAACCCCTAAATCTGCATGCCTCAGTTTTGCATTGCTTGCTGAAACGTTCTAGGATTTGATAAAGTCGAAATATCAACAACATTAACACAGCATGCCATTTAACTTTCACATAAGGTGTACAAGGCGAATAACCCAAAGCAGAGTTTGGAAACTGTATGTGGCATTGAAATGGGACTTATCCAGCCATACTCACAGACTGTCCTGATCCTATGGATCTGGACATAGCAATAATAAAATCAAGGCAGATAACAAGGAAAACCCATACCTGAGAGCAGGCAAAGGGGATCAAAATGCTAACAGGTTTACAGTGTGCTTTCCTGCATTGTTTAAGTTTACTTACTGCCATTCTCCTTCATATAAGTCCACATTTCTCGCTCTTCATGACTGTGAGCAAAGGAGCAGTTTCCGACATACTGACATTTCTTGCCCGATGCAATATGATTGCACAGCTAGATAAGGAAGAAATAAGCTGCTCTCAGAGAAGCTGCATTCTGCATGAGGAACAATTTGAAGTCACTCTCATTCTCTCTCTCTCTCTCTCTCACACACACACACACACTTACACTTTGCAGAAGATGATACTAGGTGCAACACCTATTTGCATAAATTGGTATTGGAGTAACACCTGAGTTTGGTGGGTTGTGCCCATCCGTTTTACTGATTTTTAGAAAATCAACAGAGCAACCTTAACATAAAGTAATGTCTGGAATCTTCCAGTTCACTTTCTGCAGACAGCAAGTGCGGTGAAGGGGTTAAAAAATGTTAAGCTTTGGGGAAACCCGGGTTCAACCGCCCACTTAGCCATAAAGCTGGTTGGAATGACCTGGCACCAGACACCAACCTCGCAGCGTTGGTGTAAAGATAAAATGGGACACACCTCACCCCCTTGTATATCACCCTGAGTTTCCTGGATAATAATAATAATAATAATTTATTATTTGTACCCCACCCATCTGGCTGGGTCTTTCCTAGAGGAAAGGGAGGATGAAAATTCTTGGCATGACCTTCGTGGTCCAGCATTTTTTTTTATTTTTAATGCTTACAGCCATGGAACATTCTAACACAAAAGCACAAGATCAACTTCTTCCCACAGGTTGTGTAAAAGAACCAACTCTGGATTTTCTGTCTCCAAACGATGCTAGCACTATGAGGAACACACACAAAAACCAAGCCCATATTTTAAAGACATGCTCACATCAAACTGCAAAGGCACTTGCTTCTTTGTAGGAAGTGGGCGAATCGTATTCCACTTCTTACGCTCGTTTGACATCACCAGCATCACCCGGCGGTCTTTGGTCCATCTGTAAAAGGACAAGGCTAATCAGGGGAATAACTGAAAATGCACAGCATGACTGTGGCAGAAGGAAGCTCACACCAGGACTTTAGACCCAAACAGTTCCTACACTACAGCTATCTTCAACCTTTGCAGACCCAGGACCCACTTTTAAACCAAACATTCATTGGGGGACCCATTTCCTAATATTTTAACGTATATTTGCAATATTTTAACGTATATGTGCTGCTTTCGTGACCCACCGTGGATCAGGCTGCAACCCACCAGCTGAAGACCAGCTCTATGATACATGCTTCTGTTTACACAAGGGATGAGGAATTTGTTTCCCAGACATTGTTCAATTCCCATCAGCCCCAGACAGCATAGTCAATAGTCGGGGATGATGAGAGTTGTAATCCAGCAACATCTGCAGGGACAAAGGTTCCCAACCCCAGTTTACTTCAAGCGCAGCAAACGTCATAAGCTTCACGTTCCCTTTTGGTGAGTGAACAAAGTGTGTCCAGAGGCCCAGCCTTCCGCTAAAGAAATTTCTACGCTCATGCCTCTGCAAAGAGGAACTGGCACAAACCAAAGAACCTGCGTTTTGGGCAAAAGGATTGAAACAGACCTAGCTGAGTCCTATGCAGGTTACACCTAACAAAGATTCATTTAAGGCTCTTCTCCCAGATTCCACGTGAGACTCTGAGCAGATTGTGATGCCTGACCCGCTTTTAGGGTGCAGCCAAGGTTAACAGGTCGAGGAACTCAAACAAAAGGCTGCTGCTCTTCATAAAAGCTTTATTTAAAATAAAATAAAAACAAGGATACCTTGGTTTAGCTCATGCTTTATCTGCACTAAGACAAACCATTAGCCCAGGGTTCACACAACACACTAAACCAGCAGGCACCAGAGGAGATGTAAAACAGCCATAATCTAGGCTCCAGGAACTGCATGTTCATGCTAAGCCACTGTTTGGGCTTGATGTTACTTGTGAACTGGGGCTGTACGTTACAGTTTTAATATTAGCAACTCTCCAGCTTAGCCGGTGAGTGGAAGTTTTTATCTGGTAAGGACAGCATCGTTGTCATGTTCTGCAACAAGGCAAAATGTATCCTGAAATCCTACCTAAAAGACATAATTCCCAACCTAGTGATTCGCTGCCGGCAACCACCCCAAGGGCATTCCAACAAGCATCCAACCCCAGCAACTTTGTGGGGCAGAAGAGAGCCACGTGACTTACGGATGCCTTGCCTTTGCGCTACAGTATTTCTTGTTTTTGTCTGGCTCACTAACTTGGCCATTTCTCCAGCACTGTGCGCACACAAACTTCATTTTCAAATTCAGAGATCCGTGCTTCACTTGGCTGCTGAGAACCTGGAAACGAAACGAAAAGCAAGACCGTTTAGGTTTGCAAAAACAGTCCAACACCTCGTAAGCATCCAAGAAGAAAGGAGATAACTGTAAGACTGTCTTTCCCTGTATCAACGCTGCCTGGAAAATTAACATCTACTTCAGAGTGGCTCTTCTGCATCAGGGAAGATTAGGAAAGGGGTGACGACGGAAACTCCGTACCCAGGAAGCTGCCTCTGCCTAAGTCAGGCTTCCTCAACCTCGGCCCTCCAGATGTTTTTGGCCTACAACTCCCATGATCCCTAGCTAGCAGGACCAGTGGTCAGGGATGCTGGGAATTGTAGTCTCAAAACATCTATAGGGCCGAGGTTGGGGAAGCCTGGCCCAAGTAGTTTGTGACATTTGTCCATCTATCCCAATATGGATTTTCTAGGATCTCAGGCAGAGAAGGATCTTTCTCCAGTTCCTGCTATCTGATTCTTTTTCAACTAGCAACGCAAAGAGTTGAACCCAAACCTTTGCATCCCAATCCCTGAACTCCAATCCCTTGATTTTCATGAGCCAGTGTGCTGCTTGGGGCATTCTGAGAAAAATACCTGTGCTCCATGTGCATTAGACTCCATAGCCTGCCAATATTTTTTTGATTCTTGAACAATAGCCTCATGAGAAATACCTGTGGTGAGGGAGACATGCATTTTAGGCAATTTTGATGTTGCTAACCATTGCACAAGCACTACCAAGACCTCCAAGGCTGATATTTTATGAACGTTTCAGTATTAGCGATTTGACATTTTTTTACAAAAAAATTTAAAACAGTAATATAAAGATGTTGCCATGTCCGATGTGCAGAACAACCTGCATGCATTTTTTGACTCCCAGATTAAGCATCTGTAGGATTGCAGTTAACAGTTAATTCACAAAACGTAGCTTTCCACAAACAGTCGATTTTGAATAGACATTAACCTTACAAGAGAGTGAATCGTTTTAAGACAAGCTTTTCTGCTTGAGCGCAATCGGTTTGGATAAAGTTTACAGTCTTCATGTACCAGGGCACACCTGAAATCTGGCAAGGACGTCTGCAGAAGGCATTGACATTAGCTGGGTCTTAGCAAGGAAATGTACGTGCTCTGGAATCTTCATTAATCAGAAAACCTCACTGACTAATAACACAAGCCTATGCATGTGCATTCAGAAATATGCCACACTATGTTCAGTGGGGCTAACTCCCAAGTAATTGTACGCATGACTACAGTCTAAAAACACAAAAGCAGAACCACTAAAAACATGCAGCAAGACTCTTGCCTACTTCTTGCTGAAATGCAGTTACACTTCACAGACGCATATTTTTAAGGGATGTAGCTGCAATGCACCCATTTTCATTGTCAGGAAGGAGTGTCGTGTTTTACATCGCCCGGGAGTTGGAGTGCGAAGACCTCTCTCAAGGTCCAGAGGGGTTAAGGAGTCTGCAAAAATGAACTCTGGCTATACACAAAGATGTCTTTAGCACCCATTATTGCACCAGACCTACCTGTCTTACTCTGCATTATCCACACTTGGAGCTCTACAAGACTGTGAGCATAGAAACACTCGTCATCCCGTGAACAGCCATAACGAACTTCATGCCTGCACAAATCTAGCTGACATTGAGCGTGAAAAGGTCGTATCTTAGAATACTTTACTGTCGTTTCCTGCAGAATGTGGACAAGGCACCTAGTTGTTGTTTTAAAAAAGGTGAGTGTCAGTAAAAGAAAGTTTCGGAAAAGCTGCTTCAAAAGATTTTTGGTTTAGGCAATGAATATTTAAGCCACCAACACCAGAAAGAGGTTTATATGCTCCAATTTAAATAAACAGGAGACTCCTGTCAACATTCACTGTGGTCTACCATGGTTTCCTCTTGCAATGTTACAGAACCTGCAAAACCCATCACCTTAACCAAGCTGAACTTGATTAAATTTGCTTTAATCAATAATACACACCAGGTGTGGGGAGCCTTTGGCCCTCCAGAAGTTGCTGCGCTACGGCTCCCATCATCCCTGGCTATCAGTCATGCTTGCTAGAGCAACACCTGGAGAGTCAAAAGTTCCCCACACCTACTTTAGAACAATTAATCCTACTTAGCAATTGTTTATTACAGAGATGGGGTGTTGAGACTGAGAGGGTGATTTATTTACTCATTTATAGGAATAATTATATACCACCCGCTCATAAAATATTAGGGCACAATACAGAAAGGGGGGGGGGGGACGCATTAAGGCAGCATGAAACCATCACTAAAATGACTAGTTACTCAAGAGAATTTGACACAACTGCCAGGGCCTGACGGCATAAAAAATAATCTCCAGGAGACACGTGATAGTCAAAAGCATGGGTAGGCAAACTAAGGCCCGGGGGCTGGATGGGTAGGCAAACTAAGGCCCAATCGCCTTCTAAACCCGGCCCACAGATGGTCCAGGAATCAGCGTGTTTTTACATGAGTAGAATGAGGGCAACCAACAGCACTCCTCCACATGATCTCCGTGATTGAGTTGGGACACAGTGTTTCAGGCAGTCCTCAAGGGACCCTGAACCCACATTGTTCCAAGGGCTTTGCATAGCAAGACTGGGCAGCTGCCTTGGGGCTGGGCAGCTTCCTTAAGGCCACCTAGTGCATTTATGGCTTTTCAGATGGGGGCTTCCTGATCTGTAGCTTAGTCACTATATTACTTCCAGTCCTGTTGTATCACTTGATTCAGGAATCTAAGAAGCAGACCAGAGTATTTGGTCCATCAAACCCAATCCCAGATGGGCAGGTGCTCTCTCTCAGCAGAGGCCCTCCCCATCACCAGCTACCACGAGCCTTTATTTTAGCTGGGGAAGCCAGGGATTGAGCCTGGCATGCAGAGCAGCTGCTCTACCACCGGGCCACAGCCCCCTCCCTGTAACTCCTGCTTCAGGATCACCTGATTGGGGAAACGTCTAAAATGTGTTGCAGGTCTATAACAGGTCTGTATCCACCTGTACAGTCGACAGAGATCAGCCCTGTTCCCATTGAACCCAAGGAAAGCTCGGATCAACACAAAATGTTAGAGGAGGGCCACGAGCCAACCACTGGGGGAACTAAACAGGCCTCGAAATAAGAATCAGTAGAATTTGGAACCTAAATGCAGTTGTTTTTCAACAGCACAACGTGGCAATGTGTCTATGTAAGGAAATGCAGCAGACCCACAATGGCTCCTGGATTCAACCTGACTGCCACGTATAAAGAAACGTTTTCATAGTTCTGCTGTTGCTATGGCTGAAACAATCTAGTTATGCATGGAGGAAGACCCAGATAGGGATATAGGAAGCTGCCTTATAGTCAGACCACTGGTCCATCTTGCTCAGTACAGTCTACTCTGACTGGCAGCAGCTCTCCGGGGTTTCAGGCAGGGCTCTCTCCCAGCCGAAACCAAGCGAGAGATACCACTGGGGATTTGACCAGGGACCTTTCGCATCAGTCCACACAATTTATTTAACAGCTAAGGGAAACTAGAACACGCACATGCACATGCATCTATAATACACACACAGAGGTATTTTAACATTCAGGAAAGACAAGATATAGGGATTATCGACGTACTTGTTGTCTTCAAAGTCGTGCATAGCAGGGTGAGAGCAGTAAGAGGCGTTGTCCTTATTTTTGCTTATTATTCTTGGTTTATGCTCAAAACATTTCTGAAAAACAAAACCAAAGTGCTTTAGAACAAGAAGAGGGGGAAAGGCACCTGTCTGCTATCAGCAAACTCAGGTAGTGAGTGCCAACAGGACTGAAGCCATTGAAGAACTGGGGGGAGGAATGAGCAGGTTCCAGAGAACCCTGGAAGCTTGCAGAAGTAAAAAAGCATCTTTTAAAAAAACCCAACCACCTAAGGAGACCCAAACTACACTGCATTGCAGCTCCAACTTGTACAAAGCCTAACAAGAAAGTCTTAACTACTAAAAGTGGGAATTAGAGGTGTAAATCAGGAGATTCCACTTCAAAAACCAAATTATTCCTGGAAGTTCACCTAGCACAGGGTTGGGGAAGAGGACCCACTGGGGGACATTTTGATAGGCAGGTACGGCAACCTAACTGTTTAATCACCTGAGGCTGCCAAGACATTAGGTGACCCACCTTGAAAAGAAAGAATCGGAGGCACATTCGAAGTACGCTCCAGATTTTTCAATTTCTTCTTTTGCAGCCCGGGCCTAAGTTTAAGCAGAGGTGCAAAAGGTAGATTCCTGCAGCCAAGCTCAGTGGGGCTTGAATTAGGCACCAGGTTTAAAAGGCACACAATGAGAGCCCCTTTACAGCTTCGCCTTTACCTGGACTATGCCTGGCCTCACAAATGATATGGGGCAGGTGGACATGGGTTTTTTTGGGGGGGGGGTGGCCTCAGAGGTCAAATTAGGACCCCTGCAGATTCTAATTAGGCCCCTGGGCAGGAGGTCCCTCAGTGCTGGCACAGCACAATTGTGCTGCACGAAATTCCTTTGCCTGGTTCTTTCTTTTTCATGCTTATTTTCATGCTTATTACATACAAGAAAAACAATACCGAAATGGGGTACAACTTAAGAGGGGAAGGAAAAGGAAAGAAAACAGAATTTACACAATCTGTTAATAAGATAAAAATTATGACAAAAATTTGTGACTGCAATTTCATGTTACAATAAAAATAAAAATCTCAATATCTTTTATACCCGACCTCCCATTTATTCCTTAATTCTTTTTCATAGATTTACTGCCATATCAAAATACTATTTCTATATTTTCACACTTTATAAATGTTTACATTATATAAGCAATTAATAAAAACTACTGGGATCACTCAAAAGCTGCTACAGATTTTAACATGGTATAATTTTGTTTAAGATATGTTCTAAAGGCCTCCCATTTTGATACAAATTCAATTCTCGGTTTATTTTTTATTTTTTCAGATAGACTATCTAATTCAGCATATTCAGTCAATTTTTGTATCCACTCTAGTCTAGAAGGAATTGTGTCGCTCTTCCACCTTGTAACTACAAGAACTCTGGCTGCCACTGTTACATACAGAAAAAAGATCTTTACATTTTTGTGGTTCCTTTGCCTGGTTCTGCTTAACGTTTGTCGATACGCACCTCACAAAGAAACATGAACTGCCCGTGATGTTCCTGCAAGAGTCGGGACACGGTCAACCTGATCTCTCCACTGCCTTCAAAGAGAGCTTCGCGACTGAAGGCCCCTTTGCGTTCCAGAGTCCACACATCTATTTCTTCTTGGCAGTAAGCAAAAGTGCAATGGCCAGGATATCTGCACTCCTCTTCAGCAGCAACATCTGGAATATGACAGGGCATTAAAGTGAGCTTGGAAAGCCTTTACGCAGCATCGACCCTCCTTTCATCCTCACTCATGGCTATGCAGCCTCTGCTTCATTCTGGACCACTGGATGGAAACAGGGAGGGGGTATTTCTTTCTGTATTTCCTGCATCTGCCCAGCGATACAGCCCCAGCCCCACATTTTGTTGTAGGACAGAGTGAAGTTACAGAAAGGGGTTATGTTCTCCTTACCAAACGGCTGGATGTCGCACCTGAATTCGCACCCATGCCTAACCACACACCTAATTTCAGAAGCAGCCAGACAGTGATAAGCCAGCTTTTCTTTAGCCACCCAAAGAAACGGATTTGAGAGTGGCTGTGCTCTGCCTCCATACATGGAGGCAGTAATGTTTCTGAATACGTTGCTGGAGGGGAGAGGGCTCTCGTACTCAAGTCCTGCTTGTGCATTTCCGATAAACATCTTGTTGGCCACTGTGAGAACAGGATGCTGGACTGGATGGGGGTCATTGGCCTGATCCAGCAGGCTCTTCTTATGTAGGCAATTGGCTAGCTCCTAGCTTCAGTTTCTCTTTTGAGAAGTGGAAATAACCACATGACTTTGCAGGGGTTGTCACAGAAATAATGGCGGAAATACTGCTACCCACATCAAGTCTTCAGGAAAGAATGGGCTACAAATGAATGAGCTAAAAATGCATATATAGGAGGTGCTGTGGGTTAAACCAGAGCCTAGGGCTTGCCAATCAGAAGGTTGGCGGTTCGAATCCTCGCGATGGGGTGAGCTTCCGTCGCTCGGTCCCTGCTCCTGCCCACCTAGCAGTTCAAAAGCACGTCAAAGTGCAAGTAGATAAATAGGTACCACTCCGGCAGGAAGGTAAATGGTGTTTCCGTGTGTTGCTCTGGTTCACCAGAAGCGGCTTAGTCATGCTGGCCACATGACCCAGAAGCTGTACTCCGGCTCCCTCGGCCAATAAAGCGAGATGAGCACCGCAACCCCAGAGTCATCCGCAACTAGACCTAATGGTCAGGGGTCCCTTTACTTTTACCTTTAAAATGCATATACCCACGAGTGAAAATCCTCACCTTTACATATATAATACGGTCCCACATACTGTGTTTTTGTTGGCCTTGGCCTAATTTTCTTCCATGATTTATCTTCAGAGTTCTTTATTCTACCTACTAAGATATCCTTCTTACACATGTGCTCTAGACTGGGAAGGTAAGTATAATCCAATACTTTTGGACCTAGAAGAAAACAACAACAGGAGGGCTTAAAAAGTTTGTCTTGTTATTCACAGCCATTAATTGCAGAACTGAAGCAAGCCAAACAGGAAAGTGACCAACCTCAGCTCAGCTTTTAACTTGCATCCATCTACCTAGAAAACTAGATCAATAGCTGTGCTATTGCAAGGCTCCTGTTTTCGGATTCTCCACAGCACACAAAGAACAAAGGGTAACTCAGACACCATGCCAAGCCAGGGTTTAGTCTTAAACATGCATGAGCTGTCAAGAGCTTTGGGATCTCATCCTCCTCGGCTCAGAAATTTCCCTCTTTGGCACAGAAATCCCTCTTTCAAACCATAGACTGATGGCGGCAAACTACAGCTTGCCCAACACCAGGACAGGTGGGAAGGAACTGCTGTGTCCAAGGGGAGGAAGTGTCAAATCCTGAGGATCTTGACTACTAATCCATCAGACTGAGGTATAGCACTATGTTTCAGCCACCTCTATGAAAAAAAGGAGTCATTTCAAGTGGAAAGCAAAAACTTCCATCAAACCAAAACAAAGATATGCTGGCCTCAGATCATGCACTGATTTCAACTCCTAGGCACCAGAATCTATTTTAGGTGCTTGTAACAAGTTTAGCATAAAAAAAGAACATGTTGCACTACTGATTCATAGGAGAAGGCAAAGTTCTTAGGCACCACCAGCATCTTGAAAATGTCTAGACTAGAGCTTTTTGCAGAATGGTTATAAGATTAACAGACATTATTTTAAACCAAAGAATGGTTATTATTCATAGGGAGGGCAAGAATCATAAACCTAATTTAATTCATTCTGACCAAAGTCTGATTGAAGAAAAATTTAAAATTTGTACTTTTTTTGTTTAGGGCTACTCTGTTAGTCACCCGGAGAACATAAACTTATGACGAAGGTGCACAGCATAAATTGGCTTTCACCTGCAGATATTGTTGGACTACAGATGTTGTTGGACTACAACTCCCTGCAGATGTTGTTGGACTACAACTCCCATCGGCTCAAGTCAGGACTGTAATGGGAGCTGTATCCCAACAACATCTGAAGGGCACCGGGTTGGAGAAGCCTGGTATAAATTATGTAAGTAAAAAGTGACGCTCTTCAGGGTCGCCAGTGCACAGAAGGGGTTAAACTATATTGTCTGTTCAGCAGGTACTTTAAGGATGCTTTTTGGGTCCGAACAAGCAATAAAAAGGTAAGCTAAGGTGATGGAAACAGTTGCAAGCCCTCGGCCATCTATCAAGTATTTTAGTTCTTATCCTAGTGAAGAGAAGCAGAAAAGCATTGATACAGACTCCTGCTATGGTCGCTTCAGCTTCCCCCCCCCCCCAAGTTAAGTTTTACTCCTTACCCTTTTTGATAAAGCACGCCTGGCAGGCCTGCCTTAGCTCATGTGTGTTTTCCAGGGGATTTCTTGCAACTAGGGAGGGCGTTGTTGACACAGGTATACTAGGGGGTCCACTGCCAAACACGCTAGAATAGTCATTTCGGCCTGGGCTGGGAATCCCAATGTAGTTCTCGGACCCAAACAAACTTGTAGGCCCATTCATCTGCCAGAAGGAACAAAGCGTTTTTAAAAAAGAAGCATTCTATCATCCTCATTGTCACTACATTTTTATCCCAACGACCCTCCAAGAAGCTCAGGGCAGTGTACATGGCTCTCCCCCCTGAGAGAGAAAGCAGCTGGCTCAAGGCCACACAGTGAGTTTTGAGTCTAAGTGGGAATTTGAACCCGGGTCCCCATGGTCTCAAGCTCATTTGCTAAAAGGAGAATGATCAAGCCAGCGACTCAAATGGATGAATATTGGAACTGCAAAGCATTTAGAAAGTTTGTAAAGGTACTTACAAGTCGAAGGGGAGAATTACTGTTTAACGCTGATGTGACATCTCTAGGAACAGAATTGGGTATATCTGTTGGGATCAAGAAAGTCACAGTTTGGGCACACATTTCACAGCTAGGGGAAGTGCAAAGGGCAATGCCAATCAGTCAGATGATTAGGTAGAAAGGACATGCTTCATCCTTGCACAGAACCCTGCCAACTCAACCAAGTGTCTTGGCAAGGAGAGCCCCAAATTAATGTGCTACAAGGGGGCAAATTGTGCCTTGGAGAATTGGGCCACTCTGCTGGGTGCATGCACCACTCCAAACCATTACAGAGAGGGTGAACCCCACCTCTCAGCCGATACAGGCATAGTATATCGTGCTGCAGCAAACAGGAATGAGAGGAGCATGGAAGAAGAAGAAGAAGAAGAAGAAGAAGAAGAAGAAGAGGAGGAGGAGGAGGAGGAGGAGGAGGAGGAGGAGGAGGAGGAGTTTGGATTTGATATCCCGCTTTATCACTACCCTAGGGAGTCTCAAAGCGGCTAACATTCTCCTTTCCCTTCCTCCCCCACAACAAACACTCTGTGAGGTCAGTGGGGCTGAGAGACTTCAGAGAAGTGTGACTAGCCCAAGGTCACCCAACAGCTGCATGTGGAGGAGCGGAGACGCGAACCCGGTTCACCAGATTACGAGTCTACAGCTCTTAACCACTACACCACACTGACTTGCCACTGCTCAGGAACGACAGTCCCCTCCATGATTAGGTACAGAGGAAGGCAGCACAATGGGAGAGATATTCATTAAGCTCTCCTGCAGTAAGATGCCCACTCATTGTTCTGGGTAAGTAAACTGAGGAGTGTGTGTGTGTGTCCCTGTCATTAAATCCAACAATAACATTGAGAGTGGGAAGAGAAACAGAAAACAGAAATTACTGCGAGCAAAGCCCACAGAGGCTATCAGAAGTTTAAGAAGCACTGAAGTCAGCATCTACCTCCATGCAAAAGTATGAGGCCCTTTACATGGAAGCCGCCATCTTTTAACTTTTGTTTCTTTAATGGGAAACATTATAACTCAGTGGTGAAGCATCTGCCTAGCATGCAGAAGGTCCTGGGGTTCAATCCCTGGCATCTCCAGGTAGGGCTGGGAGAGACCTCAACCTGAGCTGCTGCCAGTCAGGGTAGAGAATACAGAGCTAGATGAGCCAATGGTCTAACTCGGTAAAAGGCAGATTCCTCTGTTCCCAATCCAAAATGGCAACAACAGTGAACTACTTTAAAATTCTGTTAGGAAGAAGAGTTTGCAAAGTATTCTGATACATTAAAAATTATGAACACTGGGTCCAATGAGCCCCACAGCACCATGTTCTACTATTTCTTATTAAGACAAAAGGCTGCTTGGATTATACAGGGTCTGGTTAATTAAGCCTAGCCTTACCTCTTTTGGAATCACTGATTGAGAAAGTAGTTAAAGAGGAACAAAAACTGTCCAGGCCAGAAACCAAAGGCTGGGAATACATTTCTGAAAAAGAGGCGGCAGGAACAAATCCAGACCCAACTGACAATGTCCCGAGCAAAGGGGTAGAGAAAGGTATGCTGGGAGCCATGGTGGCTGTTGGGATGGCTCCTCGGACAACCGTGCTGGGCTAGGAAGAGAGAAGAAAGTTATTTGCTACTAAATGCAGGTAGCCGTTCACTTTTAGTGATCTGGTTGTTGTTTTAAGCTTTCTCTACTGAAGTAGTCCTAGAGCTGGTCTATACATGGAATTATTTTCATCATAGGAATTGGCGTCTGCTGGCTGCCATGGCTGGAAGTGTGGAAGTTCACAACAGGAGTGGCACCTACTTGAGTTCCTGTTCATGATATCACTGGGCAGAGCATTTGCTTCACATGCAGAGAGCCCAAGGCTCAATCTCTAGCATACTCCAATTTGAAAAAAGACAGGTAGCAGGATTTGTAGAAGACCCTCCTCTGCCAGAGGCCTAGGAGAACTGCTGCCAATCAGTAGAAAGCTTTAGGCTGAAAACATCAAAACCCTGACTCCGTATAAACCAGATTCTTACACCCATATTTCAGGGGAGGTGGTAGAACTCTTCCCTTCCCCACAGTGACAAAGGACCTGTCCCTGAAATCATCTGCTTAGAAGATTCCAAATAGCATATTCTATAAAAGATCTGTGACCCCAGAGAGCTGCTGCCAGTTAGAACAGACAATTCTGGGCTAGATCATCCAGCAGTACGATTACATTTAAGGCCGTTTCAAGGAGGGAATGCCCTGTGGCAAAACTGAAATGCAGATCGGCTCCAACAAACCAATGTTAAGAGGCATGCAAGTCCAGACCTTGAACTCTTGCAAGACTAATATTGCTACCCAAGGTCCTAAACTTGCAAATATTTATGAATTCATGCTTCAATAAACGGCAACAGCAGCAATAGGACTAGGTGGAGTCAGCAGCACTTCTTTAAAACATGCTTTAAAACACTGTATCTTTGTACGAAGCAGCCTCAAAATACAGCGGGATTAATACTTAAGCTTAAGTAATTTTTAATACCAAACCTCTTGCTCTACTGACACACTTAGAGGCACACCAGTCTGAAGGTATCACAATTTAAGGCTGCAGTCCTGGAAACAGCAACGCATGCATATAACACCGTGTTCCTTCTGTTGTTTTTATAAGAATAAATGGAAGCCGACTCACCATGACACTTTCCCCAGAATCAGAAACGGAATCAAGCAACTCATCTAGCTCATCTCCAATTATATCATCTCCATCCATGCAGTCTAAACAGACTTCAGGTACAATGAAAGATCCTCCATTTGCCAGCGAGGTGGCAGCGAGTGAACTCTTCTCGGCTGGAAGGGTGATCAGAGACGCCATTGGCAATGGAGACAGATCGCTTGAAACTTCAGGTGTAAAACTGGAAGGGGAGGAGGAGGAAGAAAGAATCTTTTCCTTCCAATTGGAAAAATCTGAAACAGATTTCGATCGGGGAAGAGAGGCATCTTAGAACAGGGATCCTCAGGGATGGAGGCAAACCTCCCAAAGGAGGCACAGGGGGAAAAAAAGCTTTGGAAGCTGTCTACCAATGGAAGCTGGTCCATGAGAGCAAACGGGTCACTGTCCCACCAACCTCAACCTGCCCTCTCCTGTATGCCTTCGATGAAGAATCCATGGGTGGTGCTGACTGTCAGCTTCCTCCTCCTTAGTCTCAATGTTGCCCTGGTAGTACTAAGGGGGAAGGGCAAAGCTAAAATTAACTGGCTCTGCCTGTCATTAACTCTGGCTCCACCTTATGTTTTCCTCCCTGCCATCTGCCATAGCCAATGGCACAAGACACCATTGCTACCGCCTCCTTCCTGAACCCTCATGGCATGGCCTGACCTGTGGACTAAAGGCCAGCCTGACCCCAGGCTGCTTCTCTCTCTGCCCCCAGCAACAGTCAGAGTGACCCAGGAGTCTGTACACCCCACTTGCCATGCCAATTTTCAACCATTCACGGAAAACGGACCACTGGCAATCATCAAACACGCACAGAGCTTAAATTGCAAAACTCTTCTGAACCCCTCTGCCTCAGATAGGGACTAATTTCCAAGGTGCTAAAAGAGGAAAAGAGGGTGACTTTTTATGAATGGGAAAGAATGTGAATGACTTCCCCCAGAACAGAGGCAAGGCCCACATTGTTTAGGTGGCCAGGCTCCCAGGGCAAGCTTGGCTAGCGCTTAAGAGAACACAGACATTTGAGCAACACATGTTGAACTGCAAGGGGGAATATCTCAAGGAACACATCCACAGGGAGCCTATGCATTTGGCAGATGCATTCAGAGACAGATAACGTCTCGTATGTTTCAGCCAATCATCAGGGGATCGGCAGCAATCTGCTTGCCTATCTGGAAGACAATGTATCAGCAATATACAAGATGGGAGGATGCAAGGCAAGGCTAACTGCCATGGAGATTCCCCAAACAAAGAAAAAGCAGGCAGGACACAGCTCCCGAGAGCTGTCTGAAACGAAATCTGACCACGTTGAAAGCAGAACTTTTATATAACATTCCCCCTTAAATCCAGGAAGCCTCACCTGATTCAATATCTTCTATAGAAGTATTTGAACTCTGCAAGCAAGCAAAATATCTGTCATCAGGAAGTTTGCACAGCAAATGCCTCAGGCAGGCATTTTTCTTTTAAAAACGCAAGCACACAGGCTACTAGGAACCCAAAGGCCACTTACTCTGCATGCTTACACCAAATCAAAGCTTACATCAAAATCATTTTTGCACTGTTCAACAACGTTGATTCTAACCCAAATACTTGTAAGATTAAGGGGAGTCATATATCTCTTTTTAAGAGTCGCATTTTCAATGTACGGACAGGAAAATGAATTCCAGCAAAACAACTCACTTCACACATGGAAGGAACAATACCTTACCTTACTTGATACTTCTCCAGAAACAGGGTTTGGGGAAGGCTGCAATTAAGCATACCATCATAAATAACCAACACAGAAGAGAAAGCTTACAAAACCAGTACGTAAAAAAATGCTTCTACTTACTTTTGCTCTAACGTAGGCTTTTCTTATTTTTAATCCAAGTTTCTGAGCAAGTTCTTGGGTTAATTTTATTACACTTTCGTCCTGTTTAAAAAAAAAAAGATAATCCAATCTAAGAAACTTCTGCACAGAAAGATTCTCAAGTTTTTCATGCAGCAGTGTAACCCATAAATACCCCCACCCCTACTCACTAGCACGTGATCAAGACTTTGCCTGCAACCTCTGTCTCAGGACTCTACAGGGGGGGAAAGGGTAAGTGCCACATGACATCATACACTGGCCAAAGGCTAAGTGTGAGGCGCTTGATGGCCGGCCGTACTTACTGGATTACTGCTACGCTAAAAGTCTATGAACAAACTCCCAAGCTTCCCTAGTAGGGCAACACCCGGGAAAAATATTCCACTGCGCATTGTTCCATTGCAATGACCATTGAACGCTATTTGTGATCTGCTTACTTGCGGCACTGCGAGAGAGCACTTGGCAACTGCATCATAAGCCTCCTTGTATCTTCCCAATTCTTTTAAGGCTTTAGATTTCCGGTAGAGAGCTCTGAAATTGTTTTCGTTCAGTTTTAAAACTATCCCACAATCTTCCAAAACTTTATCATGCAAGCCCTGCAACAAACAAACAGGCTTAGATTCACTACCAGAATTGAGGACAATGCAATTGTTTCTGGGGCGGCATTGCGGGGGGGGGGGGACACACTTAATAAACCACATACTATTTTCTAGACCAGGGCTGGGGAACCTCTGGCTCTCTGGGTGATGCTGAACTACAACTCCCATCACCCAATGTCCAAGAGTGATGGGAGCTGTAGTTTGAGAACATCTGGAGGACCAATGGTTCCCCACCCCTGTTTTAGGTGGTGCATAGGGTGGCAACATGTGGAAGACCAGGGAGGGAAATGAACCATAGAAATGCTGGATCTCTGAGTTCTTCCGATCACAAAAACATAAGTGGTATTTCATGTTGTGAAACCCCAGCTAAGCTTTCCACCTCCATCACTTAGCAGTTAAGTATGAAGCAAGAATCTGACAGCTTTCAGTTTACAGGTAGGTAGCCGTGTTGGTCTGCCATAGTCGAAACAAAATTTTAAAAAATCACACGAAAGCTCATACCAATAACAAACTTAGTTGGTCTCTAAGGTGCTACTGGAAAGAATTTTTTTAGCTTTCAGTATCAAAGCTATATTCCTGGGCTGGATCATAAACTAAAATCCAGCTCCCTGAGAGGTAGGTACCACATGGTCCCCGAGAGGCTAAACTAGATGCAATTTATTTTTTAAAGCCTCTGCGACAACATAGCTGGTCAGTCTACCCTTCAAGGGGTTCCTTAAGCTGCTGACCAACCATCCCTCAATAGCTTTTCAGAAAGGAAATTCAGCTCTTGATCAGGCTTGGAAACATCAGCCCAGTTTCTTAATACAGCACTTATTAATATAAAAAATTCTTTTCCACCCTTCTGGTGTCCACACACCACTCACCTTCTTTGAATAACATGCTATGCGATTAACATGCAGCTTCTCTAATATTTCGTCAGAAATGTGAATCCCTTCAGAATTGGCATAATCTGCTATGTTTAAGGCTTCTGAGTAGTGGTTCAGCGATCCTTCCCACTTGCCTTCACGGTACTCATCGTTCCCTTCGTTAAACAGATTTTTAACAAGCTCTTGTATAAATATCTGAAACACATTTTTAAAAAGAAAATGAATTTATTAAATTTCTTACCTGCCCTGCACTGTGAGGTCCCAAGGGCAGGTTACAACAGTACAATAATACATACATACGTACGTACGTATGTATGTATACACATAAAAGCAAGACAATTCCAAACAAAAACAAGACAAAATTATACAGATTATACAAGGAGGTTGGTCCCCCAAAACACCTTAACTCTCAAAGGTGAGGGTAAAGAGGTGCGTCTTCATCAGAAGCTGTAGAATAAAGATGCTAGACGCGTCTCTGCAAAGATAACATTTCACAATTTTGCGTTACATGCTCCTAGGCAGATTCATACCTTCAAAAATGCAATAGTCACCTTCTAAAGTGGGACTAGCTGTCTTTTTTTTTCAAGCAGCACCAGCTGTTTACCAGCCCCTTCTGATGCAATTACGACTGAAGTCCCTTAGCAGGAACTGCTGACAAAGCAGTCGAGCAAAAAAGGAGATTAAAAAGGTAAAAACAACCGCACAGGCTCAGGGCCTCTGCCATGGTTTAGGAGAAGTGACTTGAGGTTCTAGGACAGAAGAAAGGCAATACACTAGAGGAAAGGAATCTTTTGCAGACCAAGATCCACATTCCCTGCAGTGGTGGACAGAGCAATATACCAAACTCCTGCAATACACCAAAACTTTGACATTTGTTGCCTGTTTTCTACATCTCAGCAAGAGGTACATTGCTATCCTCACCGTTGTGTTCTGGATTAAATCTCTCACAGTGAGCTGCCTCACATCAAACTGGGACAGTGAATGTTTTTCACCAAGCATGACCAAACAAAAAAGGAAGAATTTAAATCATGTTTTAAAAGTCCAAAGAAAGTAATGACTCCCACCCACTGCAGAGTCCCCTATGTCTCTGGTAGAGAAGTTCAGCAACGAGCGCGATTACCTCATATTGTTCTTGAGTCCCTGGGTAAGGTAAAGTAGACCTGGGAGGGGGGTGAATAAAACACAAACAGAGTCAGAGCTTACTCAGGTCTTGTTCAAAGAGAGGTTTACACATCCAAAAAACTTGCCAGTCAGATATAGGAATGGTAATACATAAATGTTTCCATTCTTAAAGGTAATGCATTTCTCATCAACTGACTTTCTAGTCTCTACAACTTAAATCCTCTTCTAGGCTCGGTTTCCTGCAATCTGCAGAATCCAGAGTTTATATCTCAATTGATCAGTTAGGCTTTATTGGGTCAGAAGACTGTGGAGCTTTTAAAATGCAAACAATTATCATAGCTACACTCTGGAACGCACTGCAATGGTCACATAAGTTCTTGCAATAGTCACTGGGTTCCGAAGAGCAGCAGCAGACTATTTTTTTAAAAGTACCTTTAAGTGCAGCATTTGCTTTGGATGACAGGGTTTGGAAAGCTCTGCATAGCTCTCAGGCCATATTTTAGTGCCACAATTTTAATTCATATATTTTAAATGTTGCTGTCTACGTATACATATATGTGTGTACTACTGCTGTTATGTAAATTTCAATGTATTGTTTTTGTATTATTCATTTAATAAGCTGGTCTGTGACAGTAAGAATAAATTCATTCATTCATTATTGCTCTGCATAGCTCAAAAATGCTGCAGAAATCATTCCACCCAGTTAAGAATGTGACCTACAAGTCAGGAAATACCCATTGCAAATATCATCTCAGCCATGCACTCTTAAGCAAAACACTATCCTCTTGGCCTCAGGGCTCACACCCAATAATAGTGTCCTGCCTATGGACACTATTATGGAAAGGGCTATTAAGATTGAAAATAAGATATTTACATACATAAGTATTTTATGTTAAATCAGACGTGGAGAACCTGTGGCCTTCCAGAATATTATTATTATTAAATTTCTATACTGCCCTTCATCTGAAGATCACAGAGTGGTTTACAATGTAAAAACACAAAAATACCACAAAAACAAAGAAAAACAATATCCCTCACACACAGTTGAAAAGTCCATACATTGTATAATTAGCCAAAGGGAGAACATGGATGTCTTTGCCTGGTGCCTAAAGATATGTAACAAAGTGGCCAGGTGAGCCCCCTTGGGGAGAGCATTCCACAAACGGGGAACCACAGCAGAAAAGGCCAGTTCTCATGTTGCCACCCTCCGGACCTCTTACGGAGGAGGCACATGAAGAATGGCCTCAGATGAGGATTGCAGGGTCCAGGTAGGTTCAGATACTGCTGAACTACAACTCTAATCAGTCCTCACAAGCATGGCCAGTGCCTAGGGATGATGGAAAATGTAGTTAAGCAACATCCGAAGGGTCACACCTGTGTTAGATCATCAAGCTATTTTAGAATGTGTTTAAGAGGAAAAGAGAGGAAAGAGGACAAAAGCAGGAAGCCTCAGAGGGCTGAGTTGCCAAATCTCAAGATCTCAACTGTGGATTTTCATCCCTGTCATACATCTACTGAAGCATCAGGATCTGACCTCAGTGGCTGCTTGAGCATATGGCTTCAATAACCCTGACCATAGGGATAATGTTGAAAAAGACTGAAAGGGAGCTTTCCTCAAAGCAAAGATGCTCTTTAGTAATAGGCTCCACAGCATTAGCTGCTGCTCTGGCTGAAGGGGGAGAGTGTCTCTCTGACAGAGGCCCACAATTTAATAAAAGCTGGGAGGGGCCCCTTGAGCCTGATCCCTGTGGAGGAGGCTTTTCCGCATCCCTCTGCATCATCAGAGGCAAACTACCTTTGTGCTTGAGAATTTTAATTTCTTTACACCCAAACCCTCTTCCCCCCCCCAAAAAAATGAAAAGGAGATGAAAACATGATACTGCCTACAGTGATACTGCTGAGCCTGGACAAACCAAGGCAGACAGCACAATCCTCTGCATCTTTACTCAGAAGTTCAGTCGCACTGGGTCCGACAGGTTTATTCCCAAGTAAGTGAGCACACGATTGCAACCTAAGGAGCATTCTTCTCAAAGGCTCATGGGACACAGCCAGTTTCAAGCATTGCGCTCCTCATGTGTTTATTCTGAAAGAGCAAAGCTCGCTAATTGTTTGATATGACAACCCCCCCTTTTTCTAAAGCATCATGTTAATTTAAACCAATGCTATCAACCAAACATAACCCATCCACCACACAGGTTTGCAGTCACCAGGGTCTTACTGTATAAACTGCAGCCCTTTCTTAATCTCCTGCAGTCTGATGCTTCTATCCACGGAAACATTGGACATGTTATCATGAACACCCAATTCTTCAGCGTGCAGCTTCTGCAACAGAAATGACAGCGGGTCGTTGGCTTGTATATCAAGCTGTTGGGAGTAATTTATGGACGAGAAGAACAATTCTAATCTCTGAAAAATACAGGCTATAGGTTAGTTCACTAAACCAAAGCTTGGTGTTACAGGAATTAGCCTAGCCTCTCTCCTGAGCTCGCGTGCTTCCCCCCATGCCCTTCTTCTTCAGGCATGGCTGCAAGAAGGAATGTGGAAGCTTTCACTGCAATTTCTGAGTGACCACAGTTTGCCATGTTGCTCAAATTCTGAAGAACTGTGGTTAGTTTAACTGCAATTAGTAAAAAGAAGGCAACTTCAAACCATTGTTAATAAAATCCATTAACCATAGTTAGGGGTTAGAAGATGTGTTCAACTGCAGTTAATCTCCTCCCTGCAGAAACACGGAGGGCCTAGGCTTGTTGTGACACTAAACCATGGTTTACCTTTACATCTGAATGCAGCCTGTGTTCACAAAATATAAGTAGATACTTTTAAAAGGAATTTGGCTTAACACATGACACCACCCAAAAGCACATAGATACAGATACACCAAACTGGTTAAAAAAAGACTCCAGAACAAAAGACTCCAGGACAAAAATCAATTAAATCTCATGTAATTAATTTTCCCCCAATGCACAAAAGCAACAACATAGCAGACAGTTCCAGAATGGATAGAAATTCTGACTTCTAGCTTAGGGTAAGAACTGACTTGTCAGGAATTGACAGTCTCAGTTCCAAATTAACATCCAAAGCAGTCTCTACCAAATGGAGCCATCATTGTCAACTGATTGAATTAGCAATGATTAGTAGATACTCAGAAATCCTAAACCTTATTATTATTATTATTATTATTATTATTATTATTATTATTATTCTGCACACATCACAAGAATTTTGAGCTGTTTCTTAGAATTGCACTGGAATTCCTCATGCTAAGAGACTTCATGGAAGAAGGCAACAGTAAACACCAGACCCTCAACCACTAGATGGGCTGCTACAATCCCCTGTATAGAATTATCGTGCAATTATAAAACCATTGACCATTCCTAGGCAAACAATCACAACAAAGAGCAGCACCAAGAAAAGTAAGAGTATCAGAAACCAGCACATAGAGTCACTTTTTATTCCATTACCACCACTGTTCAGCCCACGAGGGCAGAATAAGCTGCTTGAGGTACACAGAAGTCTCTCTTACATACTGTATCCATTTTAAAATTGACTGGAACGTTCTAGACAGCAACCTGCCTCGGGGTACAATAGAAAGATGCAAGATACGGCATTCATTTTGAGATAGGAAAATAATCTAATAACCCCATGAAAGGTCTGCCCCTGCATATATTCAGTTTTAATGGAGAACAGCAGCATCAAAAAAATGAGCTAATAGAGAAGTCTGACAGATGGGCAAAGTAGAGTATTTTTTACAGCTTCAGTTTATTGTGCGGCAATTGCTAAAGCAGTTTCTATTTCAGTTTTGCTTCCTATACAATTCAGTATGCTTTTGTTGTCAACATATGGACAATCCAGAGCACATGAAGTATGCTGGCCTCATTTTACTTAATTTACTGGTGTTTATAACTTGCCTTGCTGCCAAAAGGTGCCCACACAGCAGTATACAACGTAACATAAATACACTTATTTCACTTCTACAACTATACAACAATGGAATAAGGAAACATGTCAGGCAAAATTAGATGGAAGAGGTCAGCAATAAAACAGATAAAATGCTTGGTAGAACAAAATAGTATTTATGGTCTGCTTAAAGCCTATGAGAAAGGGAGCAAAATTGAGGATGGAAGTCCACGTGTGGGGCCATCAATGAAACGTAATCAACCTAATGGGGAATGCAGATATGGCCATGCCACAGAAGGGACTCAGATATCTCAGATCTCCCCACAATTTAAGCCACAGCTACCTTTCTAGGCCATGAAATCATGAAAACTAAACTGGTAGGAGAAACAGAGGGGTGGGATGGAAGTCACAACAAGGGAGTAGACATACAGAAACTTCAAAAGTCTCTGTGCCTGTTATTAAATCTAACAGTTTTGAGCTACTGATGAAAACTGAAGCATTCAACCAAAGACTTTTACGTTGCTCTCTTTTATGCCAGTCGCCCAGGCAGAAGTTTCAGCAACCTAAAAGTTCATCCTCTTTGAAGATCCAGAGCCTCCATGAGCTGTTATTCACACCACTTCCATCTGGGAGTAGTAACATACAAGTAGCATTTATCTTTCTGCCAAACAGCCCTGCAAACTCCTACTAGTGTTCTTCCACACGCGTGGAATAAATTTCCTTTCGGCATCGCCAGCCACCAGAAGAACTTTGCGGACAAGGCGCGGGCATTCATCTCATCCAAACCAGACGCCCTCCTGGCACCTTCAAGGCAGGAGGATCGGCGGCAAACATTGCTCCCGCTGCACCTACTAAGGACGCGCGCCCGGAAACAAATCTGCCATCGCCTCCAAGGTGCCAACGGGACTTCGGGGAGGTTCTTCGGCCTCGCCCGCATTTGAGCTTCCGCGCGGGAATGCCGAGCACCATCCCGGCTCCCTCCCCCAAACCACCTCCCGAGACGGATCCTCTTGACCCGTCAAACCAAGGAGCACCACGTCGCGCGCGCCTCCGGAAGGGCAAGATCCAGGCTCAGGAAGGCTTGTGCCGTTATTATTATTAATTATTATTATTATTATTATTATTATTATTATTATTATATTTCTAGACCGCCCCCCAAAAATCTGGACATTATTTAAGGCCTGTCTCCTCCGCCCTCCTGCCCCCTTCTTTCCTTGGGGCCACAGGCACCCCCTTCCCTTCCCAAAGGGCGACAAGGGGGCAGCTCGCGAGCCTCGTCCACCTCTCCAGCCCCGGCCCGAGGCGGGAGGCGGAGCCGCGCCACCATCCCGCTCCCTCGCAGGCCTTGCCGGGCGGTGAAGGCCTCCCCTTGCCTCGGGGCGCGGGCCTCACCTGCTCCCTCAGGCCAGGAGGCCGTGTAGCTGCTCCTGCTGCTGAAGAGGCGAGGACAGCGCGGCGGAGGCACGACGAGACGAGCCAGGCCCCTTTCTCTGCCTCTCCGTCTCTCTCTGTCTCTCTCTCTCTATCCGCGCTTCCTTCCTCTGGCGTGCCTTTCCGGCCTAAGGCCCCCGGCTCCTCTCGCCCGCAGCGCCCTCTACCGCTCGGAGGCCGCCTGGCGGCGCCACAATGAGGGAGCCTCCTCCAAGCGCGGCTTCGGCTGATTGGACGAGGCGGGGAGCGACGTGGGCCTCTATGGGAGGCGGGGCCTCGGACGCCGCTCTCTCTTTCCCCTCACAGAGATGCCGCCGCTTCCCATTGGCTGCCGTTCGCGTCTCAGGGCACGCCTCCGCGTCTCAGGGCACGTTCGCCGCCTCCTCATTGGTCGAACCGACAGGAGCCCTCCCGCCGTTGGCTGCCGTGCTATGCGTCGGCGCCGCTGATAGGGCGTGTGCGTCCGGCCAACCGCCGATCTCTGCGAGTCCCGCCCTTCCCCTGACCGGGAATTAGAGTTGCTCTGTGTTCCTGAGGAAAGGCGGGTAAATGAGGCAGGGGTGCGGGAGGCTTTCCAGGGGGCGCCGCTGGTAGATGGGGTGCGGGCGTCGCCTGCCATCCTTTTTTACCCGAAACGTTAGTCACCGGCGCATGTCTCTGGAGGGGAACGTGACCGGCTGTGAGGATGAGGAGAAAAGAGAGCCGGTTGTACTGCGCATGCGGGCTGAGGTGGCCTCGCGTACTCTCCCGCCTTCAAACCACAGGGACAGTGCGCCTGCGCACGACCCTCCTGGAACATGGGAGGAGCTTTCCCGAGGGGGCGTGTTTTAAAGGGCCCTCGATGATAAGTGGAGGCGTTTTCTTTCTCCGGTTGACGTCACAGTCAGCCCTTGTGACGTCACTCTGATGACGCTCGAAAAGGTCATTCAAAACCCTAAATGCAGTGAGGGGAATCGCACAGAGAAGGGGTAAAATGGCTCCCTACCCATTAATAATAATAATTTTAAAAAATACAGAAATTCGAAAACTCATTAAAGGTCATAATTCTGGCACCTTTGAAACCTGTTTTAGTCACCAAACTTGCTCACTTTTGCAGCCAAATGTAGCATGTGGCCTTATCCAGACAAGGGCACAGCAGCAGGGGAGCCATTGCTGAGAGACTTCCCAGTGTACAATGCCATCAGCTCAAAATGGTGTTTCGTTGCATACTGTTTTTGGTGGCATGCTTATGATATATGGAAAGCATGTGAATGCACTTTGGTGGCCAGGATTATCTAACCTGATGGGTAGGCAGGGAGGTGGAGGAATTCCTGCAGAAAACTTAATTCAGCAGGGATTTAAGCAGTAATTCGTGCCACAAGCATAAAGGAGTGATCAGTAGAAGCTTTTGGGGGATATACAGGGGATGAGATTGTCTCATCGCTTTGGTACCCAACCCCATTATTGTGTTCTCCGTGAGAAGGCATAATAACCATCCTATCGGGGTCCATCCAGCACAATGTTGAAATCAGGCCTTTAGTGTGGTGACACTTGCCCTTTGGCAATCTTTGGGTTTTCCAACGCCATCTGGGTGCCCACCATGAGAACAGGATGCTGGACTAGATGGGCTATTGACCTGATCCAGCAGGTTCTTGTGTCCTTAACTCTCACTAGTTATATATCAGACAGGTGCCTTCTCTGTTATTTTGGTGCCTATTGAATATGTTCTAAAAGTCTCTCCTAAATGGAGATCTGACTAGGAAGACGGGGTTCTAGACAGAGTAGCACTTCCCTGAAAGGAACTGGTTCATAGCTTGGGCGTACTCCTGGATCCAACCAACATTGTTACTTGAGGCCCTGATGGCCTCAGTGGCTAAGATTGCCTGTGTCCTGCTATACCTGATTCACCAGCTACAGACCCTTCCAGAGTCAATTATTGTGATACACTGTACCTGGAGCTGTCATTGAAAACAACTTGGAAACTTCAATTGGTCCAAAATGCAGTGGCCAGATTACTAATTGAAGTTCCATTTAGAACCCATATAACTCCTGTTCTAAAACAGCTGCATTGCTTGCCAGTCCCAGTTTAAGGTTCTCACCCTTGTGCTTAAAGCACTAAATGACTTAGGCCGCAAGGATCCAAGAGACCACTTCCTTCCTTACAGCCCCTCTTGGTTGTTACAGTAAACAGAGGGAGCCATCTTGATTGTTCCACCACCCCTGGAAGTTTGGGGGTGGCCCAGGAGAGGGCATTCTCTGTGGTAGCCCCTAAGTTGCGGAAATCCCTCCATACAGAGGTGGGGGTGGCATCTTCAGGAGAAAACAACCTTGCTTCATCTTCCATTATCAGATGTGCCCTCTTCTGATTTTTACAGGGGGTGGTGTCTGAATCATGTTGCACTTTTCCCTGGGGATATTGCTGGGCCTTGCAGCCTGCTGTGCTTCCCTGGATAACGGACTGCTGAAGACTCCGCCAATGGGCTGGGTGCCTTGGGAACGTTTTAGATGTAACACAGACTGCAAAAATGATCCTGACAACTGCATCAGGTGGGGAAAGTTGTACTGAAGCTGTTGACTTGGATGCTGTTATTAAAACAATAGTTTTGGACATTTTTTTGCAGGGAGGGGGGAATGGTCATAAAGTGAGGAATTCCACTGGTTTGGTTTGTTCTTTACATCCTAGCGAACCGTTAATGCAATAGTAGGGGTTGTCTGCCTGTGGTTTTTACCTTAAGTCTGCATCAACTGAAGGTGCATGAAACACAAATGCTACTGTTTGTGGCTTGAACCTTAAGTTTTTTGGAAGCTATCATTCTAATGAGGAAAATTGCACCAGTATCATAAGGAAATTTTATTTGAACAGATGCACCTGCAGGCTTATTTCAGCTCTCCACACTTATATCCCTTTGAAACCAAGAACACAACAATGAGATCTGGCACAGTCTTCTCTTTTCCCCTGTCTAAGAGTCCCCCCCCCCATACCTTCAGTGATGCTTCAGGGAAGTCCCGTACCACACCTCTTAGATCACATCAGTGTAGCCACAAGGACAGGGGGAAAGTAAAGTATTGGACCGGCCATGTCTCATCCCACAATGAGGCAGCAAAACATTTTTCAGATGGTGGGCATTGCCTTGCTGAGGCTAACTTTAAGCAAGTTGTATCCACTCTTTTAAATAGAGATTGTGAGACTCTTCCATTGCCATACTTAAACAAACCTAGGCTTCAAGTGTACTGTTGCAATTTGAGGCCTGTTTAATCAGTGCCTTGGTTGCCCCAATGTTAATAATGTCTCCTGAAGATTCCACTTTTTCAAAAGGCTTTTTATAACCAGCCCTCTTTTAAAGGACTTGCATGGCAATTCTCTGTTCCTCTCTACGCAGCTAAGCTCCAGCATCATATAGATCATCTCTGAAAATCTTGGTTTTTCTGTTTTTGTTTTCAACATGTTATGTATTAATCTAGGCTGATGTTTGTCAAGTTCAATCACATTAGGCAGAGCAGCTCCAGAAAGAGTTGATAAAGGGTGGCTTTTCAAACCGGCCAACTAACATAGCAAGGCCCTGTTCACACTAGCTTTCTAACTCTTGTTCATTAACAGTGAACACTTGATCAAGGCTATGGCAGACAAGCTGGCTGGCGACGGATGGTCGCGGCTCGGCTACAAGTATATCAACCTGGATGATTGCTGGGCAGCAAATAAAAGAGACGCGCGAGGCAGGTTGCAGCCAAACCCCGAAAGGTTCCCCAGTGGCATTAAAGCCCTTGCTGATTATGTAAGTTCAATAAAATGCATTTGTTCTGAAAGCTTTCAGACTTCTCTAAAAGCTGCAAGAAAAACGCTACTTAAGATTAAGCTTCTGTAGTTTACAGAGGGGGTAGCTTTGTGTATTTCTTACGGATTTTGTATGTGTTTTTGTGTAAAAGTGCTTCTACACATGCCATTTCTGTGTGACAATTGGTTAACCAATTTAATTAATAGTATTCATGTAGTCATGGTTTCTTCTTGGCTTGCTAGTTGTGCTTTAATTGAGCAAAACAAGCCACAATGCCTAATTCAGACACAGCGAACCAGGATCGTGGTTTGTTCGGCACAAGCAAGAAGGTGTGAAAGAGCCCTCTTGTGTATTGGTTTTTATTATTTCAACAATTTATATGCCACTTAATTGCAGTGTATGATAAAGTCAACACAATGAAAATGAGTTAAAATGATAAAATCAGTATTCAGTTACAATGCCTGCTAGAATAAGATTCTTCAGCAAGTACCAGACGCCTACTGACTCTGGCATGTCCTGAATGGGATTGCACAACTTTCTGTGCTGTGCAAATTGGGCCATAAAGAAACACACTTTTCACTTGATTTCAGCCAAAACATTTTAACCAGAGCCAAATGGAAAGCATACATGCCTCCATTGAACCCTCCTGTAAGTCTTTTTCTGCCCTTGAGGAGGAGCCCACAAGGCACAAAGAGGCAAGTTAGTTGTCTCAGCACCAAGGAGAGCTCCCAGAGAGCAGTGTGCTCCAGAGGGTGCACTGGAATGGGTCCTTGAACTCTGGGAACACCTCTTACTTGTCTGGATGGAGGATAGAGAGGGATGTGTGAATATGTTTAGAAACTGCATAAAGGTCAAAACTGAACTCGCCTCAAAACAGACTTTTGCAAGATGACCCTTAATTCAGATGCAGCATATTTAGCAAATGAAATGATACTGTCTCCTTTGCCTTATTTGAAATGCAATGAAGCCTTAACAGTTGTGTTTGCTCTCCGGGAAATTTGCGCATGTGCGAATTTTTGTTTTGTTGTAGTCTGTTGTGCTGATTCAATACCTGTGTGCAAAGTAAGCTGATACGAGTAAGTTCATTAACTGTAGGAGATTGCTGAGCCTGCCAGCCTCAGGATCCCCAGCATCACGCTCAGAGTCGGGAACATGGCCCATTTCTTGAGCTGGTATCGCTGTAACCTCTGACTCTGTGTCATGGTCCCCACTGGACTCTGGGGTCATGGCGCTCCCTCTTGCCTCTTCTCACCCAGGTTCACTCCAAAGGCCTGAAGTTTGGCATCTACAGTGATCTGGGCAGCAAGACGTGCTCTGGGTACCCTGGGACGACCCTGGATACTATTGAGACGGATGCGAAGACCTTTGCCGAGTGGGGGGTTGACATGCTGAAGCTGGATGGCTGCTTCTCCAATTCTTCCATCAAGGCAGTAGGTTTGTGCCTGTCAATAAACAGGGAGGATCACAAGAAGGAGGGGGTTTTCAGTTGAAGCCGGCAAATCCCAGATTGTCCTTTTTAAAAATGGAGTAATCCGCAAAGGCAGTGGATACATTGAATGGTTTTGCTTTGTAGTCCTTTTTAGCACTAGCAGTCCTGTTCAGTTGTTCAATGCATAAGATTTATACACCGCCTGATTGAAAAATGAAACAAAACTCAAAGCGATTTACAAAAATAGAGTTAGATGCTAGTGTTGAGTTAGGTGTACCAATGTCTGTGGAAGTCAGTGGGCTTCAGCATGCCTGTGTAGACATTGTGTCATTTTAACAGTGGAGGCTGGTTCATTTGGGGGAATGGGGCACAGGCCCACTGAGCTCTGTCTGACCTCAGCCAACCCCCACCTCCCTCCCTCCCTCCCTCCTTACTCCCAGCCAATCAGTGGGGGGGGGACGCTGCCTGTCACCTTCCTCTTCCTCCTTAGGCTCCCCGTTGTGTTTGTAGAACTTAGCAGGGAGGAAGATGAGAACGATAGCATTTGCTCTGGCGCCACCTGCTGTTGGCCTCCCTGCTTTCCACCCCACCAGTTCCAGCAAACCAGCTGCCACTGCTTTTGTCAGTATTAAAAACTGAGCCCGCTGCCAGCCCTGTCTTTCTTTATTGCCCAGGCTACCCAAAGATGAGTGCGGCATTGAACAAAACAGGACGGCCCATTGCCTTTTCTTGCAGCTGGCCTGCTTACGAGGGGGGCCTTCCGCCAAAGGTAATTTCTGCACCTGTTTCTGTGTCTCTGCCTTTGCCCTGGGACAGGCAACATTCTCAAGACCATGGGACCATTTATTCCATGGGTAGAGATAGGAGACAAGACATGTTTCATAAATGGGGTTTCTCTGTCTGGCTAGAACCCTGGTCGGCAAGTGCTTTTGCCAGTCTGGGGGAAGGGCTACGGGGTGATGGCTAACACTACTCCATTGCTGCCCACCAACCAGCCTGGCATTTTCCTCTCTTCACCTTCAGGCTGTGAATGGGGATGGACGACCACCTTCAAGGGGTGTCAGGGATGGGCAGGAGCCTGAGGTGTGGGGGAATGTGTTGACAGAGTGGGAGGAGGAAGATCCAGGGAATGGGTCTAGTGGTCTCTGTGGTTCTGTGACACCCGTGAAGTGGCTGCTGGTAGAGGAAGAGTCAGGAGCATGAGACCAGGCAGTCAGAGCAAGGGGGGAAAGAGCAGGAGTCAAGAGAAGAGCTGCAAGAGGGCCTGGAGAGTTCGCAGAGGGGGTCACATCTTTGGAAAACCCCTGGGCATTCCCTCTTCTGTTGTTTCCCCATTAAAGGAAGGGCTTAAGGCAATGCGACCGCATCAGCCAAGGGGGTGGTGGCTAAGAAGGGAAAGGGGGTGGATTACACTGTTGCTCCAACCGTCTGAGACAGAGCACAGGTCTGCAGGCATAGTTTGCCTAGACAGCTAGTTAGCAAGGAGTGTTATTGTATATCACTTGTATGTGCTTCACCAGTCGCTTGTCCTCATTGGTCCAGGTGTGGTCGGGACAAGGGGCTGTACTTGACCCAACAGCTGTTAGTTATAATATTTGTATCTGTTTATTTGCTCAGCCTGTGATCTTGTATTGCTTGAGTGCAGAAGCAAGCGCACAGGCAGCGCCAGATTCCTAGCAATGTCTGTGCCATTGTGTCCCTGTTGTTTTTATTCAGGTGAATTATACCGTACTTGGCAAAGTATGTAACCTGTGGAGAAATTTTGGTGATATTGAAGACTCTTGGGACAGCCTCTTCCGCATCATTGAGTGGTACGGAGATCATCAGGACATAATTCAGCCTGTTGCAGGACCGGGAAGGTGGAATGACCCTGATACGGTAAAGCCAACTCTTCCCATACTGCCGTCCCTTATGCTTAGAATTCTTGTGGGCTCTAAGAGAAACACTAAGGGCAGTACTAGGCTTGTAGACGGTTGCTTTTTTGGGAGAAGACAGAAACAAGGTAGCAGCATCGATGCACAGAAGAGACTGCAGAAGGCAGACACCCAAAGGTGTCCTGGAACAATTTCTTTCCCAGGGCAGAAAATATTAGACATGGGAAAATATTTTTCTGTTTGGACTTACCGGGAGGTGTGGGGGCAGGGTTCTAACCCCAGTGGGGGGCCATATTCCAGGCACAGAGGCCAGGGATAGCCAGGTTATAGTTTGCCAGCACCAGTTCCAGAAAGTCTGGTCAAACCAGGATCAAGCCCCCAGCAAGGCCAGTCCAGAGAAGGCAGGGGGCAAGTCTAGATAAATAAGGTCAGTCAAAGCAGAGGTCAGAAGGGAAGCCAAGTAGCACCCTGGAGAGCTCCCATACTCTGCCAGTCCGATAAGGGAGGCCTGAATGTTGCTCCAGCATCCTTCAAACCCAGACTGAGCCTTAAATCAGCCTGCATTCTCATTTGAGCCGCTTTCCCTTCCCATAGTAAGTGGAGCCTCTACTCTTAAAGGGTCCCTGGTAGTTTCAGCAGCCAGTGGTGTAAGAAGGCCAAGTTTCTACTAGCTCCGCCAAGCTGGTGTCTTTGGAAGGTAATGTGAGCTCTTCACGCTAGAGAGGTGCTGTCATCGTGGACTCCTCTGGTGCTGGGACTTGCAAAGGACCTCACAGAGGGCACACTATCCTCCCAGGCAAATATAGCATTGGATTCTATGTCCTTTTCCCTCTGAGGAGGGGGAAGTTATGTACCTTTAGAGGGAGCACATCCCTGTCCAGAACACCATTTACTCACAGAGCATCTGCCTTGCCAGGATCCAAACTCACTTTACTGCCCCTCATCCAGTCCACAGGTGCCCACGGCATTAAGGCACAAGTCCAGGGCTTGCATGAGCTCTCCTGATTCAGAGAACTGGAGCTGCATGTCATCAGCATGTTGGTGGCACCATGCTCCTAATGTCTGCTCCCAGTGGCTTCCTTTAGATGCCGAATGACATCTAGGACAGAATGGTGCCCTGCAGAGCCTTCATGCACAGAAACAGGACACCTCTGAATTCTGGCTGTTGGGAACAAACCCCAAGGAATGGCTGTGATCTTGCGTGCTGCACTCACAAATTTCCCAGAGATATCCTGAGTGGTTGCTCTGGAGACGGGATGGTTGGTGAGAAGGGCTTCAGTCTGATCCAGAAACTGCACTTCTTATAATAGCTCCAAGGCAATCTGAGAAAAGAAGACTGTAGGTCTGATTTAGAAGAAAATTGGACTGCAAAGGATAAGAGAGGCAGGGCAATCCCTGAACCAAGCCTGACAACCTGCACACTCCAAGTAACCACTAGAGGGTGCTTTCCTTCCTCTGTTCTGCAGAGCTTCCTTTTAATTTCCAGCGCTTTTAATTCCTATGCAGTCATACCTTGGAAGTTGAACGGAATCCATTCCGGAAGTCTGTTCAACTTCCAAACGTTCGAAAACCAAAGTGCGGCTTCTGATTGGCTGCAGGAAGTTTATCAGGGATAAACTTGTTCCACTTAGTCTTTACATTCAGGATCCAGTTTTGAAGCTATAAATCGTTTTCCCCCATTCTTTTTGTGTTGCTCTTCCTCTAGAACGGGTGGCCAACTCCCAAGAGTTAAAAACTGGCAGTGATCTACCCCCTTTTTGGGGGTTCAGGTCAAATTTGTTGAGCTTTTTTTAAGAAGGGGGAAGGCCCATTTGGGGGGGGGGGTTCGGGTCTACCTGTTGGACATCTATTCCTAAATTACAGCTTACGTTGCCAACGGTATGCTTGACTTTTAGGAGCCCCTGCTGTTATCGTGTGTTGTGCAATACATCCGTGAGCATGCTCGGACATGACAATAATAATAAAAACAATAATTTATTATTTATACCCCGCCCATCTGGCTGGGTTTCCCTATCAGAGATTTCCCTATCAGATGCAGTTCTCCGCTCACCCTAGAGCAGGCACAGGCAAACTCCGGCCCTCCAGATGTTTGGGACTACAATTCCCATCATCCCTAGCTAACAGGACCAGTGGTCAGGGATGATGGGAATTGTAGTCCCAAACATCTGGAGGGCTGGAGTTTGCCTGTGCCTGCCCTAGAGACTTGCACACACTTAACGCTCCCACCCCCTTGAAACTGCTTGATAATAGTAGAAGACACACTATTGTTTTTTTTTGTTTTTTTTGAGGCAGCGGCAGGATTTTGACAAAAAGAAGCCCAACCCTGCGAGTTGAGTAAGATAGTTTAACAGAGTTGTTGAGTTTTTTCAGGGAGGAGGTAAAATGTTGAGCTTTTTTTAGGGGAGCCACAGTTGTTCAGCTTCTTTGGGGGGAGCCAGTGATCTACCAGTGATCTACTGCAGACGTCCAGTGATCTACCGGTAGATCACGATCTACCTGTTGGACATGCCTGCTCTAGAAGATGACACTGCTGAATAAAATGTTCTTTCTCTTGTCTTGTGTTTTCCCCCCAGCTGATCATTGGTGACTTTGGCCTGAGCTACGAGCAGTCGAAAGTGCAGGTGGCTCTGTGGGCGGTGCTGGCAGCCCCTCTCTTCATGTCCTGTAACTTACGGACTATCTCGACAGAGGCCAAGAACATCTTGCAGAACCCGCTGCTCATCTACATCAACCAAGACTATCTGGGGATTCAAGGGAAGCGTATTGCAAAGGTACGGTTACTGAGTCACTGAGACGAGGACCTGAGCAGTAACGCTTTTTATCCTCAGGGTGGTTGCAAGAGCCTGAAAACATGTCATCCATGGAAGGGGTCATCCATGCAGCTAAGCTGCATATGGACATACAAGGCCACCTTGTGCCAGGGCCAGACTTAGTCCATTCAACTCAGCATCCCCTGTTCTGATTGGCAGCAGCTCTCCAAGGTCTCAAGTCCCCCCTGTTCACAATTCCCTGTCCCCCAAGATCCTTCAACTCAGGTGCAGGGAACCTTTTTGCAGTCTGAAAACTGTGTGGCAGTGGTGGGTGGGGTCAAAGGCAAAATGGGTGGGGCCAATGGGAAAGTGGGTGGAGCCAGGGGAAGTGAGTGAAGCAAGTAATTTGATGGAAGTCAGCTGTGTAAGAGTCCGAGGTTACTGTACACACACCTCTCTTGCCAGGCAAGTACGAGGCCTTCTCCTAGTTCAGGAAGGCATTCCAACCAGGCAGAATCAGCTGAGGGGAGATGGAAGGGTGTATTATTATTATTCTCATTAGTTTCATCATTTAATTAAAATTATATCCCTGCCTTCTTCCCATGCACCCCAGGGCTGCGAAAAGATATACAATTAAAAAGCAAAGCAAAAACGTTCCAAAACAGATTAAAACATTCTAAACGCCAACCACAATAAAATGCATACCCTATTGGCCTGAATATAAGCCTCGCTTTTCCCCCAAATTCCGACCGTGAAAAGTTAAAGTGCAGCTTATATTCACAACCAGGAGTGCAGCAAAGTGGCGCCCGCCCTGTGCGTAGTTCCCCATCCTCTCCCCCAAGGCCGGGAAGGGAGAGAGAGTGAGGAAGGGGAAAGGCCGCCGGCAACACAGCGCAGCTTCCCCCCCACCCCAATCTAATATGCAGCGAGGAATGGAGTGGCTTATATTCCGGTATTTTTTCTTTTTCCCCCTCCAATTTTAAACGTGCAGCTTATATTCGGGTGCGGCTTATATTCGGACCGATACGGTACTTTCATCCACTGATCTCAGGGTTGCCAGGAACAGTATTCTTCAGCTAGCAAAAGCAGGAATGTTTTCCATTCCCTCCTGAAAGTTAGCAATAACGTAGCAAGGCAGCCTCACTAGGGAGGGCATTCCACAACTGGGGAACTACCACTGAAAAGGCTGTGTCACAGGTCAGCACCAACCGGGCAGCCCTCCCGGGTGTGGCCTGGGGAGAGTCTTGAGCACCAGCTAGAGCGGCCTGGAGGGACTCATTTGGTCCCTGGGCTTTAGGTTCACCACCCTTGCTTTAATTGGAGGTGGCAGGGATAAAACCTGGGGCCTGCCTGTGAAGCAGGTGCTCTGGCACTAAGATAGGGTTGCAGCAGGATTCCTAGAGTCCCAGGAATATATGGCTGTATTATGTGTAAATGGCCTTGAGACAGAGGTTTGGAAGGTGATTAATATATTAAGTGTAGTAGTAGTAGTAGTAGTAGTAGTAATACAATGAAGCCTTTGTTGATGTTTCTTTGCTTGCCTACACGGATCGCTTCTTAGCCTTCTCTTATTGAACACTATACTTCACCGCTGCGGAGTAATTCATAGAAAGCTGCTTTATACTAATGTGCATCTAACTCAGTATTGTCTGCCCTGACTGGCAGCTCAAGACTGGTAGGGGTTTCAGGCAGGGGTTGTTCCTCAAACCTTGCGCCTTCTCTTGGCCTCGGTCCAGTATACCTGAAGAAGCGTCTCCACCCCCATCGTTCTGCCTGGACACTGAGGTCCAGTGCCGAGGGCCTTCTGGCGGTTCCCTCGCTGTGAGAAGCCAAGTTACAGGGAACCAGGCAGAGGGCCTTCTCAGTAGTGGCACCCGCCCTGTGGAACGCCCTCCCAGCAGAGGTCAACGAGAAAAACAACTACAGGTACCAGACTTTTAGAAGACATCTGAAGGCAGCCCTGTTTAGGGAAGCTTTTCATGTTTGACAGACTATTGTATTTTAATATTTTGTTGGAAGCTGCCCAGAGTGGCTGGGGAAACCCAGCCAGATGGGCAGGGTATTATTATTATTATTATTATTATTATTATTATAGCAAATGTTCTACCGCTGAGGCACAGCTCTTCCCTGGATGTTGGGCATCTCCATAAACAGCTGAGGGACATGGGAGGGGCTGGAGAGGCTCAGCAATGCCAGTTTGTAAGAAAAACAACATGTGGCATTTTCCTAGTTGGGCAGAAGCTCTAAAACCAGGAAACCAGAAACGGGATGTCCTGCATAACCATTTTTCTATTCAAGGCAAACAGAGGGGGAGAAACAGCCACAAATGAGCAAGAGCAGTTAGGAGCAGTGCCTACTTGGCCACTGAAGCACTGGATGACGCAGCAGCAGCTGGCTTTGCGGCAGAATCCAGCATGGGCTTTTGAGTCTCCTGGGGCCACCTTGGCCAGCATCAGGCTCCCGGCTCCTTCCTTCCGTCATTGTCCTTGCACGCACTCATCCCTCGTGGCATGTGGACTCGATCAGCATTGCAACTTAGCGCTTTGCCCTCTCTCCTTCCTGCAACCGGCAGGCGATTTGTTTTCTCACCTTCTTGGTCATTAATATTACTCCGGTGACACCCTTCTCCCATGGATATCTGCCCCTCCCACACACGGGCCACCCTTCCACCTGATCCCAAATCAATGGGAGCCACACCCCATTTCGTAATGAGGTTCCGGTTGTGAGTGTGATACCTGCTGACAGTCACGGCCTGCAGGTTCCCCCACACACATCAACCAATTCCTGGGGTTGATAGGCACAGCAGGGTAATAATTAAGCAGAGTATCGAACCTAATAATAGCTCTGTTTGCACTCTCTCTGTCACACCCAAGATTAGGGTTTGCAAATATTGGGAATTTGGTGGCCACAGCCAGAACTCCGCTAGCCACCTTGAGCAGGGTTGGGTGGCCTGCGGGCCTCCAGATGTTGTCAGACTCCTAGCACCTATCAGCCCCAGCCAGCGGGGAGCAGTGTTCGGGGATGATGGGAGTTGTAGTCCAGCAGCTCCTGGAGGGCTACAGGTTTCCTGTCCCCAGCTTGAAAGAAGCCCATGTTGTAACCATTCACTGCAGTCCTGTGCTGTCAAGCACTGGACGGGTGCAGAGGAATGGTCGGAGGAACCAGCTGAGAAGAAGACACAGAGCCCAGGGAGTGGTGGTGGGATGGTGATGAGTGGTCAGAGGGAGAAGACTGGGAAGAGGAGGTGTGGGAAGCTGAAGGGATAACAGGACTTAGTGAGCGGGAGGAGTCTGTGGCAGAAAGGAGTCCAGAATCAGAGGCAGAAGCTGAAGCAGGAGAGGAGGGGGGCTAAGAGGCAGAGATGAAGAGTCATGAGTGTCTTCCCCGCCTGCTGTGACAAGCTCCGCTCCCCACTTGTCCCCCAGAAGCAGGAGAGGCATAAAAGACAAGCCTGCAGGCACAGTTGCTTGGGAAAAAATCCCTGGAGAGGAGGGGGACTTAGATGGCTGTGGGGAGGCAGGGACCTTTAGTCCCGGCAACTGCTTCATGGGGGCAAGACCTGAGTTGCTCATTAGGCCCGACACTCCTGTGCAGATGCTAATTTGCTAATAAAGAGTTTAATGTCACTTCCTATGAGCATTGGCTCAAGTCATTTTCCTATCGGAGGCAGGCCAGCAAATGCTGACCATCAGGAGCAACACCATCACTGCCTCCCCCACACCCCTCCACTTCTGTAGGTGTCACATCCCTGCAGAGTTGCATGGACAGTGACCTCAAGCAGGAGCGGAAGTCTGCATAGCTCTGCCTCGCATGCAAATAGCCTCAGGTTCCATTCCCGCCATCTCCAGGTAGACTTCTTGCCTGAAACCCTGAAGAGCCTTTGCCAGTCAGTGAGTCTGACCCAGTATAAGGCAACTACGAATTTTGTTCGTAGGCGCAGTGCAGAGATTGTGTGCATTGTAGGTCACCAGACCCTTTGACAAAGCAATCCGGTGCCAGATGGCTTGGGCGGAATCGCTGCCATTTCCTGTACACAGTGTCAAGGCAGCAGCTTATGAATGAATGGTAATTGTGGCGATGGCAATGCCCAGTGATAAATATTTATCCAATGTCCAAATGACTGGGCGCTGTACAAAAGTCAATTGTAATGCAGATTGTGAGCTGCAGCCATGAAAAAGAAAAGCGTTAACACGTCTAAAACCAGTTCCATAAATAAACACAATGCAAACATTTAAAAACAATTCCATGTTCAAAAACAGCTCTGATGCTGAGTGGCAGAAAGATCTCCACTTGAAAGGTTTGTTGAAAGAGAAAAGTATTCAGCAGGTGCCGAAAAGATGACAAAGATGGCCCCTGACTAGTATGCAACGTAGGGGTGGGGAACCTTTGGCTCTCCAGATGTTGACAAACATCAACTCCCATCAGCCCCAGCAAACATAGTCAGTGACCAGGGACGGTGGGAGTTGTTGTTCATCAACACCTGGAGGGCCAAAGCTCCCTCACACCTGGTGTAAAGGGAGGGAATTCAAAAGAGTAGGCTGGATTCCTACATCATACATATCAGGAGTCGGAGTCGAGCGTAGGTCAACAATAAAGAAAACACGGTGTCAGCGCAGTTAGCTCTTTATTCAAAGAAACCAAAACAGCGCAGGCCTAGTCATCAGAGCAACTCTTCCCAGTAGGTCATGCCGTCAGTGAGGCAGTTGCAAGGGCTGAAGGTCCCCACCTTGCCACCACTCTAAGGCTTCTCCACTCCAAGGATCTTTCCAAAGCAGTCACAACTGTGTCTATGCACAACCCATCTCTGCTCTGCTCTTTTCCTTCTCTGCATGTTCTAGGAGACCAGGAGGGAGGGGAGCTGGTTGCAGCAGGAGGGGGAAACTCCCTGGCTTCTTCAGCAGCCTGTCACAACTCTGCCTCTTGACCTCCCCCCCCCCCCCACTTCTGCTTTTGCCTCTGGACTGCTCTCTGGCACAGACTCTCCCTTCTCACTAAACCCTGTTGCCTCTTCTGCTTCCGACACCTGCTCCTCCCAGTCTGCTCTCTTTCTCTGACCACTCATCCTCATCCCACCACCAATCCCCAGGCTCTGAGCCTTCTTCCCCTGGGGGTTCCGCATATGGTGTCTCCCACCATTCCTCTGTATCCAGTCAGCCAGTCCATGACGGACACATTTGACCTTCTGATAAGGTGATGCCTGCAGGAGGCCTTTGATTGCGTCTATAACGGTGAGGTGTTATTTTAGATCTTTTAGATAAGATAATTTATTTATTGTGATTGCACAAGTACAAGCACAACGCTATACAAGTGCAACGAAATTGCATGCCATCCCGTAAAAGAAAAAAACAGCACAAAACACACACATACACCAAAAAGGCCGCATATGCACACACACACACATACACCCATCACAGCTCTCCAAGGTCATATTATCTGGTTACAGCATTTAAGATGGTTATAGCTCTTGGGTAGAAACTGTTCTTCAATCTATTTGTTCTTGATCTAATTGTTCTATATCTTCTACCCGAAGGCAGTGGTGCAAAGAGACTATATCCTGGATGAGATGGATCCTTTAAAATATTGTTTACCTTTTTAAGGCAACGGGAACTGTATAGTTCTTCCAGAGATGGGAGAGGATGACCAATAATATTTTGGGCTGTGGTTATGACCTTCTGAAGTTATGACCTTTAAGGCGTTAGTTGCCCACTGGTTTCCCAGCATAAAGCTAAATGTCAGTAACCAAGCCTCTCCCCATCTCTGCCTGACAGAACCAACACTTGGAAGTATGGAAGAGGCCCCTCGTCAACGGCCAGTTTGCAATAGCGGTGATGAACAACGGCACCAATGGGGCACCGAAGCCAATTGTGACGACTCTGGGACTTCTGGGCATCTTGGACTGCAAGGCAGGCTACAAGATCTATGAAGTGCTGGAGAAGTTGTTCATGGGGACCTACAAGCTCAACGATCCCATTCGCACCAAGGTCCCTCCGACCGGCGTGGTCCTGTTCTTCCTCAGGCCTTTGTGCTGATCTTCCCTTTCACCAAGGAGGCAGCGTGCTTCAGATGTCACAAGGGAAGCAGCCGGCAGCTAAGGAAATCAACAGCCAAGGCACGAAAGCTTCTTCCTCCTCCTTGCGGAGGGCTTTGGCAATGAGCACAGGGGATAAAACAGAACCACGGAAAAGCTGGACCCTCCACCCCTTTCTCTGGGCGTTCTGGGGATATTTAGAAAACTCTCTTGAGAAGGATGTACCTAGCTGTGTGGAAGGGAGTTGCAGGACCCCAAAGGAGCTGCCTCCACGGAAACTACCTTTTCTGGATTAACCTCACAAAACTGCACACGAGGGAGGATGAAATTCCCACAGCTGCACAGAGAGTTTCCACCAAAGCGGTAGCTTATGCGCATGGCGCAGAACGGCCCATGTACATCCATGGGCACCTTTAGCCGTGCAGAAAAACAACTGCTGCAAAAGTGTTGCGTGTGGCGCAGCCCTTGAAGGTAGCAGGAACCGGGGGCAGTTAGGAAGCTAAGTGCATATCCCTCCCTCCATCCGCATTAGGATTACCTGGAAAATCATGGAAGTGCCCTGTCCACTCAGGTCTCCAGTCCCTCTCCCAAATCAATGAAGTCGTACTGGTTTTAATGGTGTGGTTGTGTCCTCAGATGGCCTGGCTCTCTTTCCATTTCTTTCCGTTCAGAGGGAAGGGGTTCCCCCGTCTGCTGGGCTGCAGGAGCACAGCTTCTCTTTCTTACAAACCCTCTTTATCTCCCTTACTGCAAGACAGCCCAACCCATACTGTGCTGCACATGGAATTCTGCAGCTAAACATGTCTGCTCTTCTCTGTGCAGGGGGAAAGGGGTATCTTAACTATATCTTGACACTTGAAAGTAGCTCTCCTTGGTAAGTAAAGGAATGCTTTCTGGTATCTGCTGGTTTGATATGGGCTGTGTACGCACCATATATTTAAAACATATCCCTCCCCAAAGAATCCTGGGGACTGTAGTTTATCCCCTACATAGCTGCAGTTCCCAGTACCCTTAACAAACAACAGTTCCCCAGGATTCTTTGGGGAAAGCCGTGTGCTTTAAATGTATGGTGCATTTGCAGCCTTAATCTGGCAGAAGAGCCTCTTTCACAGCAACATCCCATCACTGAAAAGCCCCTTCAGTTAGTTTTAACTATCTTTCCACCCAACTTCAGCCAGTCGGTAGTAGGGGAATTAATTTACGTGATCCGTAGAACAAAAAAAAAAAGTGTTTTTCAGTGATAGTGGTTTGTGCCTTTATAATTTCAGAGGCAAACAGTTGCCCATTTAAGAACTGTAACAAACATAGCATTTTATTTTGTTGTAAGCGGAGCATGTGATTCTGCATTGAAATGTATGGAGCGGGCGAAAACCTAAGAGTTTGGGAGCTGGATCTGCAATGCAATCTTCTCCTTCATGAGTCCCAGAGGAAGTAGCAGGAGTTGTGCAGAATGCAGGTTCACATCTAAACAAATGTGGCTACAGGGCTGCGTGTGATCATCAGACACAGCCCAGATTTTGAGTGCCCTGAAGGGCTGGAGACCGAGAGACCTGACCTCTCTGGGGGCACACTCCCATTTCTTTCATTGGGGCTAGTGGAGGAGAACTTCGCAGGGAGCTGTGACCCTGTGTTGAGGCAGCTGGAAAGAGGCAGCTGATTCGGCTGCTGTGGATATACGGATAATGAACCCCTAGGGTCCAGTTCAAGTGAGGCAGACTCACCTGTCCGTTGCATTCCTTCCTGTATGCTTTATGGCTGTCCCCAAAGCCACAGCAATTAACCTGCAATAAAACATAGGTTTATAATAGTTGCACAGGAGCAATTAATGTCACCAGGAAGTACCGCTGCCCTGCTAATAAAGCTTCTTCACAAAGTGCTTGAGGTCAACATACTCCCTGAAACTAAAGCAGGACTACACAGAAGGGCTCTACTCTGGGTTTCCCAACCCATTGAGGTTTGACTAAGTGGAGCAGGGACTTTTTGGTTGTGGTGTCAACTGGAATTTGCACTGTTTGGAGCCCTGTATGCCTTCTGGCTCCTGGTGGAAGACTTTGCTCTTTAAGTGTCCTTTGGGGGAAGCTGAAGCAAGGCCCCCCCTTTTTTTTTAACTTATCCAGGAGCTGAAATTTCTTGGGTGGCATGACCTGTTCCGACTGCTGATTGCCTTATTTCAGTGTTGCGTTTTGATATTCTTTTGATAGTTTTATATTTCAGTGGTGTTTGCTGCATTTGGTTCCCTAGTGAGAGAAACGACAGCATAGACATTTTTTAAAAACCCACAAATAAACTTGTAAGATCTCCCAGTCCCAAGTTTCAAATGTGCTGTCATTTTTCTGGATAAGTGTCCACTTCATGGTGTAAATGTGTCACCTTATAGTGGTTAAGTGTTGGAGAGAGATGCTTGGAAGAGAGATTTCTTACTCTCTCATAGCAGAGTTAGCACAGTGGTGATGGCTCCAAGCACATCAAAACTTGGTTAGATTTACACCTGCCTTCATCCACCTTTAAACAAATGTTCCCATGAAAATATTTAGGCTAGAATAAATCATAGGTGAATATTTTACTCAAAATCTCCGCTGACAGCAAAGCAAAGATGAAAAAAGGTTCCAAGCGACTTAAAAAGAAAAGAATTTGGTTTCCTTACAAAGCTATCCTGCAATCTTTGGGTTAACAAAGACGCAGGCTTTAGAATCTCCATTTTGGAGAGATTCAAATCACTTGGCTTTTCTTGAAGTTGGGAGCCATAGCTGCATGGCTCCTTGTTTGCTTGCTGCAGGAAGCACAAATAAAGGAAAGAGACTGAGAAGCTTGTCAAGGGCTTATCAGTGTGAAGATACATTAGTGGCAGACCAGCTTCTCTGAAAGTGTCATGCTCCTGTGGGTGCCCTCAGGTTCCAGGTTCCCAATCCCAGAAGGCATCTTAGCAAAACAGTCACAAACAAGGGCAAGGTTGCAGGTGCAACTCAGCCCAAACAAACCCAAGTTCAAGTTATGCAAGAGGAGAGGCGGGTGAAAATCAGGAAAGGAGATCTTGTTTTGTTTCTGGGAAGTGGAAGGCTGAGGAGAGAGATCCTATATCCTCTGGCCTCCTAAGCCACACCCCAACTCCTGATAGAGATGGTGTCTCAGGGATTGCACAATGTGTTGTCATATTACGATCCAGACCTTTTAGCATAACTATTCGGGGGGGGGTGACTCCCCCTCCTCTGACATTGCCCAGAGCTTTTCAGCAGATGTGTCAACACACAACAGATTGTGTGTCTGGTTCATTCTCTCTGTGTCTGCTACCAGGTCAGGGCTAGGAAGTGGGGGGGGGGGGTAAACTGCAGTTCCCAGGATTCTGTTTTTGGCAGGTGGGGGGTGCTTTAAATGTATGGAGCAGCCTATTGATCATGTTGGCTGGAGCTGATGAGAGTCAAATAATTCACCATGGCAAAGGTTGGCTGCAGTTTTCAACATTGTGGAGGAGCACTGGGTGTGTTCCAGGGCAAGCAGTCACATGATGCAGAGCAGGTCTGGCCAGTGCCTGTCCCAGAAAAGAATCCTTTGCCGCACACAAGGATTCCATGGGAGATGCCCAGGGGATTCCACAGCTCGTGAACGGGGTCAGTGTGGAAAACCCTGCTTCAAAGAGAATCTCCTGCATGTCAGAAAGCTTGCAGTTAAGTACCATAGCAATGAGCGAATTCAGCAACGAGGCTGTCCTCCTTTATTGAAATCTTCCGGTTAATTGTGAAAGGCTTAAGACTATGCCAAATTATAGGTTTGTCCCCAATCAGCCAACCCAGACAGATATTCATTCAGCAATTATGCTCAGAGTGAGAAGTTACATATATCTCTTGGAGTCGGAAATGGTGACACATATATTTGATAATATCCAGATAGATGTAATTGCAAAAACACCAAGGGGAAAACCTTAGCGGCTCTGGTTGCATTATTAACCAAGGACAGGTATGTGGCTACCATAATGAAACTAGCAGCTATATTTTGAAATGAGTGAATTGCAAGAAGTAGCAAGTCTCCTGATCTGATATATGCGACATACATGAACGTAAATATAAACAAAAAGCCATCTAGAGCACAGGCTGGGGGGGCACCTATTGTCCTCCTCCTGGTGTTGCAGAACCACAAAGCTCATCAGCCTTGACTATGGCTCTGCACGCACCATACATTTAAAGCATTTGAACCCCTCCTGCCCCCCAAAAAAGAATCCTGGGAACTGTAGTTTGTTTAGGGTACCTTAAGGAGTCTCTGATCCCTTATGCTTCACCTCGATCCTTGAGATCCTCTGATGGGGCACTTCTGGTGTTTCTCCACACCCCCAAGGTCTGGTCAGCCTTTATTGGAGAAGGAGCCTGTGGTGCGGCAGGCCCTGCCCTGTGGAACTCCCTTCCAGTAGAGGTTCAGCAGGAATCATCCTTGCCGCCTTTTAGACGCCTCCTAAAAACAGTCCTATTCTGAAGGCTTTGGGGATGTGGTTTTGTTTGTTTTTAACCAACTAGTATTTACCGATGTTTTTCTTCCTCTTACTGTAATTTTGTATGACGTACAATGCCATGCTGTGTTGTTATGAAAGTGCCTAAATAAGGAAGGGTGCTGGGAGTTGTAGCTCTGTGGTGGGTGAGCTACAGTTCCCAGAATTCTTTGCATGTGTGGCAGGGTGTGATTTAAATGTATGGTGTGTACAAAGCCTATTAACCGTGCTGGCTGGGACTGATGAGAGTCAAGAGTCTCACATCTGGAACGTTACAGATTAGATAAAGGTAACTGTACCCCTGACCGTTAAGTCCAGTCGTGGACGACTCTGGGGTTGTGGCGCTCATCTCACTTTACTGGCCGAGGTAGCCGGCGTTTGTCTGCAGACAGCTTCTGGGTCATGTGGCCAGATTAGATACTCCTGAACTAAAACCTCTTTTAAGGCTGCAATCCGAGGCACACTTTAGCTGGGAGTTACCGGTACTTCTGTGGGGTTGCACTGTAGAATCATAAGAGTTGGAAGGTACCCTGAATATAATCTATTCTAGTCCAACCCCCTGCGATATGGAATATGCAGCTACCCCTGCGATATGGAATATGCAGCTACCCCTTATGGGAATCAAACCTGCAACCTCGGTGTTATTAGCACCACACTTCAACCAACTGAGCTATGACTCACTTCTCCTATTGCTTGTAATGTTCTGAAGTGTAAGGTGTAAGGCTGCAGCCCTTTAATTGATTAAATCATTTAGGTTAATTGATTAAAAGCCTTTTTAATCAACTGAAGAGGCATCGCCAGTTTACTGGGTAATCAATTTTTTTCTGCAACTAAGAGGGTGCTTGCCCTCTGCAAAAAAAATGTAAGTACTTATGATTACAAAAAAAAAAACACACCCTAAGAGTCATTGCAGCATATGGTTGAGAAGTATATGAATCCACCATGTTGCTGAAGCTAAGCAGGTCTGAGTTTGGTCAGTGCCCGGATGGCTGACCATCAGGGAACTGCATATGTGCTTCCTTGGGTTCCATGATGGAAGAAAGGCTGGATCTCAGCATAAGTAAATAAATAAGCCCCCCATTTTATTACACTTAGGAGGGGAACATCGCTTCTAAGACAGTGCCTGCTGTGATAATTACATGCCCTATTTAAAAACCAAGGGAGGGGGAGCTGGGTGTTCCACGTTCAAAACAATAGTTCTAGCCATATGAACATTTATGTATGTATCCACAAGTTTGTGTCTGTTCATAAAACTCCTGTAGTTTGGCTAAGAAGAATAGCATGACAGCCCAGAAATGGGGCGCCAGATTTTTTAATTGCCCTGTCTTTCTACTCGAAATTAATTCAAATGAGTTTCAGCCCCCATTAACACCTTCTTGCAGATTTTTGAGATAAACCTTTAATGACGCAGATTCCTCACTGTGTTTACTCTTCAGTGAGTCCCGCTGATTTCAGTAGTGCCCACTGTCTATTTAGGGAGTGCATCAAACTAGGGAATTGTGTCAGCAGAAGGGAGGGTTAGATCAGAGATAGGGAATCACAATTCCAGTGCTCAAACCCAAGCCTTAAATTCGGCTATGCTTCCTCTAGGCCACACCACTGCTTCTGGGGCGGCTACTTCAGCAGCCTCCTTCCTTCTACACTCCTCTTGAGTGCTTTGAGTGGCTGGGATGTGTCCTCCCTTGAAATGGGACCGTGACTCTTGCTAGCCTTGGTGAAGAATTGAGAGATCTTTATGTGTACCAGAGGTGAGCCTGCAGTAAATCACACTGCGCAATTTGGAGTTAACTCTTTATTCACAAAAACATGGCCTAATGAGCACAGCAACTCGTCCCCGTTCGGTCTTGCCCCGTTTGATCTTGAAGCAGTTGCAGAGAGAGAAGGTTCCTGCCTCCCCACAGATGCCTAAGTCCCTTCCTCTCCAGGGTTTCCCCCAAACAATCGGAAACTGCGTCTGCGCATTGTAACTTAGGGCTCCTCCCACATCAACTTTGGTGGCATTCCGGTGCAAGCTGCATTTCTATGTTGGCACTTGCATGAGCTCTCCACGTTGCGTTTATGCCCCAGATTTTTGGCAACCAGGCACTACATTCCTAACCAGGACACCTGAGCAAGAAAGAAGCGTTAGCAAAACAACCTCAGGTTCCAGCTGACGATTGCACTGGCCGGCAGCCAAGTCCCTCGGGGCCTCTGCCTAAGCGCGCACAGAGGCACTTACATCATGCTGTGTTCCTACAGAAAGCAGAGAGGGCAGTACCCAGCCCACGACGGCCGTGGCTGATGCTTCCATGCGTCGTCTCAACCACAGCGGTCAGAATGTGCTCAATGCAATATTGAGAATGTGTCATGTCTTGTGTGAGTGGCCGGTCTCCCCTGTCCTGGAGATTTGCCACAGTGCCCATGAACACTTAGGGCATTTCCTATTTTAGGGCTGGGATCCAGGCATGTCTATCATCAAATTCTGCTTGCACAATTGACGTGAATGTAGCCCTCTGGTGCAACAGCCGCCTCCCAGAACAAAATGTACTAGAAAGTGTGGAATAATCGACTTTGCATAACCTCCCCACAAACAGGGCAGAATGAATGCTCAGTTGTATAACCTTCCTCAAAACTTTGTGCAGAACAGATTTGGAAGCGCTGTAGCTCCATGGCAGAGCATCTGCTTTGCATGCAGAATGTCCCAGGTTTCACCCCTGGTGTCTCCGGGTGGGGCTGGAAGATACACCTGTCAGAAATGCTGGAGAGGTGCTGTCAGTCACTAGTGGCTATCTTAATAATAATAATAATAATAATAATTTATTATTTATACCCCGCCCATCTGGCTGGGTTTCCCCAGCCACTCTGGGCGGCTTTCAACAGAGCATTAAAATACAATAATCTATAAAACATTAAAAGCCTCCCTAAACAGGGCTGCCTTCAGATGTCTTCTAAAGGTCTGGTAATTGTTGTTCTCTTTGACATCTGAAGGGAGGGCGTTCCACAGGGCGGGTGCCACTACCGAGAAGGCCCTCTGCCTGGTTCCCTGCAACTTGGCTTCACGCAGCGAGGGAACCGCCAGAAGGCCCTCGGCACTGGACCTCAGTGTCCGGGCTGACCGATGGGGGTGGAGACGCTCCTTCAGGTATACTGGACCGAAGCCATTTAGGGCTTTAAAGGTCAGCACCAACACTTTGAATTGTGCTCGGAAACGTACTGGGAGCCAGTGTAGGTCTTTCAAGACCGGTGTTATGTGGTCTCGGCGGCCGCTCCCAGTCACCAGTCTAGCTGCCGCATTAAGTTAGGGGTGGTGGGTGGCACTGCTTTGCGGTGGTTCCAGTCCTACTTGAATGGACATTTCCAGAGGGTGATGCTTGGGGTGTGTTATTCAGCCCTGTGGAGCCTTCAATGTGGGGTTCCTCAGGCCTTTGGCCATTAACATCTTAGACCTCTTTTAACAGTGGTTGTGGGAGGAGGGAGGGGTTTATTGGTTTGCTGTTCTTGTTTTATCATGTATGTTGTGGTTTTATGTTGTATTTTTATGTTGTGAACCGTCCCGAGATCTGCGGATGAAGGGTGGTATGACGACAACAACACTGAGCTGGATGCACAATGGCCTGACGTACGGCAACTTCCTGTGGTTGACAAATAGGTCACCTGGAAATGAAAATAATCAACCTACTCTACTCTAGAACTGAATAAATATTAATAAATGTTAAGGGTGGGGAGGAAATAGCAGCAATGGGACCCGAGCATGTCCACAGGAATGAGGATATAGATACAGGTATAAATGCTTTGAGCCAGCTGATGGCCAAAACTCTCTTTACGTATACATCTGAGCGCCCATTAGCAGCCCTCTTATGCAAGGCTGCCCCAAATGTAGAGTCCCATAGCTTTACAAAGCAAGGTACAAGTTCTGCCTCCCAAAGCTGTAATTATGTGGCTGCTCAGGCTACCGCCTGTGGAAACTCTGGATAGATACCTATGTGGTGAAAACCTGGAGAAAGTTTCGGTGTCTCTGCTGCTACTGCTCATATAGACCAATGGGCGGGGCACCAGGCCTGGGTTCAAATTCCCCGCTCTTTTTGGTGCTCCATTTCCTCATCTGTGAAATGGGAGTAGCAGTAGGCTCTCAAAGGTGTTTTGGCAATGCTCTGCAGCAAAGCGGGGTGGGGGTGGGGAATCTGCAACTCTCCAAAAGTTGCCGGACTCCAGTTCCCATCAGCTCCAGCCGCAGCCGAGGATGATGGGATTTGTAGTCCAACATCCGGAGGACCAGCAGTTTGCTACCCCTGTTGCACAGGAGGGGGATCAAGACTCTGAACTTATCTCCTCTGCCCCTTGATGGGAGTATTAGGCACACACCCTGTCTCTTCTAGGACTGCGGGTTGTTGAGTGAAGGATACTGGCCTTTACTGGAAATATATCCTTCAGGCTACTTTTGCTGTACGTTCTATATTTTTAGAAACTCCCCGCCCTGTCCCTGCCTTTACAACCTTGGAAGGCAGCGTGATGTCAGGGCTGGTTCAGTTACAGGTCAGCACGGAGACTCAGAGAAGAGCGGTAAAGTTTATTCTTTATTCAAGGAAACAGAATACTGTACAAGTAGGACCCAGGTGGCGCTGTGGGTTAAACCACAGAGCCTAGGGCTTGCTGATCAGAAGGTCGACAGTTTGAATCCCTGCGACGGGGTGAGCTCCCGTTGCTCGGTCCCAGCTCCTGTCCACCTAGCAGTTCGAAAGCACGTCAAAGTGCAAGTAGATAAATAGGAACCGCTCTGGTGGGAAGGTAAACGGCATTTCCATTTGCTGCTCTGGTTCGCCAGAAGCGGCTTTGTCATGCTGGCCACATGACCTGGAAGCTGTACGCCGGCTCTTAGCCAATAAAGCGAGATGAGCGCCGCAACCCCAGAGTTGGACACGACTGGACCTAATGGTCAGGGGTCCCTTTACCTTTACCTTTACCACTGTACAAACAAAGCAAGACTGGACCCGGTAAAGAACTGGGCCTCCCACTACCCCCCAAGTCTCCTCCCCGTCCGGCTGTTTTCTCAGCAGTCTTAAACTTGCTTGGGAAGGGGTTCCCCTGTGCTCTTTGCTCTGCTTCATGCAAAGCCCTCCGTGCCCTTGGAGACAAGGGAGGACTGGCAGGCTCCTGTGAATCTGTTGCAGCATCAGCCCCCACCTCCTCAGCTGCCTGTCTTACGTCTGTAGTGCTTTCTGCCTGTTCTTCCTCTCTCTCACTCAAGCCTGTTGCTTGTTCAGCATCCAACCAATCTGCCCCCCACCCCCACCCCGCTTCATCCTCTGCTCTGTCTTCCGTGTCCCACCACCACTACTCTGGCTCGGAGCCTCCCTCTTCTGAGACTTCTCTAGGGCGTTCTCCTGGTGAGTGTGAGGGGAAATAAACATTTTTAAAGTGAGCAGCCTTCCAAGTCTGGTTTACGTCCTGAGAGGCGTTCCTCTCGTTATACTTCAAAAATATGATACATAGATAGCTTTCCCTGATGCAAGGTTCTCATAAAGAAGCTGCACATTTTTCTATCAGTGTCAAGATTTTCGGGCATCCTCCATTTTATTAAACAGCGTCACAGGCATTCAGTTAAAGTATGCTTTGTTTTCTGAATCTGCCTGTAGTCCTGCTGGTGATTGTTGAGCATTTCTTATTCTATTTTTTCCCCCTATAATAATTTTTATTAGTTTTCAATTACAGTAATCCAATAATAGCCTCATTATATCAATGCCAAATTACAATACAATTCCCAATATCAATCATTCAAGTAACAAATCACATAATTTACCGGTAGGTGCCCCCCCCCCGGCATGCTAGAATTGATGGTTTGATGATTTACTTTATTTCTGCGTTCCAAAATCATATTGATTTCAATTACATTCCAGTCATAATAGCAATCCCTTATACAACAGCTGCAATATTTATAACTTCTATTCATATTGACACATTTAATGAGTTGTTGTTAGCCGCCCTGAGCCCGGTCCTGACTGGGGAGGGCGGGGTATAAATAAAAATTTATTATTATTATTTATTATATTATTATTATTAGTCTGCACGTGAAGATCCCGTACATCGTTGTTCTGTCTGTGTGTGACATTTATTCTGGCCATGTTATTTCTTCCTGTCCTTGTAAAATATGTATTTGCTGGTTGTTGCTGCTATCCGTCATGCCTTGCGCAGAGTTGATATCCCAACGTTATTTCAAAAGTTTCTCCCTCAAGCATTTCTTATTTTAGTACAGTGGTACCTCTGGTTGCAAACGGGATCTGTTCCAGAGGTCCAGCCGGATCCCGGGGTTTTTGCAACCCAAGGATCACTGTTATACGCATGTGTGCGGTGGTAGAGTGCTTCTGTGCATGCGCATGCGGCGAAACACTTCCAGGTTTGGCACTTTCGCAACCTGAAGTTTACGTTACCCAAGGGTAACGTAACCCAAGGTGCTGTCTGAAAGCACACTGCTGATGATAGTCATGCTTCAGGCAATACCACGGATACCACCCACTGGAGGTGTGAAACCCAGCAAGCGTGGCCAATGGCCAGGGATGATGGGAGCTGTAGTTCAGTGACATCTGGAGAACCGAAGCTCCCCACCACCACTTGCCATACGTGAAACTAGTAGTGGCATTCACAAAGTGGTTTTAATCTTCCTAATTTGCATGCCTGCCACAGCATATATTTAATGATACAAACAGAAACAGATTATGTCATCGCTCTAAGCGACTGGACAGCAGCCTGAGCTGCAATCTCCCAAGTTTTGGAAGACCTCTGATTTCCATAGTCTGAACCAGAGGTAGGCAACCTAAGGCCCGTGGGCCAGATGTGGCCCAATCGCCTTCTCAATCTGGCCCATGGACGGTCCAGAAATCAATGTGTGTTTTACATGAGTAGAATGTGTCCTTTTATTTAAAATGCATCTCTGGGTTATTTGTGGGGCATAGGAAGGAATTCGTTCATTGTTACCGGTATTAATTTTTCAAAATATAGTCCGGCCCCCCACATGGTCTGAGGGACAGTGGACCAGCCCACGGCTGGAAAAGGTTGCTGACCCCTGATATGGGGATTCAAAGACTTGACAAGTTGCCCTTCTTGAGGGAAAATTATATCCTATAACCTAAAAGTGTCCAGTGCTTCTAATTTTATTTTATATACAAACCCAGCGGCTCAGGAGCATCATACCCCAAAGGTCTATGTGAGAGTCTGGATTCAGTACAGTTCAACATTAGTTTTTCTATGAAAAGGAAGATGAAAGTTTCCATTCTTCTTTTCGTAAGTGTTTTAATTCAGACCACAGAGAACCCATTGCAACCATAGACCAGACATCCTTTTCCTCCCAGTGTGTTTCGTTACTAGCTCAGTAAACCACAGAGCTGTATCCTGTGCTTCCTTACTGTTAGGCAGGGAGCCTGTCCCAGCCCTAGCTGGAGATGGAATCTGGGACAATACCCAGTGCTATTTTTCTAGAAAAAGAGGTACCGGAACTCACCAACCTGCCTCTCCCTCCCTCACCCTTGTGCCTGATTGATGATGGTAGAATCCTGCATTTGGTAGGGATGGGGAGAAGGAAAAAAAGGGAGGAGAGGGAGAAGGGAAGAGGAATAAATGAGGGATAAACAATAAAAAGGAGATGCATAGTTGTCCTACACCAGGAGGGAGGGAGTCTGTGGCACTCCAGATGTTCCCGGACTGCAAGCATCAGTCTTTAGATTCAGCACCTTTATTGGCATATATAAAACAACAACATATTTATATTACATACAGTAAAAGGAAAAACTTCCTCAGCCTATTATATAGATCAAGCACCCCCAGATTTGACTTCGAAGATTCTGGACAAAAACTGTACCAGGGCTCTGGTGGTTGATGGAGAGGCATCTCTCAAAAGAAACTGCACCTTGCATTGATTAGTCTTAACCTGGAGTCTGATAACATCTGGAGGGCAAGATGTAGAATGCAGAATTGGGCAGTGGAAAGCTGCACATTTAGATTTTTGTTCGGGGTGTGTGTGTGAAATAAACTAACAACAAAACCCACTGAGTCCTGTGGAACCTTAAGGTCTTTGACCCTGGAGGTTGTCTACACTCAGCCACCCAGACTAGGAGCCCTGCCTGTTGCATGTGTCTCCTATGGTTTCACATGCCAAAAACATGGAACACATCCAAATGTCTTGCTATGCGTACGGCCAGTAGAATGACTTGATGAAATAAGAACAGGAGGACCGCTCTATTCTGGCTTGGTCAGACCCATAGCTGTCAACCCTCCCTTTTTTTGCGGGAAATTCCCTTATTCCAATGCCGTTTCCCCGCTGCTATCCCAGATTGTTGAGATCCCTTAAATTTCCTGGATTTCAAAGGAAGCAGCTCCTTTCCCTGCCGGCCAGGGAGGCTCCTCAGCTGCGTTGCTCGGCTGCCAATAAGGAGTCTGAGACCGACTGAGGGCGGAGCTTGCATGCCTTGTGCAGCCAGACCCTCACGCCCAACCAGACAGACAGCCTGCCTGCCGTGCTCGCTCTTTCGCTCACCCGTTCGCGTGCAGCCTCTGGAGCGCAGGGTGGCGAGACTACTTGGTGCCATTGCACCGCCTTCGCGGCATCCCTTATTTTCAAATCCGAAAGTTTGGGAAAATCCCTTATTTTCAAATCCGAAAGTTGACAGCTATGGTCAGACCACACCTGGAATACTGTGTCCACTTCTCTGGGCACCACAGTTTAAGAAAGATGTTGACAAACTGGAACTTACACAGAGGAAACCAAGCCATATGAGGAATGGTTGAAGGAGCTGGGTATGTTTAGCCTGGGAAAGAGGATACTGAGAGGAGAGATGATAGCCATCTTCAAATATCTCAAGAGCTATCACATGGGAGATGGAGCAAACTTGTTTTATCCTGCTCTGGAGGGTAGGACTGGAAACAATGGCTTCAAGTTATACGAAAGGAGATTCCAAATAAACCTCAGGAAGAACTTTCTGACAATAAGCTGTTCAGCAGTAGAAGGGTCTCCCTCAGAAGGTGGTGGGTTCTCCTTCCTTGGAGGTTTTTAAGCAGAGGTTGGATGGCCGTCTGTCTTGGACAGGGGTGCTAACTTGAAAAAAAAATATTGGGGCGGGCAGGTAAGCCCCGGCTCGCGTAATCGATCATATTATGCGGTGCGCACACGCCATTTGAATTGCAATGCCCATCGACTTGGGGCATTCCCGCCGCCCTCCGGCTCCGCCTCGCGGGCCGCCCCGTCGGCCACGTGCAGGGCGGGCTGTGGGCGGGCGGGGAGAGGATATGGGTTCAGGTCGAGCCGGCGGCGGGCGGAGGCGGCAGTGCCAGCCAGCCACTTCGCTCGCGGCGAGCAGGAGTTGCAGCAGCGCCTCGACGGGACGCACGACGGAGCGCGCCAGCCACCTGCCTCGACGCCTTCCCCGCGATCGCTGCTTGATGGGCCCGGCGGGGCGACGTCCGGCGCTGCTGCTGCTGTTCCTGCTGCTCCTGCTGCGGACGGGTGAGTGGGCAGGAAAGTGCCCCCGGACACGCGCCGGCAGATGCGCTGAGCAACCAAAGCTTCGAGGCTTTGCAGAGGCGCGCTTGGGCGCCCCGTCGGCTCCCAGGGCGATGCAGCCTGGCTCTCGGTCGGAGTGAGAGACGCAGAGTAGGTCCTTGGTGCAATCTTGGGTATAGGAAGCCCCTCACCCGGTCTGGAGCCCCGGAGAGCAGCTGCCGTTCAGTGTGCGTAAGACGGAGCTTGATTCACCGACGCCTTTATCCGCTGGATATCCGCTCCCACTCTCTCCATTTAATTCAGAACTAAGATCTGGGGTCTTGACACCCACCTGTCACCATCCTCTGGCTCCGCCTAGCAGATCCGGAATGAAATGTCTCCCCACAGTTGTTGTTTCATTCAAATGACTTTCTTTTGACCCCCAAGGGCTGGGGGGGGGGGATCTGTCAAAATCTTCAGTCATTTGGAAATCAGGAAGTTAAATTATAATAATAAAAAACACCAGGGAGTACCTTTCATGCGGTTATATTTTGCAAAATTACAAAGAACACAACTTCTTTAAATCTCGTTTTCTTAAAAAAAATCCAAACTAAAACAAGTTCTCTTGGGTTTGCTGAAAACCTTTCCAGCACTTCCTTCTCAAATTCCTCCTTTCCCCAAGCATCTTGTCCTCTGTCGTCCCCTTCTCCTTGTGCCTTTTCCAGGGAGTCTTCTCTTCTCATGAGGTGGCCAAAGTATTGGAGCCTCAGCTTCAGGATCTGTCCTTCCAGTGAGCACTCCGGGCTGATTTCCTTAAGAATTGATAGGTTTGATCTTCTTGCAGTCCATGGGACTCTCAAGAGTCTCCTCCAGCACCATAATTCAAAAGCATCAATTCTTCAACGATCAGCCTTCTTTATGGTCCAGCTCTCACTTCCATACATCACTACTAGGAAAACCATAGCTTTAACTATAGGGACCTTTGTCGGCAAGGTGATGTCTCTGCTTTTTAAGATGCTGTCTAGGTTTGTCATTGCTCTATTACAGCCCGTGATTAAGGCTTCAGTCCTTGGGAGGGAAATTCAATTGAAAGCAGCAGCCTTTGAATAGACTTGTCCGGAAATGGCATTGAGCATATCTCTCGCTGAAATCAGCCGGACCCCAAAGTATCCCAGTTGGGATGGATGGGGCCTGTTTGCCTCTTGCAGCCTGGTCTTAGCAATGCAGCAGCGCTAAGGACACCAGAATCACCTTTCTGGATGAGACCAACTGGGATCCACCACCCTCTAGTCATGCAGGAGCATTTTGGCCAGACGGATGCTGGCAGCAGCTATAACTCCAAGGCTGATGATAATAAACTGGGAATAGGAGAGAAGCAGATCAGAGGGAGAAGCTGTTAAAAAAAGGAATGGCTATAAAAGGACTCTTGAGAGTCATGGACTGCAAGAAGGTCAAACCTCTCCATTCTGAAGGAAATCAGCCCTGAGTGCTCACTGGAAGGACAGATCCTGAAGCTGAGGCTCCAAGACTTTGGCCACCTCGTGAGAAGAGAAGACTCCCTGGAAAAGACCCTGATGTTGGGAAAGATGGAGGGCACAAGGAGAAGGGGACGACAGAGGAGGAGATGGTTGGACAGTGTTCTCGAAGATACCAGCATGAGTTTGGCCAAACTGCAGGAGGCAGTGGAAGACAGGAGTGGCTGGCATGCTCTGGTCCATGGGGTCACGAAGAGTCGGACACGACTAAATGACTAAACAATATAAAAGGAGCAGGGGGGAGGAGGGATGAAAGAAACGGACAGTTTGCGGGTAGACATGAGATACAGGGATGCTGTCGGTGATGGAATCTGGGCCCTTCTGCATGTAAAGGCAAATGGTCTGTCTCTGAACTACAACACCCCTCACCCGGTCTGCCCATCTGTTCTGCCGCCCGGCAGCTGGGCCGGCAAGGTGGTCTAGCTACCCTGTGAATTAGGGTGTGGTTTGTGGCAGATGGTCCGGGATCCGGCTGCTTTGCAAATAATAATAATAATAATTTATAATAATTTATTATTTATACCCCGCCCATCTGGCTGGGTCTCCCCAGCCACTCTGGGCGGCTTCCAAAAGAACATTAAAATACAATAATACAAAAATACAATAAACCATCTTTGATGTCATCGTGAAATGATGGGTGGGTGACCGGGTCTTCCGGCCGCTGCCCGTCAAGGCAGATTTGAATCCAGGAGCCAGGATCATGACAGAGAGCTTTGCTCTTTTCCCATGTTTGCCTTTCACCCTGTTGCATTCACCAGCAGTGTACACAGGGTGGTGCTTCGCTTTTATTCTTCTTCTTGTTGACCCAACAGTCTACGCCTAGCAAACAGATGGAGACAGGAAAAGGGAGAAGGAAATGAAGCAACCTAGCAGCCAGAAATGGAATCGGGGACTTCCAAGACTCCTGATAGAGGGTGCGGATTCTCTGGGTGCCTGGCCCAATGGCAATCTTACTGACTGGGCTCCAAAAAGCTTGCTTGCTTGCGTGTTTATTTATTTATTAATTATATTTGCATCTCACTTTTCTTCCTTGGAGCTCAAGGTGTCACACACAGTTATTCCTCCCCCCCTCCATTTTATCTGAGGCAGGTTATTTTGTCCTCACAACAGCCCTGTGAGGTAGGTCCAACTGAGAGACAGTGAACTTCATGGCTGGGTGGGGACCTGAATCCTGGCCTCCCGGGACCTAGCCTGACAATATAACCACTACACCACGCTGTCTCTCCTGAGGGGCTCCCAAGTGGTCCTGCATGCACCTAGTGGTTTGTTGACTCTCTTTCTGTGAAGCACAATGTCATCCTCCCAGTGCCACATTGCAAATACCTAGCAGTGTGGGGACTTGTGACCATCGGGACTGGGGGGTGGGGGTGGAATTCAGGGAGTCCAACAGTAGGTGGCTGTCCAACATGATAAGCCAGAGGTTGGCAACCCGTGACCTTCCTGGTGTCATTAGAAGTCCTATCGGCTTCAAACAGCTTGACGTATGACTAGGGACGATAGTGGCGTCCGCCCTGTGGAAAGCCCTCCCATCCGATGTCAAGGAAATAAACAGCTATCTGACTTTTAGAAGACATCTGAAGGCAGACAAGTTTAGGGAAGTTTTTAATGTTTGATCTTTTATCGCTATGATGATGATGATGATGGGAGCTGCCCAGAGTGGCTGGGGAAACCCAGCCAGATGGACGAGGTATAAATAAATTGTTGTTGTTGTTGTTGTATCGACCATAACATCCTTCTGGACCGTCTAGAGGGTTTGGGAGCTGGGGGCACTGTTATACAGTGGTTCCACTCCTTCCTCCTGGGCCGTGTTCAGAAAGTGGTGGTGGGGGATGAGTGTTCAGACCCCTGGGCTCTCACTTGTGGGGTACCTCAGGGTTCCGTCCTCTCCCCCATGCTTTTTAACATCTATATGCAGCCGCTGGGAGAGATCATCAGGGGGTTTGGACTGGGTGTTCATCAGTATGCGGATGATACCCAGCTCTACCTCTCTTTCAAATCAGAACAGTGAAGGCGGTGAAGGTCCTGTGTGAGTGTCTGGAGGCGGTTGGAGGATGGATGGCGGCTAACAGATTGAGGTTGAATCCTGACAAGACAGAAGTGCTGTTTTTGGGGGACAGGAGGCGGGCAGGTGTGGAGGACTCCCTGGTCCTGAATGGGGTAACTGTGCCCCTGAAGGACCAGGTGCGCAGCCTGGGAGTCATTTTGGACTCACAGCTGTCCATGGAGGCACAGATTAATTCTGTATCCAGGGCAGCTGTCTACCAGCTCCATCTGGTACGCAGGCTGAGACCCTACCTGCCCGCGGACTGTCTCGCCAGAGTGGTGCAAGCTCTAGTTATCTCCCGCTTGGACTACTGCAATGCGCTCTACGTGGGGCTACCTTTGAAGGTGACCCGGAAACTACAACTAATCCAGAATGCGGCAGCTAGACTGGTGACTGGGAGCGGCCGCCGAGACCACATAACACCGGTCTTGAAAGACCTACACTGGCTCCCAGTACGTTTCCGAGCACAATTCAAAGTGTTGGTGCTGACCTTTAAAGCCCTAAATGGCTTCGGTCCAGTATACCTGAAGGAGCGTCTCCACCCCATTGGTCAGCCCAGACACTGAGGTCCAGTGCCGAGGGCCTTCTGGCGGTTCCCTCGCTGCGTGAAGCCAGGTTGCAGGGAACCAGGCAGAGGGCCTTCTCGGTAGTGGCACCCGCCCTGTGGAATGCCCTCCCTTCAGATGTCAAAGAGAACAACAATTACCAGACCTTTAGAAGACATCTGAAGGCAGCCCTGTTTAGGGAGGCTTTTAGTGTTTTATAGATTATTGTATTTTAATGCTCTGTTGAAAGCCGCCCAGAGTGGCTGGGGAAACCCAGCCAGATGGGCGGGGTATAAATAATAAATTATTATTGTTGTTGTTGTTTACCTATCATCCCTGGCCCTTGGCCATGCTTGCTGGGGGTTGATGGGAGTGTGCATGGAGGACCTGGGCTGCCCAGATGGCAATAACCCCCTCTCAGCCTCACTGAGGTGGTCCGAAGGAAAGCAGAACAAGACGTTTTGTTGCAGGAGTTGCCGGAAGTAGACATACAAGGCGCCATCCAACCGCCTTAGGGATGCCACTCTGGATTTGTATAGGACTTACTCCTTAGCCTTTTCTTCTCCTGAAGTCCCGCAAGGCAGTAAGTGGGAATGAGAGAAAGTTCAGAGAGAAAGTTCAGAATCGGGGGCCCTTTGACTCGTTCTTTTAGCTCTGGAGAGCTGTGCTGACTCACACAACTTGTGAGGTTTTTCCAGCTGCTTGCGCCCGGCGCACTTGCCTCCTTTTGAGTAAGTCAGGTTTCAGAAAGTAGACATTGCCCACAGTAAGCAAATAAAAGGCGCATGCCTCAAGTTAGGTTATCACGCCCTACCGAAAGCAGAGTGACTCCACTTTCTCCTATGAGGCAACAAGTTCCAGCTTCCATCTAGACAGGGTGAAGTCTCAAATTCCAGGCTGAGCAGTCCCCCCCCCCCCAGGCCACAGAGCCCTTGCCTCCCCCCCCCAACTTTAGGGAGGTACTCTTCTCTTTAAATCATAGTCATTATTTCTAAATGTGCCTCTGAACATAACACTTAAAATACGTGCATTTTGTGCAGATCCACGACACCCTTTTTGGCATTGCAGAAGGGGACGCCTCTACGTTTGCCCCAGCCAAGGGGAATAATCATTCTCTCTCTCTCTTTCCCAGTGGCAAAGCACTTTCAGTCTGTGGACAGTCTATGGCAGCTTTGGGGGAGGATATGCTTTGCGTGCAGAAGATCCCAGGTTCAATCTCTGGGATCTCCAAATAGGGCTGGCATTGCCCCCTGCCTGAACCCTGGAGAGCCTCTGCCAGTCAGCTTGACGGATGGGTCTTCTCCCTTGGCAAAAGGCAGCACCCTCTGTCCCTGTGCCCTTCGGCGTCTTTTATGTTTTGTCGACAAACCATGTGTGCCAACGCGTGTGACATCTGGCAGCGGGTGCAGCTTGGGAGAGGCGATCGTGATGTCAGGACTGCAATCAGGCGTAGGTCAGCACTGAAACAATAAATCGCCCAAGGCCAGTGAAGTTAACTCTTTATCGAAGGAAACAAACCATAGTTCAGGCCTAGTGGTCTCAGCAATTCTTTCCAAGAGGTCTGTTGTGAGGCTGTTGTGAAGACTGAAGGTTCCCACCTCCCCCCAGCTCCCCAAGTCTTTTTCCCAAGTGATCTGAGGCTCCATCGTCTTGTCTCTCATTGCTCTGCCCTCTTCATTCCTCTGCGTGTTCTGGGAGACCAGGGAGGAGGGCAGCTTCTTGCAGCAGGACAGGGAGATTCTCTGGCTTCATCAGCAGCCTGGCTCATCTCTGTCTCCTGGCCTCCCCTCCTCTCCAGCCTCCGCTTCTGCGTCTGAGTCTGGACTGTTCTCTGGCACAGACTCTCCCTGCTCACTAAACCCTGTGGCCCCTTCAGCTTCCGACACCTCCTCTTCCCAGTCTGCTCCCTCTGACCACTCCTCCTCGTACCACCACCAGTCCCCTGCAGGGGTGGAGCTACCTCCTCTGGCACCAAGAGCGGAGTATATCCGGGGGCATGGCTGGTGCCCGTCCCAGGGGGCATGGCACACCGCCTGGGGCATGGCACGCGGCAGGGGATGCGCGGCAAGTGACGCATGTCCCAGGGCGTGCGCAACGAGTGGCGAGCGTCTTGGGACATGCATGGCAAGCATACCGGGGCATGCGGCGAGCGGCCCGGGGAACGGGGGCAGCCGCGATGCCACCCCCCCAGATGTCACCCGGGGTGGGCTGCTCACTCCAACCCCACCTTTGTCTGCCAGTGGTCCCCTGGCCACAAGAGGCAGCCCGCTGACAAGTTCTTCTTGTGTAGAGTTTGGATTTGATATCCCGCTTTATCACTACCTAAAGGAGTCTCAAAGCAGCTCACATTCTCCTTTCCCTCCCTCCCCCACAACAAACACTCTGTGAGGTGAGTGGGGCTGAGAGACTTCAAAGAAGTGTGACTAGCCCAAGGTCACCCAGCAGCTGCATGTGGAGCATAGCTGTCAACCCTCCCTTTTTTGCGGGAAACTCCCTTATTCCAATGCCGTTTCCTGCTGCTATCCCGGATTGTTGATATCCCTTAAATTTCCCGGATTTCAAAGGAAGCAGCTCCTCTCCTTTCCTGCCGGCCAGGGAGGCTCCTCAGCTGCATTGCTCGGCTGCCAATAAGGAGTCTGAGACCGACTGGGGGCGGAGCTTGCATGCCTTGTGCAGCCAGACCCTCACGCCCAACCAGACAGACAGACAGCCTGCCATCTACGCGCTCGCTCTTTTGCTTACCCGTTCGCGCGCTGCCTCTGGAGCACAGGGTGGCGAGGCTACTTGGTGCCATTGCACCGCCCTCGCGGCATCCCTTATTTTCAAATCCGAAAGCTTGAAAAAATCCCTTATTTTCAAATCTGAAAGTTGACAGCTATGATGTGGAGGAGCGGAGACGCAAACCCGGTTCCTCAGTCTACCGCTCTTAACCAGTACACCACACTGGCTCTCGTAGGAAGGGCTCTACGGATCCTGACCCAGCTGCTTTCCTTTCCCTAGCTACAGGAGGCCCATTGGGAAATGCTCCATCGCGGACCCGCCGGGGACTCCTCCAGCTCGCTGGGGCGATCTTGTGCACCACACAGCGCTCGCCGTTTGCCTACATGCGCTATGGGTGCTACTGCGGTTTGGGAGGCACCGGCTACCCCAGGGACAAAGCAGACTGGTGAGTAAGAGACTGGGCAGGTCAAAATATCTGCACCGTTCTGTTCCAGAAATGCATTCTTTTCTGCACATCTATCTAACTCTCATACCTTGGTTGGCGAACGCCTTGCGAGTCAAACGTTTTGGCTCCCGGGTGCCGCAAACCCTGGTTTGCGAATGTTCTTTGGAACCCAAAGGTCCGAAGTGTGCATCAAAGTACATATATTAGTGAGAATAACAGACAAAAATGCAGAGAGTTTAGGGAAATTGCCTGCACAAACGTATACTGCCTGGAAAACTGCATACCAAAAACTGCATTTAAAAAAACTGCATACTGGGGGGGTGGGAATTGTGAGGACTTTGTAAAAGAAAGGTGGTGAAACTAACTTAAAGTTGGAAGAATGAGACACGGAAATTGATGGATTCAGCCATCCCTATTCCAGAGAGAGCAAGCCACCTGCCACATCAGAATGTGCAAACTTGGAAACTGCACCAGATTCCCTGGCTAAGGCCAAAGCACTTTTCCTGTGTTTGGGGGAAATAACCCACATCCTAAGGCAGTTCTAAAATAAAAACCACCGCCCAAAATATAGCCATCTATGTGGGACATATTTTATGACCATCTGGTTGCCGCAATGAAGTTTTTTTGAAAACAAGACCTCCATTGCTTCCCACAATCTTGCAAAATGAGAAGATGCGGCTTTAATAGCTACGCTCGGGGCACAGCTGGAAGGGTGGGGCGCATGTCTCCAGCTGCTTCCACTTCTCCCAGAACCTCTCCCAGCCCCAAATCCGGACTAAAATGTAGGCTAGCAGGTCAGCTTCCTGTTGCTATTGTTTCGAAGGCATGGAGATGGCAAGCTGGTGTTTTGATCCGCCCCCAAAGAAGGCCCTCCTACACAACTCGTATGGCCAGGAGTCAAGAGGAAGGTGACCTTTTCCTAGACTTGGAAGCTCTCCCTTTGCCTTAGAGCTTCGTGGCAGCGGCTGGCTGGCTCCCAGAGAGCTTATGCATAACTAGGAATGGGGAATACGTTGGGTTCAGTTTGCATTTCAAGACGAACCTGTCTAGTTTGCACTTTATGGGAACTGAAATGTGGCCGAAGTCACACTCCTCTGAACGTTGCAATGCAGGAATGAATGTGTTGTCTCTTCGGTTGTTGATACAGTACATGCCGACAGGGAATGCCTTGCCTTAACTGTATGTGCAATGCATCTACACATGCAAGTTGCCCTGAGAGCCGTTGTGGCCGCAGGGCATTGTGCAAATGCTCTAAAAACAAAGCCATCACCCACCCTCTCTTCTGGGGCCGGCAGGTGCTGCTTCCAGCATGACTGCTGCTACGGGGAAGCCGAGAAGGAGGGCTGCTCCCCCAAGTTGCAGAAGTACACCTGGGAGTGCAAGAACAACTCGGCAAAGTGTGGTGAGTGGATATTCCTCTCGCGGGGAGGAGCTTTGCTGCCTTGACGGCAGCTGCATCCGGCAACCTCCCCTCCTGCCCTCTCTTAAAGGTAAAGGGACCCCTGACCATTAGGTCCAGTCACGGACGACTCTGGGGTTGCGGTGCTCATCTCGCTTTACTGGCCGAGGGAGCCGGCGTACAGCTTCCGGGTCATGTGGCCAGCAGGACTAAGCCGCTTCTGGCAAACCAGAGCAGCGCACGGAAACGCCGTTTACCTTCCCACCGGAGTGGTACCTATTTATCTACTTGCACTTTGACATGCTTTCGAACTGCTAGGTTGGCAGGAGCAGGGACCGAGCAATGGGAGCTCACCCCGTTGCGGGGATTCGAACCGCCGACCTTCTGATCGGCAAGCCCTAGGCTCTGTGGTTTAACCCACAGCGCCACCCGCGTCCCTTATGCCCTCTCTTAGGGATGCACTTTTAAGAGACTCATTTTCCATTTCTTCTCAGAACCAAGGGCAAAGACTGCCCACTTGAAACTGCCCGATAAGCTACTCCAAGCAGGCATGGAGTTGGGTAGAGTTGGCAGGGCACCCATGCTGCAGCTGGATTGCTGGAGCCGACCCTGGCCTCCTTCGGCTTCTCCAACAGCTGGTCCCACTGGCATGGACATTGGCAGCATTGCAGCCACCAACTGCCCCCTTCATTCAGCCTGGTGGGCATATCTGCTAGTAGCATCAGCAGCCCTCTTTGGCTAGGAGCTGAATGCAATGCTCGGTATCCTGACACCAAGCCCTGCACTGCAGGGAAAACAACACAGCCCTGATCCGGCTTGGATTCTTTAGCTGTGATTCCTGCATTGCATGGGGTTGGACTAGATGCCCCCTTGTGGCCCCTTCCAACGCTACAGTTCTGTGATTCTAAGGCCCAGGAGATATTCTAGCTGTAAGCAAGGAATTTCAGATGTCCATGTCAGATTAAGCAGGTGTGGGGAACCTTTGGCCCTCCAGATGCTGCTGAACTACAACTCGGACCTTGGGGATGTCGTGGGATAGTTCAGTAAATATGCAGATCTTGTGTGAAAAATAGCAAATTCCATGCTAGGGTTCATTAGGAAAGGAATTTATCACCATGCTGTTATACAAATCTAGGGGACAGCAGCATTTGGAGTACAGTTTTGGTCGCCTCGCCTCAAAAAGGATATGGAAAAGGTTCAGAAAAGGAATGTTCCAATGGGATGGAGGGGCTTCCCCTGTGAGGAAAGATGGCAGCTTAGAGGAAAGGCAAGTAAGAGGCGACATGATAGAATTTTTTAGGATTACGCATGGCATGGAGAAAGTGGATAGAAACTTTTCTCCCGCTTTCGTAACACTGGAACTTGTGGACATCTGTCAAAGCTGAATGTTGGAAGATTCAGGATAGATTAAAGAAAGGACCTATTCACCCACTGCATGGTTAAACTGTGGAACTCGCTCCCACAGGAGGCAGTGATGCCCACCAACTTAGATGACTTAAAAAGAGGATTAGCCAAATTCAGGGAGCAGAGGGCTGTTGATGGCTGCTAGATGGGAACTGGGAGTCTAGGGCAGTAGGTTAAGGGAGGCTGCTCTACCCACTTACAGTGGGACTTACTTCTGAGCAACCACACATAGGATGTGCTTCATCCTATTAGTGTGACATTCCTAAAGACACTGGCCCTCCCAAGACCCTGGGCATCCAGTTTTATTCCAAATATTTAGTATCTAAGTAAGTATTTCATTCCCTCTCGTCCTACTGAAGGCCAGAAAAATCTGGCGCATTCTGGAACCCATTTCGCAATGCCCCGAATGACGGTTGATTCCTGACCTCCCTTTTTCTTTTCACAGACGATATAGAAGACAAGTGCCAAAAAATGGCTTGCGAATGCGACCGTGAAGCAGCCAAGTGTCTGGCGAGAGCCCCCTACAATTCCAAGTATTTGTTCTGGCCGGATACTTTATGTGGGTCGTTCAACCCTCAATGTGAAGACGATTAAGAAAGGGCGTCACTTGGGCCAGACTTCGCGGACACGGGACGTTCCCTTCCTAGAGTCACTTCTCAAAAACAAATCAAAGCGGCTCTAGATTTCACCCAGCTTTGGGTGGGTGTTGTCTAGACAAACACACCAACTTCCAAATAATTTCAGCCATTCTTCAAACAGGAAATGTTTCCCCAAACAGAAGAGGGATAACATACTCCAACCCAGCTCATTGGCCCAAGTGACACAAGGCCACCTACCTAACCTCGGTACATCTCATTTCAATTCAGTATGTGATATTCTCCTCTTGGTTTATAAGTCTGAAGTGTCGTCCAGAAAGGACGCAGCCCCCAGAGTAACCATTTCCTTATCTTATATACCCCAGGCAAACGTTTGCTTGACCGTGAAACCTCAGGCCAGCCTACCTCACAGGGCTGTTGTGAAGGGAAGAAGGGGGGAGAGGGAGAAGAACAACAGTGTTTGGTAAAAATGTAATACTAATAATAAATAATAGAAAAAAAATCTTCCGTTTTAATTCTTAAAAATGTTCATATGCAAATCTGAAGGTCATATCATTACAAACGCAGAGTCAAGTTTAATTTATAGGGGCACATCATTTAAAATAAAGCTAATCTTGGTATTGGCATACATTTAACAAGTGGCAACAGGAGGCGTTCATCTACGTACAGGAAAAAAGCCCACCGTCTCACAATCAAGTGGTATTTACGTGCAGAACACCTTTCCCCTGCATTTTTCCAAAAAAAATAAAAATGTGAGCAGTTGGCAAGTAGATCTAATAAATCAATACAGCAACAGAAATTACTTCAAATTCACAAACACGACCAGAGCTGTGTGTATAAGGAAAAGGGGGCCGAGTCAGCATCTGAGCCATATACAGCTGCTTAACGTGTAAATGCAGGACTCGTTTTGCACGGAAAAGGAGCCTGGCTGCTCCGATTTCTCATCAGGCTTCTTGTGCCGCACGGCCGGATACAGAGAGTGGCACGCAAAAGTTGGCGCTTCGATTAGTCCAAAAGCAAACGTTCTGAATATAGGGAAACTAATTGTTCCTTCTCCTCGAGGAAAAGCAGAAAAGCACCTCCCTTCATTCGTTGCCCCCGTCACAGCTTTGAAAAGGAAGACTTGCTGCAAAAGGAGGTGTGGCATTAAAAAAAAAAAAATCACAAGTTTTGTCACTGTGAGAAGAAAATTAAATTGCCTTTTTTGGGGGGCCAGCTCCCTGCCACCAGATGGTTCAGGACTGCACAGCACAGTGCCGGTCCCAGAACACGCCATCAAAGCACTTGAGTTTCCAAGCGACGGATTTCTTTCACCACAAGATCAATGTTTATAATGGGGTTAAAGTACAAAGCCCAGTAGAATAGGCAGTTGCAAACAAACTGAGGAATAACTGGCCAGAAAATAGCCATGAGGAGTCCCTGGGTGGACACTTTCCAGAAATGGCCCCACATCCGGTGAGGAATTGTCCTAGATGGGGAGGGAAAAGAGCAGATTAGAGCCCTAGATCTCATTTCCGAGGAACCTTTGGAACTCTGGCAGATGCCGCCCGAAAAACACCGTTGTGCAACACACAACAGTCCAGGGAAAGCAAATGCGTTCAATCGTTTACAGGAAAACACCAACCTGATAGTTTTAAGGAGAGGTTTAAACAAGCTCAAAAAAGTAACTAAGAGAAAGGAGGGAGGGGAGAACCAAAAAGGGTGGTGGTCCTCCGGCATGTACAGGTGAAACTCAAAAAATTAGAATATCGTGGAAAGGGTCATTTCTTTCAGTAATTCAACTTAAAAGGTGAAACTAATATATGAGATAGACTCATGACATGCCAAGCGAGATATGTCAAGCCTTTGTTTGTTATAATTGTGATTATTATGGCGTACAGCTGATGAGAACCCCAACTGAACAATTTCAGCTTTGGGGTTTTCATCAGCTGTACGCCATAATCATCACAATTATAACAAACAAAGGCTTGACATATCTCGCTTTGCATGTCATGAGTCTATCTCATATATTAAAGTCCAGTAGCTAATGAAAACAGTTGCTTACATAAATGGACTTTTCCACGATATTCTATTTTTTCAAGTTTCACCTGTACAGGAAATGTGTAGTTCACGACACTCCTTTTCGTTTCAAATGAAGGTTGCTTATCTGGAGCACTGTAAGTCACATGCTTTTCCCTCGTTTGCTCATAAATGAGACGTCAAGTTTACCTTGGGGACTTTCTGATATCCAAAAATAAAAGATCCCTGGCACACCATTGCACGGCTAGCTTTTCCTCCACTGAGCAGGAAGAAGCTGAGTCACAGCTGGGAGATGGAAAAGGAGGAACCTCTCTATTCAGTGCAGGTTCTCTCTTTGATTTCCGCAAAAAGACGGTGAGAAAAAGAGAGAGAGAAACATTAAATAAAAAAAATTCCTTCCAGTAGCACCTTAGAGACCAACTAAGTTTGTTCTTGGTATGAGCTTTCGTGTGCATGCACACTTCTTCAGATACACTGAAACAGAAGTCACCAGACCCTTATATATAGTGAGTATATAGTGGGTATTACTCAGATGGGTGATTTGCTGATAGGTGTGGTAAAGCATAAATGGACATAAATCTGACATCAGGAATCACAAGACAGAGAAACCAGTAGGAGAATACTTCAATCTCCCAGGACATTCTATACAAGATCTCAAAGTAGCTGTCTTATTACAAAAGAATTTCAGAAATAGACTGGAAAGAGAAGTTGCTGAATTGCAACTTATTACCCAACTTAAAACCAAGGAGAGACCTGGTCTGAATAGAGACATTGGATTCTTATCTCATTATACATGATAAAGCTATTTTTAGCCATCTCACCCCTTGCTTTTTCCTGTAAGACCAATTGCAGTCGTTAACAGTCGTCGACAGGTTCACCACACCAATCAGCCAATCACCCATTTGAGTAATACCCCTCCCCACCCTCTGTTTCAGTGTATCTGAAGAAGTGTGCATGCACATGAAAGCTCATACCAAGAACAAACTTAGTTGGTCTCTAAGGTGCTACTGGAAGGAATTTTTTTATTTTGTTTTGACTACGGCAGACCAACATGGCTACCTACCTGTAACAGAAACATTAAAGGGATTTTACAAGTACAAAAACAGGGTTGCTAATTCTGGAAGGTAGGAGGGTCCGAGAGGGACTCACTTCAGCTCCCGTCTTGACCACAGCCTCCAAAAGGAGAAGAGCTCCAGCACAGAGAGCAGCATAGCGTTGACGATGATGAAGCGGGACGTCCAGTAGTGCACCTCTAACCAGTCCCAAGCAAACTCAGCTATTAGCTGGTAGGGCAGGAAAGAGTATTTCACGAAGAATTCCCGCCACTGTTTCCAAGCAGGCTCCTTCAGGTCCTGAGAGAGAGACAGAAAACGTCCAGGAAAAAACAGGCCGGCACCACACCAAATTATCCCTGGTTCAAATGTTGCCATCGGAACCTAGTTCTTGCTACTGGCAACGTTTATTGACCACTTTTCTTTTGAAAGCAAATAAAAATATTTCTGCCCAGAAGTGGCTTAGGATCTGTGTGTGTGTGTGTGTGTTCACTTTTAGCCCAAAGTGAAGCCATTTCAGATGGACAGCAGGCTAGGAAAAACATGGCCGTCAACACTGGGGATACCGGCGTGGCTCTTAAACATGACGATGCTGGTAATCTTGGCAGGAAGCATTTTCTCATCTCAGTGTTTAATGCTACTGTGGGGTTTAAGAGTCTGTACTAGGATTTCCCGGGAAGATTTCTGGCAGTTCAATCACTGGAGCGAGCACATTTTGTCCATACTGGATATATGCCACCTTTGGAAAACCGTACTTTAAGCAAGCATAACATGAAGGAAAGGCACCCTGTATCGCTGCAAATATCTTTAAAGGTAAAGGACCCATGACAGTTAAGTCCAGTTGCAGACGACTCTGGGGTTGCGGCGCTCATCTCGCTTTACAGGCCGAGGGAGCCGGCGTACAGCTTCCGGGTCATGCGGCCAGCATGACCAAGCTGCTTCTGGCAAAACTAGAGCAGCGCACGGAAACGCCGTTTACCTTCCCACCAGAGCGGTACCTATTTATCTACTTGCACTTTTTGGCGTGCTTTCAAACTGCTAGGTGGGCAGGAACTGGGACAGAGCAACGGGAGCTCACCCTGTTGTGGGGATTCGAACCGCCGACCTTCTGATCGGCAAGCCCAAGAGGCTCAGTGGTTTAGACCACAGCGCCACCCGCATCCCTCATATCTTTATGTGGTGGCAATTAAGGTATTTGGCGTCTGCAGAGGAACACGGGAATTTGCTTCACACTAAAGCCCTGCCTGCACCATACATTCAAAGCACTTTAAACAGTCTTGGCTTCCCCCAAAGAATCCTGGGAAGTCTAGTCTGTTAAGGGGGCTGAGAGTTGTAAGAGACACCTGCTCCCTTCATAGAGATATGGTTCTAAAGAGTGATTTAGCAATCAATCCCGATGTGTAGAGATATCCCACGTTTTCTACCAGTGATAAACAGTATTTTTAGTTATTTTTTTCTCTATACAGTTGTACTTTGGAAGTCGAACGGAATCCGTTCCGGAAGTCCGTTCGACTTCCTAAACGTTCAGAAACCAAAGCGCGGCTTCTGATTGGCTGCAGGAGCTTCCTGCAGCCAATCGGTAGCCACGGAAGCCGCACTGGACGTTCGGCTTCCGAAAATCATTCAAAAACCGGAACACTCATTTCCGGGTTTCGATCGTTCGGGAGCCGATTTGTTTGGGAGGCAAGGCGTTTGAGATCCAAGGTACGACTGTAATTGTGTTTTGTAAGAATCATGAGTATTCTATTTTGTAGTTTTTATTATTATTATTATTATTATTGATATATTTCTCTTTATTATCATTTATAAATGTGTTTGGATTCTAGATCTGAATGTGTTAAAAACCTTCAAAAAATTGTTAAATAAAATGAAATGCAAAAGCCCTTGGGCTTGCTGCCCCCATGATGTTTGCCCCCTTTTTCGCTCCTGGGGCCATTTCTCACAGAGCTTTTAGCGAGGGACGCTGATCTGCAACCTCAAAGCATTCTGTACTGCTGCCCCCACATAACCCCTTCCCATTTTTCTGGTGTTCGGGAGGGGGGGCATGTTCCCAAGGCGGACGTCCCCCGCTCTTACTTACTAGCAGCTTTGCGAGAATGTCCTCCAGCTCCTCCTCCTGCACAGGACAGATGGTGTGGAGGAAGGGGAGGAAGACGTCCGTGTAATCGAAGAGGTACAAGTAGAGCATGGTGAGCCGAGGGGAGCTCTTCAAGGCGTACAACAGGAACAGCGACTTCCCGGGATGCACCGCCTGGAATGCGAGGAAACGGAGAGAAACGGGGGGAGAGTCAGCCGTTATGCACGAGGAAGAGCAAACGGAAGCAAGGGAGAGGGCAAAAGGGCTTCTGTGAAATGCATCTTTGTCTCACCAACCTCTTCACCCTCCAGGCGTGTAACATAAGATCATGTTAAATAAGGTTCACATGAACCCTGCCTAACTGGGGTAGAGGCTCTATCTTCTTCTGTTCTGACGCTTCAGAGATCAGAGGCGCCGCTATAGATAGCAGAATGAGAGATCGCTGCCCCCACCCGACACCCCGGGGCAATCCTGCTCCCTCACTGCTCAGCCCTAATTCTAGATCACCAATAAACCAGTTAAAAAGAACAGGTCCCAATACCAACCCCTCCATTTCCCACATCCCACCACTGAGAAAACTGTCCATTTATTAATACAGTCGTACCTTGGAAGTCGAATGGAATCCGTTCCAGAAGTCTGTTCGACTTCTAGAACATTTGGAAACCAAAGCGCGGCTTCCGATTGGCTGCAGGAAGCTCCTGCAGCCAATCGGAAGCCACGGAAGTCCTGTTGGACGTTCGGGTTCCAAAGAACGTTTGCAAACCGGAACAATCACTTCCAGGTTTGCGGCGTTCGGGAGCCAAAACGTCTGAGTACCAAGGCATTTGGGATCCAAGGTACGACTGATTCTATTCCTAAGTAGGCACTTGGGTGACACAGGCTGAAGACAGGATGGGGACCAGACTCAGAGCAGGGCTGGGTCGCAGCAGGGATGCCGAGGATCAAAACACCACAGGGACAGAAGAGTGATTTGGCGCAGGGGTTAAAGGTCTAAGGCCACTGGAGGCGGGACTTCCTGTAACATCCTCTCACCTTGTACTCCCAAAGGTTCTGCGGTGGTTTGACCCCCAGCATCTTCACGCGTTCCAGTTCCATCATAATGGCCTTCCTGTGGCCACTGTTCTCTACATTGTAAGGAGCCTTTGAGAAGTCCTCGTCCGTGAGCGTTAGAAGGAGCCTGCAAGACCAGGAGTTACCGTTACACGAAGGAAACGCCCTCTGCCCTGCTCCAAATCGCACTGAACTACCAAGCCGAATATCACCATCAAGACAAGACGGGTCTGTGGATATTTGCACTGAGAGCAAAGCGCATCTGCCTACTCTAGAATTTTAGACATGGTTCCTAGCAAGAGGACTAACAGGGAACTATTGCTAACAGCCACGCTACAGATTAAAAACTTACTTTGAACACAACAAGACTTTATTTTTTGTTTTGCCCCTGTGTTCACATCACCTGAGGAACACAAAACCTTTGATAAGCAAGGCACCAGGTACAATGCAGTTTCTCTCTCAATAATCTCAGAGCATCACCAAAGGGATCTTCCTCACCTCCCATTAACACGCTCAAGTAAAAACCTCTCCTTGTAGAGGGAAGTCCAGGGTCCCAGCTGCCCCAGCCAGTGTACCACCTCCCCAGCAGTCCATTTTGCAACCGGTTTGTGGACGAGGAGGTCATCTTCCAACTCCCGGCTGCTCCAGTGATAGCCGAGCAAAACTACCTAGAAAGCAATGAAGAGGGTCCATGAATGTTTAATACAAGAGCAAAGCACCCAGCAGGGCCCAGAAGATAGTGCTGGACTTGATTGATTGATTGATTTTAATTATATCCCACTTTTCCACGATGAGATGTGCCCAAAACAGCTTGCAACAAACATTCAAAAGCATCAAAATAGAGAACACTAGAAATACAAATATTCTAAATACGGAACATGCAAGTGAATTCAAAATTACAAAAATCAACAATTTAGCAAACAGAATAATTTCAATATTACAAAAAAAACCCCACCCAATGTAGGCTTAAGTACAGTCGTACCTTGGTTCTCGAACACCTTGGTACTCCTATGTTTTGGCTCCCGAATGCTGCAAACCCGGTTTTCCGGTTTGCAAACCTTTTTCGGAAGCTGAAAGTCCGACGTGGCTTTCACTTGACTGCAGGGAGCTCCTGCAGCCAATCGGAAGCTGCGCCTTGGTTTTCAAATGGTTTCGGGAGTCGAACGGACTCCTGGAACGGATTAAGTTCGAGAACCAAGGTAAAGGTAAAGGGACCCATGACCATTAGGTCCAGTCGTGTCCGACTCTGGGGTTGTGGCGCTCATCTCGCTTTATTGGTCGAAGGAGCCGGTATACAGCTTCCAGGTCATGTGGCCAGCATGACTAAGCCGCTTCTGGCGAACCAGAGCAGCGCACGGAAACGCTGTTTACCTTCCCGCCGGAGTGGTACCTATTTATCTACTTGCACTTTGACGTGCTTTCGAACTGCTGGGTTGGCAGGAACAGGGACCGAGCAATGGGAGCTCACCCCGTTGCGGGGATTCGAACCGCCGACCTTCTGATCAGCAAGCCCTAGGCTTAGTGGCCACCTGGGTCCCCAGGTACAACTGTACATAAATAGAAAGCAAAAATGAACATTCACCAACAGTAAAGTTTCTGGTGCTGGCATTCTAAGGAGCCTGGTTTAAATACAGCTTGGAGGGGGAGATGACATACAGCTGGAAAGCCTGATAGCCAAGGACTCATTGAGTGACTCTGGGACAGGAACACCCTCCCATAACAGCACACCCTATGGGGCTGCTGAGATGATGATGGAACTCTGCACGGTGGAAGCGCTAGGGAATAAATTATGGGAGCCCTGCAGCTGAACTGAGCACTAGGCTTCATGCACCATGTCAAACATTACTCTTCCCTCTGGGTACCTTTCCACTTTCTAGTCTCCAGCATGTTCTTTGGGGACGTCAACCTGTAGGAGGGGAAAAGAGGTGGAGACCTACCTTCCCCCTGGTGGCCGCAGCCAAATGCCAGGCATCCCAGCTACTGCAGAGAAGGAAGGGCCAAAGCTCAGTGCGTAGGGTATCTGCATTGTATCTAGAAGGTACCTGGTCCAATTCCCGGGGTCTCCAAATAGAGCTAGAAATGTCCCCAGTCTGAAACCCTGGAGATTCACGGCTAATCAGTGTAGACAATACTGAGCTGCATGGATCAATGGTCTGACTCAATATAAGGCAACTTCCAAAGGCAGACAAAAACTGAATCGGGCAGCCACGAACCTCTATAGGCTTCCCTTCACCTTTTCTGCTCAAGGGAACTAAGATGGAGGGCAATAGGATGGCCTTTGAAATTTCTCTGAAGGGGCCCATTAGGTCAGGAGACTTGTTAAGTTTTCTGCAAGTATATACATTCAGCTCTTCAAAAACCCATCCTCAGCAAAGCCCTTTAGACAGAGCTGTTCCGCCTGGCCTTTGGCTTGGAATCAACTTGATCCCCTCCCCCTCTTTCCTTATGTGATGGAACTCCTATTTGGGGACTTCCCTGGCATTTTTCTGGCCCATGTAGGACCAGTCTGGATAGTTGGCCTTGATGAAGATTTGACGGTTTCTTCCCCAAATAGATTTGAGTTTCTACTGAAATGAGGCTGCACTTTAATGTTGTATTTTAATCTTGTTTTTAAGTTGTATTTTAATCAATTGTTTTTATACTTGGTGTTAGCCGCCCTGAGCCCGGTCCTGGCTGGGGAGGGTGGGGTATAAATAAAATTTATTATTGTTGTTGTTGTTGTTGTTGTTGTTGTTGTTGTTGTTGTTATTGTTATTTCCCACCAGTACAGGGCTTTTTAAAGGGGGAGACTTACAGCCACGCAAGTTAGTGCTGTCAGCACGCCGGAGAAAAACCCCCCTCCTCGAGGATTAATTCGCCCCGCCGTTGGAGTTGCAGAGGTCTGATCGCTCCCGTATTTCTGAAAGGCGGCGAGGCTGAGGGACGCGTCGCTGTTCTGCTGGATGTCGTCCTTCCGCTGCTCGATAGCGTCTGGAAACAGTTTTTCGATTGCATCCCTGGAAAAAGAGAGTGTTACTTTGCAAGACTTCTTCCTGCAGTTTGCGGCCAGTCCGTATGGGGCCTTCTCCTCTGCACTAAGGCGGGGGCAAGTGGCTGGAGTGCTGGACTGGGGAGACCTGGGTCCAGCTCATCGGTCGTGAAGATCGCTAGCTGTCCTCGGGCCAACCGTACTCTCTTCTCAGCCTGGCCTACCTTACAGGACAGATAAATGAGCTACCATGAGCTCCGTGGAGGATGAGTTAGGTACAAACAGGTGATAACAGTAAGTCCTGGCCAGAGGCGGAGGAAGGTCAGGTGGTACCTGGTGCAAAGATTTCTTGTCACCCCCCCACACACACATTGATTTATTTATTTTTGCCTGCAAAAATGGTTTTACGTTATTTCATATTTTCTTACAAAGGAATAATAATAAGTAAAAATAAACTTTTATTTATATCCCGCCCTCCCCGGCCTAAGTCAGGCTCAGGGCCGCTAACATCAGATACATAACATTGATATAAAATCAAACAATAATTAAATTACCTCCTAAAAACATGTCAAAATCAAATTAAAGTCTAATTAGATGGCTTTCCGCAGGGTTAGGGTTGGGAACAGTAAGTGCTGTTGAAATTTCAGCCTTCACGACATAGGAAAACAGCCAAGTAAACAGCTATTTTCGTGGAGGAGGGTCAAGATATTAACTGATATGCATGAAATTTCATATGTAGCTATATAATCCCTAGTGTAGTAAGATAAGACCTTTGGAGCAGGCATTTTAAAAAACAAACAAACCAGTTTTTTATGAACCACCCTAGTAGGGCAGTAATTGTTCCTTGATAATTTGTCACCCCCTCCATGATGGAACCTGGGGCAGACACACAACCCGACCGCCGCCCACTTCCTACGCCCCTGGTCCTGGCTAAACCCTTTCAACCGGGGTGGGGGGTGGAATCTTTTACAACCACATTATCTCACAGACAGGCTTCCCAGGGTGCCAGTGGTGGGCGGAGCTAGAAGCAGAAGGGGGAGGTGCAACTGATGTGAGTCTCACCTGCAGATGGGAGGCTGCATTCCAGCTATACAAAAGACACACACACACACACACCAACCTCTGTTCAGGGAAGCAAGAGGTACCATCACCTTTCAAGGACACATTCTAGCAACACAAAAATGTCTCAAAGAGGGCACAGGGTGTGATGTGGGGAAGAGGCATGGAGGAGCACATCTGGCCTTTAGCCTGCAACTCCCCCTCCAGTGGTTTGAACTGAAACAGCCGTGGAGACCACCAAGCGAGCTCTACAGTGGTCTTTCTACCCCAGGGAAGACTCATGCAATACTGAAATGCCGAGACTGACAGCGGAGGGCATTTAGAGGATCTAAGAAGTCAGCCTTTCCCAAACCATGGCATTAAGAACAGCAAAAGTAGAGAAGAGGGGGAAATGAGTTTAGTAATTTTTAAAAAATATATATTTTTACAAGTTGTGTGTCTTTGTTTCTCAATTTGACCCTTTTACATGGTTTTGTATGTATTGTCGCATTTATGCACTGTGACTTGTTGTTTTTACTAATTATAGTTTAGCAAATATTTATTGTAATTGTTAGGAGTGAATTTCTATCCAATGATTGTTTGCTGACATTTAATTTAATCGTGTACAGTGGTACCTTGGGTTACAGACGCTTCAGGTTACAGACTCCGCTAACCCAGAAATAGTACCTTGGGTTAAGAACTTTGCTTCAGGATGAGAACAGAAATCACGCCGCAGCGGCAGTGGGAGGCCCCATTAGCTAAAGTGGTACCTCAGGTTAAAAACAGTTTCAGGTTAAGAACGGACCTCCAGAATGAATTAAGTTCTTAACCCAAGGTACCACTGTACTACGATATTCTAATAGATTATTGAGTATTACTTTAAGTTGTTTATTTTAAAGTCATGTTTTTATTTTTTGCATTGGATCGGATTGTTATAAGATGATCTTTGTTGTTTCTTCAGCTTGCAGATTGCCTTGCGCATAGCAATATATACGTTAAAAGTGAAATGAAAAATGAAATTAAAAGTATGAAAATCGTACGACCAACAGTTCTTACTAAGCAAAGAGGGCAGACTAACATATCTCAACCATTGTATGAAGACCACATATCACAGTCCTCGACTGTGCTAGAATCACCTGAGAAGAATGTTGACTTTGGGGAATCCTTCCCATTTCCCCCTGCATTCTGGACATTCGTTCTTCTTGGAAGACGTCCACCATAATGCCAAGCAATGCCTGCAGAAGCTGTGCCCACAGTTCAAGGTGGTAGGATTGACGAGAATATCATAACAGCAATGGCAAGAGAATTCGCTGACTGATATCCGCCGGCTGACCCCGGGAGAAGCAGCTGTCTGAACTTCCAGCCTCTCCGACGGCCACTTCAAACCCTCCTCCATGTCCTCTTTGTACCTGCAGCAGCCAGCACAACGCCCGCACGTCCCTAGATCTGGAAGCACGCCACAAGCTATGGGAAGAGAGTGAGCCCGTTATGTTTCTCCGTGAACACAATCCAATGTGTAAAGAAAAATGCATCGTTAATGCAACAAGATAGGTGGTGGTTGTTATTATTATTTATTAAATCTGTGTATCACCCTTCATCCGAAGATCAAAGGGTGGTTCACAGCATAAAAATACAAAACGAGAACAGAACACATAATAAAACAAAAAGAAACCAATAACCCCACTCCCACAAGCTCATTTAAAAAGCCATAGACTATTAATCAGCCAAACACCGGGCTGAAGAGGAACGTTTTCATCTGGCACCTAAAGATGCATAGTAAACGTGCCGGGTGAGCCTCCCTGGGGAGAGTGTTCCCCAAAACGGGGAGCCGCTACAGAAAAGGCCGGTCATCATGTTGCCACCCTCTGGACCTCTCGTGGGAGAGGCACACAAAAAAAGGGCTCAGATGATAATTGCACGGTCCAGGTCAGTTCATTAGGGGAGAGGCAGTTCTTGAGCTACTGTGGTATTGAGCTGTTTAAAGCATTACAGGTCAAAAACAGCACTTTGAATTGGGCCCAGAAACTAATTGGCAGCCAATGCAGACAGGCCAGAATCGGTGTAATATGCTCAAATCTTCTTGCCCCGGTTAGCAACCTGGCCGCCAAATTCTGCACCAGCTGAAGCTTCCGAACCATCTTATAATAAATAATAATAATAATAATAATAATAATAATAATAATAATAATAATAATTTATTATTTATACCCCGCCTATCTGGCTGGGTTTCCCCAGCCACTCTGGGCGGCTTCCAACAGAACACTAGAATGCAGTAATCTATTAAACATTAAAAGCCTCCCTAAACAGAGGCAGTGCCACGTATAACACATTGTGGTAATCTAACCTAGAGGTTACCAGAGCACAGACAACAGAGGTTAGGCTATCCCTGTCCAGACAGGGGAGCAGCTGGGCCACCAGCCAAAGCTGTTGGAAGGCACTCCGAACCACTGAGGCCACCTGAGCCTCAAGCAGCAGCCAAGAATCCAGGAGTACTCCCAAGCTACGTACCCGCTCCTTCAGAGGGAGTGCAACCTCCCATCCATCTGGTCTAAAGAACCACCCACTAACAGTGCCTCAGTCTTCTCTGGATTGAGCTTCAATTTCCTAGCTCTCATCCAGTCCATCATTGAGGCAGGACACCAATCCAGCACTTCCGCTGCCTCACCTGCAGACGTAAAGGAGATGCGGAGCAGTGTGTCATCAGCATATTGCTGACAACATACTCCAAAGCTCTGGATGACCCCCACTTAGTGGTTTCATGTAGATGTTAAACAGCATAGGGGATACAATTGAACACTGAGGAACCCCACACCGAAGGATCCACAGGGCCAAAGATCACAGCTGTAATGGGAGAGGCGATGTCTTCCAGTACTAGGTAACTCTGGAAAGGAATGTTGTTGTTACAACAACAAAGGAATTAAGAGTGGCCACAGGCTCTTAATTATCCAATGGAATGAGTTAATAATGACTAGATCCTTTATTAAATTATAATCTCTATAGTGCGGGGGAGGAAGAGGCAATAAAGGAAGATATGTTGACTCTTAGAGGGCTTAATGAGAAAAAAAATCGGAAGAAACTCCGACCAATAGCCAATAGTAAAGCAGTTTCTAGCCATTTAATTATATGCATTTAAAAACATTTTTATCCAAAGTATCATCAGATTATCAAGATTAGCCAACACTAAGATGTCTGAAGAGGCCGGCTTAGGTTTCTCAACTGCCAACAAGGCAGGCCAATATAAATTCCCAGTTGTGCCAATGTTACCTACATTAAGAGTCTACATGCTTTCCTCCTAATGAAATACAGAATCACTCTACGTACCTGTGGTTGAATCCACACCTCACACATCTCTATTCCTACTAAGGAAAATTTCGCTGGTTCTAAAGGAAGAGATAAAACAGGTCGCTCACTTCAGCAAACAAAAAAACCCTCTTCAGCTGCTGTAAAGAATATTAATCAACAAACTGGCAAAAAGTGTCTCTTGCACACTTTGGAACATGCAAGTTAAATCAAATTAAAAAGTTAATACAAATCAAATTAAATCAAATTAAAAAGTTAATACAAATCAAATTAAATCAAATTAAAATCAAATTAAAAAGTTAATACAACTGCATGCCGAGAAAAGTTGCTTATGTCTATATTCTCCTGCAGGAACAGACTCTAATATCCCCTTTAGAAAATGAAGTCAGAAGCCCAGAATCTTTGTTGTGTTTACTACAAATCTGGTTCCTTCCTCCCATGGGCTTTATGTAGAAATGGGAAAGTATATTTTAATGCCATGCTTGTAACACATGGGGGCGTGGCAGAGATAAAAGATGTTGCTTACATGTAGAAGGGTTACACAATCCACACAAACTGTTTGCCAACGGCTACCGCAAAACAAATGCAATCTACCTCTGGATGCCACTTGCTGGGGGGGGACAGCAGAGGGGATGTTGCCTTCAGGCTGTGCGTACTTGAAGGGCCGCTTTTGGAAATGAAATGCACAACTACTGTACACAGGCCTACCTTACTATGAGCTAGCAAGGAAGTCTTTTTGCTCTTCTAGGCCACAGGTGAGGAACCTGTAGCAATCCAGCTGCTGTTGGACTGCAACTCCCATCATCCCTGACCACTGGCCACCCCGGATGGGGCTGATGGGATTTCAAGAGTCCGACAACATCCGGAACCTTCCCTTCCTCTGGATTAGATAGCTCAATCCTGAATAGCAAATGAAGCCTCCATGCACAAGGTCAGTCAAAAGTACCAAATGCTGGGAACAAACAACAGTGGAAGGTTCCACGCCTCCTCCTGAACATCCCAGAAGAATCTGCCAACAATTCTTGGAGGCAGCTTGCTGGGTACATTAGGCACACTTTGGGCTGGCCCGGCAAATTTCGCAGTCTCCACACACATCCTGCCTCATGAAACCTGGGACCTGTAGTTTAAGGGAACTGTAGTTTTGTGAGGGGAAGTTTCTTGTTCGGGGGGTTGCCTTAAACTTATTGTGCGTATGCAGCCCTCCCTTTACAAACTTGTCTGGCACCAACACTGCCGTCGTTCTGGCACGCTTCAAACCTATTTGTTTGCTTAGTTTAAATGCTTTTAAAATTTGGTTTGCCCCCTGCTTGGCTGATTTTTAAAACAGCCTCTTTTTAAAGAGCTCGGTTACTGTTTTAATTGTTTTAAAAGTTGCCACTTATTTTGTGGATGTGTGTTGTGCCTCAACGTGCCCTGCCCTCATATAAGTGCCCTTAGCCTGAGAGGAAACTCTCCACCTGCGCAGGAACATTTAAATCTCTGTGTCGTCTTCCTCTTCCTCCTCCTCGCTGCCTCTGAACTCTCACCCTGCCTGAAGGGGCCCCCCAGAGAGAGGGGGGGCAGAGCTGCAGGAAGAGAGGGAAGCTCACTTCCTCCCCGACACCCTACCTGAGAGTGGGCTGCTTGCTGGCAAATCTCTCACCACCACCACATATTTTTTATTATTATTATTATTATTATTATTATTATTATTATTATTATGTTATCTCCAACATTGTCCTCCTTAAAAGTTAGAATCACAGAATTTTAATGCTGAATCGTAGAGTTCAGGCTGATTTGATTTCAACGGGTCTACTCCGAGTATAACTTACTTCTACACAACCCAGAAACGTTTTATATTATTATTATAATATCATCATCATCATCATCATAATCATTTCTGGGTTCTGCCCATGTAGGCCTTATTCACCGCAGGCCCGTCGAAATGAACCAACCATAGTTCCTCCTGCCCATTACTTTCAACGGGTCTACTCCGAGTAAAACAACCTCTATTGATAACAGCAGCAGAAGCAGCAGCCGCGACGCCGCTTCGGCCTTTCCCTCCCCCGCCCCTTGACCCCTTTGGGGGGGGAAGGAGATCCGGGCCCCTCCGACTCCCTCCTCCTCCTCTTCCTCACCCAGCTTGACAGCGGCGGCATCTCCGTCTCCTCAGCTGAGCCCCACTGGGATCCGCTTCTGGGCGCGCATGCGTGGTGACGCCCGACGCCCCTCTTTGGCTGACGTATCACTTACGCACGGGCTCCTCTTTGTCGCCGAGAGCGCAGCGCCGAACTGTACACAAACTGGAGGGGCGTGGTCGAAATCCCGGAACCAACGGCGGGCACTTCCGGTTCACCTCGGCTGCCATCTTTGACCGACGCGGCTTACTAAAGGTTCCCATCCGCGGCTTGAGCATAGATATGAGGAAGTCCTAGAGCGGCACGTTCCTTTGCCCGCGAGGTCAGATTTCCGGTTTCTTTTTTTCCGCGCCATATTTGAAGTGGGCGAATGCTCCCCAGAGGGAGGGCTCCCTAACTTCCGCGTAGCTTGCGATTGGACAGCAGCTGGGTGGGCGTGTCTCTTACGCAACGCCATAGGCATCCGCTCTTGCTCATTTTCTCGGGGGGCGGGGGAGCATAATGATTTAGGACAGCCCTGCAGTGTAGTCTGGTATGACTTATTTATCGCATTTGTATCTTCCGCTTCTTTCAAGAAACCCAGGGGAAGTTACCTCTCACCTTTCCGTCCCCACAACAATCCTTTGAGGTGGTTTAGATTGAAAGATTGACCCTGCAGGGGACATTGAGGCATAGCTGTCAACCCTCCCTTTTTTTGCGGGGAAACTCCCTTATTCCAATGCCGTTTCCCGCTGCTATCCCGGATTGTTGATATCGCTTAAATTTCCCGGATTTCTAAGGAAGCAGCTCCTCTCCCTCCCTGCCGCCCAGGGAGGCTCCTCAGCTGCGTTGCTCAGCTGCCAATAAGGAGTCTGAGACCGACTGGGGGCGGAGCTTGCATGCCTTGTGCAGCCAGACCCTCATGCCCAACCAGACAGACAGCCTGCCTGCCGTCTACACGCTCGCTCTTTCGCTCACCCGTTCGCGCGCAGCCTCTGGAGCGCAGGGTGATGAGGCTACTTGGTGCCATTGCACCGCCCTTGCGGCATCCCTTATTTTCAAATCCGAAAGTTTGAAAAAATCCCTTATTTTCAAATCCGAAAGTTGACAGCTATGCATTGAGGCTGAGTGGAGATTCGAACCCAGGTCTCCCTGGTCCTAGTCTGGTGGTGTAACTACTACCACCATACTGGCAAGTCATATTACCCCTATACTGCATTGATGGTGCCTCAAGCTCAGAGTGGCTTCTGACACCCTTGCAGTGTAATCCAGTGTTGCTTTCCTCACGTTGCAAGGAAATGAAGCTAAGACTGTGGACTACAACAACCCTGCAGTGCAGCCCACTATTACCCACATTATCATCCCTGGTATGCAGGTGGGGAGCAGAGGGGGGGAGAGAGAGGATTATGACAGCCCTGCAGTGCAGTCTTATTGATCTCCAGGTCACCAATTGGGACAGGGGTTAGACAGGGGCATCGTGCATGGGCTGAGGCTCACAAACCAGTGTCTTGCCTCTGGCTCCAGCAAAAATAAATCCAATTAAATGGTCGTCTCCTCAAACTCCACACTGATGTTGATGCAGCTGAATGTTTTTGCTGTCCTCTTCTTTCATGCAGACACCTTGCACTTTTACCTCTATAGCAGTGTGAAGAGGACAGCGCAAATTAAACACAAGAGGAAACTAGGAAGAAGAAGAAGAGTTTGGATTTGATATCCCGCTTTATCACTCCCCGAAGGAGTCTCCAAGCGGCTAACATTCTCCTTTCCCTTCCTCCCCCACAACAAACACTCTGTGATGTGAGTGGGGCTGAGAGACTTCAAAGAAGTGCATTGTGTCATTCCTGGAGTCCCTAACCTTTTCAGACCTGGGGGCACATTTGGAAATCTAAACATCTGCTGCAAGTACCACAAAATGCCCGCTTCACAGAAGAAAAATAAGTGATGTGCAGGACTTCCCAAACTCAGGAAAAACACACCAACACAAAGATTCCTGCATTGCAGGGGGTTGGACTAGATGACCCTTGTGGTCCCTTCCAATTCTACAATTCTATGAAAACAAATACGACAGCAAAAAAATGAGATTCCCACCTGGCGGGGTTTGATGTTGCCAGCTTTCAGGTAACGTTTGCATACATCTTTGTAATGCAGAGTTGGTCTGCCAACAGGCCTGGTGCCTGAAACCACAGAAAGTGAATGAATGCTTGTGTCTTTTTCATATTTGTGGTGCCACTGCTCATTATTTGTTGAGGCTGTGTCGCACTGGCCTTGCAGTGCCTGAATAAATATCCTGTTCGACAGACCATTGCTGTGTGGATTCTATTGGCCATCCAGGCTTAACCCACGGTATTATTGGGTACTGAACCCCAATATTTCTGCAGCACTAGCAGTCGTGAAGTGAAGAGGTCCAGGCAAGTTAACATTTCTATGGCCTCAGAGCACCTTTCATTCTCTTTGTAGCCCCTGGATAAACGCAAGGTATTGAACCAAGTTTCAGATAGCAAAGGATTGCAACATTCTGAACTGTGCAAAAAAGCCAACTCTGCCCAATTTTGCTACCTGTGGACCAGGTGAGCAGGTTGCTGAAAGCTGGTCCTCATTCCTTGTGCTCAAAGCCATGCATTCCTATTTTCCATCCAAGGGCCAGGTTCCCAAGTGGGCAGACTTCTGGGGGCCACATTCCACTGGTGCTGGGAGGCATTATCTTTGTACAGGAGGCTACATCATCAGCATTTATTAAATTTGTATACCGCCCTTCAGCCATAGAGTCCAACCACACAAAAATTGGAGGTTTCTTCACCTCCACTTTTCCATCCAGTTCAAGCACACCTTCCAGCAAGGCCAAGAAAGGCAATCTGGAGGAAGCTGTGGGGTGGGGCCTGTGTAGGGGGTGGGGCCTGCAGAGAGTCCCAAAGGCAGTGTATGGGGAGGCTTAATGAGCCACATTTAGCCCCCAGACCTGAGGTCCCCCTCCCCTGGATTAGACAGTGGCATTTGCCTCTTTGGAAAGGCAAGCGTCTCTTCCAGATGTCCTGTTTAATGAGTATTCAGCCTGATTTGTTTGTGGGGAGATTAGATGATGCTGCATCAAGCAGCTGTTATCCCCCACTTTCCGGCGAATTGTCCTTTCAACTTTCCTGAGTGGGAAAAATCCACTTTAGGGGTGGGTGGGTGGGTGGAGTTTTGCAAGAGCTTTGAATCAGCCTTATTGACACACTCTGAATTTACTGAATACAGTGGTACCGGTACCTTGGTTGTCAAACTTACGACTCCCGGAACCGTTTGAAAATCATGGCGCGGATTCCGATTGGCTGCAAGAGCTTCCTGCACTCAAGCGGAAGCTGCGGAAGCCGTGTCGGACGTTCAGCTTCCAAAAATGTTCACAAACCAGAACACTTACTTCCGGGATTGCAGAGTTCGGGAGCCGATTTAGTCCCGGGGTGTGTGTGTTGCGCTATCACACAGCCACACCCCCCAAGTGCATGTTTCTGGGTGCTGTGTGAGATCTTTCCCTGAGAAAAGGGGAGAGCAAGGCGCAGGTCACATGACTCACCCAGGAGCCCATCCCAGAAGACACATGTCCTTGTTTTACTTCAGAAAAAGTTGGTAATATGTGTGTGTGTGTGTGAGAGAGAGAGAGAGAGAGAGAGAGAGAATATAAAGACTGAGGGCACAAGGAGATGGGGGTGACAAAGGACGAGATGGTTGGACAGTGTTCTCGAAGCTACCAACATGAGTTTGACCAAACTGCGGGAGGCAGTGGAAGACAGGAGTGCCTGGCGTGCTTTGGTCCATGGGGTCACGAAGAGTCGGACACGACTAAACAACATATGAATGAAATAAGCAGCCAACTTAATGACCAGGCTTCTCCTGATTTCCAGGTCCTGGAAGGAACTCCAAAAACCAAGCCAGGTTCTCCCTCCCCCAAGTAATGTTTCCATGCGGCTGCCAAGCTCTAAAACTAAACTTGGCTTCTTGGGAATGCCAGAGAAGTCTGTGGATCTCATCTATTCTGAGAACAAACTAGGGTCTCTTTTTAGCTTGGTGGGAGGGCCTTGGGCATTTAGAAGCAAAGGAAGGGATCGCAGCAGCCGCTTTCCGAATAGTGTAGTGTTAAGAGAGAGGCTCTTCTACAGACGCTGAACCCTGTCTTCTGCGTTCCCACCTAGAGCATCACCCCAAAGATGTGTGTGGCTCTCGGGATGCTGGGAACACGGAAAATGTTGTCCGTCTTCATGATCCTTGCCGCTGTCTGTTTTCAGGGCACCTTGGTCCAGCAGCCTGGGACAGCGGAGCGAAGGAAGCTATTCTTCGAAAGGTTTAGACGATTGGAAGAGCAGGTGAGGCTGGCATAGATTGTCATTATCCCAAGTTCACCAAATAATGTTCTTGATAGTGAGTCCTGCTGTCTGACCAATATAGATCTGTATCTATTATTCTGGACTCTGGAATGTGTTGACAGTCTAACCTGGGGTGGAAGCAACCTGTTAAACTCATTCGCAAGCTAAAATCCAAATCTGATCATTCAAAATTCCACAAATATTTAATTTGTTCAAGACTTCAAATTAAACCGCGAGAGTTTGCCCCTTATTTATGTACAAGGTTTTGTTACCCATGTTTCCATCTCGTCATAACATTAATTCTAGCTCAGTAACAGTAAAATGGTTGAATTGCACAACGTTTCGAAAAACCAGCTTCTTAATTATTGGTATTCTTGCCTTTTGGACATGTAGATCATGTATCGAGTATTTTTCCATACAAAGTTTGTTTGCTTTTCAAAATTAAGATGCTAGATTTCTTACCAGCCCTTCACAGTAAGTTCCCAGGGCAGGAGACAACAATATAATATACAGTTACGAAAACAGATAAAACAATTACAATTATTAAAAAACAACAACTAGTGAAATCATTCCAGCCAGAACAGAACAGTAAGTTCTGTGCGGGTTGCACAAAATGAAAACAAGCTACCAGGGTCTTTGTTTTTCATCAAAGGCTGAAAATTAATTTTTCCCATTTTATACCTTTGATTTGAAATTGGCATTATTCCTGGCACTAGTAGATATTGCTCTAATAAAATATCCAGGTTATCTTTGAGGTGCTCTTTTGTTCTGCCTTGATATAATAATAATAATAATAATTTATTATTTTTACCCCGCCCATCTGACCGAGTTTCCTCAGCCACTCTGGGCGGCTTCCAGTCAGATATTAAAACAATACAGCATTAAATATTAAAAACTTCCCTAAACAGGGCTGCCTTCAGATGTCTTTTAAAAATAGGATAGCTGCTTATTTCCTTGACATCCGCTGGAAGGGCGTTCCACAGGGAGGGCGCCACTACCGAGAAGGCCCTCTGTCTGGTTCCCAGAATGTCTTCTTGTTGGGCTCTGCCTTTTTACCTGTTAATTTCTCAAGAGAGCCGATCAACAACAACAACAACAATCTTTATTACGGTCCATGACCAGAAATCAATTTGTATAAAATGTAATAGTGTAAGTTGTATTATCTTACAAATAGAGATAAAAATACGGGCCAATTCACAGAATTGATGCTTACATTTAAAACCATATTTTAGCCTCTTAAGGTTTAAAATTTAAGTTCAAAGTCTCTGCTGTCTATTATCGGACCATCAGGGTTACATTTCGGACCCCATTGCTGATATCACTGCTCGTCTTATTCTTGTCGCGATGTGACTGTATTTTGCCACGGGCCTTGTAATTTCGGGATCTTTATCAGCCAGGAGGTGTCTAATATAGGTATCGTCTGTACTACTACCGGGTAGTTTCCTCAGGATCGGTTCGATCAGCTCTTTTCTTGAGTCTCGATATAATGGGCAGTGTAGAATGACATGCCCAATGGATTCGATCTCGTTGCTATCACAGGGACATAGTCTTTGTTCGATCGGAGTCTTGTTCAAGAGAGCCGATCGTACTTAGCACTTTGTAGTTAGATTTCTAGCTAATATTTGTTTGGGTTTCTCCAGTACCCTTCAGCAGGGAACACCAGGCAGTTTGTATTTAAAAGGAGAGGTTGGATGGCCATCTGTCAGGGATGCTTTAGCTGAGATTCCTGAAGTGCAGGGGGTTGGACTAGATGACACTTGGGGTCCCTTCCAACTCTACGATTCTATGATTCTAGGATGAAGACTGGGAGACACCCCCCCTCCTTGGGAGTCTTCTCCCACATGGGGCCAGGGTCCTAAATACAGTGATACCTTGGTTCCTGAACGGCTTAGTTGTCAAACTAAGAGAGCCAGTGTGGTGTAGTGGTTAAGAGCAGTGGAATCGTAATCTGGTGAACCGGGTTCGCGCCCCCGCTCCTCCACATGCAGCTGCTGGGTGACCTTGGGCTAGTCCCACTTCTCTGAAGTCTCTCAGCCCCCCTCACCTCCCAGAGTGTTTGTTGTGGAGGAGGAAGGGAAAGGAGAATGTGAGCTGCTTGGAGACTCCTTTGGGTAGTGATAAAGCGGGATATAAAATCCAAACTCCTTCTTCAAACAAATCGGCTCTCACATGCCGAAAACCCGGAAGTAAGTGTCCCAGTATGCAAATGTTTTTCAGAAGCCGAACGTCCGACACAGCTGACGCGGCTTCTGATTGAGTGCAGGAAGCTCCTGCAGCCAATCGGAAGCCGTGCCTTGGTTTTTGAACAGTTCCGGGAGCCAAACGGATTCCCGGAAGGGATTAAGTCTGAGAACTAAGGTACCACTGTATCACAAAACCAATGAATCCATTTGAACCGAGATGAAATGAAAACCGTTATGGTTCACGGTGGGGTAAGAGAGCTTGCTGACTAGCACCAGTACCATTAAAGACAGGCCAGGAGTCCAAATGGGGAGAGAAGAGTTTGAAGAGTTTGGATTTGATATCCCGCTTTCTCACTACCCTAGGGAGTCTCAAAGCGGCTAACATTCTCCTTTCCCTTCCTCCCCCACAACAAACACTCTGTGAGGTGAGTGAGGCTGAGAGACTTCAGAGAAGTGTGACTAGCCCGAGGTCACCCAGCAGCTGCATGTGGAGGAGCGGAGACGCGAACCCGGTTCCCCAGATTACGAGTCCACCGCTCTTAACCACTGCACCACACTGGCTCTGGAGAGGCAGTGGATGTTATGGTGTGATCTGTCTGCCCAGCAACCAGCTATAACAGGCGCTGATAAATAAAGCAATTGATTCTTGAGAGGCACCCTTTTCCAGGACTAGCAGGGACAGCTCAAGGAAGAGTCCCAATTTAGAGAAGGGAGAGCGTTGTGGGTTGTTGGGGGGGGGTGCTGTTTCTATCTTCAGATGGGGCAAACAACCATCCTTGCAGGCCCTCTGGCGCTACTGAGGTAATAGCGATAACACGCCGCTGTGGTCGAAGCAGGAGACATCTGTTTGCAATCCTTGCCTCTGTGATGCTCGGTAGAACGCACCCGCCAAAAATAGTGGAATCAGCAGCTGGCGGCAAAGAAGTCTGGGTGCTGCTCCAGTCGCCGTGATTCATTAGGCTTGGGGTCATGTTTCCCTTTAAATTAAGTTAGTGGGAGTAGCTGCTGTTGTGATATCTATCCAGCCCTTGGCAGCTCTGCTAGGATTAGCCCGTAAACTCTTGCGAGCAGCCACAAGCGTGTGTTAGACTGTGCTTTATTATTAATAATAATAAACTGAGGCAGCGTCCACGCCATCCATTGAAGCACACAGTTTCCCATAAAGAATCTGGGGGACCTTAGTTTGTCAGCGGTGCTGGGAATTGTAGTTTTGTGAGTGAGTAAACTGCAGTTCCCGGCATTTTCTGGGGGATGCTAAGTGGTTAAGTGGATGGCCTAGAGTAGCTGGGGCAACCCAGTCAGATGGGTGGGTTACAAATTATTATTATTATTATTTATTATTATTATTATTATTATTATTAGTGCTTTTTTTTTCTTTAAAAATGTTTAGGGGTACTCTCATTTAGACTCAAGAAAACCACCATTTTATAGTTCAAATCAGGGGAAATAAATACAGTAAATGGACAAAACTACACAAAAGTTCACAAAATGTTTAGGGGTATGCATACCCCTGCGTACCCCCAGAAAAAAAAGCACTTTCGAAAAAGGCTTTCGAAATTCCTGGACTGTCCCTGGAAAATCCAGGACACTTGGAAGGTGTGCGGCCACCATCTGGCTTTCCCCAGAAAGCCCTGTTCTGAGGTGTTGTTTTGAATTTGAGCCCCGCGTCAGGCAAACTATTCCTGCATTGCAGGGGGTTGGACTAGATGACCCTCGTGGTCCCTTCCGATTCTATGATTTTAAGTTCATCTCACTGGAGACCATTACCCCAAGTTCTTGACCTAACCCAAGGGTGTCGCAGGTTTGTGACACTTACCTTACAGTTGCCGTCACCATTTACCTATTGATTTCCAGAGCTGTACAACAGAGGGTTGGGGGACCTTTGGCCCTCCAGATGTTGCTGGACTACAACTCCCATCGTCCCTGACCATTGATCATGCTGGCCAGAGGCTGAAGGCGAGTCAGAGCTCAGCCACACCTCCAGGGCAGCAGGATTCCAATCCCTGCCCTATCAGGAACTGCTATGAGCAGCCTCACAACTTTGAGGAACAGATGCTTCCCCAAGGGAGCTTGTCAACTAGGAAATAATGACGTGAAGCGTTTTGGATCAGAAATAGCAAAATAAGCCCGTTAATGAGTATAAGTCACTCGTGAATGGTTTCCAGTTAACACTATAAATAACGGCAGCCCTTACTGTAGAGATATAAATAGAGTTGGGTGAATTCATGGGCTCCGAGGAGTCCAGTGGAAAAATGTAACCCTGCCTCCAGATCCAAAGATCTTGCTCAACCCGTTTCACAAGCGCACATCAGATTGCCATGCTCCTGGCCAGCTCCATGCCTTTTAACAACATTTTGGAGCTACTTCTGGGTTTGGCACTATGCACATGTGCCATAGCTGTCAACCCTCCCTTTTTTTTGTGGGAAACTCCCTTATTCCAATGCCGTTTCCCGCTGCTATCCCGGATTGTTGATATCCCTTAAATTTCCCGGATTTCAAAGGAAGCAGCTCCTCTCCCTCCCTGCCGGCCAGGGAGGCTCCTCAGCTGCGTTGCTCGGCTGCCAATAAGGAGTCTGAGACCGACTGGGGGCGGAGCTTGCATGCCTTGTGCAGCCAGACCCTCACGCCCAACCAGACAGACAGCCTGCCTGCCGTTTACACTCTGGCTCTTTCGCTCACCCGTTCGCGCGCAGCCTCTGGAGCGCAGGGTGGCGAGGCTACTTGGTGCCATTGCACTGCCCTCGTGGCATCCCTTATTTTCAAATCCGAAAGTTTGGAAAAATCCCTTATTTTCAAATCCGAAAGTTGACAGCTATGACATGTGTGCGATTGTGCATCATTCAGATGCGCCTAAACTAGGAGCAGCCCGTACTTGGCTGGACAACACCTCTGCGAAATTTGCGATGGGGAGAATTTTGAAGCAGGGCTGCGTTTCGGCTTGCAGCTTGCTTCTGAAATCGCAAATTAAGTAGGCTTGCCTTTCAATGCAAGCTGAATCAAATTTCTCCCCTGTTCCTACCTGGAGATAGTTCTGGGGGCCAGATAGAAAGCACTTAAGGGCCACCTTTCATTCTCTGCCCCTTCCCTCAACCCTTTGCTGATGCAAGTCTCTATCTGCAATGTGCCTCGCCTCCCCAACCTCTCTAGGAGCCCTCCAGAAACCTAACTGGATTTTTCTCCCTGGGCGAGATTTCTTCTATGCTGGTTAAATACAGGTATCTGCCTTACATCAGATAAAGATCCTCTCCTCAGCAAAGTTTTGTTAGACCCCTTTCCTTCCCCAGGGCTACAACAGTTTAACAAGCAACTCGGGCTGTCAGTGGAACTTTTGCGATCGATGTCCCTACCATCTGCCAAGGCTATAATAAAAACTAGGTGGGGATTCCCTGGTCCTGAATGAGGTAACTGTGCCCCTGAAGGACCAGGTGCGTAGCCTGGGAGTCATTTTGGACTCACAGCTGTCCATGGAGGCGCAGGTTAACTCTGTGTCCAGGGCGGCTGTCTACCAGCTCCATCTGGTACGCAGGCTGAGACCCTACCTGCCCGCTGACTGTCTCGCCAGAGTGGTGCATGCTCTGGTTATCTCCCGCTTGGACTACTGCAATGCGCTCTACGTGGGGCTACCTTTGAAGGTGACCCGGAAACTGCAATTAATCCAGAATGCGGCAGCTAGACTGGTGACTGGGAGCGCCCGCCGGGACCACATAACACCGGTCCTGAGAGATCTACATTGGCTCCTAGTACGTTTCCGAGCACAATTCAAAGTGTTGGTGCTGGCCTTTAAAGCCCTAAACGGCCTCAGTCCTGTATACCTGAAGGAGCGTCTCCACCCCCATCATTCTGCCCGGACACTGAGATCCAGCGCTGAGGACCTTCTGGCGGTTCCCTCACTGCGAGAAGCAAAGCTACAGGGAACCAGGCAGAGGGCCTTCTCGGTAGTGGCGCCCGCCCTGTGGAACGCCCTCTCATCAGAAGTTAAAGGGATCAACAACTACACGACATTTAGAAAATACCTGAAGGCAGCCCTGTTTAGGGAAGTTTTTAATCTGTGATGTGTTAATGTATTTTAATGTTTGCTGGAAGCTGCCCAGAGTGGCTGGGGAGACCCGGCCAGATGGGCGGGGTACAAATAATAAATTATTATTATTATTATAGGTTGTGGGATATTGAACGCCAGGAACTAACAGTAGCAGCAGTGAAAACATGTTCCCCTCTTTATTTTCAACTTTCTTGGGCACATGAAACAAAACACAATTACCTTGAATTTCTGCTTAACCCTCAAGTAAGAAGGACATTTTCGCTGGCCAGGTTTAATTCAAATCCATCAAACCTCCTTTGGGGAAGGTTCTCAGGCAGGGTGGAAGGAGAAAGAACTTGCCCATGTGAAGACCACCAGGTGGAAACCCTCAAACATATGGTTCTTAATTGTAAACTATATGCTGATCTCCATCAGCAATTTTTAGATCAACTCTGCATCCCCAAATGGAAACCAGAGTTGGAGGTCATACATTATCTATTACTGGGGAATGATCAGGAGCTCACCAAGTTAGTGGCTAAATATCTCTATTTGTTTTTTTGTCGTTGAAATACACTGCAGACGTCTGATCTCCCTGGAGACCTAGAGATGTGACGATAGACTGCTCTGCCTCCTTTCTTTTAGCAAATGTTTTGTGCCATTGGGCAGAGGCGTAGGAAGGTCAAGTGGTACCCGGTGCAGAAAATTTCTTGTCACCCCCCCCCACACACACACTGGGGTTTTTTTGTTTTGTTTTTTTTGCCTGCAAAAATGGTTTTGGGTTATTTCATATTTTCTTACAAAGGAATAATAATAAGTAAAAAAAAAAAACCTTTTATTTATATCCCGCCCTCCCCGGCCGAAGTCGGGCTCAGGGCGGCTAACATCAGATAGATAACATTGATATAAAATCTAACAATAGTTAAATTACCTCCTAAAAACATGTCAAAATCAAATTAAAGTCTAATTAGATGGCTTTCCGCAGGGTTAGGGTTGGGAACAGTAAGTGCTCCACTGAATTGAAATTTCAGCCTTCACGACATAGGAAAAAAGCCAAGTAAACAGCTATTTTCGTGGAGGAGGGTCAAGATATTAACTGATATGCATGAAATTTCATATATAGCTATATAATCCCTAGACCTTTGGAGCAGGCATTTTTTAAAAAAGTTTTTTATGAACCACCCTAGTAGGGCAGTAATTGTTCCTTGATAATTTGTCACCCCCTCCATGATGGAACCTGGGGCAGCCTCCCCCCCCCCCGCCTCCCTTCCTACGCCCCTGCCACTGGGGAAGTGGTAATTCTGTATTGATTTGTTTTGGATGTTTGTATGTGATGCCAATAAAAGGTTTGATGATGATGATGATTTTTCTCCATTCCCCCCTCACCCTAACTGTTTCCCAGTTCCGGCGGTTCCAGGAGGTCACCCTGACCCGCCTTCAGGCGATTGCTGGGAACTACAATGTCTCCTACGACATCGACGCCAAGTTCGAGCAGCTGCTGAGCAAGCACCAGGGCCTGGAGTCGGCTGCCAACGAGAGCCACGCAGCCATGCAGGAGGAGCTGAGCCACTTGAAAGCTCTGGTCAAGAAGCTGCAGAACAAGAGCAAGAAGCAAGACTCGAAGCTCGGGGCCCTGGGAGAAGCCTTGCGCGAGAGGGACCGCGAGAAGGCGGCAGCCATGCAGAAGGAGAGAGCACTCCTGGCCAACTTAACCCAAGAAGTCGAGAGCCATCGAGAGGACACCCAGGCTGTGCACGCCGGCCAAAGGATCCTCCAGAAAGCCCTGGAGAGTCTTCAGGACGCCCTGAAAAGCCAGGGGAGCAAGCTAGATGAGTTAGAGCAGCAGCTGAAGAGCCCCATGCACAATGATGTCCTTCTGCCTAACCGCCTAACTGCGGCTCAGCTGCTGAACCAGGTCCCCCAAGAGCAGGAACCGGAGGCAGCTGGCGGGCAGAACCCCACCGTGAAAAAGATCCACGGCAAGCACCGTCAGAGGAAGAAACTGCTCCAGGAGAGCACGCGGCTTGCAGCCCAGTCTCAGGGCAGAGGGCTGCAGAGCGGATCCCCTCCGGGTCAGGAAGCTCCCCAGCAGCAGGCGGCAGAAGCAGAGCAGCCTCCTCTGCCGGAGCCACAAGCGCTCAGGCAACAGCAAGCGGTCGTGGGCAAGGCCTCTGAAGAGCAGGAGCAGTCGGAGGCGCCTAGGAAACCAGGGACAAGTATGTGTAGCACTGCGCCTCGGGCCGGTGTCTCCACCGCAGTTGTGCGGCGGGCCGGGGGAGCGCGCGCCCATACGCGTGCGGACATGCTATTTCCGGCGCACCTCCGGGTCGGAGGAGCACCAGAAATAGCTTGTGCACATGTGCACGGGCCTCCTGCAACCCGAATGTGGAGCACCAAACTAAGGCCCTCAGGCCTTATCCGGCCTGAGGGCCTTAGTTTGGAGACCTCTGGTGTAGATGAACTGCCTGGGTTTATCCCGCCGGAATGGCCCAGCTAAGGTACCCAGAGGTGGTAATAGCAGCAGTGCAGAGTCGATAGCCATTGGTAGTTTGAAGGAGACTTTGTGACCTGGGAGATGGCTCAGTCGGTAGAACATGAGATTCTTAACATCAGTGCCGTGGGTTTGAGCCCCACGTTGGACAAAAGATTCCTGCGTTGCAGGGGGTTGGATTAGATGACCCCCATGGTCACTTGCAACTCGACAGTTCGATTATTCCCTTACCACCTTAGGTCTTTGAAACCTCTCTCCGGGAGTATCTTCCCCGAGAGGGAACAATGCAGGTCCCATCCACAACATACATTTAAAGCATTCATTCGAACATACCCAGGCATCTGCCCACTTCATACCGTTATTAAAGCTATAGCTAATGGCTAAAAAAAAAGGTAAAGGACCCCAGACAGTTAAGTCCAGTCGCAAACGACTCTGGGGTTGCGGCGCTCATCTCGCTTTACAGGCCGAGGGAGCCGGCGTTTGTCCGCTTCCGCAGACATTTTTTCCGGGTCATGTGGTCAGCATGACTAAGCCGCTTCTGGCGAAACCAGAGCAGCACACGGAAACACCGTTTACCTTCCTGCCGGAGTGGTACCTATTTATCTACTTGCACTGTGACGTGCTTTCGAACTACTAGGTTGGCAGGAGCTGGGACCGAGCAACAGGGGCTCACCCCATCACAGGGATTCAAACTGCCGGCCTTCCAATCGGCAAGCCCAAGAGGCTCAGTGGTTTAGACCAATGCTCCATAGATAATATAAATAATACTGGCAACAAAGGGCATCCATGACATGTACCTCTAGAGGGAGTAATTTTTTCTTATGAGCATCTGTTGGCCGAGTTATTAGCTGAGAGAGTATGCAGAATCTATACTTATCCTTTGTCTAACTATTGGACTACCGGTACATCCCCATAGTTCCAATGTTGCTTTAAAAATGGCCATTTAATGTGGTCAAATGCTTTTTCAGTGTCCATAAAAAAGAAATGCTCCCATTCTTTTGATTTTTAAACCATGTAAATAACTTTTATGAATTTACTTACACTCTGAGCCATTCTTCTGCCTTTTGCAAAGCCTAATTTTTCAACATATTGATAAAATTTCACAAATAATTGAAATGTTGGTCCTTTATGTGTCAGATGAGCAGTGCTATTGGTCTCAGGCAGGGGCGGTTCCCAGATTTGACACATGTTAAACTTGTAGGCTTGATTGCCTCTTTCTCTTTTCCCACAGTCTGCAACGTGGATTCCATGCTGTTTTTCCCTAATGCTTCCACCGAGAACTTTGCCACATTCACGCCAGGTTTCCAGGCCAGCCTGCTTGAACTGAGCCTCTGCAGCTGGGTGAGCACCAGTGCCAACTACCTGGGGACCATCCTGTCCTATGCCATGGAGGATAATGACAATAAGCTGGTACTCCACGGCCGTGATGCTGCGCCCCGGAACTCCATCCACTTTGTCATTGGCGACCCTGCTTTTCGGGAGCTGCCGGTGGGACGGATCCTGGATGGCAAGTGGCACCACATCTGTGTCATCTGGTCCTCCATCCAGGGGCGATACTGGTTCTATGTGGACAGGAGGTTGGCTTCCATGGGCTCCAAGTTCCAGAAGGGCTACGAGATTCCCCCCAAAGGGTCTCTTGTATTGGGTCAGGAGCAAGACACAATGGGTGGGGGGTTCGAACCCTCGGAGTCTTTTGTGGGCTACCTGGCCGGCCTTGCCATATGGGATCGTGCGCTCTCACCCGGAGAGGTCTCGGGCATCGCCATCGGAAGAGGCCTGCCCCGTGGCTCAATCTTCACCCTGGCAAATGTCTCTGCCCTCCACGGAGCGCTGCAGAAGGTGAACTGCACTTGCCTCGAACACTGCCTGTAATTCTGCCCATTACATACCCACGCAAGGCAACCTGCAACCCAGACAGCTAGGATAAGCTTGGGAACAGGGTGGGGTTTAGGGTACCGCTTCTCCTGAAGTATAATGTGGCAAAGATATTGTTGAAGGACACTGCGGCTACCTCGGAGGCAGATGGCTCCGCCAGCAGCAAGTTCAGAAGCCAGCAAGAAACAGATAAATGAGCTCTCAGCAAACAGCACAATGGATGGGAGCTCAATGGCACCGCTCAGCATTGTCCATTCAGAATGCAGTTTACACCACAAAGTGTTGGTGATTGTTCCCTTCCCTGCTCCGGTACCTGCTCCTCTTCTTCCCTTGCAATTTCCTCTCTCCATCCCCTTTGATAGTCTCTGGTTACTTCCAGCTGACCTGGTTTGAAAGCAAACACCTGGTGCATTTAGTTTGACAAAGCATTGTCCGTCCCGATGGCAAACTCAATCTGGCAGCAGGTTAGACGTCAGCTAGTTTTCCAGCATCTTTTCTAACTGTTTTATCACGTTGCATCAAGTACTTGATATACCACAGTTTCCCAGTGCGTTTGACTGCCTTTGCTGCCAAAATGTCTGATTTTTTTTTTAAGTGGGTTTGTAAGAGCACCAGATCCACTTTAATTGCTGGTACCAAATGTTTAATTTTCCTGTATTGTATAAAGTGAAATACATATTGGAGAGATCCATTATATTATTGTTGTTCCTTCCTTAGCCTTGTTTCCAAAGCCACTTTTCTTGTGCTCTTTCCCTCACCTTTGAGAACGGTGCAAGGTCTGCAGAAAGCAAGTGATTGGAAGGAGAAAAATGGAAATGAGAGGCAGGAAGGTCAGGTTGGTGTCTTGGTGACTCAGGATCATTTGTCCTGCTGGCTCATGTCCAGTCACTGGACTTTCCACCCTCACCAGGTTTTTCCCAGACAGATGGGCTGGTTCAAAGGAGTTGCTGGGGAGCAAAGGAGGCCTCTCGCTTCTGAACAAGGCGGTTGGTGGTGGTAATTGATTCAGTTCACATTTAAATCTACGTAATTCATACTTTCCAAAGCAGTACACGAACTGAAACACAGCCCTCTTTCTTTCAAAATTTGCACCCCTCTACGAATTTTACAGCACAGTTCTCCAGCCAAAGTAAAGTGTACAGAAAACACATAACACCAGGATAAAGCATGCCTAAATTAGCGAAAATAACATGCAAAAGTGTGCTCTATTATGGCAAACGGCTTTGCAAAGATATGCGGTTCGTGAAAAGTGCATACAAAAATGTGTTAGTTGGGAGAAATCTGTGCACGAGGACTTTGAAAAATAGTAATTGCAAATGTGGAGAACTAAATTTGAGATGGGGAAAAAAAGGAAAGAAATGGAGAGAAACCCAAATGGATATTGACCCATTCTTCTGCAGCAGCAGGACAGGAGAATGGCTGGCAGATCTTGTGAGCAACAGTGAAGACTCTCAGATTGTGGGTGCATGCATACTATACATTTAAAGCACATTCATAGCACAATATTTACCTCAAAGAATTCTGGGCACTGTAGTTTGTGGTGGGCTGCCAGGATTTTTAACTGAGGGGTAAACTCCAGTGCCCAGAATTCATTGAGGGAGGTGGGAATGTGCTTTAAAACCTATGAGTGCCTTTTGAGCGCTGCCTAATTCATTTTTGATTTGTAAAACAAAATGCTCTGGGGCTTACCCTGGCTGGCTGGAGCTGGAGTCACCCAGAATCTCACAAAACCCTCCCAAGTATATCAAAGTTTCAGATGCTCCAAGCAGGCATTACTTTGGGGGCTCCTATGAGAACTCTTAACATTTGAAACGTGAGACAGATTTTGGCAACCTGGTGCCCTCCAGATGTTTGGGGGGCATCCGGTTGGCGAAGGTTGTCAAGGTATCAGCCACAACTAATCACATCTATACAGTAATGGGATCGTGCATAATTCAGGACTAAATCATGCACAGTTGTCGCCTGTCTGGTTTTCCAGCATTGAAATTATATATTTCATACCCTCCAACATTTCTCCAGTGAAAATAGGGACGTCCCATTCCATAATGATAATTTTATTCTTTATACCCCCACACCTCTTCCTAGGTTGCCCCAGCCACTCTGGGCAGCTTCCAACATATATGAAAACATAATAAAACATAAAAACCTTCCCTTTACAGATTGCCTTCAGACAGATTGGATAACTTCATACCCTCCAACATTTCTCCAATGAAAATAGGGACATCCTAAGGAAAAGTGGGATGACGTCTATAAATCAGGGACGTCCCTGGAAAATAGGGACACTTGGAAGGTCTGCTATTTATTTATTAACTTTGTATACCTCCTTTCCTCTGAAGATCTGAGGGTGGTTCAGACTGCTATAAAACTGCTATAATTTTTTTTGTTGGGAGTCAATGTCTCTCACAGGGTGTTTTTATTTATTTTCGTACCAAAAACAGAAAAGACACAGGGGCTCAGGAACTGCTGCAACGATTCCTGGGCCTTGAGGCCTTCCCTCCACCAGGGAATGCGCTCTGCACATGCTCAGGATAAAAGCAAAAAATAAACATGATCAAAGGCAGATAAAAAAATTAAAACTTTATTAAAATGGTGAGCACAAGAAGTGAAAATAAACACAAAGGCCGTACTAATACTGCCCAGGAATGAAAGCACACAAAAAGGTGCAGGGCTTGGGGAATCCTGACCCTGAAGGCGGCGAGGACTACAACTCCCATGATGCCGCGGGAAGGGGAATCGGGGCGGGGCTTTGGAGGCGAGTCACGTGCCCCTCCGCCGGCTACGAGGACGGGTCACATGACCGCTGGCTCGTGGTTTCTGCGCGGGGCATCCCCGGCCTCCTGTCTCCGCGGGCCGGACGGGCGATGGCGAACGTGGCCAAGATGGTGTCGTGGTCCGGCCGGGAGGGCGAGCCGGAGGGCCAAGGGGAGGCCACGCCGCTGCTCAACGGCACGGGCGGAGGGGCCGCCGCCCTGCCCCGCCAGGTGAGCGCCGAGCGGTGGAGCCTCCACCAGCAGGCGAAGTCTACTTACTGCGCCAGGGCTTGCTGCCCCAGGACCTTATTGTGGTGAAACTCCGCTCATCCGCCTGACAGCTGTGAAACGATGGCTGGAGTGGACCTCTCTAAGGGCTCGATTGGTGGGGGTGGGAGGGGCGGTGTTCCTGAGCATGTCCAGAGTGCGTTTCCGCAATGAAGAAGGGAAAGGCTCGCCTCCAGGCCGGGGAGTTGCTTCAGCAGCTGGTGAGCCCAGGAGCCCCTTCTGCAGGGGAGTCATTCCCCTCTGTGGCTGCTGCATCTGGACTGCCCAGGGGTGTGTGTATCTGCCTGCCTGCCTGTCTGTGTGTGCTTGGTTTAAAGGGGCCTCTGGCCTGATCCAGCTAGAACCGAACACTACTGAGGGGTGGGGACGGAGTCTGTCTGCATTGTTCCTGCATTGCAGGGGGTTGGACTAGATGACCCTTGGGATCCCTTCCAACCATAAAAATCTTACGACACAAGCAAAGGGGCTGCCTGTGTCAGCTGCTCTTTCGCCCATTCATTGTCACCTTTGCTTGGACCCAGGGTGCATTCTCAGTTCCATGGCACAGCTGTGAAACCAGAGACCTCTTAAGAATATTAGCCCTAGCAATTAGCCGATGGACAATTTTGCAAAAGTTGGGCATTTCCCCATTTCAGGCTCCCAGCTAGTGAGTTGTGTCTCTGCAAGTTGTAATAACCACCCATTCAGAGTTTTGAAGGAGCAGCTCACAGCTTCCCCTGAGTATTGACATTATAAACACGGAGACTTTACACTCAACAATTGATTTGATCGTTCCCAGTCTTGCTCTGAGTGCAAAGCAGTTGTCTCAGTCTCATGAGGTCAAGCTGGCAGCGGTGTGGTTAAATATATGAAACACTGTGATTTCCCCCCCCCCCCAGCTAAAATACATTCCCTTCTTAACCAAGTCAAAGTGTTTCATTATATTTTGGAATGTCACATGCCGGCAGTCAGGCTTCATGTGCCTTACCTCGAAAGAGGAAATTTCCCACAATAAACGTGTTGTTTTTTGGCCTTCTGAGACTGTTTTTATCTCTGCAAATCTGTTTCTTTTTTTGAAGTATTTGCAACAACAAAAATTGTTGTAAGCTGCTTTTGGAAGACTATGGCAGGAAAAAAACAGCACGTACATACAGTGGTCCCTTGACTTACGAATGACCCGACTTCCGTATTTTTCAAGTTACGAGTGAAAAAAGTGGCCGCGCGCTTACGAATTTTTTCGCCCTCCAAATGGAAATCGTTGCCGTTTTAGATGCGGTTTCCTTGACTTACGAAGTTTAGATGCGTTTTTTTTTGACGTACAAATTTTTTCGGATATTTTTCTCCCAATGCATTCCTATGGGGACTCGACTTACGATTTTTTCCGATCTACGAATGCCCATTCGGAATGGATTACATTCGTAAGTCGAGGGACCACTGTAAAGGTAAAGGGACCCCTGACCATTAGGTCCAGTCGTGTCCGACTCTGGGGTTGCGGCGCTCATCTCGCATTATTGTCCAAGGGAGCCGGCGTACAGCTTCCAGGTCATGTGGCCAGCATGACAAAGTCGCTTCTGGCGAACCAGAGCAGTGCACGGAAACGCCGTTTACCTTCCTGCTGGAGCGGTACCTATTTATCTACTTGCACTTTGACGTGCTTTCGAACTGCTAGGTGGGCAGGAGCTGGGACCGAGCAACGGGAGCTCACCCCGTCGCAGGGATTCGAACCGGCGACCTTCTGATCAGCAAGCCCTAGGCTCTGTGGTTTAACCCACAGCGCCACCTGGGTCCCTTGAGGGACCACTGTATGTTAGTATTATTCCTGGTGCTCAAGAATTGCCTCTTTCCCCTAAGCGAGCTTGACAGAGTGCTTTCTTCTACCTCTGAGATCTTGAATGATCAGAACTAAAAGCTCCAGCATCAAGGGATCTATCATAAAAGGCCTGGGTGGAGAACACTGCCTTAGATCTCCCTGATTGTGAACAGTTTGCCCTTCATTTTGCTTCGTTTGGCAGTTTGCCAGCCCACTTAATAAATTAAGAATTGAGGAGGACTGGCTCTCGGAACAGACTGTCGCGTGGCCTAAATATGGGGATTATGTTTGCACATCTCTGCATCCCAAATTGAGCTTTGGGGCCTCTGCCCCCCCCCACCACCCCAATCGTACACCTCCAAGACCAGGAGATTGTCTTGTTCCAGATGTGTCACTCTGCCCCAAAGCTTTGCTATTGTTTGAGTTTCTTCCTGGCTGCTCAGGATGTTCTCTAGGGAACTGGGAGCCAAGTCCGTCCATTTTAGGATGCTGCGTTTGACTTGGAAAGGTGAAATTCTGTCTCTCTGTGTTGTGTGTATAAGCAAATGCTGGGAATTGTGATGGTTTGTGCTCCCTTGAATTCTTTGTTTCCCAAGTGCTCTGATGCTGTCCAGAGCAACTCCTTTGCCCAGCAGTTATCAGCCAGCGTTATTTTATTTTATTTTATTTAACCCCCTTTTTAAGCTAGCAGTGAACTGAGTGACCCATGACCAAGAACTGGAAATTCAGCGCCTCTCATTCAAGTTCTTGCCTTTCAGACTAGCAAGCTGTGACTTGCTGATGTCGACTCCTTTACTCCACAGTTGACATAGATAGTTACTGTTTCATTTTATTTCTTAAAAATTATACAGGTATACCGCTTGATTGTAATAAAACCTCAAAGTGGTTGACAAAAAGACTTCCGTGGGCTTTGTTTTCGTTCCATAAGGAGAAGGATTATCTGAATTATGATGTCTTAAATTCCTTCAGCATTACATATTTTGTTTTTTCCTCCTTCTGTTTTTTTCCTTCTAAAATTATTTCAGTGCCCCTCCCTTGCGTTTCATAACATCCAGGTTGACGCGCAGTTAATAATATATAAAAGGACAACAGCACAAAGCAGTGCAGCTGACAAAGTCCTACTCAGAGTAGACCCATTGGAATGGACAGAATAAATTAGTCATGTCTGTTAATTTCAGGGGGTCTAGCATTGGATAGAAGCCACAGATTGGGGGAGGGGATGAAGATCAGTGTTCAAAATTAGCCAGGCGCATTTTGCACCTAGCTATCGGCCACTTGCGACCAAATGAAGATGCCCTGGTGCCAGGATGGCACCTGACATCTCTGTAATCTGGAGATGCATGCCTGGGGATCCTTGGATCTGGACTGTTTTCACAAACTAGCAGCACATTGAATTGAAATACTTTATTGTCACTTGCACAACTTTTATACAGTGAGATTACATCCTGTAGAATTCTATCGGTTTATTTTATCTGTACAATCAGAATACAGTACATTTCTGGAACCAAAATGCTTTTTCTGGGCAGAAGCAGTCACCATTAAGAAGAAGAGACTGGAATAGGCCAATATATATATATGTGGACTGCCCTGGATAAAGTGACTTTTATTCTTTAAGATCTCAGTGTTCTTACCCTAGCTCAAGGTTGTCATCTGAAGTAGCCAGATGTTTAACTGAATACACACACACACACATGTATGTATGTATGTATGTATGTACACACACAAACATATATATATTCACAGGACCAACCCTCTTCATATTTATTTTATTTATTTAATACAATTTATACACCACTTAACTGTAGACAAAAACCTGAGAGTGGTCTGCGAAAAAGATAATAAACCTATCAACAATTTTCTTGCCCTTGCAGTTTTAGATTCTTTTTAATACTGATTTTTAAACTTTTGTGACTTTCCCCTAGGGCAGTGATGGCTAACCTTGACACTCCAGATGTTTTGGGACTACAACTCCCATCATCCCTGACCACTGGTCCTGTTAGCTAGGGATGATGGGAGTTGTAGTTCCAAAACATCTGGAGTGTCAAGGTTAGCCATCACTGCCCTAGGGGGAACGGTGGGTGAGAAATAAAATTAATTGTAGTAACATTTATTTTAAATATATACATATTTATGTTGCCTTCCTATCCACATATGCAGCTAACCCAGCCATTTACAAACACAGGAATCCAAATGGCAAGAGTTTGGTAACCAACTGTGGAAGGACAGGACCATGGAAATACCTTGCCTTTTCATCTAAGGATGAGGCTTTACCTGAGGCCTGGTAGCTGATTCCTCCGACTGGCTCACTGACATGCCTGTTTTTTTGCCCCCTCAGCTCACCCCGTCCTCTTCTTCCTTGCGACTCGGGCGCATGAGCTACGTGGATCTCGATGACGAACACGAACCAGTAAGTGAGCATTGCAGAGGGGGAGCCAAGAGGCCGCTGGGTACCACTCAGAAACTGCCTCGGAGGGGGCATTTTGGGCATCCTCTAGAGCAGGCATGTCCAACAGGTAGATCGTGATCTACCGGTAGATCACCAGACGTCTGCGGTAGATCACTGGTAGATCATTGGCTCCCCCCAAAAGAAGCTGAACAACTGTGGCGCCCCTAAAAAAAGCTCAACATTTAACCTCCACCCTGGAAAAAACTCAACAACTTTGACCCGAACCCCAAAAAAGGGGGTAGATCACTGCCAGTTTTTAACTCTGTGAGTAGATCGCTGTCTCTTGGGAGCTGCCCACCCCTACTCTAGAGCATGGGTAGGCAAACTAAGGTCTGGGGGCCGGATCCGGCCCAATAGCCTTTTCAATCCGGCCCACGGACGGTCTGGGAATCAGCGTGTTTTTACATGAGTAGAATGTGTGCTTTTATTTAAAATGCATCTCTGGGTTATTTGTGGGGCATAGGAATTCATTCATTCCCCCCCCCCCAAAAAAAACAATAGTCCTGCCCCCCACAAGGTCTGAGGGACAGTGGACCGGCCCCCTGCTGAAAAGGTTTGCTGACCCCTGCTCTAGAGAAGGGCGAAACTTTTTGTTGAGCCTGAGGGCCACATTCCTTCCTGGACAACCTTCCAAGGACCGCATGCTGCTGGTGGGCGGGGTCAGAAGCAAAAATAGGCGGGGCAACGCATGCAAATTCCCCCATTTATGCGCTAGAATAGTTTCTCTTCTCTCTCACGCATCCCTCCCAAGGTTCACACAGAGAGGCCTGGAGGGCCAAATTTGGCCCCCGGCCCTGAGCTTGTCCTTCCAAGTTGGGGGCTGATAAGACAACCCCCACCCCACCCTGATGCCCTTCAGATGTTCTGGACTATGGTTCCCGTCTGCCACAGCCTCCAGAACATCTGGGGGTCACCAAGTTTGAGAAGGCTGCACCTCAGCCCTGAAATCTAAGGCCTAGCTGGGTATTTAGAATGCTGAGGTGTTTTGAGGTCTGTTGCTGGTTTCCATTTTTTGAATGTTTAATGGCTTTTACGGATGATCTCACTGCTTTTATTTGATTTCGTGGAATAAAAAAAATAAAACGAGCCCAGTTTTTGATAGGCGGCGTTAAGAATCGTGACGGTTGTGTCTTGCAGGAAATGGATCAGCCTCGGGCTCACCCCAATGAGATCCCTCACAGCGAGAAAGTCCTCTCTCTCAAGTACGAGGTGGGCACCCAGCTTAAGGTTCCAACTGGAAAGGAACTGGCGTGCGATGGTGGGAACGTTTCAATCAATCAATCAAATTTTATTACGGTCATAGACCAGCATTTAAAATCTGAAAAGTGCTTTACAGAGCTAAAAGAAATTAAAACGCAGAATGAATATAGCAGTCTAAAAATGTAAAATGGGCTAAAATATCCAAGAGGAGGGTCCAGCTTGCATTTCCCCAGATTCTGCTCAAGGTCTTCATTCCATTTCCGAACAGAAGAGCTGCTACCCACAGCCCAACACCAAGTTCAATACTCTGCTGACTGGTTTGTTCTGGGAGGGTAGACTGTGCCTGCACGGTGGGAACGTTTGTTATAACCCAGGAGATCTACCCACCACCCGGGAGAGCTGCGTGTCCAGCAGATCTTGTAAACAATAAGCCCACAAAAGTTATGGAGAGGCTTGCTCCTCCTTGTTTGCTTATTTTGCACAGAGGTGTGGAGCCTGCGGCCCTCTGGGTGTATATGAATCTTGTTAATTAATAAGTCAACTGGTTAAAATACAGTGGTACCTCTGGTTGCGAACGGGATCCATTCCAGAGCCCCGTTCGCAACATGAAATGCTCGTATCCTGAAGCACCGAATCTGCGCATGCTCGCCGCGCGATTTGGCGCTTCTGCGCATGCGCGTGATGTCATTTTGCGCATGCGCGAATTGCCGAACCCGGAAGTAACCCGTTCCGGTACTTCCGGGTTCGGCGCGTTCGTATCCCGTGACGGATGCAACATGAAGCATTCGTAACACGAGGTACAACTGTGATAAAAAGCTGCAGTTGTTTTTCTGTGCTGGGCGAGGAGGAAGAGGCTTCAATTCTTTTCAGTGCAGAGCACAAGGGAGGTAAGGAACATCCTGTCCTTCCTCCGCTGATTCGCCCTCAATGGAATTCCTGTTCGCCTATGGCGATCAGGCGAGGAGTACTACTTGAATACAAGGCTGCATGAGGGCATTGGTGGGATGGTGCAATCTTGGAAAATGCGGCTTTTAGTAAGTTTTGAGTCAAAGTGAGCCTTTCCCAAGCAGGCTACATTCCCCTAGCTTCCTGTTTCTATTTTCTCACTTCCCTTCTCTTTTTATTTTGCTGGTTGCAGAGCTTGGACTATGACAACTGTGAGAACCAGCTGTTCTTGGATGAAGAGAAGAGGATCAAACATACGGTCAGTCCATCTCCAGGGCCGAAGGATTACTGAGGGGGTTCCTCCTGCAAAATCTCAGATCTGGTTATGTGTACGCCTCCCTCCCCACATCCAAAAGTCCTCAATTTAAAAATACAGCGGAACCTAATCTGTTGTTGTTGCTGTGCTATATCCAACTGCATTCTACTCAGAGTAGACACACTGAAAATAATGTAATATCCCTTGATTTCTACTCCATATGACTCATGTTTGACACAGCCCAATATTATTTAGCTTATTGCTTGCTACGCAGAGAGCCTCTAAGTCACTTACAAAACTTTTTAAAGCATCACGTAAAATCAGGAAGAAAGAGCAATGCATTGCAATAAAAAACATGCAAAAATCCACAGAAAATGTCAGTAATGGAAGCCATCAACCAGCTACATAATAACTTTTATAAAAGTTATTTTAAGCATTGTTTTCAATTCGTTATATATCATTTCCCAGAATGCTTTTTATTACCTTACAAGACCACCACATATGATAAAAGGTGCCTTCTTTTTCTTTACGTTTCCAGCAGATATTTGTACATGTCTTATACATTTTTGCTAGCCTACAGAGAGTCAAATACCAACGGCACTTATCATTTTCATATAATTTTCTTTCAATGCGCAGCATGCCGAAAATTTCAAATTGGTTTCCCATAGCCTTTCCCAAGCTGAATGTCCAATATTATGCCCCAAATAGAGAGATGATTTGTATTGGGCTGCTCACAAATTGAATCGTGTCAATAAGAAGCAGCATAATAAGGCAGACCCCTCTGATTGCGACTTCTTCGAACGCAGGCGTTCCGGACGGTGGAGATTCGGAGGTGGGTCATCTGTGCCATGATCGGGATCCTCACTGGCCTCGTCGCTTGCTTCATCGACATTGTGGTGGAATACATCGCTGGACTGAAATACAAAGTGGTGAAGGGCAGTATCCTTTGAGCGCAGGGCAGCGGCGGAGCATATGCCCGCGCTGCCCAGGGCGGGAGCACTCCCGAGGGGGGCGTGGCGCAGAGGGTGCCCTCCCAGGCACGGGTTAGCCGCTCAGGTGCCCGGAGCTGTATGCGTGCCCTGCAGCTGGGGGCGGAGCGAGCCGTTCACGGGGGCGGAGCAAGCCGCCCATGGTTTCGTCACCGATAAACCGCTGAGTGAAACCAGCATCATGGTCCTGGGCAATATGTCGATATAATGCCCCAGCCTATTTTACACACATCTCGCCCCCGCCCCAAATCCATGGCCAGATATTTTGTTTTCCCTTTTAACCTGCTTTCCTAAGATATTGACAAATTCACCAAGACAGGCGGCTTGTCCTTCTCTCTGCTGCTCTGGGCCACTCTGAACGCGAGCATCGTGATGGTCGGGGCCGTTATCGTTGCTTTTATTGAGGTAAGGCCTCCGCCTGGGTCTCTCGACCACCATTTTGCAATTTGTGCCTTGGCAAAGGGTGATGCTCCCAGTGAGTTTCATGATCCCATTTCTGCCTCGCCTTTCCTCCAAGGAGCCATACGCGGATCACACACCCCATTTTACTCTCTCAACCGTCTTGTGAGGGAGCTAATACTCCAAGAGGCAGTGACTGGCCCAAGGTCACCCAGGGAGCTTTGCAGCTGAGGGGGGGATTCGAACCCCAGTCTCGCAGGTCCTAGTTCGGCACTCAAACCATGATGCCACACTGCCTCTTACGATTTGCGTGTGGAGGGTAATACGTAGCGACTGTCCAGCGGAGCTGTTCGAATGACAGAAATACGCCCAAGAAAACTTATTTTCTCTGTTGTTGTTTTTCTTGTAGCCTGTGGCAGCTGGTAGTGGAATACCTCAGATCAAGTGTTACCTCAATGGAGTCAAGATCCCCCATGTGGTCCGGTTGAAGGTGAGAGAGGGAGGGCAGGTTGTGCCTGGGAGTTTTCACAGCCTCCTTTCCCCTGATCCACCTGAGACTTTTATGAGGGAAAGTTGCCCCTCCACTTCCTTAGTGAGAACATTTTTATGTGTGTGAGTGTAAAACTGGACCTGAAAAATGGCTCAGTTCTCTGCCACAAATCCAAACATGTTGCTAGACGTGTCTGCCTCCATAATAATAATAATAATAATAATAATAATAAATTTATTTATACCCCGCCCTCCCCAGCCAAGACCGGGCTCAGGGCGGCTAACACCAGGTATAAAAACAATTGATTAAAATACAACTTAAAAACAAGATTAAAATACAACATAAAGTGCAGCCTCATTTCAGTAGAAACTCAAATAAAAAAACTGTTTGGGGAAGAAAGCGTCAAATCTTCATGAAGGCCTATCCAGACTGGTCCTACGTGGGCCAGAAAAAAGCCAGGGAAGTCTCCAAATAGGAGTTCCATCACAGAAGGAAAGAGGGGGAGGGGATCAAGTTGATTCCAAGCCAAAGGCCAGGCGGAACAACTCTATCTTACAGGCCCTGCGAAAAGAAATCAGATCCCACAGGGCCCTGGTCTCATGAGACAGGGCGTTCCACCAGGCCAGGGCCAGTGTTGAAAAGGCCCTGGCCCTGGTTGAGATTAATCTGACTTCCTTAGGACCAGGGACCTCTAGGGTGTTGCTATGTATGGACCTTATGGGATCTGCTGCTTTTCACCTAGGGCCCTATTTGCACTATGCATTTGAAGCCAGTGTCATGCTGCTTTAAACAGCTATGGCTTCCCCCAAAGGATTCTGGGAAGTGTGTTTTGTTAAGAGTGCCGAGAGTTGCTAGGAGAGCCCTTTTCTCCCTCACAGAACTACAGTTCCCGAGCGGTTTAAGAGTCAGCCCCTCTTGCCAGGGAGCTCTGGGAATTGTAGCTCTGTGAGGGAAATAAGGATCAACGAACTAGTTCACTGGTCTTTGGTGGGAAAGGTCAGAGTAGTTCTCTCGCGTCACTTCCTTTGGAACGAGAGTCTGTGTTTTGGTTCGGCGCCTATTTCTTTTCTGTCGAGATCTTTGAAGGTTAAACGCAGCTGAGGGAACTGAGCATAGGAGCCCAGAGTTCAGCCCAGAATGGGAACTTTTAAAATAATAATAATAATGTATCTCCTTTCTTTGTAGACGCTGGTGGTTAAAGTCTGTGGAGTGATTTTCTCTGTGGTCGGAGGCCTGGCGGTCGGAAAGGTAACCGAGGAGAGGAAGCAGAAAATTGACCCCGAAAGGCAGCTGCTCCTGTCTTTCCTATCTAACAATGCCACTTCCTGGCTATTTTGCATTGCATTCTGGGAAGGTTTCTGCTTGGCAGCCATTGCTCTCAACGGCGCTTCTTCGTTAGCCTTTTGTATTGCCCTTGCTATTTGTATTGGCCTGTACCCAACTTCCGCCTCAGGATCATGGCGAACGAGTTGCGCTTGGCGGCTTTGACAACGCGAAGGAAAGAAAACTTCGATTGTTTTGCAGCTTGTTTTGCTTCGATCGCAGCTTGTTTTGCTGCGATCAGAATCGGTGTTTAGGGAGATGTTGCACCAACGTAAGGAGATCCTGCCAAGTCAGGCCAATGGCTCATCTGGTCCAGCATCCTGTTTTCACAGTGGCCAACCATGCCCTATGGCAGTGGTGGCGAACCTTGGCACTCCAGATGTTTTGGGACTACAACTCCCGTCATCCCTGACCACTGGTCCTGTTAGCTAGGGATGATGGCAGTTGTAGTTCCAAAACATATGGAGTGCCAAGGTTTGCCACCACTGCCCTATGGGAAGCCTGAAAGCAGGACAAGCAATCTCCCCTCCTGAGCGTTACTGCTTCAGTAACCTACATACAGTAACAGTGTTTTGTGTTGTGTAGGCTCCTATGACGTAAGTCATGGGCCCCGCCTGCTAGCCTGCTCCCTAAAATATCACTGGTTTGCTCCTTTCTATATATAGGGTAAGGGTGGCGCTGTGGGTTAAACCACAGAGCCTAGGGCTTGCCGATCAGAAGGTCGGCGGTTTGAATCCCCGCGACGGGGTGAGCTCCCGTTGCTCGGTCCCTGCTCCTGCCCACCTAGCAGTTCGAAAGCACGTCAAAGTGCAAGTAGATAAATAGGGACCACTGCAGCGGGAAGGTAAACGGCGTTTCCGTGCGCTGCTCGGGTTCGCCAGAAGCGGCTTAGTCATGCTGGCCACATGACCCGGAAGCTGTACGCCGGCTCTCTCGGCCAATAAAGTGAGATGAGCGCTGCAACCCCAGAGTCGGTCACGACTGAACCTAATGGTCAGGGGTCCCTTTACCTTTACCTATATATAGGGTGCCTACATTCTGCATGGACTGGTTGCACGGCAACATGTGCAAATGGCTTGAGATACCTATTAGGTCCACAAATTGCCATATAGCATATATTCAACACAAAAAAACAGTGGCAATTTGTTGTTGACAAAGGACAGCTGGACATATAAAGGGCCCCATTACCTTCAGTAGCTTAGGGCCTGCTTGGAGCTAAATTGGGCCCTGCTTGGAGCACAGTCTTGCAAGCCAGCTCCTCCCTTCCTCTAAATTCTGCTTCTCTTGGTTTCAGGAAGGGCCGATGATTCACTCTGGAGCTGTCATCGCAGCTGGCATATCTCAAGGACGGTCAACTTCTCTGAAGAGAGACTTCAAGGTTTGTTTCCTACAAATGGGTTGGCTTGCGCTGGGTTTCCAGCCCCCGTGGGGCAGGACTTCCTCACTGAGTGGCTGCTGCTGCCGCTGTCTCTCATAGCCCCGATCCTGGTAGCAGATGTTGGATATGGCGGGGGGGGGGCAGGTATGAGGCCTGCCTCTCTCCCACTTCTCAAGCTCAAAGCATTTGCACCCTTTAACCCAGGCATCCCCAACCTTCGGCCCTCCAGATGTTTTGGACTACAATTCCCATCATCCCTGACCACTGGTCCTGTTAGCTAGGGATCATGGGAGTTGTAGTCCCAAAACACCTGGAGGGCTGCAGTTTGGGGATGCCTGCTTTAACCAAATGGGCATACCCAGGTTACAAAACCTGCGTCGTGAAAGAGTCTCGGCCGTCTAGCATGAAACTGCATAAACAGACATAGCATACGAGAAAAAAGGGATGGGGAGGGAAGAGGAGGGTAGCAAGCTCAGACACCCGATTTTAACATTGCAGTTCTTTCGGCCGAGTTGCCTAGTTCTGCCTGTGCAGGTGCTGACCGCCTGGGAGAGCAACGAGACAAACACAGGCCTCCCATCAGATCTGTGAGCAGGGCAGGTGACCTTGTCTGGACCAAGAGGAAGGCAGTTGTCGCTGCCACACACATTTCCTAGGACAGCTGACTTAATGGCCGTTGGAACCCTTGCAGGAAGGGGTTTGATGCAGTTGCCCTCCTCCCTCACCAATGTTGCTTCGCAGTCTTGGGCCGTCTTGGCAAACTAGTATCCTGCACAGTACACAAGTAAAGCTGGTGGAAGCTGGTGGTGGTCTTTGTGGTGGGCTCATTCATTTTGGGGGCATTGCTTGAGTTACTTAGGGGTTGCAGAGCATCCAGGGCTTTTTGTGCTTGTGTTTGTTAAGAGACCCATGTCCCAAATTCTAATCCATGTGTTTCATTTAGATCTTTGAATATTTCCGGAGGGACACAGAGAAGCGGGATTTCGTCTCCGCCGGAGCTGCTGCTGGCGTCTCGGCTGCCTTTGGGGCTCCTGTCGGTAAAGTGCCTTTTCTTTTCCACAGGCAGAACTGGAGAGGTGTTTGCCGCACTTCATTAGTATTAATGATGACGACAAGCATCATTGTCATCATTGCTTTTCCTGTTATTGGTTGCCTTATCCAAACATCTCAGAGCGTCTGTGTCTTCTGGCAAAACTGTTTACTGCAATCGCATTACGAACCATAGTGATAACTGTGGTAATAATGATGCTAATACTATATATTAATAATATTAATACAGTAAGCATGCAACTTACTCTTGCTTTGCTTGTGCGACTGCAACCTTATGTGGGCGGGGGAAATGAATAAATAAATGGAGAGCCGGGGAAAGTCTAGGACCCTGTCAGAGCCTCACGCCTCCTTCCCAAAGCCCAGCGCCTCGTTATCTAGGTTTAAGAAGGCACCCCCTCCGATTGCACAGCCATAAATTGTTGTTGTTGTTGTTAATTGTATGCTGCCCTATGTTGGAAAAACGCTCTGGGGCGACGGCAAACTCCCCAAGACTCCGACCTGCAGATCTCAGGGTGGTTCACAAAACAAAATTACAATATAAAAACCACAAAGTACATAATAAATATAAGAACAGACACAAACCAATAACACCTTTAAAGGGGCATTATATGTCGATCAGCCAAAGGCCTGGTTAAAGAGCAACGTTTTCGTGGGGCGCCTGAAGGTGTACAATGAAGGCGCCAGACAGACCTCCCTGGGGAGAGCATTCCACAGATGGGGAGCCACTACAGAAAAGGCCCGTTCTGAATCCACGCCTGGTGGAGCCAAGTCTCACTGGCTCTACCTTTCCCTTCCACTAGGTGGAGTCCTGTTCAGCTTGGAGGAAGGGGCTTCCTTTTGGAACCAGTTCCTGACCTGGAGGATTGTGAGTTTGCGGGGCTGGGGGAGCTTTCTGAAGGCGGGGGGGAAGTGGGGACTGCAAGGCTAGTCCTCGGCGGACTGGCCGACTCTGGGCATGCGCCTCACCGCTCCTCTCTCTCTCTCTCTCTCTGCAGTTCTTTGCCTCCATGATCTCCACTTTCACCCTGAACTCCATCCTGAGCATTTACAAAGGGAATCCCTGGGACCTGTCCAGCCCCGGACTCATCAACTTCGGCCGGTTTGACTCCGAGGTAAAAGGCAGCACCCTTTCGAAGCTTCGCTGCTGCTGCTGCTGCTGCTGCCTCCTCCTCTGGCCTCCACACACGAATTCTCTATGTAACCAGAGAAGGAGTGGAGAGAAGTCGAAATGAGGGATACAAATGTAAAGGAAGATTATTGTTAACTCTGGAGGGCTGCTGCCAGTCAGTGTAGGCTAAGTGGCACCAATGGGCTTGCGTCAGCGTAAGGCAGCTTCCCATGTTCCTAATAGCTCATTTGGTAGAACACGGAGACTCTTAACCTCAGGGTCATGGGTTTGAGTCCCATCCTTGGGCAAAAAGATTCCTGCATTGCAGGGGGTTGGACTAGATGACCCTCAGGGGTCCCTTCCAGCTCTGCGGTATTGTGAAAACATGGTGGTGCAGTAGAAGGCAGCCCCGTCCTCGAGCTGCGTTGCTGCTGTCACCGTTTCCGGAGCTCACACCTGCTTTCTTCCTTTGCAGAAGATGGGGTACACTTTTCAAGAAATCCCAATCTTCATATTCATGGGAGTGGTGGGTAAGTGCCCCTATTTAAGCAACACGGTAATGTGACTTCCCTGTTTGTGCATCAATCCCTTCCGCAGATGTTACTCCGAGGTTGGGGGAGTGTGCATCTGGGTTCCCCACCCCACCCCCGTTGTTGTTTTTTTAAAGAAATACGTTCCACCAGTAATGCATGCCTGTCATGCAGCAGCAAACCTGTCATGGTCGACGGCTAGAAAAGAGCTGCGTCTGTTATCAGCCCAAAATCCATTTTGGGGCATGCAGTCCTTTCTCTGTGCCTGTCTTTTCACAGGGCAAAACTCCTCTGTGCTCTGTTGACTCCACAATCCTCTGCATTTCTGCAGAGATTCCAGCATCTGGCAAAGAACTTAATTCCTTAATACCTCGGCCCCTGCACACAATAAAGAATTTTCCTCTGTGGAACTGGGGGGATTTCCTGGCTTACTGTGAGCCCCAGAAGAAGGGGAGGTGGAGGGGGAAGCCATGACCCTGTGTCTGGGGTGGGGGTAGGGTTTTATATAATAATAATAATTTATTATTTGTACCCCGCCCATCTGGCTGGGTCTCCCCAGCCTCTCGGGGCGGCTTCCAGCAAACATTAAAATACATTAACACATCACAGATTAAAAACTTCCCTAAACAGGGCTGCCTTCAGGTGTTTTCTAAATGTCATGTAGTTGTTTATCCTTTTAACCTCTGATGGGAGGGCGTTCCACAGGGCGGGCGCCACTACCGAGAAGGCCCTCTGCCTGGTTCCCTGTAGCTTTGCTTCTCGCAGTGAGGGAACCGCCAGAAGGCCCTCGGCGCTGGATCTCAGTGTCCGGGCTGAACGGTGGGGGTGGAGACGCTCCTTCAGGTATACAGGACTGAGGCCGTTTAGGGCTTTGAAGGTCAGCACCAACACTTTGAATTGTGCTCGGAAACGTGCTGGGAGCCAATGTAGTTCTCTCAGGACCGGTGTTATGTGGTCCCGGCGGCCACTCCCAGTCACCAGTCTAGCTGCCGCATTCTGGATTAGTTGCAGTTTCCGGGTCACCTTCAAAGGTAGCCCCACGTAGAGCGCATTGCAGTAGTCCAAGTGGGAGATAACCAGAGCATGCACCACTCTGGCGAGACAGTCTGCGGGCAGGTAGGGTCTCATCCTGCGTAGCAGATGGAGCTGGTAGACAGCCGCCCTGGACACAGAATTAACCTGCGCCTCCATGGACAGCTGTGAGTCCAAAATGACTCATTTTCCCGATCTAACAGCAGAGTGGCAATGTAGAGGATATCCTTTGCAAAACTGTTCTCCACCTTTCCTTCATCCCAGTCAGACGCATCATTTCCACAGCTGCCCCAAAGAGAGAGTTATGGGATTTCTGCAAACTACACTGCTAGCTTCTTCTGTCCTGATTTGTGTGGTTTTGAGTGGCTGGTTCTTTGCTCTGACTCCGCCGAGGCCTATTGTCAGGTGTTTAATTTCTTCCTCCTGGCTGCAGGTGGAGTTCTTGGAGCCATGTTCAACACCTTGAACTACTGGCTGACGATGTTCCGAATCAGGTAAAAACCCTGGCAGAAGGTAACCCGGAATATAACAAGCAGCAAACTTCAGACCCAGGGCAAGGACTGGAGTAAAGTCCATTGCAGAATGGCTCAATCCAACTGCTGTGCATCCAACAATGGATGCCTCTCTAAAAGGCTTTGCATTTCAGCTTTTGACAGCGCTGGGCCCTTCCTTTGGAAATGGGGTTCGGAGCTTAGCTCTGTTCACAGGCGTCTCTGAGCCGAGCCACCCAGAATTTGGCTGAACCAGCGTTTCACAAGCTGCTTCACATTCCTGCCTGGATTTTTGTTTGAGCCGGAAACCTGCGATAGTACTTTCGTTTGCGTTCTTATTTTTTTTAAAATAAAGTCTGGCACACTTCTGCCTTTGTCAGGCCTCTGCTTATTTCCCCAGATGGCTTCCCTTTGGGGGCGAGGGTTGCTTTTACGGGAGCAAATGAGCTCAGCTCTGCAGCCGCCCACTTCGCTAGAAAGCAGCCAGGTCTGGAGAAAGGCCATCTAATTTTTAGCTAAAGGAAATAACCCAAGTGCCTGGGCAGGAACTCCTTTTTAGGGCTTACAGTTCTGGGACTGTGTGGTGTGTGTGTGTGTGTGTGTGAGAAGAAGAAGAAGAAGAAGAAGAAGAAGAAGAGTTTGGATTTGATATCCCGCTTTATCACTACCCGAAGGAGTCTCAAAGCGGCTCACATTCTCCTTTCCCTTCCTCCCCCACAACAAACACTCTGTGAGGTGAGTGGGGCTGAGAGGCTTCAAAGAAGTGTGACTAGCCCAAGGTCACTCAGCAGCTGCATGTGGAGGAGCGGAGACGCGAACCCAGTTCACCAGATTACGAGTGTACCGCTCTTAACCACTACACCACACTGGCTCCCAGTGGTGTGTGTGTGTGTGTGTGTGTGTGTGTGTGTGTGTGTACGTACGTACATGTTGGAAACAAATGGAATGAATCACAGGCTGCCGCTCATCTCCTTAACTCAGTTTTATTTTTATTATTACATTTATTTATTATTAGCACACAGCTTTCCCACCTTATTTAATCTCCAGAACAACCCTGTGAGGTTGGTTAGGCTGAGCGTCAGTGACTGGCCCCTAAGGTCGCCCAGTGAGTGGTCGAGGATTCTCCTATCTCACCAGTCTCGAAGCAAGATCCAGTAATAATAATAATAATAATAATAATAATAATAATAATTTATTATTATTATTTATACCCCACCACTCAGTTGGCTTCCATATTTGGAATCGGAAGTGGCTGCCATCTTGTCCGTTGCTTCAGGCGGCAAAATGTGTTAGTCCGGCCCTGCTCCCTAACCCCTTGTGTCTTTTCTTTTCTTAAAACTCCCCAGGTATATCCACCGGCCGTGCCTGCAGGTCATCGAGGCCATGCTGGTGGGCGCTGTGACAGCGGCTGTGGCCTTTGTCATGATCTACACCTCGACAGACTGCCAGCCCCTGCAAGGCAGCGGCATGGCCTACTCGCTCCAGGTGGGAAACGAGCGGCAGAGGGGAACTCTGAGTGCCGGCTGCCTCCCAGAATGGACGCTGTCGGGCAACGGGGGCTTGAGGCAGGAGAGAAGTGGAGGCCGGTCCGTTAGGCACCTTCTCACCAAGTTCAGTCTTCCGTCAACCAGACCCCACATGCCTCTCTCTTCACTCACAAAAAGGAAATGAGTTTCCTCCGGCTTCGTCTCAACACTGTGCCCTTAAATCACATTCTTTCCCTCAAAGAATTCTGGGTATTGTGGTGTTTTTTTTAAGGGTCTCTGATAGCTGTAACTCTGTGAGGGGCAAACTACAGTGCCCAGAATTCTCTGGGGGCAAAAATGTATTCCAGATGTGTTTTCAAGGTGCAATGTTTACACATGACTTCAGCCTTGCCCTTGTAGAGCTCAGCAGGGAGGAAGATGGCGGACAATAAATTAGTCATCTCCTGCTGTTGTTTTCTGTGGCTCCCCCTGCTGTCCGTCTCCCTGCTTTCAGCCCAATGGGAGCTAGCCACTGTTGGTGCAATGCCGGGCGCATCCAGCTAGCATAGTTGTGCAGCCGCTGCCCCTGGCAGTGAGCCCAAGTTTGCTTTGGCAAGCAGGACTTTACCTCTCTGGCATCATGCAGAGAAGCTTTTGAAAATGTGTGTGTGTGTGTGTGTGTGTGTGTGTGTGTTTGGGGTGTGGGGGAACGGCTCTTCCTTTCATAAGTGAGCAGCGCTTTTACGAGAGGACAGCAGGCTGGTACACACATTTGCGATTTGATAACACCCCTGGGCTTATTTGCAATCCCTTCTCAAGCCAAATCTCCGAGCCGTTCCCTGCCCCAGATGTTAAACGGCTCAGGACCGCAATACCTCAAGGACTGCCTCTTCCCACATGAACCTACCTGGACCCTGAGATCATCTTCTGAGGCCCTCCTTCGTGTGCCCCCTCCTCGAGAGGTCCGGAGGGGGGGCAACACGAGAACGGGGCCTTCTCTGCAGTGGCTCCCTGTCTGTGGAATGCTCTCCCCAGGGAAGTTCGCCTGGTGCCTTCATTATACACCCTTAGGCGCCAGGCAAAAACGTTCCTTTTCAACCAGGCCTTTGGTTGTTCTGTTTGACATCCTACACCCTTTTAAAATGTGGCTCTTTTGTTGGGGGGGTTGTTATTGGGTTGTTGTTTTTATTCTGATTATATATGTTGTGATCTTTTCTGTGAACTGCCCTGAGACCTCCGGGTATAGGGTGGTATATAAATAATAATAACAATAATAATTAATAATAGCAATAATAATAAATTGTATCCAGTGCTCGTAAGGCAGTTATATAATGGAACAGCCGCCTGTGCTGTTGGTGTCAGCAAATACCCCGCCTGGGGCAGTTTGTGAGACTGCCCCAAAGCCAGAGCAAAGCCGTGTGCGCACGTCCCCGGCTACAGGAGTAGTCCAGTGGCGCTGTCGTATGTGATTGTTCCCCAGCGTGAAGAACAACACACACAAGCCATAATTAAGGCTAAACTATTTATTGTAGGAATAGTGCAGAGAGAATCTCTGCTGCCAGCTAGCTGCCATAAAGCCGTCTGTCCGGCTTCAGATCTAGCCAGAAGAGTAAGCACAAAGGCTAGGATTATAATAGTACAGTGAAACATAAACATTCAATGTAGGAAAAGATAAGGCAGCTTTCTCACGACTTAGTGAGACAGGCAAATGTCATACCATCCTCGCTGCAGCTGTTTGCCACTCGGCTTGGACAAAAATCTTAACAGTTGGAACCTCCGCTTCTTTTTCCTTTTCCTTTTCCTTTCCTTTGTTTTTTTCCTTTTTACTGCTCCTGCAATAACACGACTTCTCCTCCTCCTCCTCTCCCCACCAGCTCTTCTGTCCTGATGGCGAATACAACTCTATGGCTGCCGCCTTCTTCAACACGCCAGAGAAGAGTGTCGTCCGCCTTTTTCATGACCCCCCAGGTCGGTTGCTCCCCAGCTAGCAGCGTCCAACCATTGCCAGTCGATGGGGGGGACATGTTCTTCCTGATATTCTAAAGCAGGGTTGGCTAGCCAGTGTGGTGTAGTGGTTAAGAGCAGTAGACTTCATAATCTGGGGAACCGGGTTCGCTTCCCCACTCCTCCACATGCAGCTGCTGGGTGACCTTGGGCTAGTCACACTTCTCGGAAGTCTCTCAGCCCCACTCACCTCACAGACTGTTTGTTGTGGGGGAGGAAGGGAAAGGAGAATGTGAGCCGCTTTGAGACTCCTTTGGGTAGTGATAAAGCGGGATATCAAATCCAAACTCTTCTGCTCTTCTTCTCTTCTATCTCGGGGGCCTAAATCCAGCTCCACGACCAGCAAATGTTCCCAACAAGACCCCACTGATTTTGGTGACAGCATGTTTAGATAGATGGACAGACAAATAATAATTATCTATCTATCTACCTTTTATCTATCTTCTGAGCAAATTATTTTTCTCAAATTATTTTTATTAGTTTTCCAAATTTTTACAAATCAAACCAAATTACCTAATTTACCGTAATACAATTTCTATTTTTTTAAAAATCAGGTGTCCCGCTCCTGCTGCAAACATACCGTATATTCCGGCGTATAAGACGACTGGGCGTATAAGACGACCCCCAACTTTTCCAGTTAAAATATAGAGTTTGGGATATACTCGCCGTATAAGAAATACGACCCGGTGTATACGATTTTCCTGGGTTAAAAAGTAGTCTTATACGCAGGAATATACAGTATGTCCATCTTTTCCTCCTGTAGCCACATCATATTTTCATTAATATCCATTTCATCCTTCACTTGCTGTTGTCCATTCTTATAGCCGCCCCTTTTACAGTCTTTATAGGTCAAAACCAGCACTTTGAATTGGGCCCGGAAATTTATGTGATCTACCTGAATTACTGTGAATTGTTTTGGGGGTTTTTTTGTATTCGAGGTGGGTTTCATTTGCTTTTAAATTGTATTATTTCCCAACCTGCCTGGTCCTTCCTTGCATGCATCCGAAGAAAGAGAGCTCTCTCCAGCTCTATGGGAGATGGAACTTGTTCCATCGCTTAATCTACTCCCACAGTTAATGAGTCTCTTCTCCTTCCTCCCTCCCGCCCCCTCCAAACGTTTAGCCTAAATGTGCATTCCTGAAATCTAAAACGGGACAACAGTCCTTGGCTTACCTCCTCTCTAAAAGCTTTACCTGATGTTCCTGTAGCAGAGAAGCCGGATGAAGGAATCACATTTTCTTTTCACAGTACCCTAGAGCCCAAGTCCATGATTTGTTTTGCTGCACACAATGTTTTAATTAGGAAAGGCACGTAGAGCTGCCCTAGTGAGTATTATCACAGGGAAGGTTAGGGTGATTTGGATGTGTTTTAGATGTACCCTGTTTCCCCTATTTTAAGACGTAGTCATAAAATAAGCCATAGCAGGATTTTTTTGCATTTGTGAAATATAAGCCGTACCCCGAAAATAAGCCATAGTGATAGGCGCAGTTCTGGAGGGTGCCAAGGAAAGGGCGGGGCTGGGCGTCCAGTCCCGCCACCAAAACCAGGCAGCCCCAGAAGCAGCGCTCAGGAACTCTGCAGAGCATGGCGCACAGGAAGGGGCAGCGGGCGCAACAAGGCATTCCGAAGGTGTCTACGCCCGCACGCTTGCCCAACTCCGCTCGGCGCAGAGCGCACGGGACAGCCGCCGTGGCAGAGAGGGAAGGCGGCACGGGCTTTCCCTGCTCGCCGCCATGACGAAATTCCCCGAGCCGCCCCGCGCGTCGCCCAAGAGGCCCCTTGGAAAACAAGGCTTCTGTTGAGTTTCGAGGAGGGAAGGCGGCGGAGGAGGAGCAGGAGAGAGCGCCCAGCGAAAGCGGGTCTCTCTGGTGCCCGTTTCCTCAAAGCTCAGCTTGGATTCTCCCCCCGCTGCCAGCAAGCAAAGAGCTCCGCCCTCGTCCCGTCCTTCGCAGCCCCAGAACTCGAGCGTGGCCTTGCCAAGGCGTGCTTACGTAATAAAAATAAGACATCCCCTCAAAATAAGCCATAGTGCGTTTTCTTGAGGGGGAAAAAATATAAGACGGTGTCTTAAAATAGGGGAAACACGGTATTGTGATACAGTCGTATCTTGGAAGTCGAACGGAATCCCTTCCGGAAGTCTATTTGACTTCCAAAACGTTCAGAAACCAAAGCGCGGCTTCTGATTGGCTGCAGGAAGCTCCTGCAGCCAATCGGAAGCCACGCCGGACGTTCAGCTTCTGAAAATCATTTGAAAACTGGAACACTCACTTCCGGGTTTCGATCGTTCGGGAGCCGATTTGTTCGGGAGCCAAGGCCTTCGAGATCCAAGGTACGACTGTGTGCATTATGCATTGTGACTTGCAGTTATTTTTATTGATCGTAGTTCAGTAATTATTGTAATTGTTGAGAGTAAATTTCTGTTTAAGTATTATTGGTCGATGTTTTGAGAGTTAATGTCATTGTGTTTCCCAAACTTGGGTCTCAGCCTGTTTTTGGACTACAGTTTCCATAATTCCTGATCGCTGGTCCTGCTAGCTAGGGATGATGGGAGTTGTAGTCCAAAACCAGCTAGAGACCCAAGTTTGGGAAACACGGCTTTAACCTATTTTTTGGGAACCAGGAAAAACCCAAAGATGCCTCTTGAGACCTGCTTCATTGAAGGGCTAAAATGCGGGCCCCCTAGAAAAAGGTGGGAGCACCCTGCCAACCTAGCAGTTCGAAAGCACGTCAAAGTGCAAGTAGATAAATAGGTACCACTCTGGCGGGAAGGTTAACGGCGTTTCCGTGCGCTGCTCTGGTTCGCCAGAAGCGGCTTAGTCCTGCTGGCCACATGACCTGGAAGCTGTCTGCAGACAAACGCCGGCTCCCTTGGCCTATAGAGTGAGATGAGTGCGCAACCCCAGAGTCGTCCGCGACTGGACCTAACGGTCAGGGGTCCCTTTACCTTTAAGAAGAAGAGTTTGGATTTGATATCCCGCTTTATCACTACCCGAAGGAGTCTCAAAGCGGCTAACATTCTCCTTTCCCTTCCTCCCCCACAACAAACACTCTGTGAGGGGAGTGGGGCTGAGAGACTTCAAAGAAGTGTGACTAGCCCAAGGTCACCCAGCAGCTGCATGTGGAGGAGCAGGGAAGCGAACCCGGTTCACCAGATTACGAGTCCACCGCTCTTAACCACTACACCACACTTTACCTTTTACCCTGCCGCATTGCTGAGCGAATCTTGCTGCCGGTTCCAGGTTGTGGGGAGTGATGCTCTTTGCTCTCCCTCTTAGGCACGTACGACCCCATGACTTTGGGGCTGTTCACCTTGATGTACTTCTTCCTGGCTTGTTGGACCTATGGGCTAACAGTTTCGGCAGGCGTCTTCATCCCCTCCCTGCTGATCGGGGCCGCCTGGGGCCGCCTGTTTGGCATCTGTCTCTCCTACATGACCAGCGGCTGGGTGAGTTGCCCCCACCTTGTGGTCTCGATGCTCTCTCCCCACCCGCCCACTCCCTTACGGTCTGAAGAACCTTAGCTGAAAACAAGCCCCGTTGTTGCGGGTGGGAGGGGAGCTGGGGAGACGGAGTCAGAAGTGGAATCTTTTCAGCTCCGAGGGCCTTCTGGCAGTTCCCTCACTGCGAGAAGTGAGGTTACAGGGAACCAGGCAGAGGGTCTTCTCAGTAGTGGTCTTCTTCTTCTTCTTATCTGGCGACCCCTCGTAGCCAAGTAAGACTGTCTTCCATGAACACAGTTTTAAAAGTGAGTCCGTAATAATAATAATAATAATAATAATAATAATAATAATAATAATAATAATTTATTATTTGTACCCCACCCATCTGGCCGGGTCTCCCCAGCCACTCTGGGCGGCTTCCAACAAACATTAAAATACATCAAAATGTCACAGATTAAAAACGTCCCTAAACAGGGCTGCCTTCAGGTATTTTCTAAATGTCATATACAGTGGGACCTCGACTTACGAAGATAATGCGTTCCGACGCGATCTTCGGTAGTCGAAAACACTCGTAAGTTGAATCCCGATAGGAATGCATTGAGCGGAAAAAATTCGTAAGTCGAAAAAATCCTATTCAAAGCGGCCGTGACTTCCTTTCGGAAGTCGAAAAATTCGGTTGCGGCAGCCATTTTTTTTCTTCCGGAAGTCATTCGGAAGTCGAAAAACACGTAAGTCGGGTCACTCGTAAGTCGAGGTCCCACTGTAGTTGTTTATCTCTTTGACCTCTGATGGGAGGGCGTTCCACAGGGCGGGCGCCACTACCGAGAAGGCCCTCTGCCTGGTTCCCTGTAGCTTTGCTTTTCGCAGTGAGGGAACCGCCAGAAGGCCTTCGGCGCTGGATCTCAGTGTCCGGGCTGAACGGTGGGGTAAGTGACTGTGGGGGCCGATTCTGGATCCACACGTCCTTCCACAGTGGGGACATAGGTTTCCGGCCGGGAGTTGATCACGGTGAGGGTTTGCCAAGCGTGCCTTCCTCTTAGCACGTTTCTCCCTTTCGTCCCGGGTTCGAGCGTCTTCAAAGCCCATAACACCTTTGGTAAAGGCTGTTCTCCAATCGGAACACTCACAGGCCAGTGCTTCCCGGTTGTGGGTGTTTATACTACATTTTCTGAGAGAGTCTTTGAACCCCTTTTGTTGGCCACCAGCATTACACTTTCCATTTTTAAGTTCGGAATAGAGCAGTTTCAGTAGTGGTGCCCGCCCCGTGGAACGTCCTCCCGTCAGATGTCAAGCGGATAAACAACTATCTGAAGACATTCTGAAGGCAGCCCTGTGCAGAGAGGTTTTTTTTTTTAATGATTGAGGCTTTGTTGTATTTTTAATATTTTGTTGGGAGCTGCCTAGAGTGGCTGGGGCAACCCAGTCAGATGGGCGACAAGCCAGCCTTCTTCCCCGGGGGGTTCCCCAGCTGGTGCCTCCCCTCCCCCTCCCCTGCACCCATTCTGTCCATGACACCCAATCGTCCCCTAGGCCTAGAGATCCTGGGCAAGTAGGGGGGCAGATGCCATGTCCCAGTGAATGGGGAGGGAGGGGGCCTGGAGCGGAGACCCTCCGACCTGCTTCTTAGTCCCTCTGTCCTGAGCGTTGACTGTTCCTCTCATTGGGACTTTCAGATCTGGGCCGACCCAGGGAAGTATGCCTTGATGGGAGCCGCAGCACAGCTGGGTGAGTGATACACTTCTGGGGCAGGGAGGAGAAAGGAGCACAGCTTATTGGGGAGTGGGAAGGTGGGTCCTGCCCCGGTGGGACGGTGCAGGTTAGGCTTTATCCCTTTAACCGAACTTACTTTCCTAGGCCCCGTCTGCACCAGGCATTTAAACATCCTCATCTTGCTTTAAACAATCATGGCTCCGTCTGCAAAAAAAACAATCCTGGGAATTGTGGCTTGTAAAGGGATGCTTTCTTAGAAGAATTCTGTTCTCCTCCCAGAGCTGTAATTCCCAAGAGTGGTTTAACACTCAGTTACTCTTCCCGGGGAACTCTGAGACATCTGAAGGCAGCCCTGTATAGGGAAATTTTTAATGTTTGATGTGATTTAAATATTTTGTTGTGAGCCACCCACATAACACACATTGCATTATTTCGTAGGCCGCATCACAAGGAGAGGTAATGAAATTTAAAGCAGATAATAGGAACCACTCCTCCCTATTTGAAATTAGGAATCAATAAAATTAAATAATAATTGGAGTCATAAAATCAAAACATATGCCGTTGAAACATAAAACACATTAAGGCATGTTCTTAAAATAACACACATTACTTACTTATTGGTGGGCATCTACCTGCCTCGAGGGGATGCGGGTGGTGCTGTGGGTTAAACCACAGAGCCCTAGGGCTTGCCGATCAGAAGGTCGGCGGTTCGAATCCCTGCAACGGGGTGAGCTCCTGTTGCTCGGTCCCTGCTCCTGCCAGCCTAGCAGTTTGAAAGCACGTCAAAGTGCAAGTAGATCAATAGGTACCGCTCCGGCGGGAAGGTAAACGGCATTTCCGTGCGCTGCTCTGGTTCACCAGAAGTGGCTTAGTCATGCTGGCCACATGACCTGGAAGCTGTACACCGGCTCACTCGGCCAGTAAAGTGAGATGAGCACCACAACCCCAGAGTCGTCCGCGACTGGACCTAACAGTCAGGGGTCCCTTTACCTTTACCTGCCTTGAGAGACAATGGAGTGCACCTCTGGGGGTGAAGTCAAAGCACTGCATTAACGGGTGCAAGCCTGGGCAGTGCCTATGGGGCTCCTGGGCCCATTCTCATGTTGCCACCCTCTGGACCTCTCGAGGAGGAGGAGGCACACGAAGAAGGGTCTCCAGAGGATGATCTCAGGGTCCGGGTTGGTTCTTATGGGGAGGAGGCAGCCCTTGAGGTTCAACGCAGCCTTTTCTTCCTAGGAGGCATTGTGAGGATGACGCTCAGCTTGACGGTTATCATGATGGAGGCGACAGGCAACGTCACCTACGGCTTCCCAATCATGCTGGTGCTGATGACAGCCAAGATTGTGGGGGATTATTTTGTCGAGGTGAGGGTCTGCCTGCGGCTGTTGGCCGTGTTGTTGACAAAGGACAGCTGGGCATACAAAGGGCCCCATTACCTTCAGTTACAACAAAGGAGGTCTACACTGTGAAAGATCCCTGAAACGAGATGAACGTATATTTATATAATGATACTCAAACAAACAATATGTTTAACGATTCAAGAGCAGAATTGCTCAAGAGCAAAAATACTCTAAAACGTTATAAACTAATTCAAAGAAATATAAATAACTCAAGAAAACCTTCCAAATAACTCCAAATAACAAAACATAACTCAAGATAAACTAACAAATGACCTTAACGAGTTGCCGGCTAAGATTCTCGTTTCACTGTTATGATCTATCAGTTTCCTCAGAAGGAAAAAAGTTAATGCATTTATCTAACTCAAAATAGCTTGTTAGCTATTAAATCTAGGGGGAGGATTGAAGAAACTTCAGAAAAGAAGAACACTCCCAAACAGTAAGTGGTAATTATCCAAACTAGGAATTCTAATTTTGCTTCATCCAAAAGGTTAAAAACCTAAACTCAAGTTCGAAAACAAGCTCCATAGCTTGTAAAACACGTCGACAAGGGGCTATGGAAGCTCCCACGATCTTATTGTTACGAAGCTATTGCAAAGACTGTTCCATTACCTTCCATTCCCTTCAGTAGCTTAGGACCTCATCAAACCTAAATGCGGCCCTGCACACCAGATGTGCCCCAGTTCACAATTTCTTCTCTTTCCAGGGTTTGTATGACATGCACATCCAGCTTCAGAGTGTCCCCTTCCTGCACTGGGAAGCCCCTGTCACATCTCACTCGTTTACCGCCAGGTAAGCTGACAGGATCAGGCCGCAGCAGGGTTTGTACGGGTTCTCGGTGTATGGAAAAACCTGAAAGTGCCGCTATTGTTATTACTGTTCTTAAATATATCATCCCACCGAATTTCAGGGGGCTCCCTTTAGATGACAGACTTTGCCCGTGGAACTCCGGAGAAGTAGAGACTATTGATCATGTACTCTTCCGTTGCTGCTTTTACGGGGACCTACGAAATGAACTTACCAGATTTTTCGCTCTATAAGGCGCACCTGACCATAGGACGCACCTAGTTTTTAGAGGGGGAAAGCCCCAATTTTTTGAGGATCAGCTCAAATTTCTGTAGCTTCTTTTGCAAAGTAGAAAAGTCCCATTTTTTGAGGATCAGCTCAAAGTTGTTGAGCTTACTTTGCAAAGGGGGAAAAACCCTGTTTTATGGGGTTTAACTCACAGTTCTGCAGCTTCAGGAAAGGGAGCCATTTTTACAGTTTCCAGACAGATAATCTAATCAGCCAGTCACATGTCGCTGGGGAAACAGCCTCCCTCTGCAAGGGGGCGGGGCTGGAATCTCTCTCCCTTATCTCTCTCCCCGATCGTTTGCTGAGCAGTTGCTCAGCGGGCTTCCTTTCAACACCCCCTTCTCTCTCTCTTTAAAAAAAGCACGATCTGCTTTTGCCCCTGGGCAGTTCAGCTCCAGGGACCACACATTTGCTCCATAAGATGCACAGACATTTCCCCTTACTTTTTAGGAGGAAAAAAGTGCGTCTTATGGAGCGAAAAATACAGTATTTTAAAGATACTTGATGAGCTCCCTGGACTCTCTGAAGAATTCTATCCAAAATGGCTCCTCTCAGATTCCAACCCAAAAGTCACCGCCGTGGTGGCAAAATTCTGCTCCAGTGCTATTAAATCCGGTCCGCGCATACAGGAGGCACTCAAATCAACTTTTAATCTGAGCTAGAAAAGATCTTGTTTTTAATTTAAGTTGCATAGTTATTAATCTATTATATTGCATCTAACGATATTAATGATAGCTAATCCTTTTTAGATAATTTATTTTAGTTTACATTAAAATTTTATTCCAATGATGTTATGCTTTTACTTGTGCTGATCGCTGACCGTAATAAAGATTGATTGATTGATATCATCCCACTCTACACAAGCAGCGGGGTTGCAACGATTTAAAATCCAGCGTTGTAACAAATCGCAGTCGCAGGAATAGAGTCCCGAAAGCACGCAACCCAAATCTGACCCGTGACAAATTCAGGCAGACCTCATTCCTTGCATGTTTTATCTAGGACGTTGCCTTATACCGAGTGAGAACATTGGACCATTCAAACTCACTGAGCTTTCAGGCGGGGAATCTTTTCCCAGCCCTACCTGGGGATTCTGGGAACTGAACCTGGGACCTTATGAGTGCAAGGCATGAGCTCTAAGACCTTCCCGCAACAGCAAAGCAAGATGCTAGTCCTCATGACGATGAACAAAGGGGCTTGTTTAAAGAGGCGGTGTAGGGAGCCGAGTCAAAAGGCCATGGTAACAGAACTGCTTCTTCAGCATTATCATAGAATCATAGAGTTGGAAGAGACCACAAGGGCCATCCAGTCCAACCCCCTGCCAAGCAGGAAACACCATCCAAGCATTCCTGACAGGTGGCTGTCAAGCCTCTGCTTAAAGACCTCCAAAGAAGGAGACTCCACCACACTCCTTGGCAGCAAATTCCACTGTCGAACAGCTCTTACTGTCAGGAAGTTCTTCCTAATGTTTAGGTGGAATCTTCTTTCTTGTAGTTTGAATCCATTGCTCCGTGTCCGCTTCTCTGGAGCGGCAGAAAACAACCTTTCTCCCTCCTCTATATGACATCCTTTTATATATTTGAACATGGCTATCATATCACCCCTTAACCTTCTCTTCTCCAGGCTAAACATACCCAGCTCCTGAAAGCTGTGTACCGGAGAAGCTAGGTGCGCCTCTTTGTGTGTGGAGGGAAATTCCACAACTACCCTGTTTCCCCTATTTTAAGACGTAGTCATAAAATAAGCCATAGCAGGCTTTTTTCGCATTTGCGAAATATAAGCCGTACCCCGAAAATAAGCCATAGTGATAGGCACAGTTCTGGAAAATGCGGGGCTGGGCTTACGTAATAAAAATAAGACATCCCCTCAAAATAAGCCATAGTGCGTTTTCTTGAGGGAAAAAAAATATAAGACGGTGTCTTAAAATAGGGGAAACACGGTAAGGGGGCCACCACAGAGAAGGCCTCACAGTCCACACTCCTCCCCTCTGTGGGCTTTTAACGTGATCTCTGTGTGTTGTTTCATTTTTTTCCCCTCTGCAGAGAAGTGATGAGCACCCCAGTGACCTCCCTCCGAAGGATTGAGAAAGTGGGCGTCATTGTGGACATCCTCAGCGATACGTCGTCCAATCACAACGGGTTCCCTGTGGTGGAGAGCATTCCAGGCAGCGATCAGGTAGGGCGGGGGGAACTGACTTGGGTGCCTCGATGCCTGGAACCCTGTTTCTTGGAGAAAAAGTTAGGAAAGGGCCATGCCTCAGCAGAGAGCCCCTGCTTCTCACATAGATGGTCCCAGGTCCAATCTCCAGGTAGGGCTGGAAAAAACCCAGTTTGACACCTTTGGAAGGCCATTGCTGCCTGCCAGTGTCAACAGTATTGAGCTAGATCAGGGGTAGGCAACCTTAAGGCCCGGGGGCTAGATCCGGCCCAATCGCCTTCTAAATCCGGCCTGCAGACGGTCCGGGAATCGGCATGTTTTTACATAAGTAGAATGTGTCCTTTTATTTAAAATGCATCTCTAGGTTATTTGTGGGGCCTGTCTGGTGTTTTTACATAAGTAGAATGTGTGCTTTTATTTAAAATACATCTCTAGGTTATTTGTGGGGCCTGCCTGGTGTTTTTACATAAGTAGAATGTGTCATTTTATTTAAAATGCATCTCTAGATTATTTGTGGGGCCTGTCTGGTGTTTTTACATGAGTAGAATATGTGCTTTTATTTAAAATGCATCTCTGGGTTATTTGTGGGGCATAGGGATTCGTTCAATTCCTCCCCCCCCCAAAAAAAAAAATAATAGTCCGGCCCACCACAAGGTCTGAGGGACGGTGGACCAGTCCACGGCTGAAAAAGGTTGCTGACCCCTGAGCTAGATGGAGCAACGGTCCGGCTAAGGCAGCCTCCTACTTTTTTAAGGCCCACTTGTAGAACTTGAGTAAAATGCGTACGTGTGTTCATAAGATGTATTACGCATCGTCTTTATTTATTACATTTATGCACTGCCATTGTCTTCCAAGGAGCTCAATCTCCCGTTTTATCCTCCCAACAGCCCTGTGAGGTAGGTTAGGCTGAGAGATGGTGACTGGCCCAAGGTCACACACCCAGTGAGCTTCATGGCTGGATGGCTTGATTCGAACCCTGGTCTCCCAGGTCATAGTGCATTACTCTAACCACTGCACCACACTGCCTTGCCAAAACAAGCCCCTTCTTTTAGTATCTGTCTTGCGCGCCCACCAGGGCAAAGTAATGGCTCCTCAGTTTTGTGAGGTTTGAACCCGTGAGATTGATGCCTTACCACTTGCTAATCGCTCGTACAGTGTACTTGCAGGTTTATAATTCTGAGCGAAGAAAACCGCAAAATGACAACAAGCCAATTCTGAAATAAGCTCCAGGGGAAACAATAGCAGCGGCCCAGATGTTTAAATACCTGCCCTTCCTCCTGGTGCCTAAAATCACGTGGAAAGGATGGTTGAGGGATTGTTGGGGCCAAGAGAGTTCTACACAATCAAAGCCTCTCTCCTTGCAGGCAGCGGGACTGCGCGGCCTGATCCTGCGCTCCCAGCTGATTGTTCTCCTGAAGCACAAGGTGAGGGCCGCAGCTCAGTCACAGAGCATCTGCTCTGGCACATTTCAAGTTTCTTTTGCTGTTAGTTTTAATGTTTTTAACGACTATGATCGATAATTTGAGTATATCTCGGAAGTCGCTTGGACTTATTCCCTATAATCAAGCAGTATATATATATTTGGTTAAATACAAACAAACAAACAAAGCACCGCAGAGAATGGGGAACCTGGCCCCCCTCCAGGTGTTGCTGGACTACAATTCCCATCAGCCCCAGCCAGCATGGTCAGGATGATGGGAGTTGTAGTCCAGCAACATCTGGATTGGGGCGCAGGTTCCCCACTCCTGCCCTGCTGCCAGACAGGTCGGATTCTCTGGGTTGTATGCGACTTAAAGTCACTGCGCGAGCAAAACGCTTGTGGGCGGTGGAGCTCCCCCACCTTTTCCTCTGCACGCCCCTCAACCCATCTACTCTTGGGGTCCCCCTCCAACCCTCCAGAACAGATCTGGGGAGCGTGTGATGTAAGGAGGCAGAAGGGAAGATCCAGGGCGCAAACAGAAGTCGCAATAACGTAAGGGGAGCCCTGTGGATCCGGCCCAAGAGCTCACCTAGCCCAGCACGCTGTTCTCACTGTGGTCGGCTAGATGCCTGTGGGAAACCCCCAAACACAAGAGCCCTCTCCCCTCCTGCGGTTCCCAACAAGCAATATTTAGAAGCATTGCTGCCTCCGATTATGGAGACAGAGCAAAGCAATGATGGGCAGTAGCCTTCTGTGGGTTTGCCCAGGTTGTTCTTGTTCTTATGTATTTTTGGTGTTTTTATCTTGCCTTTTTATGGCGTGCACAGCCCTGAGATCCATGAAGGACGGTATGCAAATTTAATTAATAATAATAATAAAGGTAAAGGACCCCTGACCGTTAGGTCCAGTCGTGGACGACTCTGAGGTTGCGGCGCTCATCTCGCTTTACTGGCTGAGGGAGCCGGCGTACAGCTTCCGGGTCATGTGGCCAGCATGACTAAGCCGCTTCTGGCGAACCAGAGCAGCGCATGGAAACGCTGTTTACCTTCCCGCCGGAGCAGTACCTATTTATCTACTTGCACTTGATGTGCTTTCGAACTGCTAGGTTGGCAGGAGCAGGGACTGAGCAACGGGAGCTCACCCCGTCGTGGGGATTCGAACCGCCGACCTTCTGATCGGCAAGCCCTAGGCTCTGTGGTTTAGACTACAGCGCCACCCATGTCAATAATAATAATAAACCCATCCAGGTTGGTGGCCGTCACTTTCTCTCTGTGGGAGAGAGTCCCATAGCTGCAGCAACAACAAAACATCAATTTTCTTAAAATTGTATACCACCCTTTATCCATAGATCTCGGGGCGGTTCGTAACATAAAATTGCAATTAAAAAACACACACAAAATGCATAATAAAAAAGAACAGAAACAAACAAATAAGCCCCCCCCTCCCGCAACACATTGACATCCGATGCCCCTTTTTAAATCAGCCCGAGGCCTGGTGGAAGAGGAACGTTTTCGCCTAATCCAGCATTCGGTTTCAAGTTACGGTGCGGTTGGAGTCAACCCTCTCTGCAGGATGGGAGGGTCCCCCAGGCAGCAGGGGGACTTGGGGAAACCCCAGGGAAGAGGCCAGGGAGCAGGGGCTAGTGGGCATCCCTGTCCGTTTGCCCCATGTGCGCCCCCACCATGCCTGACCCCTTTTAGGTCTTCGTGGAGAGAGCCAACCTCTCCCTGGTGCAGCGGCGGCTGAAGCTGAAGGACTTCCGGGACGCCTACCCCCGCTTCCCCCCCATCCAGTCGATCCACGTCTCCCAGGACGAGCGCGAGTGCATGATGGACCTGACCGAATTCATGAACCCCTCGCCTTACACCGTGCCCTTGGTAGGACCGGGTTGAGGGGGGCAACGTCTGTTGCTTTGAAGGCATTTCTGGGGAGTGGGGAGGGATGCTGCTGGTGATGAGGGCTTCCTTGTCCCGTAACAGCATCCTGGGCTGCTTTCGTTTTACTGGGGTGGGGCGAAACTCGTTGCCTTTCTCTTGTCTAATATGATTTCCCCGGTTTGCAGGAAGCCACCCTAACGAGGGTTTACAAGTTGTTCCGGGCCCTGGGCTTGCGCCACTTAGTGGTGGTGGATAATCATAACCAGGTGAGTAAAGGCTGGAAGAAACACCCTGGTCAAGATGGCAGGATCTCTCAAGGAGGTGGCCTTGAGGGAGTGCAGCCCAGTGTCTGGGGCTGGACTGAGGAGGCATGGTGGGGGCCTCCCGCCTCTTCTCCTGAACCTTCCCAAGAGCAGGAGGACAGTATAGATTTAGAACAGTGGTTTGCAGAAGGGCATAGTTCAGAGGCTGCAGAGGGGAGAAGCTGGGAAATATTGGAGGAGGAACGGCAGGAAGAAGAAGAAACACCAGGGGAGAGGAAGCTGACAGACTCAGTGTCCTTGGAGAGCATTCCTGACCGCCCCTCCCAGGACCAGGCGGGCATTGAGGGAAGTAGAACAGAAGGATCAGATTAGCCGTCACAGGGATGACGTAGAATAGGAGAGATGGAGGGGGTGGGACTTTATTCGGAGCAACGACATCATTTTAGGGAGGCTGCATTCCTTTGTATCTCTCTGTGAACTATGGAATAAATTACTTGGTAAGAGCTCCTCTTGTTTATCTCCTTGCTGGCTGCCACCAGGGGAGGGATTGGATTCCCTGACGCCTGACACCCAGTGGCAGAGCTCACCTTTTGCATGGGGAGGGTCCCAGGTTTGAGTTCCTGTATCTCCAGGTAGGGTTGGGGAAGACCCTCTCTGTTGGGGATCCTGGACAGCTGGGCTAGATAGACCAGTAGTCTGACCCAGGTATTAATGTAGTTTTTTGTCTTCTTTACATTTTTTACTTAATAATAATAATATAATTATTTTTATTTTATTTTATTTTATTTTATTTTATTTTATTTTATTTTATTTTATTTTATTTTATTTTATTTTATTTATTTATTTATTTCCTAATGAATTGATTATTAGTTTCATTTTATCCCACCTTTTCTCAGAACCGGAATTTGAGGCGACTCACAAAAGTTTAAAACAAACGCAGATAGAATCTTAACAACGTAGAGTTGGAAGGGACCCCCCAAGGGTCCTCTAGTCCACCCCCCGTGCAGTGCAGGAGGACCTGTATGGGGATCGAACCCATGACCTTGACATGATCATCGCCGCGCTCTAACCAAGTGATCTGGGCAGCTAGCTAAACACATATAACACATATAAACATAGAAAAGATAATGGCTAAAGGGTAAACTGTAATGGCATGTAAATGCAAATCTATTAAAACACTGATAGCGGAAACAAACAGACAAACTAAAAGCCCTTTCCTAAAAGGCAGTCAGTTCTCAAAAGCCTGTTGGAATGACAGTCTTCAGCTGCCAGGGGAAAGACAGCAAGGAGGGAGACAGTCTAGCTTCTCCAGGGAGGGAGTTCCAAAGTCTTGAGAGCAGACTCCCATCAGCCTCAGCAAGCATGGTCACCTGTCAGGGAGAATGTGAGTCCTGCAGCTTTGGAAGCACCTCCACGTTTGGGTACCTCTGGGCTAGAAGCACCTCTTAGGTGGCACTGTGGTCTAAACCACTGAGCCTCTGGGGCTTGCCGATCAGAAGGTCGGCGGTTCGAATCCCTGCGACGGGGTGAGCTCCCATTGCTCTGCCCCAGCTGCTGCCAACCTAGCAGTTCAAAAGCACACCAGTGCAAGTAGATAAATAGGTAGTGCTGAGGTGGGAAGCTAAATGGTGTTTCTGTGCGCTCTGGTTTCCATCACAGTGTTCCGTTGCGCCAGAAGCGGACCCAGAAAGCTGTCGGCGGACAAACCCCGGCTCCCTCGGCCTGAAAGCGAGTTGAGCGCCGCAACCCCATAGTCGCCTATGACGGGACTTAACCATCCAGGAGTCCTTTGCCTTTTTATATAGAAGCACCTCTGCTCAGGGCCTAGTTCTGCCGCTTCCAAGTGACCTGAGCTTCTGTCTTTCTCTCCCCGCAGGTGGTTGGTCTGGTCACACGGAAGGACCTGGCCCGATATCGCCTGGGGAAGGAAGGCTTGGAGGAGCTGCCCCTGGCGCAGACGTGACTTTGCCGCTGGGTTGCGGACCTTGCTGTGCACCAGGCTCTCGACAGCCTCCCAGCACCGTTGCCCTTGGGAGACCGCGGAGGTGAAGCCAAACCCCGAAACGCCCGGCCTGTGGAGTCCCGCACTTCGCTGTGTCCCCGGCCTCTCCTCCTTGTCGCCATTCTCATCCTTCTTCAACGTTGCGCTCCTCTCACCATCCTGACCTTAGGTTCTCCGCACGGGACTGCAGATGGGCTCTGTACAACTGCTTTTGGGGTCCCCCGGGGCTTCAGGAGAGGCGTCCCCCCACAAATGGAGAGAGGCAGCTGCCTGGGAGTCCCTATCTCTGTTACAGAACTGGGCTGGGAGGTGTGTGTGTGTGTGTGTGTGTGTGTGTGTGTGTGTGTGTCCATTTCTGACCAAGCTTTCTTCCTCTGGCCCAGCTCTTGCCAACGGTGCCTTCCAAGACTCGCTACCCCATCCCCTTGGTTGATCCTGCTGTGCAAAAAAAGATGCTCTGAGCAATGCTGGACTGGGGATCCTGGCTGGCATTTCCTGGGAACAGTCGCAACGCACCTCCCATGCAGCTCAGCGTTGTTGTTTTTAACTTGTGTGTAAAGCAAGGGAGCGGTGACTGAACTGTGGTCCTTCTCCATATCTCCTATCAGCCCCAGGCAATGTGGCCAGTGATCAGGGCTGGTGAGCCCTGGAGCTCAACAAGCTGCCCCTGATTTCACGTTACTGGGTATGTTGACAGAATTGGGCAGCGCGAGGGTGGCATTTCCCCATACCGGCCACTGCGCCAAGAGCTCATCATCCCAGCAGTGAAACTGTGGCAGCTGGTTTAACACTTCGCAATGTCCCAGCCCTGTTCCCTTATCTCTCTTCCTCCTAAATCCTTCACACCTTCCCCAGCTCCAGGCTGAGATTGTGGGGAGCCCTTGTGGCGCTCGTTCCTTACACCGCTGGGCTTGTGTATAGCCCCTTGTCCTCACCGGCCACTCCCAGGCGGAGAGTCTTCCTGATAGGTTCAGAGGTTCTTTCTCCCCCCACCCCTTACAAACGGCAGCTTGTCCGGATCCACTTTCTCTCCCCCGCCCCACTCCTCATTCTCACACTGCCTTGCGCCTGTTTGCATTTTTAGTTGATGGCGGGGAAGATTACAGTGGAGGCCAGTCCGGTAGGGCAAATTGGGCGCTGCCTTGCCAACATCAGCCTGCAACCCCCCCCCCCCGGGGGGGCGGGGGGGAAAAAAACCCTGCCTGCCTTCTTACAAGCAATCCTGTGTTAGCTTCCTCCTCTATGCTCAGCTGGAAGACTTAGCTAGAAATAGCTGGCTCTGCCTGGCTCCGGCCTTGGCGCCACCTACTGTTGGGCTCCCCGCCTTTCGCCCATTGGGCTCCAGCCACCACAGGAGAAGAGAAGTAGAGCCCAAGCAGCTTGAAGGAACACCCTTATGGGCAGGAAGGGCAGCTGAGCTGGGCGGGTGGCATTTTGGCAAGAAGCACCCAGTTTTAACAAGATGCCGGACCAAACCAATGTGCCCGCTTCAACCTGAAGCAGCCTGTCTCGCCCCCAAAGAGTGAGGCCTCCCCTTTTCAGCCTCTGTGTACATCTGGACATGCTTGCCCAGAGCTTCTAATAACCTAGGGAGGGAGGAAAGGAATCCAGGGGAGGATTTAGCAAAGGGCAAACGGGCCTCCCTAAGCTTATAGCAAGGTTTCCCTGTTTCGGACTACAACTCCCATCATCCCTAGCTAGCAGGACCCAGGGGTCAAGGATGATGGGAACTGTAGTCCAAAAACAGCTGGAGAAACCCTGGCTTTACAGCAGGCGTAGGCAAACTCCGGCCCTCCAGGTGTTTTGGAACTACAACTCCCATCATCCCTAGCTAACAGGACCAGTGGTCAGGGATGATGGGAATTGTAGTCTCAAAACATCTGGAGGGCCGGAGTTTGCCTACGCCTGCTTCACAGTCTTGGTGTGAGGGGTGTTAGCAACCAGCAGGCCCAAAGGGGGTGTCTAGGGTGGGAGAGTTTGGAAGAAAGGTATAGCGAAGGTGTCATTAAAACCAAACAAACTGTTTGGCTGTTTTTTTATTCTGTTCATTACGTTTGTATGCCATCCTTCACCCGCAGATCTTGGGACGGTTCACGACTTTAAAATGCAAAATAAAACACAAGGTACATAATAATAATATAATAATAATATATATCCCTTCTACGATTGGATGGAAGCCTTATACAAACTCGCAACATACGAACAACTTGCCTGTAAACGCAGACTTGCCATGGACAATGATACTTGGAATCCGTTCTTAAAAATGCTGTAATAGGTTAAGATCTGGTGAATTACAATAACAACCCTGTAATGTATGCAGTTTTGGGTTTTCCCTCCCCCTCCTTTATTTTCCCTTCTACACGGGTTCTGTTTCTCTTTTTCTCTCTTTTATTTACGTCCCACCATGTTTAGTACACATATAATTATGTACTTTTTGAACTTTCAATAAAGATGATAATGATAATAATAATAATAATAATAATAATAATAATAATAATAATAATAATAATTTTATTATTCATAGGCCACCCATCTGACTGGGTTGCCCCAGCCACTCTGGGCAGCTTCCAACAAAACCTTAACACACACAAAAAGCCCTCCCTGTAATAATAATAATACAGTGGTACCTCTGGTTATGTACTTAATTTGTTCCGGAGGTCCATTCTTAACCTGAAAACGTTCTTAACCTGAAGCACCACTTTAGCTAATGGGGCCTCCCCCTGCCGCTGCCCGATTTCTGTTCTCATCATGGAGCAAAGTTCTTAACCAGAGGTAATATTTCTGGGTTAGCAGAGTCTGTAACCTGAAGTGTATGTAACACAAGATACCACTGTAAAAACAAGAACAAAACCACAACAAACCAATAACACACACACACATACAAAAGCAAAAAGTGTTGCAATCAAAACAAAACTTTGCAGAAAGGTGGCCCACATATACAGTGATCCCTTGACTTACGAATGACCCGACTTACGAGTTTTTCGAGTTGCGAGGGATCAAAGCGACCGCCGCTTCCGATTTTTTCGACTTCCGAAAGGATGTCGCGGCCGTTTTAGATGCAGTTTCCTCGACTTGCGAAGTTTTTTTCGACCTACGAATGCATTCTCCCAATGCATTCTTATGGGGACTCGAGTTACAATGATTTCGACCTACGAAGATTCCGTCGGAATGAAGTGGCATTTTTAAATTGGTTTTTTAATCTGTATTTTAATTAATGGTTTTCTGTATATTTTATTGTAATTTTTATTTGATGTTAGCCGCCCTGAGCCCAGTTTTGGCTGGGGAGGGCGGGGTATAAATAAAAATTTATTATTATTATTATTATTATTATTATTATTATTATTATCTTCGTAAGTCGAGGGTCCACTGTATGGCAGAGGCAATCTCTCCACTTTCTCCCACGCTCCTCATCAGCCGCTTATAAGCTGTTCAAGGGAGGAGGCTGGCAGTTGTGGCCAGGGAGACACCATGGGATGTCAGCCACCGCCGCCGCATGGGATAAGCACCAACTCGTGCTCCTCGAGCTCAGTGGCAGCTGCACTGGCAGGGAAAACGGACATTCTGGAATCAAATTCGAAGCTGAGATGGCTTTAGTAATTCTGGGGCGTTCCCTGGGAAATGGGGACCCTTGGAGAGTACACTGTTTCTTGGGGATGCAAGAGATCTGAGATTCCAAGCCTACAATGATCTGTGTTGGAGGACGAATCCTTAGCCCCCTGTTAGGAAGGAGCTTGGTTACAAAGGCTGACCATATCTTAGAACTCTTAAAACTATAAAGGACAGTGTCATGAATACGCCAGCTCCCAGCAAAGTTTTGCAGCCGGCTGCAAAAAGCAGCCAGGAACTCAGCCAGGCTAAGTGATTTCACTCAGGCAGAGGAGAACCGACAGCTGCAGGCTTCGCCTCCTCCTGACCTTGAACGGCAGAATGATAAGGCTGTAGCAGAGAGCTGGCTGGAACACAGCCAAAGCTCTCAGGAAGCACAAACGGGAGCCAACAGGCACAGAGATAGTTGGTCAGAAAAGGAAGAGGCTGGAGCTAATCCATTAAGTCCGAAGAGTCGGCGAATGGGAGGGCTGCTAAATCGGAAGCAAAACAAGAGATGCAAAGGGTGACGGTTCAATATATTCCGTAGACACCGGAAGGAGTCTTCAGAAGGGTCATCTTGAGTGATAATGCCAGGAGCTGTGTTAGAGCTGTCCGGAGCTATCTGTTTGTTTTTGCAATAAATCTTCCTTTTTAATTACCTACGCTTACTGTATTATCAAACTGGGAACCTGGACTCCTGACAGACAGCGGCGCTAAGGGGAACATGTTTGATAAACTCTGTCCACCCCGAAAGCATCCCTCTCCACCAGCTTTGAGCCACAAATCCCTTAGCAACCAGGCCCTGCAGTGATCTTATTGTGACATAACTGAGATGAGATGACAACATTTTGTACGGAGACCTGACCCATCTTTTCTTGGACCGGCAACCTGGCTGTCGCAAAGGTCCCAGCTTGGCTTCCTGGCGCGGTGGGGCGGATGTAAAACACACACAAACACCCGCTTGGAATGCGCCCTCGAAGCAGTGGCGCGGACCTAGCATGAGATACGCATATGCAGCTTTGGTGCTCAGTTCCCTGCTGTTGGAGAAGAAGGAAAACAGAGATCCCTCCCCCCACAGCCGCAGGATAGTAGTGCGGGAAGACCCAGGCACCCACTATCAGGAGGGGAACAAGCTGCTAAACTTCCGCAAGTCTTTCTGCTTGAAGCATGGCTTCTGCTGGCTTTCAGACTCGCCCTGGGGGTTCCACCTGGTGGGATCGGCTGTCCTGCTTCTGTGGCTGGTGCTAGACATCTGGACCTCGTCGGGCCCGGCTTCTTCACAAGCGAAACCTCGCGAGGCGACTGTGAACTCGGTAAAGAGATGTTTATCCTTGCAGCATCTTCAGTATCAAATCAAATCAAATTTTATTACGGTCATAGACCAGCATTTAAAATCTGAAAAGTGCTTTGCAGAGCTAAAAGAAATTAAAACTCAGAATGAATATAACAGTCTAAAAATTTAAAAGGGGCTAAAAATATCCAAGAGGAGGGTCCAGCTTGCCTTTTCCCAGCTTCTGCTCAAGGTCTTCATTCCATTCCCGAACAGAAGAGCTGCTACCCACAGCCCAACACCAAGTTCAATACTCTGCTGACTGGTTTGTTCTGGGAGGGTAGACTGTGCCTGCAGATCTGCGCGCAGAATCTAGCTACCATCCTGGTTATCTTTTGATCTTTGCCTAGTAAAAGGGCATTTAGTTTGGTCTTATCTGGAAGGTCAGCTAACCTCTCCAATAGGGGGGCAATGATGTCTCTGCGGGCCTTGTCGTAATAAGGGCATCTAAAGAATAGGGGTCAGCAAACTTTTTCAGCAGGGGGCCATCCACTGTCCCTCACACCCTGTGTGGGGCCGGACTATATTTGGGGGGGGGGGGGATGAACGAATTCCTATGCCCCACAAATAACACAGAGATGCATTTTAAATAAAAGGACACATTCTACTCATGAAGATTCCCAGACCGTCTGCGGGCTGGATTTAGAAGGTGATTGGGCCGGATCCGGCCCCCAGGCCTTAGTTTGCCTACCCATGGTCTAAGAGAAAATTACAGTGGTACCTTAGTTCTCAAACTTAATCCATTCTGGAAGTCTGTTCCAAAACCGAGGCGTGCTTTCCCATAGAAAGTAACACAAAACGGATTAATCCGTTCCAGACTTTTAAAAACAACCCCTAAAACAGCAATTTAACATGGATTTTATTATCTAACCAGACCATTGATCCATAAAATGAAAGAAGAGAAGAGTTTGGATTTGATATCCCGCTTTATCACTACCCTAAGGAGTCTCAAAGCGGCTCACATTCTCCTTTCCCTTCCTCCCCCACAACAAACACTCTGTGAGGTGAGTGGGGCTGAGAGACTTCAGAGAAGTGTGACTAGCCCAAGGTCACCCAGCAGCTGCATGTGGAGGAGCGGAGACGCGAACCCAGTTCACCAGATTACGAGTCTACCGCTCTTAACCACTACACCACACTGGTGTAATAATCAATGTACTGTACTATAAAATAAATAAGACATTATTGGTGGACTAGATGACCCCCAGGGGTCCCTTCCAACTCTACAATTCTATGATTCCATGTTTCTAAAGCCAAGATGACCGGGATGATAGAAGGTCTGGAAACCAAGTCCTATGAGGAATGGTGGAGGGAGGTGGGAATGTTTAGCCTGGAGAGCAGGAAAGTGAGAGGAGATAGGATAGCTACCATCAAATACCTCAGCAGCTCCAGAAGGTAAGACCAGGATCAACAGATTCAAATTACAATAAAGGAGATGATGACTAAATATTAGGAAGAACTTTCTGATGGTAAGAACTATTCAATAGTGGAACGGTCTCCCTCGGGAGGTGGTGGACTCTCCTTCGTTGAAGGTGTTGTAAGAATTTAAGAGAGTTATCTAGATAAAGGGTTCGATTCCGGGTGGAATCCTGAACCTCGGCAGGACGTTATTTTGAAACCCCTGCCTGCGCAGAAAAGACAGAGACCAGACCAGAGTTCTAATGGGAAGCAAGGCGGCTAGTAAGCCTGATCTTTATTAACAAATACTGTTGCAACAGGGTTCTCACTCACCACATGCTGGATGGAGGAGCAACCTAGAACAAATGTGCGCCCGCCCCTATATAGACATTTTGAATCCCCCGCCCTGGACCAAGACCACCCCCCAGAAACACCATGCATACACCATAGGAGGGGTGTAGCCCGAGACCCCCCCCCCCAGATACATCATGGTTACATCATGAAAGGGGAGGTCTGGTGGCAGCAATCTGAGTATCCTGGACCCTGCCCCCTCTTGTCCTCCACTAAACACCCACCAAGTGAAACAAAAGAGATATTTACATTTCCCTGTTTCTCAGCCAAGTTAATCACACCCTTTTGTCTTCATCTGGGTTTGTTATCTCTGGAATGGCTATCTGTCTGGCACTCAGGTATCAGGATGCCAGGAATTATCACTCAGGCAGAGGGAGGGCTGCTGAGTAGCTGGAGGGGCAACCTCCCTTTGTTCCTGAGACAAAGAAATACATATGCGGTCTTGTTTGCTTGGCACACTTATGAACATTTTATATACATATAAAAGGCCTTGATTTCTTATTACAAAGGTTTTTAGACAGAAGTTGGATGGCCTTCTGTCATGGATTGTTTAATTGTGATCACTACATTGCAAGGGATTGGGCAAGATGAGCTTTGGGGTCCCTTCTGACCCCTATGATTCTGTGGCGAAGGCCGACATGGGAGGATGGCTATATAAGAGAACTGGAAAGCAGGCAATCCGTTTTTCACTTTACTCATCTGCATTCACACAGGTGGAAACGGTTCCTGAACTAGAGAGAGAAGCAGAACTGGAAGCACCAGAAAAAAATGGTATGTTTTTGCAACCTGACTTTCTCCCTTAACAGTGTTCGAAACTCCCATTGTTCTAGGCGCATTTTACGACAGGGAATTTCATTAGCGTGAGCAGTTTCTGAGCTCTGGGCGCAGTACTGCACCTACTGGTAAGATTTCAGATTAAAGCTGCAGAGTGGAAGGGGTGGGGGGAAAAGGTAAAGGTAAAGGACCCCTGACAGTTAAGACCAGTCGCAGACGACTCGGGTTGCGGTGCTCATCTCGCTTTACAGGCCGAGGGAGCCAGCGTTTGTCCGCAGACAGTTTTTCCTTTTTTTAAAAAAAATATCATTTTTATTATTATTTTTAGCAAATGTTTTACAATAATAACATCACATCATTCCACTTCTTAAACCTTTTTGGCTTTTTACAGCCTTGACTTCCTTCAAACCTTTCTTGTGACTTTATAAAATTCTACATATTGTCTTATATTTCTTATTTCAACCATTGTTCTACTGTATCTGTTCCTACTTCAAATGTAAATTCATATTTACAACAGCATTCTTTCTTATTCTACAACACCTCTTGTAGTCCTACAAACGTATTCAGTTCAGTACTTTCTTTCAAATAGTCTGTAAATTTATTCCAGTCTTTGACGAACTTCTGGTCCCGCTGCTCCCGGATTCTCCCTGTCATTTTGTCCAGTTCTGCATAGTCTAATAATTTCATTTTCCATTCCTCTACTGTCGGCATTTGTTCTTGCTTCCATTTTTGGGCAATCAATATTCTCGCTGCAGTCACTGCATATTGAAAGATTTTAGTATCTTGTCTTTTTATGTCGGTACCTATAATTCCCAGACAGTTTTTCCAGGTCATGTGGCCAGCATGACTAAGCAGCTTCTGGCGCAACGGAACACCCAAACCAGAGCAGTGCACAGAAACGGCGTTTACCTTCCCGCTGGAGCGGTACCTATTTATCTACTTGCACTTTTTGGCGTGCTTTCGAACTGCTAGGTTGGCAGGAGCTGGGACCGAGCAACAGGAGCTCACCCCGTTCGAACCGCCAACCTTCTGATCGGCAAGCCCAAGAGGCTCAGTGGTTTAAACCACAGCACCACCCGCGTCCCCGAGTGGAAGGAAAGGAGGACCTTTTTCTACCTCCCCACTTCCAGTTACCGGTACTCTCTGAAGACTGGAGAAGAGTCCTTCTTAAGAATATTAGGGGGGTGGGCGGGCAGGCAGGGAAGAAATAGACCATGTGAAAAATGAACATTATATTTTAGCTGCAGTTCATTCATTTTCAGCTTTGTATTCTTGTTATAAAAAACGTGCCTAGACACCATCATAATCATCATCATCATCATTTATTATTTGTACCCCACCCATCTGGCCGGGTCTCCCCAGCCACTCTGGACGGCTTCCAACAATATCAAAATACATTAAAATATCACAGATTAAAAACTTCCCTAAACAGGGCTGTCTTCAGGTATTTTCTAAATATCAGGTAGTTGTTTATCGCTTTGACCTCTGATGGGAGGGCATTCCAGAGGGCGGGCGCCACTACCGAGAAGACCCTCTGCCTGGTTCCTTGTAGCTTTGCTTCTCGCAGTGAGGGAACCGCCAGAAGGCCCTCGGCGCTGGATCTCAGTGTCCGGGCAGAATGATGGGGGTGGAGACACTCCTTCAGGTATACAGGACCGAGGCCGTTTAGGGCTTTAAAGGTCAGCACCAACACTTTGAATTGTGCTCGGAAACGTACTGGGAGCCAATGTAGCTCTCTCAGGACCGGTGTTATGTGGTCTCGGCGGCTACTCCCAGTCACCAGTCTAGCTGCCGCATTCTGGATTAATTGCAGTTTCCGGGTCACCTTCAAAGGTAGCCCCACGTAGAGCGCCTTGCAGTATTCCAAGCGGGAGATAACTAGAGCATGCACCACTCTGGCGAGACAGTCCGCAGGCAGGGAGGGTCTCAGCCTGCGTACCAGATGGAGCTGGTAGACAGCCGCCCTGGACACAGAGTTAACCTGCGCCTCCATGGACAGCTGTGAGTCCAAAATGACTCCCAGGCTGCGCACCTGGTCCTTCAGGGGCACAGTTACCCCGTTCAGGACCAGGGAGTCCTCCACACCTGCCCACCCCCTGTCCCCCCAAAACAGTACTTCTGTCTTGTCAGGATTCAACCTCAATCTGTTAGCCGCCATCCATCCTCCAACCGCCTCCAGGCACTCACACAGGACCTTCACCGCCTTCACTGGTTCTGATTTGAAAGAGAGGTAGAGCTGGGTGTCATCTGCATACTGATGGACACATTCAGCTGTTGCGCCCATAACCGAGTTTGAAGGTGCCATTTAGCTCCTAGCTTCCATATCTCAGTTTCTAACGCTGCCCTTGACTTGTTCTTTTCCAAGTCCTGTAATAACTGCATTGTCTCTGCGGAGATCTATACTGCCATCGGTGTGGGACTTCTGTTCTTGGTTTGACATGGTGTACACCACTTCTTATTCCAAGCTGGCAGTTTTATAAATACCTTTATAAAGAAAGTAAAATAAAATATGCTTTGTCATGGCAATGCTGGCGGGACAATTGTTGACGTGGGAATGACAATAAAACCCTCCCACAGAAGTCAATGGAGGACAGATAGAGAGGAGCGTTTGTGTGGAAACTAAAGGTAAAATTTACATGTGTTGCTCCGCCTACTTTTAATTCAGCCCCACCCACTACTGCCATGTGGCTCCCTGGCCAAAAAGGTTTTCGTATTCCCGAGTCGATTTCATTCATTGATTAAACGTTACAGAGCTATAATAAATCTTCAAAACAAATAATACTTTTTTTTTGTCGCAGAATGTCTTTGCGCTTGTGGGGCACCGTTAGCTTCTTATTTGGAAAGGTAGGTACGCCCTCAGTAACTCTAGACTAAAGCGATGTTATTTGGGCTGTGTTCTAGGGGCCGCCCAGGTGGGGAGTTTTCTGGGAGAAGGCTGGTGAGGGCCGTGGGGAGTAAAAGGCAGCCCCTTATGTCCTAGCTGGCGCGAAAGCTAACAAGGGATGAGTGCAAACAAACGCTAACAAGGGATAAATGCAAACAATAAACGCTAACAAGGGATGAGTGCTAACAAGAAAAGCTAACAAGGGATTAATGCAAACCAGACAAGCTAACAAGGGATGAATGTAAAACAGAAAAACTAACAAGGGATGAATGCAAACCAGACAAGCTAACAAGGGATGAATGCAAAACAGAAAAACTAACAAGGGATGAATGCAAACCAGACAAGCTAACAAGGGATGAATGTGAACAAGAATCAGGCAGCAGCTTCCCAGGCTTTCAGGTCTTTCCAGGCTGTACTTAGAGATGCTGGAGATTGAACCTGGGACTTTTTGCATGCAAAGCTCTGTCACCCTGCCCTGTCCCTCTTTTCCCTCTGTTGTTTTCCTCCAAAGTGGACACAATGACATAGAAGTTAGACCTGCCCACTAAGTTCAGTGGGTCTGTATTTCCCTGGCGTTGAACTCCATCCTAAGGTGGTTCCTAAAATGTTTTGTAGGACACAACTCGGTCCCCACTCCCCTCAACACAAAAACATCGTTTTATTGTGCTTTATGCTAACTTGGTACTTTCTTTTCCACGCTGCCTTTTCTTTTCTTGTCCTCATGTCATTGCCCAGCCCGATCTTAGAAATTGCATAGGCATATAGTTTTTTTAAAATGTGAACTTTTGGAAATGGTAGGAATTTGGGTGTTGTCCAATGTTAGTCATACTCAGAATAGCCCTCTGGGAAATTAATGGACATGCCCACTAGTTTAAATGGATCTATTATTTTAAAGCATTTGTAAACCTACACACACACACGCACACATATACACTTGATTAAAATTCAGTTGGACATGACCGTTATTAACGCATCAAATGTATAAAACAACTCTGTTTTGTCTTATTTCTTGCAGTTGTGAGCAGCCTTGTGAAATGCACTGCTGTTCTCTTGTTCCATGTGAAGATATGGGAAATTGGCATCAAGAGGAGTGTTTATGTCCAGAATATAATGGATTTGCTCCATTGAAGTATGAGGCCATTTTAAGCCATGCTTCCTGCTCCTCCTCCTCCTCCTCCTCCTCTTCCTCCTCTTCGTCCTCCTCCTGCCTACCTCATTTAAAGTGTCTGGACTTGCAGTCGAGTTCCGAAAACTTCCAGGATGCTAGAGATACTTCGTGGAACGTATCAGATTCCTCGGATGTGACGGAGAGCAAAAGCTCCGATTCCTGCTGCAATTTGGTCGAGCCCTGCTTGATAGTGCCAAAGCGCGAACCATTGGAGGTCCCATTGCTGCCTGAAATACATATACCGGTAGAAGTCATAAGAATCCCTTCCTTCCCGCCGATGGCTTCGTTTGCACAGATAAATATTCTCCAGAGCGCGACTTATAAAAAAGAAGACCAGGTCATCTTGGTGGAAAAATGCCTCGCAATTCGGATGGGCCCTCCGCCATCGCATAAGGCCAAACCACCCTCTCCTCCCAAACTGATGGACAAAGACAGTGTTGAAAGTTGCACGGATCAAGAGGAGAAGGAGGAGAAACCTCCAGAATTGTCCTGCTCAGACCAAAGGCCCCTTCCGTGTATAGATATGGATATGACGTGCGCACAGGAACATTCTAGCACCTCAGAGGAAAGCACGCCAAAGCCATCTTCTCCCACCGGTCAGCAGCCTGCAACAAAGGCAATCTCTGGCACCAGCTCCCCTCTGTGTGACTCTAAGGTGGCCACTTTAGTCCTGGAAGAGATGGACAGGGAAACCAGAGGCTCCCTTGAATTTCACGTCAAAAAGAAAATGGTTCAGAGGCGGTGTGGCGTCCCCACCCTCGTCTCCAAGTCTGTATCGTGGTTTCAACCCTGTGCTGACGAATTTCCCGGGGAGCGTGAAAGGAGCCCCCAGAAGCCAAAGAGAAAGACAACACCAGTGCCAATTTGTGCCCGAAGCCCCCTGCCTCTCGAGTCTCCACACAGAAACGCCACGGTGCTCTATGCGAAACCTTTACGGAAATCTCCAGGAACCAAGAAGTATTACCTTCTTCATTTGGAGGACCAGCCGAAAGAGAGCGTGAAGCCTTGTTTCCCCATGAAGAGGCCAGGCCATAAAACCGGGACTTCCCCTGGGAAGTATATTCTCCTCTCGATGGAGCCAGAAGACGTGAAGAAGCTCACTTTCCACATTACGGTGAAGATGTTAGAAATCCAGACGGGCGCCTTTCCAGAAATGGTGGAAAAATCCTTCCAGCTCTACAAGGTCCTTTCTGCATATCCTCTGCCCAAGCCGATCCGTTTTGGCAACAAAACCCCAAGGCCCAAAGACCTCTGCCTGCCCTTCGCCACTGGAGAGGCTCCTTGCATCATTGACCTGAACGTCGGACACAAATACTTGGCCTACAAGTCGAAACTTCCAACGCCCTATTCAAAGTCGGTGGCAGAGCTGACCTACAGTTCTTCAGAGCTGAGCGGGCCTGAAAGAAGTAGCATGAAAAGGGCACCCCTTGAGCCTTGCACACCCAGCATCATTTTGAGGAGGCATCCCAGGGAGGAAACACCTCTTGGCTTGGATCAAATGCCGATAGTCCCAGAGCCCCCAGAGCCACACAAAAGGGAGATGCAGGCAGAGAAAGCATCCTCCAGCAAGGTTCTCCGGTTTTCCTTGAGTACCGATGGAGAGTCAGCTGAAAGAGAAGGAGCGGGAAAGGGAGTGGAGGCTGACGGCAGGCAAGGGATCAGAGGCCGGGAATTAAGGCACTTCCAGGAGGAGCTAGCGGGAAGATCATCCTGCGTGATTCTCCCGATTTTCATTGATGAGAGAGGAACAGTGGTCAGTGGAAGAACTGCAACGGCGAAATTAAGGGACCACCAAACGGAGCTGGAGGGAGGGCCAAGCAAGGTTCTTGCAATTGCTTTGGATGAGAAAAAGATAGAAGTCAGTGGAAGAACTGGAATGATGGAATTGAAGGAGGTAGAGAGAGGACCATGCCACGATGTTCTCCCAATTTTCTTTGATGAGAAAGGAACAGAGGTTGGAGGAAGAACGAGAACTGCAGAATCAAAAGGCCGTGAAAAGGAGCTGGAGAGAGCGTCACATCACAAGGTTATCGCAGTTTCCTTTGATGAGAAAGGAACAGAGATCACTGGAAGAACTGGAATGGTGGGATCAAGGGACCACCAAAAGGAGGTAGGGAGAGGACCATGCCATGAGGTTCTCCCAATTTTAATTGCTGACAAAGGAACAGAGGTCAGAAGAAGAACCAGAACTGCAGAAACAATGGATCATCAAAAGGAGCTGGAAGGAGGACCAGGCCACGAGGTTCTTGCAACTTCCATTGTTGAAAAAGTAATAGAGATGAGTGGAAGCACTGTCAAGGCAGAATCAAGGGACCACCAAAAGGAGGTGGAGGGAGGGCCACACTACAAGGTTCTCCCAATTTTCCTTGATGAAAAAGGAACAGTGATCACTGGAAGAACTGGAATTGTGGAATCAAGGGACCACCAAAAGGAGGTAGGGAGAGGACCATGCCATGAGGTTCTCCCAACTTTCATTGCTAACAAAGGAACAGAGGTCAGAAGAACCAGAACTGCAGAAACAAAGGAACATCAAAAGGAGCTGGAAGGAGGGCCAGGCCACGAGGTTCTTGCAACTTCCATTGTCGAAAAAGTAATAGAGATGAGTGGAAGCACTGTCAAGGCAGAATCAAGGGAACACCAAAAGGAGGTGGAGGGAGGGCCACACTACAAGGTTACCCCAATTTTCCTTGATGAAAAAGGAACAGTGATCACTGAAAGAACTGGAAATGTGGAAACAAGGGACCAACCAAAGGAGGTAGAGGGAGGACCATGCCACAAGGTTCTTCCAATCTTATTTGATGAGAAAGGAAGAGAGATCGGAGGCAGAACCAGAACTGTAGAAACAAAGGAACTTCAAAAGGAGGTGGAAGGAGGGCCAAGGCAAAAGCTTCTTCCAATCTCATTTGATGAGAAAGGAGCAGTGATCACTGGAAGATCTGTAACTATGGAATCAAGTGACCAACTAAAGGAAGTAGAGGGAGGACCTTGCCACAAGGTTCTTGCAACTTCCATTGTTGAAAAAGTAATAGAAACGAGCGGAAGCACTGTCAAGGTAGAATCATGGGACCAACTAAAGGAGGTGGAGGGAGGTCCACACTACAAGGCTCTCTCGATTTTGCTTGATGAAACAGAAACAGCGATCACTGGAAGAACTGGAATTGTGGAATTAAGGGAACACCAAAAGGAGGTGGAGGGAGGTCCACTCTACAAGGTTCTCCCAATTTTCCTTGATGAAAATGGAGCAGTGATCACTGGAAAAACTGTAACTATGGAATCAAGTGACCAACCAAAGGAGGTAGAGGAAGGACCATGCCACAAGGTTCTTGCAATTTCCATTGATGAAAAAATAACAGAGATTAGTGGAAGCACTGTTATGGTGGAATCAATGGACCACCAAAATGAGGTAGAGGGAGGACCATGCCACAAGGTTCTTGCAATTTCCATTGATGAAAAAATAACAGAGATTAGTGGAAGCACTGTTATGGTGGACTCAAGTGACCAACCAAAGGAGGTGGAGGGAGGGCCAGGCCACAAGGTTCTTCCAATCCCCTTTGATGAGAAAGGAAGAGAGATCGGAGGCAGAACCAGAACTGTAGAAACAAAGGAACTTCAAAAGGAGGTGGAAGGAGGGCCAAGGCACAAGCTTCTTCCAATCTCATTTGATGAGAAAGGAGCAGTGATCACTGGAAGATCTGTAACTATGGAATCAAGTGACCAACTAAAGGAGGTGGAGGGAGGTCCACACTACAAGGCTCTCTCAATTTTGCTTGATGAAACAGAAACAGCGATCACTGGAAGAGCTGGAATTGTGGAATTAAGGGAACACCAAAAGGAGGTGGAGGGAGGTCCACTCTACAAGGTTCTCCCAATTTTCCTTGATGAAAATGGAGCAGTGATCACTGGAAGAACTGTAACTATGGAATCAAGTGACCAACCAAAGGAGGTAGAGGAAGGACCATGCCACAAGGTTCTTGCAATTTCAATTGATGAAAAAATAACAGAGATGAGTGGAACCACTGTTATGGTGGAATCAATGGACCACCAAAATGAGGTAGAGGGAGGACCATGCCACAAGGTTTTTGCAATTTCCATTGATGAAAAAATAACAGAGATTAGTGGAAGCACTGTTATGGTGGACTCAAGTGACCAACCAAAGGAGGTGGAGGGAGGGCCAGGCCACAAGGTTCTTCCAATCCCCTTTGATGAGAAAGGAATAGTGATCCCTGGAAGAACTGTAACTGTGGAATCAAGGGACCTCCAGAAGGAGGTGGTGGGAGGGATACACCACAATATTTCCCTTGTTGTAAAAGAAAAAGATATTGGTGAAAGGATTGCAACTGCAGAATCGAAGGACCAAAAAATGCAGGTGGGAGGAACACCAGTCCACAAAGTTACCTTTGTTGAGAAAGGAACAATGGTCAGTGGAACTACTGGAACTGTGGAATCAAAGGAACAGCCAAAGGAGCAGGACGGAGCTCCAGTCCAGACAGTTCTCCCAGTTCCCATTGATAAGAAAGGAACAGAGGTTGGTGGAAGTCCTGGGACTGCAGAAACAAAGGAGCAGCCAAAGCAGCAGGACGGAGCTCCAGGCCAGACAGTTCTCCCAGTTCCCATTGATAAGAAAGGAACAGAGGTTGGTGGAAGTCCTGGGACTGCAGAAACAAAGGAGCAGCCAAAGCAGCAGGACGGAGCTCCAGTCCAGACAGTTCTCCCAGTTCCCATTGATAAGAAAGGAACAGAGGTTGGTGGAAGTCCTGGGACTGCAGAAACAAAGGAGCAGCCAAAGCAGCAGGACGGAGCTCCAGGCCAGACAGTTCTCCCAGTTCCCATTGATAAGAAAGGAACAGAGGTTGGTGGAAGTCCTGGGACTGCAGAAACAAAGGAGCAGCCAAAGCAGCAGGATGGAGCTCCAGGCCAGACAGTTCTCCCAGTTCCCATTGATAAGAAAGGAACAGAGGTTGGTGGAAGCCCTGGGACTGCAGAAACAAAGGAGCAGCCAAAGCAGCAGGATGGAGCTCCAGGCCAGACAGTTCTCCCAGTTCCCATTGATAAGAAAGGAACAGAGGTTGGTGGAAGTCCTGGGACTGCAGAAACAAAGGAGCAGCCAAAGCAGCAGGACGGAGCTCCAGGCCAGACAGTTCTCCCAGTTCCCATTGATAAGAAAGGAACAGAGGTTGGTGGAAGTCCTGAGACTGCAAAAACAAAGGAGCAGCCAAAGCAGCAGGACGGAGCTCCAGTCCAGACAGTTCTCCCAGTTCCCATTGATAAGAAAGGAACAGAGGTTGGTGGAAGTCCTGGGACTGCAGAAACAAAGGAGCAGCCAAAGCAGCAGGACGGAGCTCCAGGCCAGACAGTTCTTCCAGTTCCCATTGATAAGAAAGGAACAGAGGTTGGTGGAAGTCCTGGGACTGCAGAAACAAAGGAGCAGCCAAAGCAGCAGGACGGAGCTCCAGGCCAGAAGGTTCGCAAGGTTACCTTTGATGTGAAAGGAACAATGGTTAGTGGAACTACTGGAACTGTGGAATCAAAGGAGCAGCCAAAGCAGCAGGACGGAGCTCCAGGCCAGACAGTTCTCCCAGTTCCCATTGATAAGAAAGGAACAGAGGTTGGTGGAAGCCCTGGGACTGCAGAAACAAAGGAGCAGCCAAAGCAGCAGGACGGAGCTCCAGGCCAGACAGTTCTCCCAGTTCCCATTGATAAGAAAGGAACAGAGGTTGGTGGAAGTCCTGGGACTGCAGAAACAAAGGAGCAGCCAAAGCAGCAGGATGGAGCTCCAGTCCAGACAGTTCTCCCAGTTCCCATTGATAAGAAAGGAACAGAGGTTGGTGGAAGTCCTGGGACTGCAGAAACAAAGGAGCAGCCAAAGCAGCAGGACGGAGCTCCAGTCCAGACAGTTCTCCCAGTTCCCATTGATAAGAAAGACACAGAGGTTGGTGGAAGTCCTGTGACAGCAGAAACAAAGGAGCAGCCAAAGGAGCAGGCTGGAGCTCCAGGCCAGAAGGTTCTCCCAGTTCCCATTGATAATAAAGACACAGATGTTGGTGGAAGTCCTGGGACTGCAGAAACAAAGGAGCAGGACGGAGCTCCAGGCCAGAAGGTTCTCCCAGTTCCCATTGATAAGAAAGACACAGAGGTTGGTGGAAGTCCTGGGACAGCAGAAACAAAGGAGCAGCCAAAGCAGCAGGATGGAGCTCCAGGCCAGAAGATTTGCAAGGTTACCTTTGATGAGAAAGGAACAATGGTTAGTGGAACTACTGGAACTGTGGAATCAAAGGAGCAGCCAAAGGAGCAGGAGACAGGTCCAGCCCAGAAGGTTCTCCCGGTTTCCCTGGATAAGGAAGGAACAGAGGTTGGTGGAAGTACTGGAACTACAAAGCAGCAAGAAAAGGAGTTGGAAGGGGTGCGCCGCAGGGTTCTCTTGCCTTTCTTTGAAGAGGAAGCGAAAGAGCCTGGCCGAACTGAGAAAGCAAGGAGTGGGCAAAAGGAACCATCGACTGAGTCTGGCTCCCTGCTTCCTTCTCCTTCCACTGGTGGAAAGGAGGCAGAAATGGAGAAAGGGGCAGCAGTGGCTGGTGGAAGCAGGCCGGAGATGGAGAAGGCCAGGATCCGGAAAAAGGAGGCCTCCATTATAAGGGCAAGCCTCTTCCTTGAGCTGGACCTGGTGAAAGAGAAACTGAATCTGCACTTGAAGAAGAAAATGGAAGCCCAGCTGCTTCCGTCCCAGGGAGCGGAGCTGCAGGTCCATGTTGGCTTTGACAAAGAGGCGAGAGGAAGGAAAGCAAAGAAATCGGCACAACCGAGCCATTCCGCTGACCCTCAGCCGAGCCGGCCTTTCTGTTATGTCTGCATGTCCCTGGATAAAAGTGGGGCGACGGTCAAACCTGTCTGCTGGGTCCTTCCAAAGCGGATTTTGAAAATGAACGGGAACCGCGTCCCCCAGGTGGTACGATTGGAGAGCAAATCCAAAACTGCTCCAACCAGCTCTGCTCCTTCCGGCTTGGAGAAGGAGGCAAAAGGGGTGCGAAAAAAACGTGCTGTGACAATCCAGCCATCTTAGAGAGAGAAGGGGATTTATTCAGAAGCAGAAGGAATATTGGGGTGGGGAGGAAGAAACTATTAAAGATATTTGCCTGAAAGCAAAGCCCAGCTGCTGGCCATCTTGCGCTGTTTTTGGACAGTTTGCTCCACATCTGCATGTGTCAGTGTCGTGGGAAAATTCTCACCGCCCTAGGGATTGCTGAAGGAAAAATTTGGTTCAGTTTGCCCACGCTTTCCGAAGCACTGTGCAAACCAAAACACAGCGATATCCTTTGAAATTTGCATTGCGGTTTAATTCTGCAGTGCAGCTCTCCTGCCAAGCAATGTGTGCAAAAAAGGATATACTGGGGGTAAAGTGTGCAAATAGATGCATGTACAAGTGAAAATAACGTCTAATAATTTTATTAGGGAAATGCCTTGCAAAAATGTGTATATTGGGCAAAGTTTCATACAAAAAAAATGCATACGGGCGATGGCCGTTTTGCATGCAAGTCCACCCTGCCCTGTTAAGCCCTCTTTCGTACAACCCCACCCCCTTTTCTGGCCCCATCTGGGTTGCGGGGATGCATGGTTGCGAGTTCTTAGAACACATGCAAAATGGTTGTTGCCTGCATTAGACATTTGCACTAAAATGCTGGTGGAGTTTCATGAGGACTTTAAAAATAATAATAAAATAACTGATGTGGAAATGTGTAGAGAATTTAAAGATGGGGGAAATAAGAAACTGAGAGAAACTGAAATTGTCAAAATTTTCTTCCTGGTGTTTAGTCAGAATCTCCTTTCTTGTAACTTGAATGGTTTGAAGAAAATCTGGTCTATAGTTCCAATCAGGGCCGGATTTAGGTTTGATGAGGCCCTAAGCTACTGAAGGTAATGGGGCCCTTTATATGTCCAGCTGTCCTTTGTCAACAACAAATGGTCGCTGTGTTGTTGTTGTTGTTGAATATATGCTATATGGTTATTTATTTATAACCATAAATACCTAAAGCCATTTGCACATAACAAAAAAAATGTATTTTACCAGTGACATTTTAGGGAGCAGGCCATTACTTACCTCATAGGAGCCAACACAACACAAAACACTGTTGCTGTATGTAGGTTTTATTTTATTTGTTTTTTTATCTTATATTTTGGAAATGTACATCCAGTTTTTTCCTTTAATTTTTTTGGGGGGACCTTCAAGACAGTTTTGTGTTGAATATATACTACATGGTAATTTATGGACCTAATAGGTATCTCAAGCCATTTGCACATAACAAAATATGTATTTTCTCTAAGTAATTGTTGAACTGAAATACAATATACAAGTATATTAATAGTGGAATTTTTTTGGGGGGGGGGCCCAAGATAGTGGGGCCTAAGCTATAGCTTGTTTAGCTTATACTGTACGTAAATCAATGATTAGAAGAAGAGGAGTTTGGATTTAGTTACAGGTAGGTAGCCGTGTTGGTCTGCCATAGTCAAAACAAAATAAAAAATAAATTCCTTCCAGTAGCACCTTAGAGACCAACTTAGTTAACTTAGTTTTTTATTTTGTTTTGAGTTTTGATTTGATATCCTGCTTTATCACTACCCTAAGGAGTCTCAAAGCGGCTAACAATCTCTAATTTAATCTAATTAAATTAGTTTACAGTATTACATATAAAACAAGCTTGATAGGTTCATGGAAAAATGGGTGGTGTTTTTGGTGTGGTTTTTTTGCAATGTTTTGGAATAATAATTTCAGTGGCAGCCTTGGGCTACTTTCAACACTGTGTTTGTCCATCGATCTGCTTTAGTGGATCAAAAATTAATTGAAAAGGAAAGAGCAGCTCGCAATCGGGGATTTGGGGTGGGCATGTGCCCTGTCTCTCCCCGGGACTCCTCTCTGCATTTGCTCGGTGCGGAGTTGCAAGAACGGGACGGGACCGTCTTTTTGCAACAGACCCAACAGAACACCCAGGCGCATGCGCATTGGGGTATGTGTTGGGGTGTTGTGGAGTTCCAAGGCGGCCGGGCGATCGCGCGTGCGCTTCCCAGGGCTGCCGCTTGGCGGCGGACGCAAGACAGCACGGCGAGTGTTGGGGGCGCGCGCCGGCGTCGCCGCCGCCGCCTCGGGAGCGGCGCCAGCCTAGATGGGAGTGAGGCGAGGCTTTCAACGCAGGCGCGGTGGCCAAGTGGTAAGGCGTCGGTCTCGTAAACCGAAGATCACGGGTTCGAACCCCGTCCGTGCCTCGCTAAAAACCCGCGCGGGCCGAATGCCTCTTCCCCCTCGCCCGGGTGGGCGCGCCAGAGAGAATGAGAGGGAGGGGCTCATTTTTAGGGCAATTTAAGACCCGAAAGCGAAAGTTTAAAGAAGAAGAAAAAAAGAGAGGGGGGAGAAAGGGGACGAGGAGCCACAGCGGAGGGGAATCTAGCGATCTCAGCTCGACTCCGTTTGTTTCCCACGTGAAAACAAACACGGGGAGGGCATTCACTCACCAGGGTCCTGCGCCTTAATCGTACCAGTCGCTGGAAAGGAGGCCAGGCTGGCTTTTTATTTAAGGGATTTTCCCCACGTTAAAGGGAGATCGATCAGCCTTGTATTGCCTTCTTTTCCTAGCTCCTGCGCCTTTTAAGAGCAACCCACCACGCAGCAAGCTTTCCCCCAGGAAACAAAGCGAGGGGGAGGAAAGGCAAGTTATATCTATTTTTTAAAAAAGCTCCTGACTTGCTCTTGGGAGTAAGTAAGTAGGAGTCAAAAAACTTAACAGTGAACTTTGCTTTTATTTATTTATTCCGGCATGTTATAATTATTGCACGCTCAACACCTCCACTTATAAGTGCTTTTACTGGGCTGGGAATCGCGATATTTCTTAAATGCCTTGCATTATAGAAATATAAGGTTCCTAGTCCTCATGAAAGGCGCATCACGGCGCAATTCACAACAGTGGTCAGCAGCATCCAGAAAAAAAAAACCCTGGAGCCACTAGAGGGCGTTCTTGCAGCACCAGACTTAACTGTGCTTCCAGGTTGTCGGAAAGGAAACCGAATTTGCAGAGCAAAAAAGAGTGAGACGTTGTGGGGGAAAGCAGCAACTGGCAGCTGCCTTGATTACAATTACGGAACAGCAAGGAGCAAGTGTAAATTACCCAACCAGTTTCAGACTGGTTGCAAGCAAGCCTATGGTGCAAATTCCAATTCCTTAGTGCATAAGATGCTATAATGATTTGCATTGTTCTCTGACTGTGAAGGTTGATTCCTCTTCTTCTGGTCAGCCGCCTGAACAGCAGGCAGAAGTTCAACAGGTGACTCTTCACGTCTGTCTCAAAGGCCACAATAACCTGTTGAAATTCAGGCAGCACCCGCTTTTGCAACTGGAACTTTTGCTTCTGCAAATCAAACCTCATGTGTGACCATTGGAGGGCAGCAAATCCATCCTGCTGTTTATTTATTTATCTCAATAAATGATTCCCAGGGCGCATTCTACAAAGGAAATTAAAAGTGAGCGGCAGCAATAATACTGAACAAAGTAATGCCAGCAACTGAAAAGTTTTCGCCTTGGTTTCAATTCCCAGGGATTGTTCGGAGTGTGACCTCAGATGATAAACGAGCAGTTATTGCGAATTAAACTGGCAGAATGGTTCTTTCGAATGACCTGAATGCTGATGGGAAGGAACTGTTTGGCTCAAAAGATAACAGAGTAAGAAACTGTGTTTATGGGAAGTTCAGGGAAGTTTTGTTTTTAAATTGTGTATTTTAGCATATCTGTTTAAATGTTATTAAATGCTACTTTTTAACCTAAATGTTATTAAAAATGCTAGCTTTTGTAAAACATTAAAACATGTTGAGACAGTTTAAAGTTGGGGGTGTGGGGAACAACTCAACATGCAAATTGGGGAATATTCAGAACAAAGTTGCAATTCTTTGCCCCCCCCCCCCGAAGTAGAAAGCGTTAATTAATGTCTTGGTGTTGTTTTCTATTTTCACATTCAACTTGCCTTATTTCAGAAGAAATATCATACTCCGTGGTCCCTCGCATCGCCACGGATTGTAGGGGAGAGATGCCATCTGAAAAACTGGAGAGCTGCTGCCAGTCAGTGTGGACAGTACTGAGCTAGATGGGCCAATGGTCTGAGTTGGTACAAGGCAGCTTCCTAATATTTTCCACCCACAACAGCGCATATTACCGTATCTAATGTTCCTTGTCCCTTTGCACTGATGATTTTCCTCCCTAGCAGTTGGAATGTTTAGCCGCATTCTGTGACTGTACAGATGGCCTGCATCATTGCAGAAGCCACTGTGACATCACAGAATTTCAGCCAATGGGCGTGGAGGCAGCGCCTAATTTATGCAAAGGGCTCAGTAGGGCTCAGAACTGGTGTTGGCTTTCTTAGGGCCATGCCACGCGATGCAATATTTAAAAAGAGGAGAGCACCTCTGGACATGTACAGTGAGCCTGTTCCGTGTGATCGTACCTAGTCCTGAAATGTCTAGGGCTTTATTGTGAGTTGCTGACAAATGTAGGCATATGATACATTTAATAAATCATCATAATAATGAATAATAATAGGGGTGGAATTTCAGCCTATGCTACGCAGCTTCCAAGCAAGCTGCTGGAGGCTGCACAACCTTTTTATAATAAAATGAAGTCCTTTTGTAACATAACACAACACACAACACATAACGTGTAATTAAACTCGGAAATGAAGTATTTTTGTTAGATACAATGCAATACAATTAATACAAAATATAATATGTAACTGAACTCAGGCGTGTAAGAAGATAATAGAATTGTAGAGTTGGAAGGGACCCCGAGGGTCATCTAGTCCAACCCCCTGCAATGACAGGCAGGATTGTGTTCCTGTGCAATGATTCACGCAAGTGCAGAAACCTAGATGCAAAACACAGCATCCTGGGCATTCACTTTCAAAGTTAAGATTCTAGTCCCTAAGACAGGCGCAGATATGCGTGAACCACTCCTGGTAACAGCAGCAGGCCCCATAATATGTTTTGAGATCAGGAGGTGGTGGAGGAGAGGCAAACAGCCATTTTTGCCCTTTCCCCCAGGCAGGAATAAAGTGTGGAAACATCCAAGTTGTGCCTGCGGTCGCTGGTTCCATCCAGCTGCTGTTCCTACAGAACCGTCCGCGAGGCCTTTTCCCTCCAGCTCCGGATCCCTGTGTAGCTGCGGGTGGGCGTGGTGGCAATTTCAAAACTGCATCTGCTGGCTTGCTTTTTTCCCTGCTGCAGCTGCCTGATAACGCAAGAGTCTCCCCGGCTGTGCAGAAGTCTCCCCTGCCCTCCTCATTCTTCCAGCGCCTATACTGCACCCCGCCCGCTCCCCTTCCGGAGCATGTTGGACTGCAAGCAAGCTGGTCGGGGCAGGGACCTTACTTACCTGCTTGCCTGTCGTCTCCCTGCGTTTTGCGCGCAGCAGCACACCCCCCGGCCTTTACTTCCCTCCCCACCCCCCTTGGCTTCTCGCAGCCTTGGCAGCTCAGTTGCAGTCGGCAACGTCTGCGAGGGGCGCCCGCTTGGCGAAGCCTGGGAGCCTGTCCCTACGCTCCGGGCGCGCGCGGTTGCTTGTTGGTTCTTAAAGCGGCAGGGGAATATTGCAAAGTGGAGACGGGAGTGTTGGGGGGGGGGGGAGCAGCAGTTTCTCTTCTCCCCTCCTCGTTCTTTTTCCTTTAATGCGTGAGCTCCAGGCCTTTGCATAGGCGAGGAAGTCGCGGGGTGCTCACCAACACTCCAACTGCGGGGAGAGAGGGGGCACCCTGGCAGCGCAGAGACACCTCTGGCCAGATGTGGGCCGGAGCGCTTTTTTTTTGGGGGGGGGAAGCAGAGAGCCGTTTCCCAGTTCCAAAGAGCCCCCCCCCCCAAAATCGGCTTTAGTTTCCTATATGCCAAGCCCCCACCTCACAGCCAGAGCTCTTCTCCTTGCCTGGGCCAGCCTTCCCTTGGCTGGCGGGCCACACCCCCCTGTCTCCGCCGACGGGGCGGGCAGAGGAGTCGCTGCCCCGCGGGGCAGGCAGGCAGGCAGGCAGACAACTCGGGGAGACTCCCTCTTGGGCGGTCGGCCGCGGTAATATCTTTATTTATTTATGGGGGGGGTCCCCTGACCGGCCGAAACCCCCCCTCCCCCCCTCCACCCGCCTGAGTCACGCTTTCGCCGGGGAGGAGAAGCAGCCAGCTAGCGAAGGAGGGAGGGGCGGCGGCGGCCACGCCAGGAGGCGCCCGGTCGACTCTCCCCCCCCCCCGGCCTCGGCCCCAGGCAGGCAGCCGGAAGATTCCCCGTGCCCCCCCCCCGCCGCCGCTGGCGGAGTCTCTTCTGACACCCCCGCCTGTGCAACGCCGCCGGGTGAGTCCTCTCGGGGGAGCCCCTCTGGGGATTCCCCCAGGTCCCTCCCCCGCTCTCCTCTGCGCGGGGACCCTCGCCTGGGCTCCGGACGCCGGCAGGTGTATTTGGGGAGGGGGGCACTCCAAGGGGCGAAGAGGGGGGCGGGCGGCACCCCCTCCTTCCTTCCCTCTCTCCCTGCCTGTCTCTTGGTGTTATGCAATCAGAAGTGCGGGGGGGGGGAGAGAGACCCCCTGGCAGCTCTCCGCCCCCTTCCCCCCCTCCCAGCCCCTCCTCTCTTGGCTGGTGGGCTTTTGTCAGATGGGGGGCAGGCGGGGGGGGAGGCGGAAGCCGCCAGCCAGACGGGCGGGCAGAGCGAAGCACTGGGGCTCCCCCGGGATCGCGCCGCAGACACTGGCGCCCGCCTGCTCGGCTGGAGAGAGAGAGAGAGGAGTGGGGTGGGGGGGTCGCTCCCGTCCCACCCCCTGGAGCTGGGCTCCTTGCTCTGCCCGAGATAAGCAGGTGGCTTGGCGGGGTTGGGGGAAGAGAGCATTTTATTTTATTTTTTAAAGGACGGTGATGCAGAAACCAAGCCCCCCCCCCTCAAAAAAAGACCCACGTGGAGCCAAGCCTATGCTGGCCTGACTCCCCCCCCCCCAATGGCTTGACTGTCTCCACGTGGCTGCTTTGCTTTGCAAAATACAGCGCGTCCAGCCTCCTGGATGACAGCTATGGTGCCAGACATAGCCTGCTTTGTACGTGCTCAGACAGTTCCCTTTGGGGGCTTCGTGAGGACATCTCGGAAGGAGACCCTGCTGGATTGCCGGGGGGGGGTGCTGAAGGGTCCCTAGGCCAGGGCGCTTGCTGGCCGGCCGGATGCAGCCCCTCTCCCCATGGGATGCCTGAAGCTGACTACCTGGGATTTAGAGATAGACTGCACTTTGGTATGGAGGTTCCGCTTATCCAGCACAAAGAGGGGCCTCAACCCCTCCTAAAACCATCACATCTTGTGTCAATGAGTTCCGTACATTAATAATAACGACAACAACTTAAAGAAGATCAATATTAATAATGCTCTGGGGCAAATAAGAACTTACTCTTGCCTGCCCATCAGCTGGAATGGGTGGTGCTGAGCTCTAGTTTTATGAGAGAGGCGGGGGAAAAAAGTCTGTCTGCTTTCTCCACGTGGTGTATAATTTTAGAAGCCCGTAGTATCATAGAATTGTAGAGTTGGAAGGGACCACGAGGGTCATCCAGTCCAACCCTCTGCAATGCAGGAATCTTTTGCCCAGTGTGGGACTTGAACCCATGACCCTGAGATTAAGAGTCTCATGCTCTACAAACTGAGCTACCGGTATTTCAATTACCTACCCCCCTCCCTTGCAGGCTTTGAGGTGGGTGGGTGCATCACTGAAATCTCAGGTGCAGGGATCCTGCCACATCTGGAAAACAAACATGCATGCCTGGCTTTTTATTCCAGAGAACCTTGGCTTTTGCCAAGACTCCTGCTGTCAGTTTTGACTTCTGGGTGTAATCCGTTGGTTTTTAGGGTTGGTTTTTTTTAAAATCGCTTGCATGCTTTGTCGTTTTTTTTGTAAAATGGTGCTGCCTTGTGTCCTTTGCAGGGAAGACGGGAAAATATATGGTTTAAATAATAATGATTAATATTGCGCAGAAACGGGGCAGCTAAGGTGTCAGCGGCTGCTGCAAAGCAGTAAATTAAAAGTAATGCATGGAACCTCCATGGATAGACACAGTATACCCCCAGAGGGAGAATGCTGCTGAGCTAGATGAGTCCTTGATCTGATCCGTTGAAGCATTTCTTACAAATCTGTGTTATTGAAGAAAGTTGCGGGAGCAGAGCATGGGCGTAGCCAGGATTTTTTTTGGGGGGGGGGAGCAGGCCTTTTGTTAGGCAGCTGCCCCTCCCTGCCGCCCTCCCTGGGCTACACCCGTGGCACAGAGCGTGTTGGAGAGGTGATGGTAAGAGGAAGGAAAACAACAGAGGTTGGGATTGGGGCCTGTCGGAAAGCTCATGGTGCCCTGATTGCCTTTGGGGTAAGAAGAGGCAGGTTGTTTTGGTCCTTGAGGGATTTCAGGAGAGCCAAATTCAGAGGCGGTTCTAGGGCTACTCCGCAACCGCTGCTGTGAAGCTGCTTCCATGGCATAGCTGTCAACTTTCGGATTTGAAAATAAGGGAGTTTTCCAAACTTTCGGATTTGAAAAGAAGGGATTTCCCAAAACTTTCGGATTTGAAAATAAGGGATGCCGCGAGGGCAGTGCAATGGCACCAAGTAGCCTCGCCACCCTGCGCTCCAGAGACTGCGCGCGAACCGGTGAGCGAAAGAGCGAGCGCGTAGACGGCAGGCAGGCGGTCCGTCTGGTTGGGCGTGAGGGTCTGGCTGCACAAGGCATGCAAGCTCCGCCCCCAGTCGGTCTCAGACTCCTTATTGGCAGCCGAGCAACGCAGCTGAGGAGCCTCCGTGGCCGGCAGGGAGGGAGAGGAGCTGCTTCCTTTGAAATCCGGGAAATTTAAGGGATATCAACAAAACGGGAAACGGCATTGGAATAAGGGATATCAACAAAGCGGGAAACGGCATTGGAATAAGGGAGGATCCCGCAAAAAAAGGGAGGGTTGACAGCAATGTTCCATGGACTGACACACAGGATTGTGGTCTAGTGAATTCTGCAGAGACTGGCGTGATCTGGATGTTCAAAGTTCCCATCAGATTGTGGCTCTTGCAGCTCATTCCTGCCAGCTTAACCCCACCCTTGATAACAAGCGTAAATCTGATCCTTCAAAGACTTTGCTATCTGGCCGTGAATGAGAGTCAGCAGACTCTGAGTAAGATCTTCTCTTGGTTGGTGGGGAGATGGGTGTGTGTGTGTCTCTTTCTGCACAGCGCAGGAACTTTTGCCATCTCGTCTCAGCTTGTCAGGAGGGTTGGGAAACTCTCTTAAAGGAGAAATCTAGGCAGGAAAATAACCCAGGGGAGCGCTCTGTGAAATACCGTAAAAGTGAACTTTTGGATGCGGTGATTCCAGAGTCGGGGTTTTGGGGGCGAGATGAGCTTACGTTTTATCCAACTGGCCCACAAAGTCCCTCTTCTTGAAGTCACATTTGTCTGCAAAGGAACCCTGTTTTGCATTGGATGAAGTTTATACAAAATACAAAACACAAAATACCTGCTGGCGTAGCAAATCAGCTTTGTGCATTCTGCTGTTTATTGGGTGTTCATTCTAATTTAAACAAAATAAAAAAATTCCTTCCAGTAGCACCTTAGAGACCAACTAAGTTTGTTCTTGGTACGAGCTTTCGTGTGCGTGCACACTTACACGAAAGCTCATACCAAGAACAAACTTAGTTGGTCTCTAAGGTGCTACTGGAAGGAATTTTTTTATTTTGTTTTGACTATGACAGACCAACACGGCTACCTACCCTGTTTCCCCTATTTTAAGACGTAGTCATAAAACAAGCCATAGCAGGATTTTTTCGCATTTGCGAAATATAAGCCGTACCCCGAAAATAAGCCATAGTGATAGGTGCAGTTCTGGAGGGCGCCAAGGAAAACGCAGGGCTGGGTTTACGTAATAAAAATAAGACATCCCCTCAAAATAAGCCATAGTGCGTTTTCTTGAGGGAAAAAAAATTATAAGACGGTGTCTTAAAATAGGGAAACACGGTACCTGTAACATTCTAATTTAGTTATGGGGAGTTTATACAATGTTGCACCAAGTCCCTGTGACCCCACACCTTTTCAGTGCGTTTCCCAGCCAATTCCCTTACTGTAAAATATAAATATCCAGGAGTGTTTTTCTTATTGGGTGGGGAGGGGGTGTGAGTGGAAACAGTTTTGTTGTGCAAAAGCACCAAATCATCCACAAGTCAAGCAACCTAAATTCCTGGTGTAGATAATCACTCACCCCTCATTCTCTTGCGGGAAGGGAGCGTGGCGTTTTGTGGTTCGCCCCAGGTGCCAAAATGTTTTTGGCCAGCCCTGGTCGTGTGATGTGAGAAATGTCCCTCCGTTTGTCCGGGGGAAATTCCCTGAGAACTCCAGCAGTCCTCACGGACAGGAAATCAGCTGCGATATTAACATGTGACAGGAAAAGCAGATTAAAAAAACAAAACACATGCTTCTAGCAGGCCTTTCCCCATTAACGATACAGGAATTTAATTCATTGCGCTTTTAAAAAAAAGATTTTTTAGTTGCTTTTCTGCAGAAAATGAACTTGGAGGCAATTACGAAAACAAAGGTGCAACATAGATTCAAACAAAAAATAAAACCAACCTAAAACAGAATAATATATTCAACCGTGCCCCACTCAGAAGGACTGGGTGAATCGAAATGTTTTCGCCTGGCACCTAAAAACATTGTGAAGGGGCCAGGCATGTCTCATAGCTTTGTGATCACTCCCTGTCACCTTGTGCCCACCAACTAGTTATTACCTTGGTCAGGGTCTGCTCAAGACATTTTGACACCTGAGGCAAACCACAAAATGGCACCCCCTCCCCAGCAGGGAAGAAGGGGTGAGTGAATATCTGAATCAGGAACATGGGTAGGTGGGTGGGAATAAAGATCTACATCAGGATCTGCTGCCCCTGTGGATCCTGCCGCCTGATGCGGTCGCCTTGCCTTGTCTCACGGGTGGGCCGGCCCTGACCTTGGTGGTGTTTATTAGGTAGATCTTGCCAAAAGATAGACGCGTTCTCGTTGCAAAACGTTTTTGCGAGTGTCGTGTAGATGCCCCGCTTCCAGTCACTGTGTGCCTTTTTGACTTTTGGAATCTTTTAAAGTATGTCACGGTTTGTGAAGGAACCGTGTGGTTGTGCAACGGTGGCTTTGCTGAATCCGTTAGAAGCAAGCTGAGAAAGTGTCTGAAGTATCCAAAGCGTGTTGGATGAACATTTTTGTGGGGGTGCACAGCTGACGGGAGGAAAAGGACGCCTCTGCTTTCAACAGAATGTAAGGCTTATGGGAGGAATTATGGAGAATGAGCAGGCGGGTCCGCAGAACTCTGGATCATCCTTTGCAGGCGTTTTTGACCCTGGAGCAGCCATTCTTTGTGTAATCCCCTTTTGACACTTCCAGAGCTGCCTGTCAGCTTCCCTTCTTAGCCGTTATTCGGCCTCAATGGCAGACGGCAGTCTCGTCAGCAGGCGGAGCACATCTCCTGCGGGAGGGGCAAGGCAAACCTGCCTTCTCGCTTTACCTGCTTGCACTATCTTTTGCCAGAACTTCAGTGCTGCCTCTCTGGGTTGCCTGGGAGAAGTTGCTCTGCGGGGGGGGGGGGCACGTTGGCAGAAGAATAAGTGTCTTGGCGTTTTATTTAGGCTTACTCAAAATGGGACATGGGTGGCGCTGTGGGTTAAACCACAGAGCCTACGGCAGTGGTGGCTAACCTTGGCACTCCAGATGTTTTGGGACTACAACTCCCATCATCCCTGACCACTGGTCCTGTTAGCTAGGGATGATGGGAGTTGTAGTTCCAAAACATCTGGAGTGCCAAGGTTAGCCACCACTGGCCTAGGGCTTGCCGATCAGAAGGTTGGTGGTTCGAATCCCCGCGATGGGGTGAGCTCCCGTTGCTCGGTCCCAGCTCCTGCCAGCCTAGCAGTTCAAAAGCACGTCAAAGTGCAAGTAGATAAATAGGTACCACTCCGGCGGGAAGGTAAACGGCGTTTCCGTGTGCTGCTCTGGTTCGCCAGAAGCGGCTTAGTCATGCTGGCCACATGACCCGGAAGCTGTCTGCGGACAAACACCGATTCCCTTGGCCTATAGAGCCAGTTGAGCGCCCCAACCCCAGAGTCGTTCGCGACTGGACCTAATGGTCAGGGGTCCCTTTACCTTTAAATGTCGTCTTCGCACATAAAAGGCAAGTGTTTTCTGAGGTCCCAGGAATTTTCTGGCTCCCCTCCTTTGGCTCCAAGGACCCCCTTTTTTACCCCAGGCAGGGGCACGGTGTACCCCGTGCACCTCCCCTCTCCTGAGCCGTGACCACAGAACTGTTTAACGCTCTGCTGTGGGGACAGTATTATTATCCTGCTGTTGCTCCAGACAGCTTCATAAAAAGAAGGAAAATCCCATATCCGTATCGGGGCCTTACCTTTCTTAGGCAAACCAGAATATCACAAAACAACAACAATAACAACAGCAGCAGCAGCAGCAGCAACAACAACACCCCACCCATCTGGCTGGGTTTCCCTAAAAAAGTTGTGTAACCAGCAATAAGACTCACCCATATGTGTTAAATTGCTTGTAACGCATGTAGAAATGTGTTTGTTCTTTGAAGTACGTTACAAGTATATTGGCATATTGGATGTAGGAGAAATTAGAATCCGTTCCCATATGGAGGCAGACTCTCCTAACTGGTACTTTGTGAATCAACGCCAGAACCAAAACACAGAACCATCCTTCAAAATCCACAGTTCTCTGCAATGCAGTCCTCTAGCCAAGAAAGGGATACATAAATGCATACATCGGGCTAAACTGTGCATAAATATGCATACATTAGTGACAATACCCTGCAAAAAATGCATTATATTTGGGGAAACCACTTTGCAAAAAAAGGTGGAAAAAGAAAATAAAAGCATATTAGGCAAAATGCACGCAAACGTGTCTATTAGGAGAAATTTGCACTCCGATGCTGTCGAATTTTCACGAGGACTTAAAAAAAAAATCACAAACAGATGTGAAAATGTGGAAAACTGAAGATTGGAAAAACGAAAAACTGAGGGGAACCAAAAGTGGCGAATTTCCCTGTCCCTCCTCTCTTAATGCTGGTTGTATATGTTAAATAGGGACCTGCAGTGCGTACAGAATTGTATCCAAATAATTCTGTGTTCCATAGCAGACCTGCCCCGAGAATCGGCATTTGCTTTGGCTCTCTGTTCAATGTCCGTTTGGTGCACAGGGTCAGGGTCATAGGTCGGCATGCTCGGGCATGTGCCGAGCCTCGCACCCCAATAGCCCCCTCCGCCCGGACAATGAACCTTTCCCTCCTTTTCACCATTGCAGCCTGCTTGTTTACCTGCCCCTCGTTCCAGCCCGGAGGGGATAATTGAGCCAATTCCAGCGGCGAGAAAGGTAGAGGAGCAACGGCCATTGCCTGCTTGCTCATTGGCTTTGTCTGGTATCGAGGCAGAGGAGCCTCAGCAGTTGGCAACGATAGAAGTACAGTAAGGGAAGCACTTACTCTCTCACCTGGGGCCGCCCAAAAACTTGGGAGCCAACATTGCCTTGGTATGCAAACCTGGGTTTATCGCTGAGCAAAATGTGAATGGACTCTTGCCTGTTATATTCAAATTGTCATGGGCTGCCTGACTTTCCGCTGTGTAACGTAGGGTTGTATATCCCCACTCAGTTAGATGCAGTGAAATGAATGGACCTAAGGCTGTTTACATACCATGACCCCCCCCGCCCAATTTTTGGGAACTGTAGTTTACCCCCACTGTGCTACAACTCCCAGCACCCTTAAACTACAAATTTTTGGGTGTTTTTTTTGAGAAGGGGATGTGCTTTAAACATCTGGCTTGTTCACAGCTTTAGTTAGTCATGTCCATTAATTTAAAGGGGTCTTCTCTGAGTAGGTCTAACACTGGCTCTCAAAGCTTTATTTATTAGGGACCGTGCCGAAAACCCACAACCTAAGAATATATACATAGTTAGTGTGAACTGCCAAGATTCACTTTGTGGTGCAGCGGTCGGTCAGGATGTCGAACGAGAGCTTGGGAGGCTCAAACCCACCCACCCCCAGCCATGAAGCTCATTGCGTCATCGTAGGCCCGTTACTCTCTCTCTCTCTCAGCCTACCTCACAAGGTGGTTGTGCAGAGAGAAGGTGGGAGGGCAGAGAACCTCGCCTGGCCCCTTGGAGCTCTTTGTACAAGTGTGAAACATAAACTTACCTACCCAGCACCACCATTGAATGAATTTATTATTATGGTCACAGACCAGCTTATTAAATCAATAGTACAAAAACAATACATTAAAATTTACAGCAATAGTACACATATGTATACGTATACAGCAACATTTAAACTATATGCATTAAAATTGTGGCGCTAAAATATGGCCTAAAAATTGCCATTTGGGGCCTATTCATATCGGTAACACCGCTTGTTCTCTGAGCTTTATGGCTGCTGCCCAGTATTTGGCTACTTTCAGCGTAATCTCAGGGTATGTGTCTTCTACAAGGCGTTTGAGACATAGGAATTCGTTTATCTAGCAAGAGTAAATGCCCGTCTATATTTGGGTATTTGTAATTTTGTCAGATACTTTGCTGGAGAGAATCCTCTCCCATTGTCCTTGATAGCTGGATGCTTATTCGTCTCACTCATGTGTCGTTGGAGTTCCACATCCCAGACTCGTTGCCAAATGGTTGCTCTTGCTTTCTCATATCCTGCAGCTAACAAGGCTTGAGACGAAAATCCCAAGTCTCTTAGCGTTCCATATAGTGTGGCTTTCCATTTGGATTGGGTCCAGCACCACCATTGCTCTTCAACGCAGGGAAAATGAGGGACTTTTGGGGGCAGATGTGTTTCTTTTGCACCACCATAATGCCCCTAAAAATCCTTATTGCTCTTGCAGTATCCTTCCGGGCGGCCGGACTCGGGCGGCCGACTTTTCTCCAAGGCAGGAGCCACGGACGCCTTGGTGTGGCGGAAAACACCCACGGGCCCACGGAGCTGCGTTTACCTTTGCCTTATTTTTAGCCCTGCCTAAACCCCGCCGAGGAGGAGCCTCCGTGGCAAAACGTATGACCACCTGTTGATCAACAAGTTTAGTCGGTCGTAAATCCCGGGGAAGACGTCTCGAGTGCCGCTGGGGAGCGGCTTGGCGGGGATGGGGTTGCGTTTCGCCCGAGACGGGAGCGGGAGAGCCTTGGGAACGTGTGCTTCTCGTTGGACGGGTCCCGGAGTGAATCCGAGGGCGCCGTTGTGGTGCCCCTACATGTCCCAACGCACCTGAGTCACCTGCCTCATCCAGGGCTGTTTGGGTCGCCTCTCTCACAGCAGAGGGCCATTCGATAGAGCCCTGCAAGCATTGCTGGAAACTCAGATACAGTTGCCATCGAAATTATTCAACCTCCATTGAAAATCCGGTTTATTATCAAAATTTACAGGCCTTCAGCTGTTTGTAAGGAGCAAATCAAAGTTGAGTTTTCTCCTCCCCCTCCCAATATCATTTTTATTAGTTTTACAATAATACCTTCCATTGCAATATCTCCTCTTACATTTTGGCTTTTCAGGGCCCTGACTTCTTTCAAACCTTCCTCATGATTTTTCTATCTTTCCCCCCAGGCCAACCTGGAGGTGCCTTTGGGGATTGAACCTGGGACCTTTTGCCTGCAAGAGGGATGCTCTGCCTGGATAGCTCAGTTGGTTAGAGCATGGTGCTGATAACGCCAAGGTTGCAGGTTCGATCCCTGCATGGGACAGCTGCATATTCCTGCATTGCAGGGGGTTGGACTTGATGATCCTCAGGGTCCCTCCTAACTCTACAGTCCTGTGACCACTAGGTCATGGTCCTTCCCAGTTTGACAATGGCTTTATCCATAATATTTGTTTCTTTGGCGAAACAGGCTCAGCACTGCATCTGTTACTCCAATTGTATTCTCTGGGACTTTTGCTGGGAGTTACTGGGCGGTTAGTCCCGTCATGAGCTTAGGAAGCGTTGATACCTGCTGGCAAGGTTTCCTTCCCAGAAAGAAAAGCGTAATTAAAAGCAATGTTGAAGCAAAATAAAAAATTCCTTCCAGTAGCACCTTAGATCCTGCCAACCTAGCAGTTCGAAAGCACAAAGTGCAAGTAGATAAATAGGTACCGCTCCGGCGGGAAGGTAAACAGCGTTTCCGTGCCTTGCTCTGGTTCACTAGAAGCGGCTTTGTCATGCTGGCCACATGACCCGGAAGCTGTACGCCGGCTCCCTCGGCCAGTAAAGCGAGATGAGCGCCGCAACCCCAGAGTCGGACACGACTGGACCTAATGGTCAGGGGTCCCTTTACCTTTTAGCACCTTAGAGACCAACTAAGTTTGTTCTTGGTATGAGCTTTTGTGTGCATGCACACTTCTTCAGAAAGCAACGTTGTGGGCAAGTTGCCGGGATCTCTTTCGAGGACCGCTTGCCCGCCGAGCCCAGTGCCAACGCCTCGTGCTTTGACTGTAGTGAGCAGATAAATATTTTGTTGTGCTAAGTTGTCAGGGGTGGCTGTGCGGGAAGAGCCTGATAACCCCTCTCCATCTTGGGCTGATTGGTGACTTTGGGGGAAAAACAAAAACAGATACAGCATGGAATTTGGACCTGGCTGTTGGGGCTGTGGGTGGCAGGATGCACACTGAGACCTGGGATTGTATCTTCCAAGGCAGGGTCCTTGCTGTCACAGGAACTTCAGAAGAGGCTTGCTGGATCAGGCCAATGGCTCATCCAGAATCCTAGGGAAGTTTGCCTGATGCCTTCATTATACACCTTTAGGCGCCAGGCAAATACGTTCTTTTTAAACCGGGCCTTTGGTTGATCTGATTTACATCCTATGCCCTTTTAAAATGTGTGTGTGTTTTTTTGGGGGGGGGGCTATTGGGTTGTTGTTTTATTTTGGTTGGCTGTTTTGTGGTTTTATGTCTTGATTTTATTCTGTGAACTGGCCTGAGACCCCCTGGGTATAGGATGGTATATAAACAACAACAACAACAACAATTATTATTATTATTATTTATACCCCGCCCATCTGGCTGGGTTTCCCCAGCCACTCTGGGCGGCTCCCAACAGAACACTAAAAACAGAATAAAGCATCAAACATTAAAAACTTCCCTAAACAGGGCTGCCTTCAGATATATTCTAAAAGTAAGATAGTTGTTTATTTCCTTGACATCTGATGGGAAGGCATTCCACAGGGCTGGTGCCACCACTGAGAAGGCCCTCGTTGAGAATTGTGTTTCACGAGAAAGAGGGAGACTGGGATTCCAAGGTTCCTCCATGACTCAGAATTAATCAGGAGCTCTATATACTGTGGCTGAAAACCAGCTTTCGCTCTCCTCCTCCTCCCCTCCGCCCCATTTTTCTAGTCCGGGGTGTGGCTTCAAATATTTAGGGAGTTGTTGAGCCAGATGGTATGTGACTTGGCCAAAGTAAGCTGCATTCCCCCCCCCCCCACGCACTCTATTATTTTAAACTCAAGTTGTCATTTCAAGGCAATAGTACATTAATCTAGTGAAGGGCTGTTAAAATATTTGACCATGTTATTTATGGAGCCATTTTTCAGCCGTGATGGAAGATGACTGCTTGGTTATGACTCTTTTGCTAACTGCATGCTCTCTACCATGAGGTAAGGTGAGGCAGACCCCCAAGGTAAGGTGGATTTGGGGCACCATTAAGGAACATTAAAGAGTTGGGAACAGATGGATCTGACCTGTAGGAAGCATCAGTCCTGCAGATACCTGACTTCAAGACCTTTCTGCATCCCCATCCCCCACAATAGTTTGGGATGAGGAGGGATGCATATGGCGTGTGGTTTACGGATGAGTAAATCTACACAATTTTGGTTTCACTATCTCGAGCTCAGTTCTACACATTTCTGCATCAGCATTTTAATGCAAATTTCTCCATTATACACATTTTTGTATGTAGTTTTGCCTAATATGCATATTTTCCCACCACATATAATTTTCGTATGCTGTTTTCATTAGTATATGCATCAATATGCAGGCTTTACTCTAGCCAAGGCTTTTTAAATACACATTACTTACTCGGCTGGAGAACTGAATTGCGAAATTTGGAGAAGTGCCAATTTTGAAGGATGGCGGTGTTTTCGTTTGCTACTTGTTTTGGAAAAAATGTGTGTTTGGTAAGTTTGCCTTTAAATGTGAACTGAATTTAATTTCTCTCCCCCCCCCATCCCTACTTGTGACAGGGCCTTATCTGTTGTAGCACCCTGACTTGGGAATGCTTTTCCCAGGGAAGATTGCCTGGTGCCAACTCTGGTACCATTTCAGGCCTTTTGATTTGCTCAAGCCAATCTCCTTTAACTGAGGCCCTAAAGATGCTTTGGACTACAACTCCCATCAGCCTCAGGCACATAGCTGTCAACCCTCCCTTTTTTTGCGGGAAACTCCCTTATTCCAATGCCGTTTCCCGCTGCTATCCCGGATTGTTGATATCCCTTAAATTTCCTGGATTTCAAAGGAAGCAGCTCCTCTCCCTCCCTGCCGGCCAGGGAGGCTCCTCAGCTGCGTTGCTCGGCTGCCAATAAGGAGTCTGAGACCGACTGGGGGCGGAGCTTGCATGCCTTGTGCAGCCAGACCCTCACGCCCAACCAGACAGACAGCCTGTCTGCCGTCTATGCGCTCGCTCTTTCGTTCACCCGTTCACGCGCAGCCTCTGGAGCGCAGGGTGGCGAGGCTACTTGGTGCCATTGCACCGCCCTCGCGGCATCCCTTATTTTCAAATCCGAAAGTTCGGGGAAAATCCCTTATTTTCAAATCCGAAAGTTGACAGCTGTGCTCAGGCAACATGACCATGATGGTAGGGGGCTGATGGGCGATGTAGTCCAAAACTACTGGACAATCTCGGGTCGGGAAGTCCAGGTTAGGCTATTGTGCTGATTCTGTTCCTTGCATTTTAATATTGTTTTCCTCTGACTTTTATGCTTGTTTCTGCTGGTGGTGCCTTTAAGAACGATGGTAGACCACAAACTTGACATGAGTCAACAGTGTGATGCAGCAGCTAAAAAAAGCCAATGCAATTCTGGGCTGCATCCATAGGAGTATAGCATCTGATCAAGGGAAGTAATAGTACCACTGTATTCCGCTCTGGTCAGACCTCACCTGGAATACTGTGTCCAATTCTGGGCATCACAGTTCAAGAAGGATACTGACAAGCTGGAACGTGTCCAGAGGAGGGCTACCAAAATGGTCAAAGGCCTGGAAACGATGCCTTATGAGGAATGGCTTAGGGAGCTGGGTATGTTTAGCCTAGAGAAGAGAAGGTTAAGGGGTGATATGATAGCCATGTTCAAATATATAAAAGGGTGTCATATAGAGGAGGGAGAAAAGTTGTTTTCTGCTGCTCCTGAGAAGAGGACACGGAGCAATGGATTCAAACTACAAGAAAGAAGATTCCACCTAAACATTAGGAAGAATTTCTTGACAGTAAGAGCTGTTCGACAGTGGAATTTGCTGCCAAGGAGTGTGGTGGAGTCTCCTTCTTTGGAGGTCTTTAAGCAGAGGCTTGACAGCCACCTGTCAGGAATGCTTTGATGGTGTTCCTGCTTGGCAGGGGGTTGGACTGGATGGCCCTTGTGGTCTCTTCCAACTCTAGGATTCTATGATTCTACCATTTGGCGCTTAGATTATATATCTGAGTTCCTAACACCAATCTTGCCCACGTTTTCTTTGTACCAAGGAGTTTTGCAAAGCAAATTCCCACCCCACTGTTTTTCAAAGGATGCTCTGCATACAGCACAGTCTGCCCCAAGGAGCAGCTTCCACGGTAGTGCAGCGCTCTCAGTTACAGAAGCATCCCCACCTCGGACCAAGTAGGGCCCCCCCCCCCAGTTGCGCAAGAATTGCCACCACCACCACCCCGACCCATGGGGGCCTCTGTCCGCATCCAGCTGGAGGGTGATGCTGCTGAGATATAAATATATCCACTGGAAAGCTCAGAAGGAAGCTGGCAGCCTGCAGATTGTGACGGGGCAACTGAATGGCCCTGAAGACATCTGGGGAGGTGGAAGCCAGTCTTGTCTCCCTCGCTCTAGACTTGAGGACTGGGAGATGTGTCAGGGCATAGTGATTAATGGCCTTCCGTGGGTTGGTTCTTTCTGGAGAGGGGAACTTATCCCAGCTGGAAGGAACAGGAGAGTTTAATCCTCCCAGACCTTCCTCTTCCCTTTCCCCTACAAACCCGTTCCAGAATTCAAGATTCCTCAGCTCCGGTTGGTTTGCTCAGCATTCCTGCCTCACATCTTTGGCACCCCATCAGTGTGTGATTAATAGTCTGGAAGGTGCAGCAATTTCCTGAATATCCAGTGAAGGGCTAAAAAGAATCTCTTTAAAAAAATAAATACAAAATGTGTTCTTTTTTTTTTTTTTTTTTTTTAAATCTAGATGAAAGCGCCAACGACTTGTGTTTTCATCTTCTTTCTCGCAGCTCAGTGATTCATCTCTTTGGAATAAATACCCTGAACATCGCAGGCTTATGTTAGAATCTGAGCAGGATTCTGACCGCTTGCCAGAGCAACCAGTTGCCAGTGGCTCCTTTTGCTGTGATCAGTGCTTAAATCAACCATGTGCTGTATCTGCTGGTTGCTACGAGAATTCATAAAGACACCAGAAGAGTCCTGCTGGATCAGGCCAGGGTCCATTGAGTCCAGCTTCCTGTTCTCTCAGTGTCCAACCAGACTCTGCCTGTGAGAAACCTGCCAGCAGGACTTGAATACAGGAGCCATCACCCCTCCTGCGATTTCCAGAAATTGGTATATGCAAGCAATACTGACTCCAACCGTGGAGGCAAAGCAGAGCCAATATGGTTAATAGCCATGGATAACCCTCTCCCTTCCAGGGAGTCTTCTCTTCTCATGAGGTGGCCAAAGTACTGGAGCCTCAGCTTCAGGATCTGTCCTTCCAGTGAGCACTCAGGGCTGATTTCCTTCAGAATGGATAGGTTTGATCTTCTTGCAGTCCATGGGACTCTCAAGAGTCTCCTCCAGCACCATAATTCAGAAGCATCAATTCTTCAGCGATCAGCCTTCTTTATGGTCCAGCTCTCACTTCCATACATCGCTACTGGGAAAACCATAGCTTTAACTATACGGACCTTTGTCGGCAAGGTGATGTCTCTGCTTTTTAAGATGCTGTCTAGGTTTGTCATCGCTTTCCTCCCAAGAAGCAGGCGTCTTTTAATTTCGTGACTGCTGTCACCATCAGAAGTGATCATGGAACCCAAGAAAGTGAAATCTCTCACTGCCTCCATTTCTTCCCCTTCTATTTGCCAGGAGGTGATGGGACCAGTGGCCATGATCTTAGTTTTTTTGATGTTGAGCTTCAGACCATATTTTGCGCATTGTTGTGCATTAGCACAATAAAAAAAGCAACAGCATTGGAGGGAGAGCTTGCTTCACAAAAGCGGCAGCCGCGCGCACCGTTTCCCGCAGGGGTGGAAGGAAACTGAGCATAGTCTGAAATGCCAAATGCTCGTGGAGGGTCCTGTGGAATGCAGGCATTGTCTAAATGCCTGGCGCATTCATCTTTGCTGCCGTTTGGCGCATTCAGGAACGCCATGCTCTGGGAGTTTCTGGGTGAAGACACCCTTGGGGGAAAAGCAGCTAGATGGCGAGCAAACGCTCCAAGCGCTCTTGATCTTTGAAACCCGTTAGGAAGCAAACACAGAACAACAGCCCAAGCGGTCTGGGAGCCTTGCCATATCCGAGAGCTGCCAGAGATCGAGCTGAGTTGACTGCGGGCCAAAATACATGATGCGTTTTGCTACGAATCTGATGGCAGGCCTGGGCATACCAGCCTGGGAATAAACGCCACCGAACAAGCTGGGACTTTCTTTGTAGGAAGTACTGTAGGAATGAGTTTATTATTTCGGTCACAGACCAGTTCCAGCTCACATACAATATCAAGGAAGTCATAAAACACGATAGAGGTACATTTGAATTTGCAATTAGGTATAACAGGGACAATACAGATATAGCAACAGTTAAATATATATATATATAAATTAAAACTTAGTCACTAAAATACAACCTAAAATTATCATTTAGGCAGAGGTTGAATGGTCATCTGTCATGGATGCTTGGGTTGAGATTTCTGCATTGCAGGGGGTTGGACTAGATGACCCTCAGGGGTCCCTTCCAACTCTACGATTCTGTGATCCTTTGAACACTCCAGGTCTATCCTGGCCTTGGCTTCATGAGGATTGTGCATGAAGGACTTCCTTTTCTCTGCCCTGAATCTTACAGCGGTTAAGCTACGGAAGAGGGAGTGACAGCCACCAAGCTGAACAGATTTAAAAGAGAATTAGGCCAATTCATGAAGATTAAGGCTAGTGATAGCCGTGTGCTGCCTCCACAGTCAGAGGGAGCACGTTTCTGAATCAGGCATAGGCAAACTCGGCCCTCCAGATGTTTTGGGACTACAACTCCCATCATCCCTGACCACTGGTCCTGTTAGCTAGGGAAGATGGGAGTTGTAGTCCCAAAACATCTGGAGGGCCGAGTTTGCCTATGCCTGTTCTGAATCCACTTGGACTCAGTCCCTGCTTGTGGGCTTCCCTAGGGGGCATCTTGTTGGCCACTGTTAAGAACAGGATGAGGGCCCCCTGTTTAGCCTGATCCAGCAGGCTCTTCTCACGTTCTTCTAAAAAGAAAATAAAAAATGGCCTCAGCTTGCCTCAGCTTGTTCTGCATCTTGCCTGGCTTCAGCATCGCCTGATCATCTTCTAATTAACTGCCCTGTCCTGTGTTCTGTTCAGCACTCGTAATTACTAATGTAAATTAGCTCCTCTGCTCTGCGGAAAGCGGGCGGCGGTGGAGAAACGCTTCCAATTCGGGCCACTGCTCAATAAACCATTCTTGCCATGTGCAAAATGGTTGCCTTAAGCACGGGCTGGATCTGTGCACATGCAATACCTAAAAGCTAAGTATTGGCAGCAGTTTACTTTGTCGAGAGATGGATGCCAGCGGTGTCCTCAGGCTCCACCCCTGGCCTTGACTGTCTTTGCTCCGTCTTCTTCATACCTCTTCTGGTTCTGGAAGATGAGCAGGGAGGGAAGCTGGTTGCCGCAGAAGAGGGAGACCCATTGACATCTTTAGCAGCCTGCCTAATCTCTGCCTCTTGGCCCTGCTCCTCTCCAGCCTCCGCTTCTGCCTCGGATTCTGGACTGCTCTCTGCCACAGGCTCTCCCGGCTCACTGAGCCGTTACCCCTTCAACTTCTGACACCTCGCAGGGTTCTCCCTCTGACCACTCATTGTCATCCCACTCCCAATCCCCGGGCTCTGAGCCTTCTTCCCTTAGGGGTTCCCCAGCTGGTTCCTCCCACCATTCCTCTGTATCCAACCAGTCCATGCCAGCCCCTGGCCTGGAAAAAGATTCCTAGCATTGCCATGGTGTACTTGATGTCTAGCTGTTCTGGTGGGCTCCAAAAAGCCCCCTAACTCCTTGCAGTACTTTTGGGCTGTGCAGCCGGACTCTTTATTTTCTTTAGGGTATGGGAAATTGCGTCCCAGGTACCCAAGTGCCTGGGCCAGCGTTGCAGCTGGAGAGCAATGCTTCTGTTTTTTGGGGGGGGGGTGTGTGTGTGTGCGGGGAACGTAACGTAACGTAACTTTGATTCTAGCCTGGAGCCAGAGCAGCCGGCCTACACAAAACACTTCTGTCTTCGCTTAAACAAAACCGCCTTTGCAGCAAGGAGCCGCGCAGTTTGCGGTGGGATCCTCTACAGCCAAAACATCTGCTCATCTGGCAGACGTCGAGAGCCGGCCGAGGCCAAAAGCTTCGTAGAACAAATATGCAAGCAAATTCCATATTTATTCTCTAGCTGCCCAGGGGCGGGGAGAGCAGGGGAGCCGAGCGATTTGCCTTTGTTACGGCTCCACAAGAGAGTGCAGTATTCGGCGATGGTAAAGCAAGGATTTCCTGAAAACCATGACAAAGGCCACAAGCAATGACCCACTGTTTGTCTTATTATTGCAGTTAAGTCTCATGGGGACGCGGGTGGCGCTGTGGGTTAAACCACAGAGCCTAGGGATTGCCGATCAGAAGGTCGGCGGTTTGAATCCCCGCGACGGGGTGAGCTCCCGCTGCTTGGTCCCTGCTTCTGCCAACCTAGCAGTTTGAAAGCATGTCAAAGTGCAAGTAGATAAATAGGAACCGCTCTGGCGGGAAGGTAAACGGCGTTTCCGTGCGCTGCTCTGGTTTCGCCAGAAGCGGCTTAGTCATGCTGGCCACATGACCCGGAAACTGTACGCCGGCTCTCGGCCAATAAAGCGAGATGAGCGTCGCAACCCCAGAGTCGTCCGTGAATGGACCTAATGGTCAGGGGTCCCTTTACCTTTACGTCTCTTAGTCCTTCCAGTTGTGTCTGCATTGACAATACACTGAGGAAAGAGATTCCGCCGAAACATTAGGAAGATCTTCAACAGATTATGATACCTTCAACAGATAGATGGAACGGAATAAAATTCTACCTGTATGATATTGTTGGTAACATATGAACCGACTTCTTATAGACCCAGACTTTTTTTGGGTAAGTGCAATGGTATTTGGAATGAGTCTCCACAGACTATATTAGGTTATTGACAATCGTGTATTAGGATAAGAATATACGCAGCTGTATAAATGTAGAGTAATAGAACAGTATTATTTCTTTCATTTTTTCATTCTCACTCACTTCCCCCCCATGCTCTATCTTTTTATAAATGCAATCCTCGTAATAAGATATTATTAATAAACAGATGACCCTGGGGACCCCCTTCTCCTCTTCCAACTCTACAATTATGTGACAAGTAGCAGCTGTCCAGGGGTTCAGGAAGGAGTCTCTCAATCCTACCTGGAGACAGATTGAACCTGGAACCTCTGCTGCTGAACTTTGCCCCTTTCCCAGCTTGCTGTGTACAAAAGGTTTGCAAGGTGGATCTGGTCATTATATGGCAGCAAAAGTAAAAAGAAAAAGAAAAAAGGTAAAGGACCCCTGGACGGTTAAGTCCAGTCAAAGGCAGCTATGGGGTTGCGGCGCTCAACTTGCTTTTAGGCCAAGGGAGCCAGCGCTTGTCCACAGACAGCTTTCCGGGTCATGTGGCCAGCATTACTAAGCCGCTTCTGGCGCAACGGAACACTGTGATGGAAACCAGAGAGCATGGAAACATTTAGCTTCCCGCCGCAGTGGTACCTATTTATCTACTTGCACTGGTGTGCTTTCGAACTGCTAGGTTGGCGGGAGCTGGGACAGAGAAACGGGAGCTCACCCTGTCATAGGGATTCGAACCACCAACCTTCTGATCGGCAAGCCCAAGAGGCTCGATTGCAGCACGTCTTGGAAGAGCGGGAGGATCCCACCTAATGCCTCTCCGGATGCTGCCGGATTCCAGCTCCCAGCAGCCCAGCCTATCACCATGGAGTCCAGTAACAGTTGGTGGGCTCCATGTTACAGAGACTGTGGAGCGGTTACAGAGACTAAGTTCAGGGATGGGGACATTTGGCCCTTCATTGGCTACGATCTCCCATCATCCCATTGGCCATGTTGGTTGGGGCTGATGGGAGTTGGGAGTCCAACAACCTCTGGAAGCTCAGGGTTCCCCAGCCTTCTGCTAAGTCACTCCAGCCGGCTCAGACCCCTCCCAAGTGGCCACGAATAGTGTGAGTCTACCTCGCAGGGCTCTTTCTCAAACCCATGATTTGAACAAGGCGAATGGGTGATAGAAAAGATTCAGCACCGTCTTCATCTGAGGTTGCTCTCCTTGATCAACAAGCAACGGGAACTTTCTTTAAAAACCTGGCAGGGAAAACCTGTTCCCTCCTCTATAGCTTGTGCTGCAATCCTTATTAACCCTAAAATTGTTGTTTTGTTTTTTTGCAAGGTGGGGGAACAACAACATTGGGTTTTTTTTTGCAAACCTCCAGAATGTATTTTGTGTAGTTAAGTTTTTACTTCTATCTTCAGTACTGTACATTGTATTTTTATTTTATTGCTATGGCTAGTGGCTGATGCAAAGAAAAGATTCTTCCTGATTCTGATTCAAAATTGCTTTTAAAAAGCACACACAGAGAGACCCAAGTCCTAAGAAAAAAAAAATCTTTAATTTTCACTTTATGGAAATACGTCCCCCCCCCATTCTCATTTCCATGATACAAAAAATGTTAAATATCAAACCAAGTTTATGAAATCTACCAAAGCAGATCTTTTGTTTTGTATTTTAAACTAAGGCTGGTAAATGTCGCAGGTTTCCATTTGTCTTTTATATATGTGTATGTATGTGTGTGTGTGCGCACACGCACACACACATGCACACACTACAACCCACAAAGTTAAGGGAAAGAGAGCAGGAAAAAGGATAACCCCCCTCCCACCTCTAAATACCACTCAAATACTTCCCGAACGAAAGGTGAGGTTAAGGAAAATAGTGCCCCCCCCCAAAAAAAAGACAAGACAAAGGATGTTAATTTAAGGGGCTGGGGGAGGAAAAGGGGTGGGTGGGGTGCGGATCCTAGCAAGAGAGGAATGAAAGGGAGCCAAGTGGCTGAAAGCATTTTGTTACTGGCCAAGTAGCAACAACAGGTGAAAATCTGGACTAAAGACAACTTGCGTATAAACCGTCTCCCGGCCCCCACCCCCAGTTGATGGAGCAGTGGAGCAAAGTTACAACACACACGGGTTCTTCTCTTTGTGAATTTCACAGGGTACATGCCGTTTAAAGGTGATCAATACCAAACACTCAGTCTTCTAACATTTACGACAAGCAAAAAAGTAAGATTTCAGGTTAAGCAACAAAACCGACGTGTTACACGCACACATGTACGAAGGTGGGGAGTGGCGGCAACGACGATTGTTCCGTATGTTTTTTTTTTTTAAATATAAAAAAATTAAACTGATTGCTGAGAGACATCCTGCTTTTTATTTGTGTATATTATATAAACGCCACGCCCCCCGACTTTGTTTTAAAATAAAGGGCAGCCCGGCCGAGGTGCGAGGGGCCGCAGATTCGTCCGAACCGGGAGTCCGCTTCGCGCTGGTGTCATAGCCGGATGCTACCACGTGTCTGGAACGTCGAAAAGCCGGGTGGGCGGGGCCTGGAGGTCTTCTGGAGGAAAGCACATGACGCAGTGGTTATGGAGAGTATCCTGACAGCTGGGATAGCTCAGCTGGCAAGAGCACGAGATTCTTAAGCTCATGGTTGTCAAGTTCGAGTCCTGAGCTGGGCAAAAGATTCCTGTATTGCAGTATTTCGCTACATGGGACGCACTGGACAATGAGATGCTCCTATATTTTAAAGAGGGAAAAGGCTGGGAGGGGGGGGCGGGGGAGGGAGGGGCAGCCCGGTAGGTAGGTAGGTAGGAAGGAAGGGGTGAGAGGGTGAGAGAGACAGAGGGAAAGAAGGAGGGAAGAGAGAGAGAAGGAAGGAAGGAAGGAAGGAAGGAAGGAAGGAAAGAAAGAAAAGGGAGAGAGAAAGAAAGAAAGAAAGAAGGAAAGAAAGAAAGAAAGAGAGACAAGGAAGGAAGGGGTGAGAGGGTGAGAGAGACAGAGGGAAAGAAGGAGGGAAGAGAGAGAGAAGGAAGGAAGGAAGGAAGGAAGGAAGGAAGGAAAGAAAAGGAAGGGGGGAGAGAAAGAAAGAAAGAGAGACAAGGAAGGAAGGGGTGAGAGGGTGAGAGAGAGAGAGGGAAAGAAGGAGGGAGGGAAGGAGGGAAGAGAGAAGGAGGGAAGGAAGGGGTGAGAGGGTGAGAGAAGGAGGGAGGGAAGGAAGGAAGGAGGGAAGAGAGAAGGAAGGAAGGAAAGAGAAAGGAAGGAAGGGGTGAGAGAGAGAGAAGGAAGGGAAAGAAAGAAAGAGAGGGGGAAGGAAGCCTGCTCTTGTGAGAGGCGGCGGCAGGATGAGCACCCCGAGAGGAGCACTTTCGGGGCGCTGATCCCGTCACCACCTCTTGCAGGGGCAACCATGTCTCTTCTCCCCGGCTCGCTGTGGGGCGGGCGAAGGGAAAGCGGTCCAGACCGAGCCCTCCCTCGCCGCTTGCCCCAAAGCAGCGGGGCTAGGCAGGAGCTAAGCGTCTCCTGCGCAGCCCCGCTGCTCCAAAGCAACTGTGAGGGAGGGAAACGGAGCCCTCCCTCGCGGTTCGCCCAAAGCAGCCCGATTGCGGGTTGCTCCCCCCCTCCGCCACCACTCTGCTGCTGGCGGCGGAGGGGGGTGGAGGCCGTCCAGTGCCTTCGCTCCATGGGACGCACAGACATTCTCCCTTGCTTTTTAGGAGGAAAAAAGTGCGTCCCATGGAGCGAAAAATACGGTAGACGATCCTCGTGGCCCCTTCCAACTACGATTCTACAGTCTCGTGTGTCAAAGCGAAAGAGCAGACTCTGCTCATGCGTGTGCAGGGATCATCAGTAAGAACCAAGGCCAGGGAGCTCACGGACCGTCCGAGGACTCTTGTCAAGTCTTACTTTATTGTCACTTGTACAGCTTGTATACAGTGAGAATACATGAGGATCCCCATTCAGCTCTTAGTCTTAATTCCCCGCACACCCACCTAACCCGAAAGTCAGTTGCCCTGTTGTTATCCTTTCATTCAGTAGCCTAACAGCCCACGGGTAGAAGCTGTTCTTTACCCTGTCGGTGCGACTAATTATGCTTCTATATCCTCTGCCCGAGGGCGAGCAGGTGGTATATAGATCCAATAAATAAATAAAGTTGAGTCTCAACGTAATTTGGAAGGGCGTCAGGGCCTCATTTAGCCGAAAAGCGGCACAGAAATAAACTTTAACGTGACGTTACGGACGAAGGTTGGCTTCTTGTACCAGCTGGAGCTTCCGGATGTGGTGCAACGGTAGCCTCACATGGAGCACAGTGCAATCATCGAGACGTTTACAAGCCCTTCGGGACAAAGAGGCCTGCTAGTCACATGCGGACAGGTTGAATTATCCTCCCATTTAGTTGCGGCCCAGATGGGCGGGGTATAAATATTAAATTATTATTATTATTATTATTATTATGAGAAGCAGCTCGGCACCAGCAGCTCTGGGCAGCGCTGAGTTCTGAGCAGAACTGCTGGAAGGCTGGCAGAAGATACCGGCATCACTGTTCAAAAAATCATAGAATCAGAGAGCTGGAAGGGACCACGAGGGTCATTTAGCTCCAACTCCCTGCAATGCAGGAATCTTTCGCCCAACACGGGGCTCGAACCCACGACCCTGGTATTAAGAGTCTCGTGCTCTACCAACTGCCACAAATCGAACCCTTGTCAAATAGAACCCTGCCATATCTTAACCCTGTTTTGTGTAAACTAATACCGGCCTAGTCTGACACTAGAATTAAGTAAAGGTAACCTTTACTTAATTGGGACGCAGGTGGCACTGTGGGTTAAACCACAGAGCCTAGGGCTTGCCGATCAGAAGTTCGGCGGTTCGAATCCCCACGACAGGGTGAGCTCCCGTTGCTCGGTCCCTGCTCCTGCCAACCTAGCAGTTCGAAAGCATGTCAAAGTGCAAGTAGATAAATAGGTACCGCTCCGGCGGGAAGGTAAACGCCGTTTCCGTGCGCTGCTCTGGTTCGCCAGAAGCGGCTTAGTCATGCTGGCCACATGACCCGGAAGCTATACGCCGGCTCCCTCGGCCAATAAAGCGAGATGAGCGCCGCAACCCCAGAGTCGGTCACGACTGGACCTAATGGTCAGGGGTCCCTTTACCTTTACCCTGTGCTTTTGCTAAAGTGAAATTACTGTTGCTGGCTTATTGTAGCGGCCAGCCACAAATGCAGACTAAGAAGCAGCTCTGGCATCAGTGGTTTTTTTTCTCCCCCCCCCCCCCCAATCCAGCCCTACCAAACCGGCAGAGCCAAGCTTACCCCACAAGCACCACCCACTAAACCTAAATCCATGCAGAGTTCAATCAAGCTCTCTGCGGCAGCAGACTTGCTGATATATCCACACACCTACGTATTCCACCTACCTGCTGAGGCATGTTCCCTTTTGGCTTTCTTGAACTTCTTGGCTTTTTTCTTCCCCTCTTCCAAGGGCTCCGCAAAGGAGTCTGGGGGATCCTCCTGCATTTCGCTCTCTTCCACATCGTCACAGCCGCTCTCCTCTTGAATGGGGCTCATGCTTCTCTTCCCCACGGTGCTGGTAGCTGAAAAACTGGGGAGGGAAAGAGAGACATTCTCAAGTTCTCATGCACAAGTTTGCTTTTGCCGCCTCCTCCCCCAACCCCCAAATCCCTTTTCCATCTGTTTTGTTTATATATATATATTATTGAATTTTCTGTTTTACAATTTAAAATACTCTTTTTACATCCTTAAAATATCAATGACTTACTTCCCTTCTTCTCTTTCCATGGTGCATTTTACATATAAATCCCTGCATATTTTACAAAAACTATACCATTCAGTATTCCATTATATCAAAAGTTATTTACACTGTTGAATTCATCTTAATGCTGCCAGCGTTTTCAGCTGTACACAATTATTTCCCATATATTCAATAAACGTTTTCCAGTATTCTTTAAACGTATTTTTAAAATGGGGGGAAATGCAGAAGAGCTAGGGGTGAACCAATGGAGGAAAAAAATGAATAATATTATAATTTTATAATACCTAACTGCGAAGATACGAATGAAAGGGTTTAAGGTCAGTGAGAAAGAGGAGGATTGGCTTGAGAACCTACTGGATTATTTGGGTAGGTTTGAACAATTTGGGGTAATCAAAACATTAAAAGCTAAATAAACCTTGCGGATTGTTAATATATATAGAATTGTACATATGGTTGATTTGAATATGTTTCATTGTCAGGGTGGATAAAAATCAATCATTTTTTTAAAAAAATCAAAAAAATCGGATTTTTTTAATTTAAATCGGATTTTTTTGATTTAAATCAGATTTTTTTGATTTAAATTGGATTTTTAAAATAAAATGCTTTTGGAGGAAAAATCTTTCTAAATATAGTCTTCTATTTAAGTTACATTGTAGTCCAAAGGCTATTCATCAGGAAATAAGGATTTGTTTTAGGTTTATCAGGTGTGCTAAAACTCAGTCTAAGTTTTTTTTTTTTTTAAAAAATGTTTAACCACATCAGTTAACAAACATGGATACATATGCTATCATGTTATTGTTTTAGTTAAATAAATTGTTTAAATGGTTATTAAGGAAATGATTATTTTTCTCCTCCCAATAAAGTACAGCAGAAAAGTTGTCCAAATATAAACAGTTAACTTATTAAACCCCATCATAATTTCATAATTATCTGTCTATGTATTTCTAGTAGTATAACCAAATCAGTAATTTTTGATATACCGGTAACTGTAAAAACTACTCTGAAAATTTATTATTCCAAAAATGAAACCTTCATATGGTTGTAAATATTAAGATTATACCAGCAAGAATTAGTCTTTCTGTAAAAAAAATATTTAAATCAAGTCTTACTGACTAGTGATTTAAATCGTGATTTAAATCAATTTGATTTAAATCAAATCCACCCTGTTCATTGTTCATGTATATCCGTTGTATCGGCCGCCTGGGGGGTGGGATTCACTGTTTTTGTTTGGGTTGTTGGTAATCTAAATAATAAAAACTAATAAAAATTTATATATCAATTATAATCTCAACTAAAGAGCCCGTGACAGATGGCCATCCAACCTCTGCTCAAAAACCTCCAAGGAAGGAGGAGAGCCTGCCGCCACCACCAGAGGGAATCAAACAGCTCTTAATGCCAGGAAGCTCTCCCTGCTCCTTAGTCTCCTTTCTTGTAACTTGAAAGCCACGGGTTCGAGTCCTACCCTCCGTGCCGAAGGGCGGGTGTGAAATCTTACAAATGGGAACACCTGGGCCTCTTCGAAATGCACAGAAAAGTGATTCTCTCTCACTTGTCTTTTAAACATGCAGACCCTGAAAAAAGTGTCTCTCACCTGTTAGGGTTGTAGTACCGGTTTTGAAGCACATATGGAGTGGCCTGTGTTTTCAGCCGCTTTCCTTCAATCTCCTTCCAACCATCTTCCGTCCATTTCCTCTTCCCCTGCCTCTTCTCCTCGTACTTCTTCTCCACGTATTCTGCGTAGGTCTGGATTCTGTAGCTTTCGGCGTACTTGCTGGTGTTTACGGCTGCAGGACGCAACGGGACAGCTAGTTAACAGTGAAGCAAACTGGAGCCAGGAGAAATCTCTATTCGCCAGCCACAGTCTATTTACAGTCGTACCCTGGGAGTCGAACGGAATCCGTTCCGGAAGTCTGCTCGACTTCCAAAATGTTCGAAAACCAAACCGCGGCTTCTGGTTGGCTGCAGAAAGCTCCAGCAGCCAATCGGAAGCCGCGGAAGCCTCATCGGACATTCGGTGTCCAAAAGAACGTTTGTAAACCGGAACAATCACTTCCGGGTTTGCGGCATTCGGGAGCCAAAACGTCAAAGTTCCAGGGCGTTCAACAACCAAGGTACGACTGTATTTAGATTGTTTCTATACCATTTTACAGGCTTTTTTTCGGGGGGGGGGGGGAAGGCAGAGGAGGAAACCTTGTAAGACGTTTACAGCACCTCTTGAAACATTAGAAAGGCAACACTGCAGAAAATCTGACTACAGAGGCAACTTCTCCCAAATAAAAGCACCAAAAGAAGAAAGCCAAGGTCAAAGCAGGACACTGCAAAGGTGCATCAAATAATAAATAAATCCAACATTCAAAGAAGCAAAATGAGCAGCAAAACAAAGCAGCCTTTTAAAACACCGGAAGCATTATGAAGTAAAAAATCAGGTACAGAAAAAGCCACATTAGAGATGGGGAACCTCAGGATCTGGGGCCAAATGCATCCCTCCAGGGTGCTGGGAACTGTAGCTCAGTGAGGGCGTCTCCTAACAAACCCCAGCATTCCATAACCAACCCTAGATCGCTCATTGCAGTTTCTAGCACTGAGGTCCGCCAGGCTGAAAGGTCTTATTTAAGTGAATTTAACTGGGTGGCGCTGTGGGTTAAACCACCGAGCCTAGGGCTTGCCGATCAGAAGGTCAGCGGTTTGAATCCCCGCGATGAGCTCCCGTTGTTTGGTCCCTGCTCCTGCCAACCTAGCAGTTCAAAAACACGTCAAAGTGAAAGTAGATAAATAGGTACTGCTCCGGCGGGAAGGTAAATGGCGTTTCCGTGCGCTGCTCTGGTTCGCCAGAAGCGGCTTAGTCATGCTGACCACATGACCCGGAAGCTGTCTGCGGAAAAACACCAGCTCCCTCGGCCAATAAAGCGAGATGAGTACCGCAACCCCAGAGTCGTCCGTGACTGGACCTAATGGTCGGGGTCCCTTTACCTTTATACTTTTCCTTAATGATGAACTACATAAAAGGTAATGCAAATTGTGCTATATGCAGAGCTTTCCAAACTGTGTGTCGCAACACGCTAGTGTTTCGGCTAAAGTGTATACAGTGGTACCTTGTTTTAAGTCCGCCCTGTCGGCTGTCCATTCTGTGGAACATCCGCGGCAAACCCGGAAGTAACGGAACGGGTTACTTCCGGGTTTGCCACTCGCACATGTGCAGAAGCGCTAAATTGCGCTTCGCGCAGAAATGCAAAAGCGTGCGCAAAGCAACGCTCTGTTGAGTGTCCCTTTCATCGAGCGTCCCGGGGCTCTGGAACGGATCTCGGACTCAAAACCAGGTACCACTGTAGTTGTGTTGCGTGAATGGAAAGGGGTTAGTTTAATCTCCGGTTTGCTAGTAAAACTGAATTACTGTGTCACGAAATGATGCGAAACTGAATTATAATATGTCCCGAAATGATGTGTGTCTAAGGAGTGCGTCACCAACATGAAAAGGTTTGGATAGCTCTGGTTTATTCAGTTCTGCTCAGACGGAACAACCCCCAGCCCTGTAGCCTGCAGACAATGAGTCTTTTTCTCAATCTGCAGGGAGCGTTTGTGAGAAACACCCTCTGAACCCGCACCCTTTAAAAATATTTCTTTGTAGCCAACCTTTCCCTTGATTTTCCTCCAGGACTTGTGCAACCCACTGTATTACCTGGAAACAGAGTTGCCCTCATCTATTCCTGCGTTTCAAATCTTTGGCTAATGACGACACATTTTCAGTTTGCCAACAGTGTTCTTGCACGCAGTTTCCCACCCCTTTCCACAATAAATCTATGATTTCTTAACAGCTGTGCTAATGTCTTAAGACTTATACCGCATCCCACACTGTATGATTAAAGCACATTTATTCCACTTTGAAGATTCATGGCTGCTTCTTCTCCCCCAGCCAAGAATCCTGGGAACTGCCATCTATTACTATATTTATATTGTTTTCGTTGTTATAACACCTTTCATCTGAGGACCACAGGATGGCTTACGATAGAAAAACAAAAATATGTAACATAGTAACAAAAAAAAACAATACTGTGAAAATATAGGAAGGGTAAAAAGCAAGGACAAATAGTTGATTAGATAACTCCGGAGTTTGAAGCATGGGAAACCTCAAACTAAATTTAAATAATAATTTGGCAGAATTGGAACTTTTCTTTTTTTATTATTATTGATAATTGGATAAATAATTTGAAATGTAATTTGGAATGTTTTAATGTGATTATGTTGTATTGAAAACCTTAATAAAAATGATTTGGCAAAAAATAAAAAAACTGGTGGCTCCCGAAATGTGGCGGTTCCTTCCTTTGCCTTGCTGGTTTCTCGCAGCATCCCAAAGAAGAAGAAAACCTTTCCGTGCCTGTTCCCTCTCTCACGCATGCACACATGCGCTCCCGGAGGTTTCGCCCTGGCGATCCTGCAGCTTCCCTTCAAGTCCCAGCAAACCCTTTGCAAACCCGCTGCCTTTCATCTCCCTGCCAAGCTCGGGCGCGAAGCCAGCCACCTCTTAGGGGTGAGTCAGCAAAACCCCTCGGCTGCCAGCTGATGTCCCTTGGCTGTTTCCAGCCCGACTGCTTAGGGGAAAGTGTTGCACGACCGTTCCCCCCCCCCAAAAAAAGTGTTGTAGGCGGATGAGCTGTTGCTGGAGAGTCACTTCCACATGCCAAGATGTTCAGCTCCATGCAGCCAACGCTTAAGAGCTGTAGCCAACGCGAGGGCTACTCAAGAGCAGGCCCACTGAAATGAATGGATAAATTGAATCCATAAATTTCAACAGCGTTGGAGACAACCTGCACCCTCAAAAGGAGCAACCACCAAACTGAATTTTAACAGGGACAAATGTAAGGTTTTACACTTGGGCAAGGAACCACCTGCACATGTGGAAATGATCTAGGGGTCTTGGTGGACCACAAGCTTAATGTGAGCCAACAGTGTGATGTAGTGGCCAAAAAAGAAAAAGGTGAATGCTAGTCTAGGCTGTATCGGCAGCATAATTTAAATCGGATTTTTTTGATTTAAATTGGATTTTTAAAATAAAATGCTTTTGGAGGAAAAATCTTTCTAAATATAGTCTTCTATTTAAGTTACATTGTAGTCCAAAGGCTACTCATCAGGAAATAAAGATTTGTTTTAAGTTTATCAAGTGTGCTAAAACTCAGTCTAAGTTTTTTTTAAAAAATGTTTAACCACATCAGTTAACAAACGTGGATACATATGCTATCATGTTATTGTTTTAGTTAAATAAATTGTTTAAATGGTTATTAAGGAAATGTTTATTTTTCTCCTTCCAATAAAGTACAGCAGAAAAGTTGTCCAAATATAAACTAACTTATTAAACCTCACCATAATTTCATAATTATCTGTCTATGTATTTCTAGTAGTATAACCAAATCAGTAATTTTTGATATAACTGCAAAAACTACTCTGAAAATTTATTATTCCAAAAATGAAACCTTCATATGGTTGTAAATATTAAGATTATACCAGCAAGAATGAGTCTTTCTGTAAAAAAAATATTTAAATCAAGTCTTACTGACTAGTGATTTAAATCAAGCCTTACTGACTAGTGATTTAAATCGTGATTTAAATCAATTTGATTTAAATCAAATCCACCCTGCGTTTAACCCCATCTAACACCACTTGAGGCTGTGTATTGGAAGTGGGTGGGAGTGGGGAGCACATGTCAAATATCACGGCGCAAAGGATTCATGCATGGCCTTCTAGACAAGAACTGGAAGGACACCCTGCCTGCCTGGGTTTTAGATTCTTGAAGGTTTCTTCAGCCTGTTGCAAAGGAATTCAGAGCACGACCTTTGTACGCTGTTAGCGATGGAAATAGAAGCTTGGTGCGTTTTGCGGTGGGGAGGGGATGAAATCCCTGCAGTGAAACAGATAGCTTGAGCCAGCTGGACAGAGAAATCTGCTCAAGGGCTCATTTCTTTCGCAGCCGAATCCTACAAAGGTTTAACTCAGCACTCGGTAAACCGAGCTACCGCGAAGCAGGCTCGGGATGGGGACCCTGCTGCGAAAGAAATATGATGGGCTATGCTGAAAGAATAAAGGGGTGGGGAATAACACAGATCCATTCCACATTTGCATCTATAAGAAATTGTGCAGTGCAAAAAGGGGCAGGATCCATAGCAGTGCGCCACCTGCACTACATGCGTAAAAGGGATGTGGGTGGCGTTGTGAGCTAAACCGCTGAGCCTCTTGGGCTTGCCGATCAGAAGGTCGCCGGTTCGGATCCCCATTACAGAGTGAGCTCCCGTTGCTCTGTCCCAGCTCCTGCCAACCCAGCAGTTCGAAAGCACACCAGTGCAAGTAGATAAATAGGTACTGCTGCAACGGGAAGGTAAACGGCGTTTCCGTGCGCTGCTCTGGCTTCCGTCACGGTGTTCCGTTGTGCCAGAAGCGGCTTAGTCATGCTGGCCACATGACCCGGAAAGCTGTCTGCGGACAAGTGTTGGCTCCCTCGGCCTGAAAGCAAGTTGAACGCCGCAACCCCATAGCCGCCTTTGACTGGACTTGACCGTCTGGAGGTCCTTTACCTTTACATGCTTAAAGCAGCGTCATACCAATTCAAACCACCATGATTTCCCACCAGAGAATCATGGGCACTGCAGTTTTAAGGTGCTAAGAGTTGCTAAGAGAGCTACGGTTCCCAGAGTTCCCTGGGAAGAAGGGCTGATTTGTGAAAGCCACCAGGGAAAACGTAGCTCTGGGAGATGAAGAGGGCTCTCCTAAGAACTCTCAGCACCCTTAACAAACTACAGCTTCCAGGATCGTTTTGCAGGGACTGTTCAAAGTGGTGTGACACTGCTTTAAAGGCGTCGCGCAGACGGGGCCTGGATCTCTCAGGCTACGAGGCCAGGATCAAGGTACTATCATACCTTGGTTTTCGAACAGCTTAATTCTCGAACGTTTTGGCTCCCGAACGCTGCAAACCTGGAAGTGAGCGTTTGTGAACCTTTTTTGGAAGCCAAATGTCCGCCGGGGCTTCTGTTTGCCTCCAATGGGCTGCTGGAGCTTCCTGCAGCCAATCAGAAGCTGCGCTTTGGCTTACGAATTTTTATTTTTTTTAAACGGCGCATCCGGCATTTCTTCGTCGGCGAGCCCTGGCTGGGCACCGGCGGGTCCTGTCAGAAGAGCAGCGGGCGCGCGGGAGCCTCCCCATTGCTGGGCAGCCCATGGAAGCCGTTGTGCAGCAGCCCATTATTGAGTGAGCAGGTGGGGGCCAACACAGCCGCCGAGGAAACCCCGGCTTTGCTTCGCAGCCGCTCCCCCATGGCGGCCGCACTGACAACGGCGGGGAGGAGGCGGCCCCTCACCCGCTCCCTCTTTGTCCTCCTCTCCCCTGCAGGGCGCAAGCGAGGCAGGGAGGAGGCTCTCAGCGTCCGCCGCCTTCGCTCATGCCTCCCCACAGCGGCTCCCTGGCGCCCGGAATGCACCGCCCTCCCAGGCGCAGGCGTCCTGCCCTCCGCAGAAGAGCGCTTACGAATGTTTTGGAAGTTGAATGGACTTCCGGAACGGATTCCCTTCAACTTCCAAGGTTGTTGTTGTTCAGTCGTTCAGTCGTGTCCGACTCTTCGTGACCCCATGGACCAGAGCACGCCAGGCACGCCTATCCTTCACTGCCTCTTGCAGTTTGGCCAAACTCATGTTAGTAACTTTGAGAACACTGTCCAACCATCTCATCCTCTGCCATCCCCTTCTCCTTGTGCCCTCAACCTTTCCCAACATCAGGGTCTTTTCTAGGGAGTCTTCTCTTCTCATGAGGTGACCAAAGTACTGGAGCCTCAACTTCAAGATCTGTCCTTCTAGTGAGCATTCAGGGCTGATTTCTTTAAGAATGGAGAGGTTTGATCTTCTTGCAGTCCATGGGACTCTCAAGAGTCTCCTCCAGCACCATAATTCAAAAGCATCAATTCTTCAGCAATCAGCCTTCTTTATGGTCCAGCTCTCACTTCCATACATCACTACTGGGAAAACCATAGCTTTAACTATACGGACCTTTGTCGGCAAGGTGATGTCTTTGCTTTTTAAGATGCTGTCTAGGTTTGTCATTGCTTTTCTCACAAGAAGCAGGCGTCTTTTAATTTCGTGACTGCTGTCACCATCTGAAGTGATCTACAAAGAAGGGCCTCCGATGATGAACGCGGAGTCCGGGTCGGTTGATGTCCTGCCAGTAAGAGCATAAGAATGCTGGATCAGGCCAAGGGCCCCTCTAGTCCAGCATCCTGTTCTCACAGCGGCTGACTAGATACCTGTGGGATGCCCAAAAGATGGATATGAGAGAACCAGCCCTTTGCTCACCTATGACTCCCAGTATCGGACACTCAGAGGGACACTGGCTGCGACAGAACCTGGCCACCGTGCGAGCAAGCCTTGCCCCTTGCCAGCTTCCGCTCATTTCAATTGGGGCCTGCCTGCACAGGAGAACTTCCTGGAGGGCATGCCCCGGGGAGGGGGATTCAATTAATTGGGCAGCGTTCAAATGGCAGTGATCAGCACCCTTCAAGCCCATTAACAAGAGGATACGGCCTTAATGCCCAGTTAAGGCGCCCTGATCCCTTTCCCTCTCCTGTCGCTCTGTAAGCTGACGGGGAGGATTATCAGAAGCGAGCGAGCGCTCCTTGCAAAAAATAAACCATAACTCGATACGCTGCACCTGCTCCTGCCCCTGAGGCGCTCTCTGCAAGCATGCCGGCCTTCCAGGATCTGCCTCCCTAGAGAGGAACAGGCCTGCAATGCAGCCCATTTGGCAGGGTATTGTGTGTCATGATGGCAGCACATGGAACCACTTAACACACACACACACACACACACACACACACACACGGCTTGCCAGTAGTGCAATGTAGCACATATTTGGGATGGTGGCTTGTCTTGTCAAGGCAAGCCTAAAAGATTGATTCCGGGTATTCTGCGGAACAGCTTGCATTGCAATGCTTGTCCAACACGAAAGACCAGCTCTTTTGGATTTGATATCCCGCTTTATCTCTACCCGAAGGAGTCTCAAAGCGGCTCACATTCTCCTTTCCCTTCCTCCCCCACAACAAACACTCTGTGGGGTGAGTGGGGCTGAGAGACTTCAAAGGAGTGTGACTAGCCCAAGGTCACCCAGCAGCTGCATGTGGAGGAGCGGGGAATCGAACCCGGTTCACCAGATTACGAGTCTACCGCTCTTAACCACTACACCGCACTGCAAATAACAGAAAACCAGCAACATTTGGCCTCCCATTTGGTGTGTGTGTGTGTGAGAGAGAGAGAGAGAGACCATGCATCTCTCTTGCATAGCGTTTAGCACTTTTCAAAGAACTACTCTGTCCATTGCAAAGCTCTGCTTATCGTCAAGTTTCTCACAGCAATTTCCCAACTGACGAAAACTCCCAGGCAGCTAATGGGTGGATGAGCCCCATCTGCCCCTCACTTCCCTCTATGGCACGTGCAGAAACTGCTTCCTTGACCATTGGACCCACTATGGATCTTGTCCGCTCAATCTGTTGGAGCCTGTCTTCGCTTTCAGGGGAAGGCCCTAACACACTGAGGGTTCAAGACCCATCGGCTCCCCTCACCCGGTTTAGCCAGCCAGTCGAAGCCATTTCCCTGAGTGTAGCCACTGTCTCATGCTGACAAGCTTCTAGGAGCCACAGGTGAGAGCTGAGAGCAGGGTGGGGGCCAAAGGTGGACAAACAACTACAGAAGGAGCATGATGTGTCCCCCGCCAGAGGTAGTACCCCTCCCCTAACACCCCATACACCCTGCCTTACACAAAGTCAGACTATTTACCCACCGAGTCCAGTATTGTTGACTGAATATTTTGCCAGAATTCCAAGCAGGGAGGAAGAGAAGAAGAAGAAGAAGTGTTTGGATTTGATATCCCGCTTTATCACTACCGGAAGGAGTCTCAAAGCGGCTCACATTCTCCTTTCCCTTCCTCCCCCACAACAAAGACTCTGTGAGGTGAGTGGGGCTGAGAGACTTCAAAGAAGTGTGACTAGCCCAAGGTCACCCAGCAGCTGCATGTGGAGGAGCGGAGACGCGAACCCGGTTCACCAGATTACGAGTCTACCGCTCTTAACCCCTACACCACACTGGCCTTTCCTAACAACCTATCCTCCATTTTCTTTTTTAACTGGAAATACCAATTGAATGAGACCTTCCAGAGGCAAAGCACATGCTCCATGCCGCCCCTTCCTTCGATTCTTGCTTTCAAGCACCGCCTCCTCCTCTTTCTGTGCCGATGGGACTTGGCGTCCAAATCACCTGGGAGGGGACCAGGGTGGCGTCAAAGGGGAGATAGGGACGCTGCCCCACGAGGAGCGAAATTGGCAACTCCCTAGGCATCTGGCTCTTCCTCGCCAGCTCTTTACGAAACCAGCCACCCCCAGACTTTTGGCACGGCCCCCAGGGCCACAAACCACCGCCACCCGCCGAAGCAACAGACGCCGCCTTTCAAACAAGGAAGATTTTGCTACCTAGCCTCTCGTGCCCCAACACGAATTATGACGGAGCACTTCAAAGCGGGTTCCTGCCGCTCGGAGCCTCGCAGGGAAGTGTCGATTATGGAGCCATTTATTTCACCATGAAAGGGAGATGAAGATCAGCTGGCAACGGGAGTCGCTGCAACCCTCCTCTCATAACTCATGGGAATTACCTGGAAGAGCACTTTACATGGCGAGTAATTACCTTGATAATCATCTTTTAACAGATTCCCCCCACCCCCTTTACTGGAAGTAGACTAGAAAGCACTGGTACAAAAAAATGAATGGAATCTACAGAGAGAGGTGGGAGAGTTGACTCCATTCCGGGACTTCCGGTTGGCGCTGCCGGAGATGGCGGTCGGGGGGAGATGTCGCTCGTGACATTCCCCCGTCAGGCCGGGCAAAGGGGTGATCGCGCCAGCGCCGCGACCCCCAAAACCCCCGGGAAGGGCGTCCCGGGGTCCGGTGGACCCGCAAGAGCTCGGACGCCGGTCCCGGTCCCAGGGAGCTCTTAGCGGAGCTCCCGGGCGATCGGGCGGCGGAGCTCCAGGGTCCGTATCCAGCCCCGTCTGGCGAAGCTGCCAGACCGCCACAGCCGAGCGCGCCGATTCCTCCAAAATCTTCAATTTGGAACTGTGAGTAATTTATAAGAAAAAACTTTAATTTTAATTAATTTGAACTGGCTTGAGGGTAAAAAAAAAACGGAGGTCTGCCCCTTGCCATTGTGTAACAACGACAGGGCATTGTTGCACAGCTTGAAAAGTACTGTTCGGAATTTGATACTTTGTTTTGGAGATTTAACCCCTGCGCCTCCCCCGGTCCGAGGGGGCAGATGAAGATCATTTAATTTGTAGGAGCAACTTTGGAACTTTGGAACTTTTTAAAAGTTTGAAAAAGTTTGGAAAAGTTAGAAAAGAACTGACTACAAAAAATGGCGGTGAAACAGGATGTGGATTTGTCAACATTGTTGGAGAAATTGAAAGAACTTAGAAGGGACTACAATGCTGGAGTGAAAGAACTGAGAACTGAACTGGCTGCAGCTGGGAACAGTTTTGCGCCAGAGATAAAGCAAAGCACAAACAATGACCAGATTGGACAGGATTTACAACCAAACCCTGTGAACAGTGTACTTGTTGAATATAAACAGAAAAAGCCTATCCAGAAGAGAACCAGCTGCAAAAGAATCATCTATTATAAGTCAAGAGCTGTCATCATCAGGAAAAAGAGAAATACCAAGAGAAAAGTCAACAAATCACAGCCCAACGACAAGCAGCAGAGGGGAAGTCGGAACAATCTGGACCAAACATGGAAGGAAAGGCCGAAGACACTTATGGATATCGTTTTGGATGTTACTCTGCAGCAAAGACAATGGGTTCCAAAGATGCTTCCTGCAGGAATAGGATGAGCATGTAAATGAAGTAACTGATTTGTGGCCTATTGGTTTTTGAACTTGGACATGGCAGGAAATGATTATACTATGATTTTTTGGAACATAATGATATAAGATGAATAGCTATTATAAATGATAAGCAATTTTGATATTGAAATAGTCTGCACCGGGGACTGGGGGGGGGACAGGGATTTGATTAAAGTAAAAGATAAGAATTGTAAAAGATGTGAGTGGGTGGTAATCGATTTGAAATTAAGGAAATTATGGAAATGTTAATGATATGAAAATAGAAACCTGGTAAGAAATGTACATCATGATAAATGAAAACAATGAGGGGGGGCGTGGGGAAGTCATTAAAGAATGAATAAATTGTATGTGATCTGGCCCGAATCGGGGCTGGACAAAATTTGGAAAACCTAATAAAAATTATTTAAAAAAAAAAAAAAAGAGAGTTGACTCCATTCCATGTTCGTCGCTGCACTTGTCTAACTGGTCTGCGGCGATTATCTTGTAACACGCTTCTGACTGAACGTGATAAGTCTGCACTTGAGCACACGGGGCCCATGGGTGCGAGGGTCCATCGCCCAGTTGCTTCTGATGAGCTGGATTTGGGGAAAATTTTCTACACCCAGCTATCACCAGACTTCTAGCCTGCCAGTAAATAGACCCATTACAGCCGTACCTCGGAAGTCAAACGGAATCTGTTCTAGAAGCTCCTGCAGCCAATCGGAAGCCGCGCTGGACGTCCGGGTTCCAAAAGAACGTTCGCAAACCGGAGCACTCACTTCTGGGTTTGCGGCGTTCGGGAGCCAAAACGTACAAGTACCAAGGTGTTCGGCTTCCAAGGTACGACTGCACAGTGGTACCTTGGTTCCCAAACTTAATCCGTTCCGGAAGTCTGTTCCAAAACCAAAGCGTTCTAAAACCAAGGTGTGCTTTCCCATAGAAAGTAATGCAAAATGGATTAATCCATTCCAGACTTCTAAAAACAACCCCTCAAACAGCAATTTAACATGAATTTTACTATCTAACGAGACCACTGATCCACAAAATGAGAGCGATAATCATTGTAAAGTAAAGGTAAAGGGACCCCTGACCATTAGGTGCAGTCGTGAACGACTCTGGGGTTGCGGCGCTCATCTCGCTTTATTGGCCGAGGGAGCCGGCGTACAACTTCCGGGTCATGTGGCCAGCATGACTAAGCCGCTTCTGGCGAACCAGAGCAGCGCATGGAAACGCTGTTTACCTTCCCGCTGCAGCGCTACCTATTTATCTACTTGCACTTTGATGTGCTTTCGAACTGCTAGGTTGGCAGGAGCAGGGACCGAGCGATGGGAGGTCACCCCGTTGCGGGGATTCGAACCGCCAACCTTCTGATCGGCAAGCCCTAGGCTCTGTGGTTTAACCCACAGCGCCACCCACATCCCAATAATCACTGTACTGTACTATCCTATATAATAATTCCCTAATGTCCCCACGTCCGTGGTGTGTGTCAGTGGAACTGCGCTACTGAGCATGTGCCCCACGGACACAGGGATTGGAGCGCAGAGACTCTATGCAGATGAGACAGTCGGAGGCTGCCAATCGGAAGTGCGGGAGGGGAGGGGCTGCCTCGCCCTGCACTCAAAGAAAGTTGCTGGCAGCCATTTTGTGTGTGTGAGTGATGGGAGTTACACAAAGATTCCTCTCACACGCCCGCCCTAGGCCGACGGCCCTGCCCGGGAGGTGGCCTACCTCCCTCAGGGGCTCAAAGCAGCCCCCGTCCCGTCCTCGCCATGTCCCTGTACAGGAACTCGGTGTGGTTCGTGAAGGGGCTGGGAGCCAAAAGGGCAAAGAGAGGCGGGGGCTGCCATGGCCGTTTCCACACGGAGTTTGCTTACGGAGGGAAACCGGACCCCCCCCTCCCCAGTACGTGGGATTTGAGCCCATTCCCCCTCCTCCGCCGCACGCTTTAGGGACTTTTATGTAACGGGAGGGGCCAGTTTCCCTCACAGCTTCTCTCGGACGCGCCGCAGGATGAGGCCCGGCTGCCTTACCTGAAGGCTGCTGTCCTAATCCCACTTGCCTGAGGGAAATAAGTCCTGTTTTTAAAAATGTTTCACCACATATGTTCTAGCGCCCGTTAATTTAACGGGCTGAACGTCCACTAGTAAAATAAATAAGACGGTATTGTAGATGATAAAAATTAAAATTAATCTTTTTCTTATGTGCGCTGATAATTGTTTGGATGGGGGGCTTTTATCCATTTCTGCAGTCACACAATCAATCAGTAGCTGAACTGGGTTCCACACGGTCACAAAAACAAGTCACAAAAATGAAGTCACCAGCCACAGTCACAAGTCAGTCCCATAAAACGAAGAACAAGTCACCGTCCAAAGAATGAAAAAGCCACAAACAAAAATGCAAAAAAATATCAGAAACAAAAGCTCCAAATATCACTTCTGTGTTGTGTGGGTGCTCGGGACACAACAGCCGACAGACTCAACAGGAAGCCTGTGATTAGCAGCAGGGGACTCAATTTACAAATGGAACACACTCAACATGTTCTGCTTCCAAGGCAAAGTTCACAAACCAGAACACCTATTTCCGGGTTTGCAGAGTTCTATTTCCAAGTTGTTCATAAACAAGGTAAAGGTAAAGGGACCCCTGACCATTAGGTCCAGTCGTGACTGACTCTGGGGTTGCGGCGCTCATGTCGCTTTACTGGCCAAGGGAGCCGGCGTACAGCTTCCGGGTCATGTGGAAAACCAGAGCAGCGCACGGAAACGCCGTTTACCTTCCCGCTGCAGGTAAGGTACCTATTTATCTACTTGCACTTTGACATGCTTTCGAACTGCTAGGTTGGCAGGAGCAGGGACCGAGTAACAGGAGCTCACCCTGTCGTGGGGATTCAAACTGCCGACCTTCTGATCGGCAAGCCCTAGGCTCTGTAGTTTAGACCACAGCGCCACCTGCGTCCCTCAATGCTTAGTTGTTGTTTTTAGCTGTTCTTATTTTTATCTGTAAGTTGCCTTGAGTCCTGTCAGTGAAAAAGGCAGGGTAACAACAACAACAACATTTTTGCAAGTAGGAAAATAAATATTAACAACAAGTGAGCAGGGAGCCCTTCTTCTGGTTATGTGTCCATTTAACCACCCACAATCTTTAGGGAACTATACAACAGGCATGGAGAAACTGCAGCCTTCCAAGTGTTACGACGCCGACCGCAGTGGTGAAGGCTGATGTTGTCCAACCACATCTGGGGGCTCACAGCTCCCCCCTCCTCGCTATACAAGTCTCTGAGATCAATCCCTCAGAAGAAATAGCAGGAAACAAGAAAACCAACCGAGGTCACAAAGAACTCAATAGCAGGCGGCAATCGACCAGTAAAAACTGGTCTAAAACGGGCTATAGATACAAGAACCCCCTCTCGTGTAACCTTCTATCAGTTATGATTCTGCAGAAGTAATGGCGGCCTCTGTGTGTTGGCTCTCCAGAGAGGCTCCGTGTAACTTACCAATCTGTACTTGTTCAGGCTGGCTAAGCGACACAAAGGCTGACGTATCATCGATCCAGGAAACCTGAATGTTGCCTGCAAAGAAAAGAAAAGTGTTTGTGAAGCGGAAGGGCATAGACCAGGGTCGCCAACTGTTGTTGGGACTACAACTCCCACCATCCCTAGGTAGGAGGACCAGGGGTCAGGAATGATGGGAGTCGTAGTCCAACAACAGAGGAGGGGATTAAAGTTTGAGAAACACTAGCATAGACCATCTTACATTCAGCCATCATCAAGACGGTCAAGAGTGCTATGAAGCAGCGCACTATGGGAAAAGGCAGGCTGGGACAGGAGGGCCTGAGGTCTGATGGTGTTGGGAGAAAGCCTTCGCTTCCGAAATCAGAGCAGGTGTGTCTTGACACCTGGCAAATGGGAGGAGCAACGAGATGCAATCATGGGGCAAACGTGGTCAAGAAAAGCTGGCTCCTTTTCCACAGAAGCAGGTGGCATAGCCCGTTCTCTGCTGCTGGGTGTATGCAAATCCCTCCCAACACCAGCATGAGAGCCAGCGTGGTGTAGTGGTTAAGAGCAGTGGACTCATAATCTGGTGAACTGGGTTCACGTCCCCGCTCCTCCACATGCAGCTGCTGGGTGACCTTGGGCTAGTCACACTTCTCTGAAGTCTCTCAGTCTTACTCACCTCACAGAGTGTTTGTTGTGGGGGAGGAAGGTAAAGGAGATTGTTAGCCGCTTTGAGACTCCTTTGGGTAGTGATAAAGCGGGATATCAAATCCAAACTCCTCCTCTTCTTCTTCTTCCCCAAAATGTCCCATCTGTCAAGATTGCACTCCGTGTCTTTAGCCTACCCAGCACAATGGATGGAGCCACCACTGATAGCCGAGGGTATAATCTTGCCTTTATCAGGGCTGGCTAACCTGTGGTCCTCCAGGGGTCTTTGGATTCTAACTCCCATCAGCCCCAGACAGCACAGCCAAAAGTCGGGGTGATTGAAATTGGGAGTCTAGCATCATGTATATGTATATGTATATATATCTTTATTGTCATTGTACAAGTACAACGAAATTGGATTTAAAAATAATAATAATAATAATAATAATATAATAATAATAATAATAATAATAATAATAATAATAATAATAATAATAATTAAATAATTTTTAAAAAAGTTCATTTAACAGCAGTAAAAGCCATACGAAACACTTAAAAATAAGGGAGAGCTCACCCCGTCGCAGGGATTCGAACCGCCGACCTTCTGATCGGCAAACCCTAGTCTCTGTGGTTTAACCCACAGCGCCACCCGCGTCCCGGCATCATATGGAGGACCAAAGGCTAGCCTTCAGCTATATGCCTGTTCTTTGCCTGTTGCCCTCTCTCCCATGTCTAGTCTGGCAGCCACCAAACCTATCACTGAATACTTGGTTCCATCAGGGCCAAGCGCAGTACAGAACACTGGAAGGACACCATCCCTGCTGCAGGGATCTTACATCCGGTTGCACATAGACCAGGGTTTCCCGAACCTGGGTTTCCCAGCTGGTTTTGGACTACAATTCCCATCATCCCTGACCGCTGGTCCTGCTAGCTAGGGATGATGGGAGTTGTAGTCCCAACAACAGCTGGAGACTGAAGTTTTGGAAACCCTGACGTTAGACCCTACCCCCAGTGGAGTTGCATCCCTACCTTCTCAGTTGTTACTTACCAAAAGCACTGAAAAGCTGGTAAAGGTCACTCGTCTTCCACTCTTTGGGAAACGTAACGTAAAGAACGTGGTCACGTTTTGGCTGCACTGAAAGTGAAAGGGGAGAAGTTTTCAGCTTGCGATTTATTCATTTTTTCCCCCAGTAGTGATGTATGGAAGTGAAAGCTGGACCATAAAGAAGGCTGATGGCCGAAGAATGGATGCTTTTGAATTATGGTGCTGGAGGAGACTCTTGAGAGTCCCATGGACTGCAAGAAGATAAAACCTATCCATTCTGAAGGAAATCAGCCCTGAGTGCTCACTGGAAGGACAGATCCTGAAGCTGAGGCTCCAATACTTTGGCCACCTCATGAGAAGAGAAGATTCCCTGGAAAAGACCCTGATGTTGGGAAAGATGGAGGGCACAAGGAGAAGGGGACGACAGAGGACGAGATGGTTGGACAGTGTTCTCGAAGCTACCAACATGACCCTGACCAAACTGCGGGAGGCAGTGGAAGACAGGAGTGCCTGGCGTGGTCCATGGGGTCACAAAGAGTCGGACACGACTAAACAACAACAAGCTACTGAAGGTAATGGGGCCCTTTATATGTCCAGCTGTCCTTTGTCAACAACAAGTTGTCGCTTTTTTTCTGTGTTGAATATATGCTATATGGTAATTTATGGACAGGCGTGCCTGGCGTGCTCTGGTCCAATTGGTCCATGGGGTCATGAAGAGTCGGACACAACTAAACGACTAAACAACAACAACAACACTGATTCTCCAGCAGAAAACGGAGTTCTCAATTTTTGTCACAGGGTGACAGAAAAAGACACCATATTCAGAAATTGACAAATTGTGCTTGCAAAGGAAGAATTGGGAGTGGGCTTGGGCTACTCTCACAATCTTTCCCCTGCAGCAGCCAGGGCTTAGACTTTCTCACACTGGACATCATATATGGCTTTGACTATAGGCCTGCAGACTGCAGGTTCCCACCACTGGAATAAATTCTGCCTCAGCCTACTACTGGGCAAGACGAAATTCTGCACTGGTTCGATTCTCTGAAGAGGGAACGTGAAAGGTGAAAAGAGCACTTACGGTCTGGTCCTTCCAAGTTGAGATATGGGATGTCCATCACCCGCATCAGAAACAGTCTGAAGTGAAAGAGCGAGAGTAAGTCACTTGCATGATCCAGTTTCCAAGCTCAATTCAAAGTCCTGGTTTTGACCTATAAAGCTGTATGCTGCTCAGGACTCCAATACATCAAGGACCGCCTCTCCCCATAGGAACTGACCTGAGATAATCATTTGAGGCCCTTCTCTGCGCACCTCCTCCAAGGGGCAAAACAAGAACAGGGCAGTCCTAAAAGAACTGCATTGGCTCCCAGCACGTTTACAAGTGCAATTTAAAGTGTTGGTGCTGACCTTTAAAGCTCTAAACAGCTTCGGCCCTGTTTACCTGAATGAGCATCTCCACCCCCATCATTCAGTCCGGACACTGAGGTCCAGCTCCGAGGGCCTTCTGGTGGTTCCCTCCCTGTGAGAATTGAAGTTACAGGGAACCAGGCAGAGGGCCTTCTCGGTAGTGGCGCCCGCCCTGTGGAACGCCCTCCCAGCAGAGGTCAAAGAGATAAACAACTATCTGACATTCAGAAAATACCTGAAGGCAGCCCTGTTTAGGGAAGTTTTTAATATGTGATGCTCTATTGTGCTTTTACTATTTTGGCGAGAGCCACTCAGAGTTGCTGGGGCAACCCATCAGATGAGTGACATATAAATGATAAATTGTTATTGGTTTTGGTTCCCCCCCTATAATTTTTATTAAATTTTCTGTTTTACATTTTAGAATATTCATTCAAACCACCGTAAAATATAAATGACTTCCTTTCTTCTCTTTCCATGGTTCACTTTGCAAAACATAAATTCCCGGCATATTTTATATAAACTAAACCATTCAGTATTCCTTTATTACATCCATCAAAACTTATTTACACTGTTGAATTTATCTTAATGCTGCCGACGTTTTCAAATAAACTCAATTTTCCTCCCTATATTCAATAAACATTTTCCAATCTTCTGATTGTTATTTTTTTAACCAGGAGAGCGTTAAAGAACAACAGGTTAATGTTCAACTCAAAAGCTGGGGTTCTCCTTTGCATGATTTTCAAAAAATTTAAAGTGGTTACTCACTTGTTGAAAAAAGGTTCGATGAGCTTTGATTTGGCAGACACGTGACTTTTCGGGGGGCTGAGAAAGGAACCTAGCAAAGAGAAGATGCCCCCCCCCCAAAGAATCAGACACAGCTGGTAAAAGGCAGGGATGAGCAGACTGCGCAAGAAGGAGAAAATGACAAAAAGTACCTAGGAAGTTGGCCATGGAGATGAAGCACAGGCCTGTGATGTAAGCGTCATAACCTGCTTCGTGAAGCTGCTCTGAAGCTGTGTCGTAACTCGGGAATCCTTCTGCGCTTTCTGGGAAAGGAAAAACGGTTTGCTTTTACTTTCTTTAAACAATTTGTGAAGGACTCGACTACAGTCGTCTCTTAAGTGGCAGACAAGAAACGCAATACAGAAAAGGCAAGTATCGTAACGATGGAAGACCTGAGTGATCAGGCCAGGATAGAATAGGATAGGTTAGGCGGCCCTTGAGTTATTCTGGACACAAGTTGTTGAGGGGCTTGTCAATCAACACAAGAACCTTGAACCTGGCTCTCACTACAGGTTATCCTAGCGGGAGGAGGGGTATTTTAGCCACACTGGGATGTGGAGCCCTGTTCGAAAGAGCAACAAGTCTCCATTCAAAAAGCCTCATCATTTTGCTGGTTCCAGAGACATAAATGTAGACCCAACAGAGCTACAAAAATCACTGCACCCAGTGCAACTGGAGACAAGCTTGCAGTGCCTTTTGCCCACAGATATTGGACCAGTAAGATCTCCAGTTCTGTACAGCTTAAATTCCTCCCTGAGAATTTTCCAGCATAGAAGGGACTCCTTATACAGTTGTACCTCTGGTTGTAAACGGGATCCGTTCCGGAGGCCCGTTCGCAACATGAAAAGAGTGCAACCTGAAGCGCTGACTCTGCGCATGTGTGCTGCGCGATTCGGCGCTTCTGTGCATGCGTGAAGTGCCGAACTCAGAAGTAACCCGTTCCGGTACTTCCGGGTTTGGCGCGTTCATATCCCATGACGAACGCAACCTGCAGCGAACACAACCAGAGGTATGACTGTATTTTAATCAATCTGTTTCCACCTGTGATCCATAACTGGCTGTGCAAAACGCCCTCTGTCGCCTTACCGACTTTTGGAGGGCTGAAGGGAGTCTCCTTTACACGCTTCTCCAGCTCGGCAAGGGATGTGTTGTTAATGATTTCCTGAAAAGCAAAGATCAATGTGAGCCACTGGCTGTTGATTCCCTTGGCCCACAGGCACGATCCAAGTGAGTTCAGAGCAAGCACTCAACATTGCAGCCTTTCCCCAACCCCCAACCTGGCGCCCCCCCCCCCGATGTTTCGGGCGGCCATGCTGGCTGAGGCTGATGGAAGCTGTGGTCCAAAACATCTGGATGGCAGCAGTAATTCCATGGGACCAGGCAAAAGATAGTTGCAACCTCCTAAACTGAAACAGGCATAAATTACATTTCCACACACATCAACCCTACTTTTGAGGCGGTGCCTAAACCACAAGACAACCAAAATATTAAAACAGCACTGTATCGTACTCCAAGAACGTATATACCCCCCCAAATGTTGTTGTTGTTGCTTAGTCGTGTCCGACTCTTTGTGACCCCATGGACCAGAGCACGCCAGGCATGCCTATCCTTCACTGCCTCTCGCAGTTTGGCCAAACTCATGTTAGTAGCTTCGAGAACACTGTCCAACCATCTCGTCCTCTGTCGTCCCCTTCTCCTTGTGGCCTCCATCTTTCCCAACATCAGGGTCTTTTCCAGGGAGTCTTGTCTTCTCATGAGGTGGCCAAAGTATTGGAGCCTCAGCTTCAGGATCTGTCCTTCCAGTGAGCACTCAGGGCTGATTTCATTCAGAATGGAGAGGTTTGATCTTCTTGCAGTCCATGGGACTCTCAAGAGTCTCCTCCAGCACCATAATTCAAAAGCATCAATTCTTCGGCGATCAGCCTTCTTTATGGTCCAGCTCTCACTTCCATACATCACTTACAATTATTACAATTAATTAATCACAATGATGCAATTAAGCAAAAAAGTGCAATATATATTAGATGAAAGGGTGGTTGAAATTCCGTTCTAATTTATTAGTCTTTTTCAATCCCATTGACTTAATTGAGTATCCTTGGGAAGGGGGATAATGACACACCTGAAGAAATGTATCCACATCATTCACCTGCATTACAGGTGAAAAGCAGCTATTTTGCATGTATAGCTACATTTTTTCTTGGGGATTGTTAGCGGTAAGCGCTGCCTAGCAGATACGTGCCCCCCCCCCCGGCAAGTTGATGGGGTCCTTTTTGCTATGCAGGGATCCGTACTGAAGAAATGAGCTCGCTATAGCACAACAAGGAATCTTTCCCTAGCCAATGCTGAGTAGGAAACATCCTAGCGGTGATTTTGCTGTGAAAGCAGTATATTGCTTTAACAGTTTGCTTCATCACAGTAATACAGAACTGGGAGCCCAAATCATCCAGGAGGGAGCAGCTGGGGGAAGGCTGAACTAAAGCTATATTTAATGTTAAAAGTGCCATTAGTTATTGCAGGTGCTGGTTACCTTGAACGGCTGAGTGCTGGCCATCAACTTAGTGTCCAGTAACCTAGAAATGAAATGAAACAGCAAGGATAAGGCTTCACCATAATTTGTGGGTTAAGCCAGAGCCTAGGGCTTGCCGATCAGAAGGTCGGCGGTTCAAATCCCCGCGCCGGGGTGAGCTCCCGTTGCTCGGTCCCTGCTCCTGCCAACCTAGCAGTTTGAAAGCACGTCAAAGTGCAAGTAGATAAATAGGTACCGCTGCAGCAGGAAGGTAAACGGCGTTTCCGTGTGCTGCTCTGGTTCGCCAGAAGCGGCTTTGTCATGCTGGCCACATGACCTGGAAGCTGTACGCCGGCTGCCTCGGCCAATAAAGCGAGATGAGCGCCGCAACCCCAGAGTCGGTCACGACTGGATCTAATGGTCAGGGGTCCCTTTACCTTTACTAAAAAAAAAAAATAGGCAAAGGACCCCTGGACGGTTAAGTCCAGTCAAAGGCGACTCTGGGGTTGCGACGCTCGTCTCGCTTTCAGGCCGAGGGAGCCGGCGTTTGTCCACAGACAGCTTTCCAGGTCATGTAGCCAGCATGACTAAACCGCTTCTGGAGCAACGGAACACCATGATGGAAATCAAGAGTGCACGGAAACACCGCTTACCTTCCTCTTTATCTACTTAAACTGGCATGCTTTCAAATTGCTAGGTTGGCAGGAGCTGGGACAGAGAAATGGGAGCTCACCCCCATTGCACAGATTCGAACAGCTGACCTTCTGATCCGCAAACCCAAGAGGCTCAGTGGTTTAGACCACAGCGCCACCTGCGTCCCTTACCAACAACTGCTAGAACTTTGGATCTGTGATTATGTTACATAGGCATGAGTTTTTGGTTCTGGACAGCTGAAGTCTGAACCCGTAGCTTATATTTATTGCAAAGTTCCAAGTCTTCAGGGATGCAAACTGGGGCTTGGAAATCAAGGGTAACAGCTGAGAAGCCAGATAGATAGATAAAACTTTATTCGCATTAGCCAATGGCCATAACAAAAATAAAATATTACTGTATTTACAGAAAAGAAAATTTGATATAAAAGCACATTTTAAAATCCTAAATCATCAATCAGTTAGTGGCCCTTATTCTAATTGCCCCTGCTATGAATCTAGCTGAGAAGCCAGAGGTTGGGCAGAGCAGGACTCCCACTGGCCGTGGGACTGAGCTTACATACCCAGGAGAGCTCTTCAGTTCCCCAACCTGGCTCCTAAGCAGCTAAAGCAGAATGAGCGACTCATTCAATTCCGCCCCCGATCACAAAATTCAGTTCATCTTGATGTACGCATGGGTGCGAATGCCCAAAGAGTGTAATCTGACCCTCCTGAAACCAGGAAGCTAGACTATAAAGCCTCATTTTGTTGGGAAGGTCCACAAATAACAACATTTTGGAGGTCCTGAGCCACAAGGTTGTTAGACTGGTCTCAACCAGGGCCAGGGCCTTTTCAGTACTGGCCCCAACTTGGTGGAACACTCTGTCACAAGAGGCCAGGGCCCTGCGGGATTTGACTTCTTTCCGCAGGGCCTGCAAGACAGAGCTGTTCCGCCTGGCCTTCGGGTTGGACTCAGTCTGATGTTTCCTCCCCTTATGGTTTTGATTATGGGCGATAAATGAAGCGGCATTTTAAATTTCAAATTGCATTTTAACCTGTATTTTAATTAACTGTTTTTTCTTTCTTTTATACTTTATTGTAATTTTATTGATGTTAGCCGCCCTGAGTCCGGTTTCGGCTGGGAAGGGCGGGGTATAAATAAATTATTATTATTATTATTATTATTATTATTATTATTATTATTATTATTATTATTTCCCTGGGTCAAATTTTTGCAAAGGCAATAGCTTGCAAAGGTTTCCCTCTAGGAATGAACTTATAAATTCAGGGCAAAACAAGCCTACCTTGGAAAGACACACGTCGCCAGTTCTTTAAACTCATTGAGATCCTAAAATTTAAACAGAGCAAGATGATCACCACACAAGGAATAAAGTGAGGGACGTACATATGCGTCAATGCTTATTTATGGTGAATTCCACTCAAGAGGCTTATCAAAAATAAACATGCCCGTATTATATAATGTCTATGTACAGACCTGTGTACAACAACACTTGGGTACAGTTCTGGTCACTGTATTTCAAAAAAAGATATAGGAAAGGTGGGGACAGCAAAAATGATAAGGGAACTGGAGCTACTCACATGTGAGGAAAATTTACAAAATTTGGGGCCTTTTAGTTTTGACGAAGGGGGAAAAGTGTGACTAACTGAGGAGGAGAGTTACAACATGGTGTGCCAAAAGTGGGGAGAGACGTTTTTCTCCTTTCCTCATAAAGCTAAAACTCTGATTCAAAAATAACTTTTTCATACAACATGCCGTTAATATGTGGAACCTTCTGCCACTAGATGTAGCGATGGCTCCTAGCTCAGATGGTTTTAACAGAGCATTAGACAAGTTCTGGGGGAGGATAGATCTATCAACAACAATTAGCTGTGATAGTAAAACGGGAAACTAAATTCAGAAGCAGTCCACTTTTGAATATCAGTCAACTGGGAGCAAACGTTAGGGAGGCTGTCGTCTTAGTTCACTGCTGATGGGCTTTCTGGCTGCCCATGGTGGAAGGCAGGATGCTAGACTAAACAGAGAAGGGAAAGCCAGCGTGGTCTCCTCGGACTACAACTCCCATAATCTCTGGCCATTGGCCATGCATGACTAGGGCTGATGGGAGTTGTAGTCCAAGAACATCTTGAGGGGGCCACATCGGCTACTCCTGAAAGAAGACCTTTGGCTTCTCTTGCAAGGACAGCAGCTCAGGTTCAAGTGAAGAACAGCCTTTGAAATGTTGGCCACACTGCAAGGACCACTCACCTCAGGTAGCGGGCAGTAGAACTGGTGGATGGTATGCATGACGTCCAGCAACATGTTGTGTCCAACCACAAGCTTGCCCTATGGATAATAATAATAATAATAATAATAATAATAATAATAATAATTTATTATTTATACCCCGCCCATCTGGCTGGGTCTCCCCAGCCACTCTGGGCGGCTTCCAACAGAACATTAAAATACAATAATCTGTTGTTGTTGTTCAGTCGTTCAGTTGTGTCCGACTCTTTGTGACCCCATGGACCAGAGCATGCCAGGCACGCCTATCCTTCACTGCCTCTCGCAGTTTGGCCAAACTCATGTTAGTAGCTTCAAGAACACTGTCCAACCATCTCGTCTTCTGTCGTCCCCTTCTCCTTGTGCCCTCCATCTTTCCCAACATCAGGGTCTTTTCTAGGGAGTCTTCTCTTCTCATGAGGTGGCCAAAGTACTGGAGCCTCAACTTCAGGATCTGTCCTTCTAGTGAGCCCGCAGGGCTGATTTCTTTAAGAATGGAGAGGTTTGATCTTCTTGCAGTCCATGGGACTCTCAAGAGTCTCCTCCAGCACCATAATCTATTAAACATTAAAAGCCTCCCTAAACAGGGCTGCCTTCAGATGTCTTCTAAAGGTCTGGTGGTTGTTGTTCTCTTTGACATCTGAAGGGAGGGCGTTCCACAAGCCCAAAGGCATGAGTTAAGGGACCACCCACATGGTCCCACAGACACTCGGAGAAAGAGACTACTACAGTGGTACCTCGGGTTAAGAACTTAATTCGTTCTGGAGGTCTGTTCTTAACCTGAGGTGCCACTTTAGCTAATGGAGGCTCCTGCTGTTATAATAATAATAATAATAATTTATTATTTATACCCCGCCCATCTGGCTGGGTCTCCCCAGCCACTGTTGCCGCGTAGCCGCCGCGTGATTTCTGTTCTCATCCTGAAGCAAAGTTCTTAACCCGAGGTACTATTTCTGGGTTAGCGGAGTCTGTAACCTGAGGTACCACTGTACTGTACTACAGCGGGACTTTTAAGAAACAACAGAGGCTTTATTTTACTTGTTAAAAATGTTTCTATCCCTCCCCTTTTATCAATGATTCCAAGATGGTTTGCTAAAATCAAAACATTACATGCAAAACAACAAACTCATCCTGCAGATAAAAATAAAACAATCTAAAATATTTAAGGGTGAATAATATATATATATATATATCTGGTGTCTAAAAGACGAAGGTAAAAAGGTAAAGGTAAAGGAGCCCTGGAGGGTTAAGTCCCGTCAAAGGCGACTATGGGGCTGCAGCGCTCATCTCACTTTCAGGCCAAGGGAGCCGGCGTTTGTCCACAGAGAGCTTTCCGGGTCATGTGGCCAGCAGGACTAAACCGCTTCTGGCTCAACGGGGACACCATGACGGAAACCAGAGTGCACGGAAAAGCAGTTTACCTTCCCACCGCAGTGGTACCTATTTATCTTCCTGCACTGGTGTGCTTTCAAACTGCTAGGTTGGCAGCAGCTGGGACAGAGCAACGGGAGCTCACTCCGTCGCGGGGATTTGAACCGCCGACCTTTTGATCGGCAAGCCCAAGAGGCTCAGTGGTTTAGACCACAGCGCCACCCGCGTCCCATGCCTAAAAGACAAAGAGAGTCTGCTAGGCATATCTTCCTAAGAAGCGCTTTCCACAGCTCAGACGTGAGGGATCTCAGGCCCAGAGACCCCCAGGCCTCTCTGTTTGGCCCTTGGGACTCTAAATAGGCATTGCTTCATCTTCCCAGGCCACATCCTTCAGTAGCCATCCTCAAGTAATTTTTGCCTAGCTGGAAAGGGTCCTTGATCATTCATTTATCTTACGTGCTACGAAGGGAATGAGATGTGTGTGTGTTTGTAAATTTTTGTGTGGCTGGAAAGTAGCCAACAGTAAGAGTGGCATCAGTTTCCCAGCCCACTTCTGCACCTGGACCTGCCGCTGGCATGTGGCCCCCCAAAGGTTTGCCTGTAATGGAATGTGGCCCTTGAGGCCCCCCACCCCTGCTATAGCTGGAGTGTCACTACCAAAGAAACTCCTTGCCTTGTTGCAACAAATCTCACCTCCGATGGACATGCTACCCGGGGCGTACCGAGCCGCTTGGCTGCCGGGAGCGGCAAGCCAAGCGGCACTCCCGGGGGCGGGGCGGGCGTTGCTCCGTGGCGTATGCATCGTGCCGTCACAACGCATGCGCTGTGGAGCGCGGGCTGCTGGGCCGCTCATGGGCAGCCCCCTGTCCGTGTGGCTGCTCGCGCCCGGAAACTCGTAAGTCTGCAGTGCTGCAGCCTTGCAAGTTGCCGGGCGCGGGTAGCCGCGCGGATGGGGGGCCGCTTGCGGGTGGCCCGGCACCCCTTCCGAGCGGTGGCTGCTCGCGCGGGGGGGCTGCCGGGCGGCAGCTGGGGAGTCGCACTCGCGGGGGTGGGGTGGCGCAGTGGCGACCCCCCCCCAGGCTGGGGCCCAGGGCCCCCAACGCCCCACCCTTCCTATGCCACTGCATGCTACCTAGAGAAGGGAAATTGATCCTCAAGAGCAAAAGTTCTCACCTGCAAGTTGGGAAATTGCACCCCCCACCACAGAGGCAAAAAACCCGAGAAGGCAGCAATACTCACGGAATTTGCAAGAGCATGAACGACTCGGGAAAACCCCACCGCGTCTTTGAGTTCTTCCTGCAAGCAAGAAATCCCAGCGTGAGCAAAAGAGAGCTAAGGCCCAACGAGCCGCAAGGCTAGTTCTAGGCACTCCAAGGTGGTTTGGCCTTGCGATTCTCAAACAGCAGCACCCACAACCACCCAGATCCCATCATCCCTTTTGAAACGAAAAGGAGATGCAGCTACAAACCTGCTCCTTCACTCGCTTCTGCTGCTCTCTCCTTTTTCGCTCCTCTTCATCCACTTTGCTAATGATAATGTATCTTTCCTTCTAGTTGGGGAGAAGCTGGCATTACTGCAGGAAGATGTAAGATGGAGCAGAAAACCTTCACAGGCTTTAGGGCTATCAGTCACCTTTGAGGCATTGGTGGGCACACGTGAGCGAGTGCCAGGGCTGCCAACTTCTCTGGTCACTCTGTCCCCCGAGAATCAGTCCCCCACACAGACAGAGTGTGCACATGTACACACTTTGCTCTTCCAAAGCATCTAGGTAAAACCTAGCGGAATTAATCTGAGCCTTGAAAAGCACATAGAGGTGAAAGAGGAAGTGGGAAAGTTACACGTAGATAGCCGTGTTGGTCTGTCATAGTGAAAACAAAATAATCCCCCCCCCCCCCGCTTCCAGTAGCACCTTAGAGACCAACTAAGTTTGTTCTTGGTATGAGCTTTCGTGTGCATGCACACTTCTTAAGAAGAAGTGTGCATGCACACGAAAGCTCATACCAAGAACAAACTTAGTTGGTCTCTAAGGTGCTACTGGAAGGGGAAAAAAATTATTTTGAAGTGGGAAAGAACGTCACTCTTCTGACTTCCTCCTTCACCTCTATGCACATGACAAGGTGGGGGGAGGTAACTGGTTATGTTTAGCCTAGTAAAGAGGAGACTGAGAGGAGATACGACAGCCATCTTCAAATATCTAAAGGGCTGTCACGTGGAAGATGGAGCAAGCTTGTTTTCTGCTGCTCTGGAGGGTAGGACTCGAACCACTGTCTTCACGTTACAAGGAAGGAGATTCCGACTCAACATCTGGAAGGACTTTCTGACAGTAGGAGCTGTTTGACAGGGGAACGGTGGTGGATTCTCATTCCTTGGAGGTGTTTAAGCAGAGGTTGGATGGCCATCTGTCATGGATGCTTGAGTTGAGTTTCCTGCACTGCAGGGGGCTGGACTAGATGGCCCTTGGGGTCCCTGCAGCACTACAATTCTATGATTCTTTGAGTTTGGGGATCAGAGGCTTTGTGAGCACCAAGTGAAGATCTCAAAGGTGCCGTTGCACCCCCAGGTGCCATGCTGATCACCCCTGCTCTATCCTCATAACTTCTTCAGGAGAAACAGCTAATATGATTTCCTTCGGCTTTGCCTCCATCTGTTGTTGGTCTGTCACCCCCCCTCCACACACACACCTGCCTTCTTACCTACAACTACCCTAGAGGTGGCCCTGTCGGTCAGTTTCCTCCTCCTGGGTGTCCATGTTACCCTTGTGGAACTCAGCAGGGAAAAGGATGCTGGCGGTTGGCTAGGCCCAATTATTTCCTGCATTGCACACTGCCTTTCTGCCAAGGCGGCTTACAATTTCAAAGGACTAGGGCAAATGATATAACATGCAAAATGGTGGGCAGTGGGGGAGGGAGGGAGGGAGGGGAGAGTCCAACTGGAGCGGACCCTGACATTGCCTGCGCCTGCCCCACTTGCCCTCGCCTTCCTCCCCCCGGGGCAGATGGGGTCTTATCCTGCTGTCTCTCCCTGCCTTCCGCCCTGCCAGTCTCACTGAGCACCAGGCGCCACTGAATCTCACCAAGTCAGAGTTTGCATTAAACAGAGAGCTTTCAAAATATGTTCCTACGCACCTTCTCCGTTTCCTGAGTTTCGACATGGATGCCTTTCGGAAACCTACAGTGAAAGACAAGAGTTAACGACCGAGTAATATTTTTGGGGGGTAGGGATTCAGTTTTGCATAAGCTGATAGAATTCAGGCAATGTGCTGGATCAGGAGTCCCTGCGAAGGCAAGGGCTATATAAAGGCAGCCTGGTGGGAACGCAAAGGCCACCATTTGAACTGCGCAGGGTGCTAGTCCTCCTGAGTTCACTGATTATTGAACTATCGAACGCAAAATGACCACTTTGTGCCATCCTGCAAAAGTGGTGGCAAATATAGTGCCAACCTCGGAAGCCTAACGCCTTTGATCTCAAACGTTTTGGCTCCCAAACAATCGAAACCTGGAAGTGATTGTTCCGGTTTTCAAACGATTTTTGGAAGCCGTATGTCCGGCGCGGCTTCCGCAGCTTCCGATTGGCTTCAGGATGCTCCTGCAGCCAATCAGAAGCCGCGCCTTGGTTTTTGAACTGTTCCAGGAGTCAAACGGACTCCTTGAACAGATTAAATTTGAAAACCAAGGTACGACTGTACAGCTTTTTATTCAATCTAGTTCCTCCCCACTGTCCTAACCCCTTCTCTCTTCGCAACAGTTAGCAGCAATGCAACACAAAACCTACTTCCAGCTCAGCGTCTGATAAATTAGTTTCCTCTGGAATCTAGAGAGAGAAAGAGAGACAGAGAGATTAAGCTTTCCAGAGGAAGGATTGGCTCCCTATTTATCTTCTCTCCACCCACCCAGGCACCCTGCACCAGGGGCAGGGAACTCCAAATATTGTTGTACAACTCTCACCAAACCCAGCCAACGTGGCCAACAGCTGGGGATGCTGGCGGCTACAGCCTGGCAAAGCCTTGAGGGGAAGATGTTCCTCACCCCTGCCATAAACTCTGTCCAAGACCCCAACTGTGTTTTTAGAGGAACTGACCCTGTGCATGGTTCCAGCTCCAAACTTGTGCTCTCTTCCTTCTGTAGGAGGTCTTCTATCCTTTCTCTGAAAAGGGGAGAGAAATATGCAAGGTTCATTTGCACTCACCAGAAGACGGTTGACTCCTGCTCCCATCATCCCCGACAACTGGCCATGATGGCTGAGGCTGATGGGAGTTTGAGTCCAGCAGTGAGAGGTACCCAGGTCCCAAGCCACCTGGTGGAAGCATTAGTCTTGTTTGAAAGTATTCAGTTAGCCACAAACAAAGCTGCTCTGTCCCAAGTTTGATCAGTGCAGCTCACTAGTCAACTCTAGCAACGGCCCTCCAAGATCTCAAGCGAAGATTGTCCAATGATGCAACCCCAAACTCATTTACTGTATTTTTCGCTCCAAAAGATGCACTTTTTTCCTCCTAAAAAGTAAGGGGAAATGTCTGTGCGTCTTATGGAGCGAATGTGTGGTCCCTGGAGCTGAACTGCCCAGGGGCAAAAGTATATCTTGCTTTAAAAAAAAAAAGAGAGAGAGAGAGAGAAGGGGGTGTTGAAAGGAAGCCCACTGAGCAGCTGCTCAGCAAACGATCAGAAAGAGAGATAAGGGAGAGAGATTCCAGCCCCGCCCCCTTGCAGAGGGAGGCTGTTTCCCCAGCGCCATGTGACTGGCTGATTAGATTATCTGTCTGGAAACTGTAGAAATGGCTTCCTGAAGCTGCAGAACTGTGAGTTAAACCCCATAAAACAGGGTTTTTTCCCTTTGCAAAGTAAGCTCAACAACTTTGAGCTGATCCTCAAAAAATGGGGCTTTTCTCCTTTGCAAAAGAAGCTACAGAAATTTGAGCTGATCCTCAAAAAATGGGGCTTTCCCCCTCTAAAAACTAGGTACGTCCTATGGTCAGGTGGGCCTTATAGAGCAAAAAATACAGTAAGTGGAGAGACTGAGGACTGAACTGGGGACCTCCAGCGTGCAAAGCTCGGCTCCTCTCTCTGCAGCAGTGGTTCCCAGCCTTTTTTTTGGCCATGCCCCACCTAAGCATCTCTAAAATCCTGATGCTCCCTCTGTGACATATAATTATTTCTTCCTATTCAAAAAGTGAACTCCTATTCACATGGAGGGAGCTAAAAGCCCATTAACTTGGTCTAACTCATTCTCAAATTGCCCCCCTTAAAAATCAAATTGCACCCCTGTGGATCATGTGCCCCACGTTGGGAACCACGGCTGTATATTTCAGAACGTCAAAGAACTAGTCAGTAAAACTTGACTTGAAAGTGGAGAGAGGGAGGGAACACATGCGAAAACACACCCACCCACCTGGTATAAATTAATTCAGCCCCTAAATGCGGCAGCTAGACTGGTGACTGGGAGTGGCCGCCGGGACCACATAACACCGGTCCTGAGAGATCTACATTGGCTCCCAGTATGTTTCCGAGCACAACTCAAAGTGTTGGTGCTGACCTTTAAAGCCCTAAACGGCCTCGGTCCTGTATACCTGAAGGAGTGTCTCCACCCCCACCGTTCAGCCCGGACACTGAGATCCAGCGCCGAGGGCCTTCTGGTGGTTCCCTCACTGCGAGAAGCAAAGCTACAGGGAACCAGGCAGAGGGCCTTCTCGGTAGTGGCACCCGCCCTTTGGAACGCCCTCCCAGCAGAGGTCAAAGGGATCAACAACTACGTAACATTTAGAAAATACCTGAAGGCAGCCCTGTTTAGGGAAGTTTTTAATCTGTAACATGTTAATGTATTTTAATACCGTATATTCTGGCGTATAAGACGACTGGGCATATAAGACGACCCCCAACTTTTCCAGTTAAAATATAGAGTTTGGGATATACTCGCCGTATAAGAAATATGACCCGACGTATAAGACGACCCCCGACTTTTGAGAAGATTTTCCTGGGTTAAAAAGTAGTCTTATACGCAGGAATATACAGTATTTAATATTTGCTGGAAGCTGCCCAGAGTGGCTGGGCAGACCCAGCCAGATGGGCGGGGTACAAATAATAAATTATTATTACTAAAAAGAAACACAGCTTAGTTCAGAAAAATCACTGCTCTGAGTCGGTTTCAAACAGAGAAGTTACTGGGGACATCAAAACTTTTGAGCATCGTTTTTTCCACTTACACCACTTTCTCAATGAACTTCTTCTGGTCCTCTGGAATGGTCACAGGGCACTTTGAGGCATTGGGGGACACGTACGACAAGGCCCCCACTCCGTTGGCTTGGGATCGCCTTTCGTTATATTGCTCCCGTAGCTGCCTTTCCTCCTCTTGATTTAAATAAGGGATTCCTTAAAAAGAGCGAGAAATGGTGATGCTTTTTGTGGCCCAAAGTGTGTGTGTGTGTGTGTGTGTGTGTGTGTGTGTGTGAAAGAGAGAAATCGGGTGAAGATTGCAACTTGGGAACAGACAAGGCCGGTTCTCATGCATCAGTAAACCAACCTTCCCCAACCTGACACCTTCCAGATTATTGTTTGATTTTATACTAATGTTGTATATTTGATGTTAGCTGTCCTGAGCCCGACTTCGGCCGGGGAGGGCGGGATATACCGTATTTTTCGCTCCATAAGACGCACTTTTTTCCTCCTAAAAAGTAAGGGGAAATGTCTGTGTGTCTTATGGAGCGAGTTAAACCCCATAAAACAAGCTTTTTTCCCCTTTGCAAAGTAAGCTCAACAACTTTGAGCTGATCCTCAAAAAATGGAGCTTTTCTCCTTTGCAAAAGCTGCAGAAATTTGAGCTGATCCTCAAAAAATGGGGCTTTTCTCCTTTGCAAAAGAAGCTGCAGAAATTTGAGCTGATCCTCAAAAAATTGGGGCTTTTCCCCTCTAAAAACTAGGTGCATCCTATGGTCAGGTGCGCCTTATAGAGCGAAAAATACGGTAAATAAAAGTTGACATTATTATTACCGTATATACTTGAGTATAAGCTGACCCGAATATAAGCCGAGGCACCCAATTTTACCACAAAAAACCTGGGAAAGCTTCATAGGAGCCACTGCCTGCCTCACTCGAGTATAAGCCGAGGGCGGCTTTTTCAGCACAAAAAATGTGCTGAAAAACTAGGCTTATACTCGAGTATATAGGGTATTATTATTATTATTATTATTATTATTATTATTATTATTATTATCATCATTATATTATGTAGTGGTTAGACTGTAGACCTGGGAGACCAGGGTTTAAATCCCCACCAGGTGACCTTGGGCCAGCCAGCATCTCCCAACCTGGTCTACCTTACAGGGTTGTTGTCAGGATAAAATGGAGAGGAGGGGAGCCATTTGTGCCCCTTGGAGCTCTACGGAGGAAAGGTGGGAGTCTATATGTAATATTAAACAAGCAAACATCTGGAGGGCATCAGCTTGGGAAATGCAATGCTAAACCATTGTTTAGTGTTACACACACACAAGCAGGAAAGATCCTGAATGAAAACTTGGGCTTATACACACACCCCACTTCTTTCCACATGGTCAGAACAACTTACTTCCAGTTTCTCCTAATCCTGGTTTGTGTCATTTTATAGGAACCAGAGACTGGGTTAAAAAAACACCAACAGGTCAGTTTCTCAACAAGCCGGCTTGGTGAGAAATTGACCAGAGGTTGTTCTAAACCACAATCTATGATTCTTAACAACAAACTCCGATTAGGAAAAATGAAGTAAACACTAGCAAAGTCTTCCTGGCCATGTGGGAGGGAGGGAGCTTTGTTCAGGATCCTTCCTATTCATGCATATAGCACTGTAAACAATGGCTTTGCGTTAACACACAAGCCAAATCATTGTTTCAGTATACGGCCATTGTTACAGATGCATAAAGAAGTTGGAAGCAGCAATTCTACAGGTGCTTCAGAAGCAGTTCATTTGCTGGGCAAATAGCCTGAAGAAACTCACAGCAATTGAGATGATGCATCAATGGGGAGATGGAAGTAGAAGTTATAGCTATGGAAACATCAGGATTATGAGAGTATACACTTTATGGCAGGTTGAAAAACTTACCATTGCGAAAAACTTTATTAAAATCAAATCCCTGGTTTGCTAAAAAGTCTATACTTGAACTCTGGAAGAGAAAACAAGAAAAAGCTTTAAGGCGGACACATTACTTGAATCCAGTGAAAGTTGACTTTTTCTTTTTAAGTGGCGAAAAACGCAAAACATGGGCCCCAGAGCAAAGTTTTGCTTTGAATTGCACCCAACCCAGAGAGGCAGCATTACATCATCAGAAGGAAGGGAGAAACGGAAAAACGTATGAAGCGAGCTTCTCACTAACCTGACAGACAAACTTCACATCTGGCGACGTTCTATTGAAAGGTTTGGGGAAGATGTAGAAATTAAACGATTTTATAACGTACCTAGGAAAGGTAAAGGATTTGGGAGGTCAGTTGATGGGGCTGCCGCTATCAACATGCTAAGCTTTAAAAGTTATCAACAAGTCAAGAAAGCGACGTACTTAGATTCTGTGAGATCGTATTTAAAAGTGCAAAGGCCAAACTGGAACAGCAAGAAATCCATGGAATGCTGGAGGTGACAAGACAAAAATAAGATCTAAACAGCCAGGTAATTCATTCAGAGGAGCCACAGGAATCCCAGAGCAGAGATGTAAATGATGATGATGATGATGATAATGATAATGATAATAATTTATTATTTATACCCCGCCCACCTGGGTGGCTTCCAACAGAATATTAAAATACAATAATGTATTAAACATTAAAAGCTTCCCTAAACAGGGCTGCCTTCAGATGTCTTCTAAAAGTCTGGCAGTTGTTTTTCTCTTTGACATCTGGTGGGAGGGCGTTCCACAGGGCGGGTGCCACTACCGAGAAGGCCCTCTGCCTGGTTCCCTGTAACTTGGCTTCTCGCAGCGAGGGAATCGCCAGAAGGCCCTCGGCACTGGACCTCAGTGTCCGGGCAGAACAATGGGGGTGGAGACGCTCCTTAAGGTATACTGGACGGAGGCTGTTTAGGGCTTTAAAGGTCAGCACCAACACTTTGAATTGTACTCGGAAACGTACTGGGAGCCAATGTAGGTCTTTCAAGACCGGTGTTATGTTGTCTCGGCGGCCGCTCCCAGTCACCAGTCTAGCTGCCGCATTCTGGATTAGTTGTAGTTTCTGGGTCACCTTCAAAGGTAGCCCCACATAGAGCACATTGCAGTAATCCAAGTGAGAGATAACTAGAGCATGCACCACTCTGGCAAGACAGTCTGCGGGCAGGGAGGGTCTCAGCCTGTGTACCAGATGGAGCTGATAAACAGCTGCCCTGGACACAGAGAGAAACTTAAGGGGTCACTAAACTACATTTCCCACCGAATTCAGGCACTTTGTACATGAATGCGTGAAGTAATCACGAATTTCTCCAGAGCAGGGGTCAGCAAACTTTTTCAGCAGGGGGCCGGTCCACTGTCCCTCAGACCTTGTGGGGGGCCGGAGTATATTTTGAAAAAAAATATGAACGAATTCCTATGCCCCACAAATAACCCAGAGATGCATTTTAAATAAAAGCACACATTCTACTCATGTAAAAACACCAGGCAGGCCCCACAAATAACCCAGAGATGCATTTTAAATAAAAGGACACATTCTACTCATGTAAAAACACGCTGATTCCCGGACCGTCCACGGGCCGGATTTAGAAGGCGATTGGGCCGCATCCGGCTCCTAGTTTGGGGACCCCTGCTCCAGAGTATTCAATGCAACGCCCTCCAGATGCTGTTGGACTTCAGCTCCCTTGAGTCTCAGCCAACAAGGCCCACTGTGTTCAAGGGAGCTTACTCCCAAGTAAATGTGCACAGGATTGTAGCAAGACCAACCCTTCTACCTGACCCAATAAAAGCTTGTGGCCCAAAGATGACTATTATTCACAGAAGAAAGTCTTCCATTTTATGCCTGGTTTGCAACATCGAATTTTTATTTATTGAAAATGTTTCCTCGCAGCGCTGTACTTAGCAACAGAAATCTGTCCGGCACACAGATGTCACAGTCCCGTGTCCAAAATATTTCATCGACGAAGCACTGCAATGGAATGATTTAAGATTTTTTTACCTTTTTAAGTTTTTGATACCTTTCTTCAGGTGTGTCGAAGCCATTCGTTAATGCGCTAACAGATGGTCCATCACTAATTCCTAGTAAGTATAAAAAGTTGTTTGAACAAGTCTGTTAGGGATGCATTAGAGCAGCTATGGGACTACAAATTTAATCTGTAATGATTGCAGTGCATGCTTAAATCACACCCTAAATTATTATTTGGGCCCCAAGTATCTCAAGGAGCACCATATAGACCCACCCAAATGTTGAGATTTGCAGGGAAGACGCTGCTGGTAGTTTTGCTGTCCTGTGAAGCTCACGGGGCAGCACTACATGACAGGACCTTTTCTGTGGTGGCCCCGGATTACAGGATGCCCACCCACAAGTATGTTTGGCCTCATCACTGTATACTGTTATAAGCAAAATTTTACATGAAAAGGCTGAAAGTTGGGTCCGGTTTTCCCAAGGGGGAGTCCGGAATTTTCTCCCTGGGAAGAGCTGGAATTTTAGAGCTTTTCCCTTCGTGCCACAGACAGAGACCACACCGGAGTTATCAAAAGCAAGGCGGAGCTTCCCATTTATTGAATCTGTTGCAACAGAGGTTCCCCACCACGTAGCAGGTACGATGAGGAGAACACAGAACAATGGTGTGCCAGCCCCTATATAGACTTTGAAATTCCCCCCCTTCCCCTCAAGACCACCCCTCAGATGCATCACAGCTACATCATAGAAAAAGGCAGTCTCCAGCAGAAATCTGAGTGTGTTGTTTACCTCCTGACTGCCACTTCATATGATAATGTCTTATCTGATTGCCTTTCCTGGGCAGTCTGGCCATTCTTTTGTTATTATAACCACTAATTCCTGAATCTAGGTCACAGGTCACAGGCCCACACTCTGTCCTTATCTTGAGTGTGCCCTTAAGACAGGATTTGTGAGGACAGGATTTCTGAGGAAAGAGACAATGGGGAGATTTTCCCACTTTGACCTTTCAGCGAAACTGTTCTGGGCCTAATCTGTGGGGTTTCAAACATGTGGTTTATATATACAGTAGTTATGAAAATTTAATTTTTTATATATATAACCTTAATATTCCTATAACAATACGTTTCAACGTCAGGCCTTTCTGCAGAGGCCTTTGGGGGTTGGAAGATGTAAGAACATATGAAGAGTCTGCTGGACCAGGTCAATGGCCCAACTAGTTCAGCATCCTGTTCTCATAGTGGCCAACCAGCATGCAAGCAGTAGCTGAGTGCAACAGCATTCTCCCCTACTGTGATTTCCAGCTACTGGTATTCAGAAGCATACAGCTTCCAACAGTTGAAATATGTAACCCACTCTGGGACCACATGGTGAAGGGTGGGCTACAAATGCCTATAAATCAATAAACACTTCTTTTTTTAAAAAAAGAAATCCCCATGTCCCTCATTCCTTTCCCACCCTCTCTAAAAATGTACCCACATCGTATTATTTCTCTGTTACACCCAAGAGACAGAACACAGAAAGGGTGGGAGCATCCCATGATCAGCTTTTACCAATATCCCTTCAGCCTCCCCATAATCAATAAGTGACAATGTTCCAGAGCACCAATCCGCAAGGAGCTGCAAATTCAGATCTTTACATTATAAGAATTCCATGAAATACACCGTACCTGAAAACTCTCCATCGATAGCCAAAAAGTCTGCATCTTCAATAGCTTCATAAACTTTGCAGAGGTTGTCCTTAAAATCTGTAGGTCAGAGAGAGAGAAACAGACCATGTCAAGAAGCAAAAGTGAGCAAAGCACATATGGTTGCCCCTCTACCTCTGAAGAACCATCCACAGCTCTGTAATCAAAATAACACATTCACCAAGCACATTAAGGATCACCGAGGCATTTTCATGGGTTGCAGTTAATATGTATTACCACCATTGTCAAATTATGTTCTAGCCGCTTTAAATATCAGCACTCCCATTCCAGCTAGCATGGGGCAGACAGTGCAGGGACCATCTTTGCCTACACCAGATGTTCCAGGACCAGAGTCCATCGTTATATGACTGGGGACAATTTGACAGTGTGCATTAGCTTCTTATCTGCCCCATCATCATTTCCTCCACACACATATTTTTAAAAAGACACTTCTGCTCCTTAGTGAAAATGACAAAACCTTTTGCATTTCACAAAGAAATGTATCTGGGTGATGCCAATAGGATGAAAATAAATCCTTGGCAATTCAATGGCTACTAATCCTGATGGCTATGTTCTGTGTCTACCGTCAGACGAAGCAAGGATGCTGGACTAGACGGGCCACTTGCCTAATCCAGTAGCCTCTTCTTATGTTTTTATACTCACAGCCCAAACACTCCTTGCAGGACTCTGATGGAGCAGGTCTGGGGGTGGTAGGTAGAAACATGGTCCATTTACCAATGCCACCTCAATTTGTTTGCTTTAATTAAGAATTACAAAGTGCACCTGTGCTCTACGTCTATGCCCTTTTGAAGGGAGAGGAGACACACGAGTGAAGCTGAGACAACTGCCCTATGAAATTTTACCAGAGATGATGAAGTAAATGGGAACGCCACACATACCCAAGGCTTCTGTCCCTGTGTGCAAGATGCTTCAATATAGGAAGGAGAATTTATTTATTTTTTTATTAGAATCTTTGTAAATGGATAGAACTGTATGGCAAAAATGGTCGCTGGAAGACTAGATCTGTTAATGAATGGTTTTATTTCAGTCACTGACCATAGTGTATCCGTCAATGGGTGTCATTAAAAAGCAAGGTTGCAATAAAGTTGTAAATCCAGCTTCTTGCATGACAAGATGACTGATTTTAAAAAACACCAGTATTTAAAGTGCATTTCAGTAGTTCAGTGTATCTGAAGACGTGTGCATGCACACGAAAGCTCATACCAAGAACAAACTTAGTTGGTCTCTAAGGTGCTACTGGAAGGATTTTTTTTTATTTTGTTTCGACTATGGCAGACCAACACGGCTACCTACCTGTAACTGGAAGTATTTTTTCTGTTAGTGCTATGGCCTGCAACATGTGCAGGCAGAGGGGAAATCTCCAAGCAGCATGCTTCCAAAATTGGGGTGTGGGTTGAGACAGCAATACCTAAGAGCAGATTGTCCCCAACTGTACAACTAAACCTACACACAGAAGAAGACCCCTTGTGGAACAGGCCAAAGGCCCATCTAGTCCAGCAGCCTGTTTTCACAGTGGTCAACCCAATGGATTGGGGAAGACTGCAAGCAGCACATCAGACAGAAAACGAAACTGATCTCCTGCTTCCATCTCCCTGTTTTCCTCTGCTTCTTATAAATCATATCCTAGCCGGCATACTACAACGTATAGCTGCAGCCCAGCACAGTGCACGTGGACGGCCACCACGCAAAACAAGCCAGTTGGGAAACGATTGCTGCGGACTCTCTCATTCCAGCATAATCTTTTTTTTAAGCTGATGAAAACAACAGAGGGGTCTTCCCCTCCCGTCCATGATACGCACACGGTGCTCAGCGTCACAGTTCTCTCAATTTCCTCTCATATTCTAGCCGGTCGTGTTTTTTAAAAATAAAATAAAATTGGGGGGGATTCTATCTATCTATCTATCTATATCTCGATCCAATAACCAGTAGAGAAAGAAGCAAGAAAACAGACCACCTAAAACACAATATAATACATTAAGTGCACTATTAAATGGGGGGCAATGTAGGAGAGCAATTGGCACAGGGAGAGCCTTTGGGTATGAATGGGGGGGTGTTGTGGGTTTTTTGTGGTGGAGGGGTGGGGACATTATAAAGGATGTGTGGGGAGGGAGGGGGAAAATATCAGCCTGGAGGAATCAGGGGCAGCCTGAGCAGCAGGAGGAAGGGGCAGGATCTGGGCCTCTGCCCACCCCACACCTGTTCTGGGGGGGGGGCAGGTTTCCTCTTTCGCCTCCCCCCATCCCCACCCCAAAGGGAGGAGGTTCAGCCTGCCTTGAGGGGCAGCCAAGAGGAGGGGCGGGGGGGGGGGGAAAGGCCACTCTGCATATGCTCAGAGGCGCTCTCGTCGCTGACTCTCTCCCCGACCCCAGCCGGACTCACTGTTCCTGGTTATCTCCATCCCTGCGGCTGGCTGGGCTCCGGCTTCAGCGACAGCAGCAGCAGCGAGAGCCGCGGGCCGGGTCAGGCCTCGGCTCAGGCCCAGCAGAAGCGCGGGCACTTCCGGAAACAAACCCCACTCCGGCGACCCCCCTCCCCTCCCCTCTGGCCCGAGAGCGTGACGCGGCCCACGTGACCACACACACCCCCTCCCGGGGAGAAGCGGGGCGGGGCTTGCAGACCGTTCGAAGGCTGCTTCCCCGAGGCGCGTGCGCAAAATCGACTCGCGCATGCCCAGCGGAGTCCCCTGAAGCCTCCCCGCCGCCCTTCCCTTCTTGCCCTGACTCGATGGGTTGCGAGCAGTAGAATCTTGGCGCCCCGAGAGAGATGCCGCTGCAACGGCGCCCCAGATTTTTGTGTAGCGCCTGGTCCGACGCGTGCACGGGAAAGTTAATATATGCGCTCCGCGTGTGCATGAGCAGATTCAGGGTTAGAAATAAATAAATAAATAAATAAATAATAAAATTTCCCGATGCTCCAGTGTTAGTGGATTAGAAGGACTCGGGGGGTCGAGGCGCCTTCAGTGTAAAGGGGCCCCAATCCTATGGGGAGATAACAGGCATGGCATCGTCATTTGCCAAGTTCCCGGCGTCGAAGTCAAAACAAGTTTTATTTCAGGAGGTCTTTGCACCACGAGTGCTCTTCTTAGATCTATATATCTTATAGACCTCCCCTTGTGTAAAATACCGGGGCGGCGTACAGCAAAGTTTACAAGAGAGGTTTCAAAAATGTAATTAAAAACATACCACGAACGTTCTTGGTTTTTCGACTTTTAAATTCAGTGCATTGCATGTTTTATAATTTTTGTAAGCCATCTTGAGACACAGGCGAAAAGCGGGGTATGATTTTAGGCGCGTGCTTGAAATAAATACTAAACGGTAAAATAAGTAAAATGACTAGGTCCGGGCACCCCGCGACCAGTTCCTTCCTGGGCTGCCACAAGCGTGGAGCAAGGCCAGGCCAGGCGGATGCCATCCTTCCACCCCCAAAAAGGCACTTCTATCTACGGAACTCCCTGCCACGCGGGAGATCTTGCAGCCCGACGACTAGCACGGTCAGGCAACGAGCCTCCCTGGGCCTGGGCCACATCCTCGGGTGCGACTCGGCGCGGCTTTACTCGCGAGTAAACGCGCAACCAAGGATACCGCGCAGAACCTGTTTTAAGCTTGTGCCCCGGGCCAGAGGCTAGTCCTCGTGGAGGGATTCTTGCTCGCTCCCCCCGGTGGGCAGGCGGAGAAGCCCGTCGTCGGAGGGGCGCGATCGGGGCGGATCTCGGCCTCGCCCGCCAGGGCCAACTCTCCTCCTCCTCCTCCTCCTCTTGCTCCTGCCTCCCGTGCAACATGGCGGCTGCAGCGACGGTGTCCCGGGCTTGGCAGCAGCTCCGCTACTCAGGTACGATCCGGCGCGCTTCGGTCCGCTCCGTCGGGGCGTTGCAAGAAGCGCTCCGGGGAATGCAAAGCGCTGGCTTTGCAACTGCATCTGCTGCATCGAGGGGCGTGAAGTTGGGGGCGGGGGGGGGCTCCCCTTCCAGCCCACCTTGGCAAGGGTGACTTTGAGACCATTGCTTGGGCCTCAGGCCTGCTCGAAAGGCCAGCAGGCAGCCTCGTCCTTAGCCTCGTCTACTCGGAAGCAAGTGCCCTAGTTCAGCGAAACTTAGGGGAGCGTCTCAAAGGATTGCAACGTATTTCCCCCTAAAGGCTTCAAGATGGTTAACATCAAAGACAGCGGGACAACCCCATTAAAAGTTTTTTCCCCAGAACCCGTGCAAAGCAGCATCAGCATCCGAGAAAACAATTTAAAGCAGATTTTAAGGGAAGGGGCATTTTGCATGGGGTCCCGGACATCTGATCTGAGACACCGCCCCTCCCTGTGTTCTCACTTGGAAGTAAGGCCCCATCTGTACTGTGCTTTGATTTTGGCATCTGCCTGTCTCTAGAGACAATGGAGGGTGACTGGGAGGGGGTGTGCACCCCTGGGCAGTGTGTATGGGGGTCCTGGGCTGGCCAGATGACAAGACCCCCCCTCTCAGGGTCACTGATGTGGTCCAAAGGAAAGCAAAGACATTTGGCAGCAGCCGGGCTGCAGGAATTGCTGGAAGGAGGCATGCAACCTCCAGATTTGTGCAGGATTTACTCCTTAGCCTTCTCTCTCTCCTCCCCCCACCCCGAAGATACCCCACAAGGCAGGGGAGGTTTAGGATCAGAGTTTTCCCAGGTGGATGAGCACCATCTGCCCCTCACTTCCCTCTACGGCATGTGCAGGAATGGCTGCCTTGACCGTTGGACCCACTCTTGGTCTTCTCAAACTGCTGGAGTTTGTCTTCACATGCAGGGGAAGTGACTTAACTCACCGAGGGTTTGGGCTCACGCGGGTGGCGCTGTGGGTTAAACCACAGAGCCTAGGGCTTGCCGATCAGAAGGTCGGCGGTTCGAATCCCTGTGACGGGTTGAGCTCCCGATGCTCAGTCCCAGCTCCTGCCAACCTAGCAGTTCGAAAGCATGTCAAAGCGCAAGTAGATAAATAGGTACCACTGAAGCGGGAAGGTAAACGGCGTTTCCGTGTGCTGCTCTGGTTCGCCAGAAGCGGCTTAGTCATGCTGGCCACATGACCCGGAAACTGTACACCGGCTCCCTTGGCCATTAAAGCGAGATGAGCTCCGCAACCCCAGAGTCGTCCGTGACTGGACCTAATGGTCAGGGGTCCCTTTACCTTTACCCCTGGTTTAGCCGGTCAGTTGAAGCCTTTCCTGGGATTGTGGCCGCTGTCTCATGCTGACATGCTGGTAGGAGCCACAGGTCAGAGCTGAGTGCAGGGTGGGGACCAAAGATGGACAAACTACCTCAGAAGGAGCATGATGTGTCCCCCCCCGCCAGAGGTACTACCCCTCCTATCCTATATAATAATTCCCTAATGTCCCCACGTCCGTGGTGTGTGTCAGTGGAACTGCGCTACTGAGCATGTGCCCCACGGACACAGGGATTGGAGCGCAGAGACTCTATGCAGATGAGACAGTCGGAGGCTGCCAATCGGAAGTGCGGGAGGGGAGGGGCTGCCTCGCCCTGCACTCAAAGAAAGTTGCTGGCGGCCATTTTGTGTGTGTGAGTGATGGGAGTTACACAAGGATTCCTCTCACACGCCCGCCCTAGGCCGACGGCCCTGCCCGGGAGGCGGCCTCCCTCCCTCAGGGGCTCAAAGCAGCCCCCGTCCCGTCCTCGCCATGTCCCTGTACAGGAACTCGGTGTGGTTCGTGAAGGGGCTGGGAGCCAAAAGGGCAAAGAGAGGCGGGGGCTGCCATGGCCGTTTCCACACGGAGTTTGCTTACGGAGGGAAACCGGACCCCCCCCTCCCCAGTACGTGGGATTTGAGCCCATTCCCCCTCCTCAGCCGCACGCTTTAGGTACTTTTATGTAACAGGAGGGGCCAGTTTCCCTCACAGCTTCTCTTGGACGCGCCGCAGGATGAGGCCCGGCTGCCTTACCTGAAGGCTGCTGTCCTAATCCCACTTGCCTGAGGGAAATAAGTCCTGTTTTTAAAAATGTTTCACCACATATGTTCTAGCGCCCGTTAATTTAACGGGCTGAACGTCCACTAGTGGCTTATATTTCACAAATGCGTAGAAATCCTGCTACGGCTTATTTTATGGCTACGTCTATCTAAATAGGCTGATTGCCGAAGAATTGATGCTTTTGAATTATGGTGCTGGAGGAACTCTTGAGAGTCCCATGGACTGCAAGAAGATCAAACCTATCCATTCTTAAAGAAATCAGCCCTGAGTGCTCACTAGAAGGACAGATCCTGAGGTTAAGGCTCCAGTACTTTGGCCACCTCATGAGAAGAGAAGACTCCCTAGAAAAGACCCTGATGTTGGGAAAGATGGAGGGCACAAGGAGAAGGGGACGGCAGAGGATGAGATGGTTGGACAGTGTTCTCGAAGCTACTAACATGAGTTTGGCCAAACTGCGAGAGGCAGTGAAGGATAGGCGTGCCTGGCGTGCTCTGGTCCATGGGGTCACGAAGAGTCGGACACGACTGAACGACTGAACAACAACAACAACATCTATCTGTCTATCTATCCACTGGCTTTTGCACCTCCCAAATATCCTGAGGTGATTTTTGGTCCAAAAAATAAATAAATAAAAAGTGCCAAGATCCCTTTATTAAAAAACCCACATATCTTGAGGAAAAAATACATTTAGGAACGGGCAACGGTCTGTTTCCCTTTGATGCGCACCAAGGCAACACTCTTCCCAAAGAGTTTGGGCAAAGCAACAGTTACAAAGGGAAAGGGGGGGGGGAATTAGTGACCTCCAACAAACTAGAGCTGCTTTATCTGATGAGTTTATTACTTAAAGCGGGGGTGGGGGGAGGGTGGGGGAGATTACGTAACTATGTGGCTGTTCTTCCCTCCTGAGGGATCATCAGGCTACCCGTTCAATTAATCCTTCCTAATTCACTGCCCTTGGGGACCTTCTGCAGAAAACAACAGAAATCGCTTTCCGCTTTAGGCCGCTGCTTCCTTGGGAGCTGGGCAAGCAGCAGGTTCAGTGGCCTGCCGGCAACCCCCCCCCCCAGCTCTTTTCGGCAAACGGCGTCCAGCGGCCCTGGGAGCTTTCTGAGGGGCCCGGGCGGCGGGAGGCCGAAATCACATGTGCAAAAGGGTGCAATGATCGCATCGGAAACTTGCAATTGCAGATCCTACAAAGGGATACAGAGGGGGAAATTATTGGTCACTCAACACAGGGATGGGAAACCCTTTTCGGCCTGAGGTCCGTGATCCTTTCTGGATTACCCTCTAGGGGCCATGTCCCAGTTGTGGGCGTGGTCAGGTGTGAAGGTGGGCGGAGCGACGAGTGTGAATTTTACCATTGTGCCGAAGGCTGGTTTCTGCACATGCTCACAAACCCCCCTCTTAGACCCTCCAACATTTCAAAGGGAAAAACTGGGAGGCCATCTTCTGGGACGCCATTGTCCCTTTTTTTCTCATGAGACAGTGGTCATTTTGGGCAATGTGATCTTTCATGATTTTGTGCCGAAAAAAGTGGTGGTTTTTTTCAGGCACAGAGCCTAAATGTGAGATAGTGGCTCTGGAAAAAAGCTCTTTCTCTGGGGGGAAATTGCTTCGCAAAATCAACCTATGAAAACATTTTAGAAACCACAAATCATCAATTTTGACCAAAGGGGGGGGGGGGAAGCAGAGCATTCTGTTGCTAAACATTTTAATTCTGAGAACCGCAGGCTGTCAGAGTTATCGATAATTGCTATAGATGCCGACAGATCCAACAATGTTAGCAGAAAGGAAGAACTTCTGGATGTAAACTCTGAGCATATCAACACCACATGGCTTCAAGCTACAGTAGAGTATCTCTCAGCTTCAGTGGATAAAGGCCTTTTGAGCGGTCCATTCTCAAAGCTCTATAACAGCCTCCTTGGAAACAGCATAATTTTTATCAGAGCAACTGATGAAAGCAGAAGCCAAAATATTTTGCTTTAAGAATTTAACGTTTCTGTTTTGTTAGTCACTGCACTATGCATAACTACACACATTCACGTACACCACCACCAAAGAGCAGGTACATATTTCAACACACAGTTTACTAGGATTTTAATAAGCCGATGCATAGTTTCCTGGACGTAAGCTCCTTTGAACTCTGTGGGGCTTACTCCAGTTTCCCTCACAGCTTCTCTTGGACGCGCCGCAGGATGAGGCCCGGCTGCCTTACCTGAAGGCTGCTGTCCTAATCCCACTTGCCTGAGGGAAATAAGTCCTGTTTTTAAAAATGTTTCACCACATATGTTCTAGCGCCCGTTAATTTAACGGGCTGAACGTCCACTAGTATACATATAAAGCAGTTATCCTAACACTTTGAAGAACCACAGCTCCCCTCAATGAATCCTGGGAACTGTAGTTTGTTAAAGGTGTTTAGAGTTGTTCAGAGACCCCTAATATCCAAACTGCCAAACTTGTATGCAGTTCTGTAACAAATAAGCAGCCTTAAACAAGCCTTGCTGTTTGTGTTTTGCTGGTCTGCAGCAGCTGGTTCACCAGAAACCATGGTTGGAAGAAGGGAGAGGGAGAGATTGAATAAAGAGGAGGGCATTTTTCCCCCCTTCCCTGTTTGCATTTTTTATTGTTTCAGAGGGTTTTCCTGGTTTCTTTTGCCATGTTGGGGTCAAAAGTCCGTGTTCAGCAATGCACTAGAAATTTTCCTGCAGGAATCCATGGAAATTGTCAGTTCATTATGTGACAACACTTGTTTAAAAAACAACTTCCTGTCAACGCATTGTTGTTGGAAATTGTGATCTGCATGTCTACAAAATACAGAACATGTCAGTAAATTCTGAATAACAAAAAAAATAAACAATACAGAATAAATTCAATATTACAAAAGGAAAACCCATCTAGGGGTCTTAATACAATAATAAATATTGTATTAATAAATACAAAGCAAAAGACCAGGTATACAATATACATTTAAAGCACATTTGAAACACGTTCCTCCTTTCAGAGAATTCTGGCTGCTGTAGTTTGTTAAGGGTTTCTGGGAGTTGGAACTCTGAGGAGTGAACTACAGTGCCCAGAATTCTTTGAGGGAAGGAACGTTATTCGGATGTGCTTTAAAATTAAAGCGTGCCTTCGTTTCCTCAGCAGCAGCCTGAACTATGTAGAAAGCCACTTCTGAAAGGAAGTTTGAAAAGCTGCTTATGAGAGGAGGAGCAACAGAAAGAATAAAAAAGGCAAGGATTCCTTTCCTAAAATGTTGGTTCTTGTCACCCCAAGGCAGTGGGCTCTCAGCTGCTGAGCTGCCAGTCTCCTGGCAATGACAAGCTGGTAATATTTGTATTTCCTCCCCAGGTTCTTTACTTCAGTTTCAACATGGCCGAGCTGCCGCCCAGAGACTCAGATGCCCTGCTGTCCAGAGGAGGTTGTTCAGCAACAACAATATCCTGGTGGAACTGGATGAGGGCACAGGTAAACCCCCTCAGGCTCGCGTTTCATAGAAATCATAGAAATGTGGAGTTGGAAGGGGCCCTGAGGATCATCTAGTCCAACCCGCTGCAAGGCAAGCATATGCAGCTGTCCCTTATGGGGTTCGAACCTGCAACCGTGGCGTTATCAGCGCCACACACTAACCAACTGAGCTATCCACATCCTTCTGTGTGGTTCGTGACGGCGTAGACACCAAGCACATGGCTTCCCGCAAAGAATCCTGGGAACTGCAGTTTTACCCCTCATGGAGCCACAAACCCCAGCACCCTTTGCAAACTACAGTTCCCAGGATTCTTTGAGAGAGGTCGTGTTGGCTCCCAGCACACATCATTTCATAGGTATACTGCTTCTGCACATGCAGGTTCTCTTTAGCTGTCACGGATGGGAAGCATTAATAGATCCATCCTTTGTGAATTGGTCCAACGTGGAATTAATAATAATAATAATAATAGTTTATTTGTATTTATATTGCACATGTCTGCTGGAAACAAAAATTTGCTATAAAGTTTTACCGAGATGTTCACAATACAATAAAAGCAAAGCAAACTAAGCTACAAGAAATAATAATAAAAAAAGAAACTGAAAAGAAAGAAGAGAGAACTATATCGTCCCTTACCGCTGTATCTTAACTTTTATTCCCTAAAGAGGTGGGCCCTCCTAGCTCTCACCTGGGATCCTTCCTCTCTTATCACAGCCTCTCTAACGAAATACAGTAAGAGAGAATAATAAAAAGGTAATAATAATGAACTGCAAAAAAAAAAGTAGAAAAAAAGGAGAATCGATAAAAGGGACTCCTAGTTACCCCTCTGTCAGTTACCTATGCAATAATACTTCAGAGCAGACCATGCCCAATCTGTATTATTCAGCTGTTTCTCCTTCTGCTGCTTGCTGTTTTTGTAGTCTTCAATCCAGGGCTGCTCTCCAATACATAGATGGAAATAAAAATTGCCTGACTCGTTTGAGTCCTATCAATAATTATACCTTCCTGGCTGATAATCTCTTTCTGTCCCTCTTAAAGAAAACACACATAAATCTGAATCATATTGGCATAAACTACTTTACTTTCAGATTCATTCAGGTTTACAGCGTTGTTCCTGAAGGCAGGCTTAGGTTACATAACAGAAAAACTACTGTATATACTAGATAGTAGTGAGTCATGAGAAGACTGCATCCCAGCAGTTACCAGTTAACACTCCTTGCAGCAACCAACCAAACTGCCTGCCACATAGAGGCAGTTAGTCCTCTCGGATTGTTGGACTTGACTGACAGCTTTCTATCCCACAATTATTATACCCCATTCACCTGGCTGGGTTTCCCCAGTCACTCCGGGCAGCTTCCAGCACATATAAAAACATAACAAAACGTCAAACATTGGAAACTTCCCAATATTGGGCTGCCTTCAAATGTCTTCTCAAAGTTGCTTGCAGCTCAGGTCTTGATCGTTGGGAATGCCCCTAGCTCCTTGGCAGAGCATCCGTCTTGCAGCCCAAAGCTCCCAGGTTCAATCCCCAGCGCCATCTCCGGGTAGGGCTGGGAGAGACCCCTGCCGGAAACCCTGGAGAGCGGCTGCCAGTCATTGTAGACAACACTGAGGTAGGTGGACTTGCTAATCTCTGGCAGCGACTCTTATTTCCTTGTGTTTCCCATTCAGGGGTAGCAGTGATGAAGATGAAGAGCCCGCCGGTTAACAGCTTTAGCCTGAAGTTTCTGACGGAGTTTTCCATAAGCCTGGAAAAGCTGGAGAACAACAAAGTGTGCCGCGGTGTCATCCTGACCTCGGTACGGGTGACATCTAGGAAAATGACAACAACTGTCTGTTTGGTTCTGGGTCCATCTTTGCTGGGCTAGTGGGGGGCAAGCTATGCTGGGTGGGAGCTTCCATTGTGCAGGCAGGGATGATGATGATTGGCAGATGCCTAACCCCGCCCACCCTTAGCACCAGCCAACCCTGGATAGCTGTCAACCCTCCCTTTTTTTGCGGGAAACCCCCCTATTCCAATGCCGTTTCCCGCTGCTATCCCGGATTGTTGATATCCTTTAAATTTCCTGGATTTCAAAGGAAGCAGCTCCTCTCCCTCCCTGCCGGCCAGGGAGGCTCCTCAGCTGCGTTGCTCGGCTGCCAATAAGGAGTCTGAGACTGACTGGGGGCGGAGCTTGCATGCCTTGTGCAGCCAGACCCTCACGCCCAACCAGACAGACAGCCTGCCTGCCGTCTACGCGCTCGCTCTTTTGCTCACCTGTTCGCACGCAGCCTCTGGAGCGCAGGGTGACGAGGCTACTTGGTGCCATTGCACCGCCCTCGTGGCATCCCTTATTTTCAAATCCGAAAGTCTGAAAAAAGCCCTTCTTTTCAAATCCGAAAGTTGACAGCTATGTACAAGACCTCTCCTCTTTCTGGGAGCTGGGCGAAAACTGCCCATAGGACTTTTCAGAGTGAAACAGCGTGGCATGCCAGCTATAACAGATGCGTTTCCTTTTCCCAGGCTGTCCCCAAAATCTTCTCCGGGGGCCTGGACATCACTGAGATGTGTGGGAAGAGCGAGGAACACTACGCCGAGTTCTGGAAAGCCGTGCAGGAGATGTGGATTACTCTGTACAATTCCAGCCTGGTGACCATTGCAGTTATCAATGCAAGTTCCATTTATTTACTCCCTATCCCTCCAGAAGAATCACCTTATGCCGGTGGCCACTGGGGGCTGGTAGGGTGGAAGGCAGGGAGACAGACAGTAGGTGGCGCCAGAGCCAGGCGGAGCCAGCCACCGAATGGCGGTAAGCAAGAAGGCAGGCAGGTGAGAGCAGAGTGCAGTTGGTGGGGCAGTGCCCCATTTGCCCTAAGGGACAAGCCGCTACTGTTTTTAGCTCTGCTCAATGGGCTATTATTCCAAGCACACCCCAGTGCAGTTCAAACATGCATATATAGCTATCGTAACGCTGCAGACTTGGACCTGGGGTGAGGTTTAGGAATGAGTGCAATTCAAGCAGCGGTTGTCTTGCCAAAGGCAAGGTGGGTCTTTTAAAATGAGATTCAGAAGCAATACAAAATACACAAGTGAGTGAGAAGATTAAAGGTTTTATTCTAAGACAGCAAGCAATGTTTACATACCAAGCAAGCATTTTAATCTGCCGTGAAGAAGCGGCGAAATGACTCCCCCCCCCCCCAGGTAGCCCTGTGGCCGTTCAGTCCGTGCATGAGCTTCAAAGAAATTCTGCCCAAACGATCCGATTTTATAGATAACCTGTGTGGCTTCCAAGACTGGCTACATGTAGATCAGGCATAGACAAACTCCAGGCCTCCAGATGTTTGGGACTACAGTCCCCATCATCCCTGACCACTGGTCCTGTTAGCTAGGGATGATGGGAATTGTAGTCCCAAACATCTGGAGGGCCGGAGTTTGCCTATGCCTGATGTAGATCATCCATTAGCCGTTCCTTGCCAATGCCTCACTTTCTCAAAACATCAAAGAAGGTACCCAGATAAATAAGGAAAAAAGAGAAGGGAGAACAGAAATGGCCAAAATAAGAGAAGAAATGAAGGCAGCTGAGGGCCAAGGATGCAGAGACGACATTTGGGGACAAACCAGAACCCAGCTGGGGAACACGTTCCACATTTCCTCCACATGCCATCAATGGGCGGGGCCAGAGTCAGAAAGGGGTGGAGCAATGGTTGCACATGTTACACCTATTTGCATACCCCTCTCTCATCATCCAGACAAGTGATTGTTCAAGGGCACATTCCAGCTGAGCAGAAACACTCTGGGTGTGAGGGGTGTGACCTGGGGAGAGTTCCAAGGGCCATGTCGAGGGACCCAGAGGGCCACCTTTGCTCCCAGTCCCAAGGCTCTCCAACCTTGAACTCGATTTCCTGTTCTCTGCTTTCTCCCAGGGTTCCAGTCCCGCAGGCGGCTGCATGATGGCAATGTCTTGTGACTACCGGATCATGGCTGAGAATCCCAAGTACAGCATTGGGCTGAATGAGACGAAGCTGGGAATTGTTGCCCCTTTCTGGTGAGGTGGCAGAGGAGGAAGAAGAATGGGGGTGTGGGATGCAATTTGCTGCGATTTCTCTAGATTTCTCTGAACCCCGGCACAGCCAACCGCATGGCAGAGGGCCTTCTTGGTAGTGGCACCCGCTTTGTGGAATGCCCTCCCATCAGATGTCAAGGAAATAAACAACTATCTGACTTTTAGAAGACATCTGAAGGCAGCCCTGTTTAGGGAAGTTTTTAATGTCTGATGTTCTATCTATTATTATTATTATTATTATTATTATTATTATTATTATTATTATCATTAATTCTGTTGGGAGCCGCCCAGAGTGGCTGGGGAAATCCGGCCAGATGGGTGGGGTATAAATAAAATAATAATAATAATAACAACAACAACAACAATAATAATATATTATGATGATTATGATGATGTTAAAGGTAAAGGGACCCCTGACCATTAGGTCCAGTCGTGTCCGACTCTGGGGTTGCGGCGCTCATCTCGCTTTATTGGCCGAGAGCCGGCGTACAGCTTCCGGGTCATGTGGCCAGCATGACTAAGCCGCTTCTGGCGAACCAGAGCAGTTCCTATTTATCTACTTGCACTTTGACATGCTTTCGAACTGCTAGGTGGGCAGGAGCTGGGACCAAGCAACGGGAGCTCACCCCGTCGCAGGGATTCGAACCGCCAACCTTCTGATCAGCAAGCCCTAGACTCTGTGGTTTAACCCACAGTGCCACCTGGGTCCTATGATGATGTTAAGCACAACTTAAATTCCTGGCTGCGCTACCTAGCCTCTCGTTTTTTCCTTCCTTCTTGAATGTCTCCTGCCTCCCTGCATTTTACTGCACTTTAATAATGATTGGGGGATTATTCGCTTGTTTTTGCTCTTGTTTTTATTAGGGATTTTGTGTTTTTTATATATATATACTGTATTTTACATTGTGGACCGCCCTGAGATCTACAGACGAAGGGCAGTATGCAAATTTAATTAATAATAACAACGATAGTGACAGGCAGGTAGAGATAAAAAAATGAGAGGAGAAAAAGATTTGTTGTCACAATTGCCAATAAGATATGGAGGATACAGGCACTGTGACTCAGTAACAAAACCTACCAAGAAGAAAAGGGTGTGTAATCTATAATTTCTGAAAGAGTCCAATGGTCTAAATTGCCGTTTTTCCCCCCAGAAGAAAAAGAAGGTAAAAAGTAACCTTGAGCTGTACGAAATCCAAAAACTCACATAGAGCTGTGGGACCAAGGCTCCTGATGAATAAGTACTTTGGCCTTTGGACACATTTAGTTCATGTGAGGGTTGTTTGTTCCTCCAGACTGGTGATTTGCCAAGCCTTGGAAAACTAATAGTAGAGATTATTCAGATCAAAGGTGACGGTGGCCGAGGCTGCTGTCAAAAAACAGAAGATGAGTTCCTTGTTATTCAGATCTCAATCCAAATATACAAACAAATTCTAAATAATCAGGCAAAGAGAGGGGTGGCTCATTTGTCCTGTTACACCTCAAGGATGGCCTCTCCCCCTATGAACCAACCCAGCCCCTGAGATAATCATCTGAATCCCTTCTTTGTGTGCCCCCTCCATGAGAGATTTGGAGGGGGGCAACACAAAAAGGGGCCTTTTCTGTACTGGTTCCCCGTTTGTGGAATGCTCTTCCCAGGAAGGCTTGCCTGGCGCCTTCATTATACAGTTTGAGGTGCCTTGCAAAAAGATTCCTCTTCTCCCATGCCTCTGGCGCCTTTACTACATATCTTTAGGTGCCATGTGAAAATGTTCCTCTATATCAAGGCCTTTTGCTGATTAAAAATATATATGGCCTTTTAAATGTGTATTTAGGCAGCAGGTTATTGTTGTTAATTGCTACGCTGTGATCAGATGAAGGGCGGTATATGAATTTTAATAAAAACAATTATCAATGAGATCTCAGAAACTACTTTTGTCGAAGAACGCTTTTCTCTTGGGGCAGCTCCACCACATGTGCTGATAGGTCTCAGTCATCTCTCTCTCTCTGTGCCAGGTTTAAAGACACAATGATCAATGCCATTGGCCACAGAGCCACGGACCGGTCCATCCAGCTGGGACTCCTGTACCCTGCCGCTGATGCCCTCAAAGTTGGCATCGTGGATGAGTTGGCGCCCGAAGAGAATATCCAGAAGGTGGCTGCAGAGGTGATGGCCCAGTGGCTGGCCATTCCAGGTGAGGCAGCCTACACCCACCCCCAGAATCCTGCACTACAAATACGCATTCTAAAACAAATAATGTCGTATAGTGGGGAAGGTTTGCTTGGTACCAGGCCAACCCTGCTTTAACTACTACACCACACTGCCTCATACCCTAGTGGTGAAAGAAAGGTGTGTTGGCAGTACAGTGGACGCTCGGGTTGCGAATGTGATCTGTGCGGGAGGCACATCCGCAACTCGCAGTGCCGCGCATGTGCGAGGGCCAAAACCCGGAAGTAACCCGTTCCGGTACTTCCGGGTTTGGCGCGTCCGTAACCTCAAAATGCGCAACCTGTAGCAATCGCAACCCAAGGTATGACTGTAATTGAGGGAATTGGCAGCAAGGTGGGGGTGGGTTGGCTTAAAGCAGGCTCCAGGAAAAATGGCTTCTGATCACATGGGTCAGGAGAAGGTCAGCAGTAACTTGCAAGATATCAGTAAACTCAATTCAAATGTACAAAACTGCTCAGGCCTAGTGAGCACAACACCTCTTGCCAGTAGGGCTTTCTTTCCCCAAGCAGGAAAAGTCCCTGCTCTCCAAGTCTCCTCCTTCCCAAGCAATCTGAGGCTAAAACACCTTGTCTGTCTCTGCTCCTCCTTCTTCATACCTCTTCAGGTTCTGGGAGACCAGAGGGGAGCTGGTCGCAGCAAGAGGGGAAGACCCCCTGGCATCTTCAACAGCCAGCCTGATCTCTGCCTCTTGGCCCTGCTCCTCTCCAGCCTCTGCTTCCGCCTCTGCTTCTGGGCTTCTTTCTTCCGCAGCCTCTTCCTGCTCACTAAACCCTGTTACCTCTTCAGCTTCTGACACTTCCTCCCTCCAGTCTTCTCCCCCTCATCGTCATCCCACCAGCACTGCCCAGGCTCTAAGTCTTCTTCCCTTATGGGTTCCTTTTGGGGGTTCCCCAGCTGGTGCCTCCCACCCAGGGGAGTCTTTAGCATATGCGCTGCCGGGGTGCAAAGATCCGCCCAGCACCCACAAGTCTGACAAGCGCCTCCGTTGTGAATGACAAGTGCCGCCGCTGGCACGGAGCGTCTTTGGTAAATGAGCGCACAAAGTAGAAAGTCCTTTAGTGAAACAGTAGGTATACATTTCGGTAATACCTATATGTATTTTGTTTTTCTAGCTTGATCAAAATTATTTATTATTTCATAACAGATAGATAGTTAAGCGCTTAGGCGGCTTCAGCAGCGGGCACCTGGTGCCCCCCAGAATTCGGCGCCCAGGTACCCCGCACCCCTTGCACCCTCGGGTAAAGACGGCCCTACTCCCACCACTCCTATGCGTCCATGACACCGGGCCGCAATTCAACACTCAGGAGGACACCCAGGAGGACTCCCCTGCTCAGTGCCTGAGGGCCCCAGTCCGGCCACTCACCACCTGGCCTAGGGCGGGGCCTGATGGGCTCTATAAAGGACCGCTGCCGCCGCCGCTTAGCAGAGAGGGCTCAGTTTTGTTTTTGTTTTTTGTTTAAATTTCTGTTATTTTTTATAACAGTTCTAAGTTATAAGAGTTCTAAGATGGCGGCGCGCATAGACGCAGCGGCTGCTCAGTGCTCTCCCTTATTTTTAAGTGTTTCGTATGGCTTTTACTGCTGTACTCGTGTTGAGTACATTTTTGGTTGGGGAAACAATTGTTTAAATGAAAAATGAATTTATTTTAAAAAATTATTTAATTATTATTATTATTATTATTATTATTATTATTATTATTATTTAAATCCAATTTCGTTGTACTTGTACATTGACAATAAAGATATAAAGATATAACATGCGCTCTTTCTTTCTTTCTCTTTCTCTTCTTGCTGCCCAGACCATGCCCGCCAACTCTCCAAAACTTCGATGCGGAAGCCCACGGTGGACCATCTCCTGGCACACCGTGAAGCCGACATCCAGAACTTTGTGCGCTTCATCTCCAGGGACTCTATCCAGAAATCCCTCCAGATGTACATGCAGATGCTGAAGCAGAGGAAAGCCTGACCTGGGAGTGGGGCAGCCTTGATTCCTGGTCCCATTGGTCCCGTGACCTCACCACTGTTTATCTCAAGCGCCTTTGTTCCCCAGCTGGTGCCTTTTGCACAGAGTTTTGCTCTTGAGGGTTTTTTTCCCTTTGGACGCTGGATCTCAGGTTGTGAGCAAGCGGGGCTGAGGCCCGTTCTGCAGGGGGCACATTAGGCCACAGGCTTGCTTTTCGGGCGCTTGGGAAGAATCAACTTTGCAAAATGTGAACGGTCAATAAATCACTAAAAGAGAGGCTGTGGTTGGTCTCTTCCTAACTGTAGCCATAGGCTTAGGGCCAGGACTGAGTAACGTTTGGCCCTGCAGGTGCCGCTGAACTACAAATCCCATCAAACCACCCCGTTGGCTATTCTGGATGGGGATGATAGGAGTTGTAGTCCAGAAGCAGCTGGAAGGCTGATAGGTCCCCCAGCCCTGGCTTGTGCAACACCTCTGGATCTCCATGCTGCTGCATGGAATAACACACGTAACAGACCTTTGGATTTAGTAAGTAAGCTATTTTAAACTTACTTAACGGGGGGTCTGTGGTCTGTCAAGTCAAAAGTGGTGATTATGCCTTAAAAACAGGAGACTGGGCATCATTTATTTATTATCATGCATCCATGGTCAGGGCGGTTAAAAGAAAGTACTTCACATAGCACATAGTTAAACTATGGAACTCTCTCCCACAGGAGGCAGTGATGGACACCAACTTGGGCAGCTTTAAAAGAGGATTGGACAAATTAATGGAGGAGATGATCAGTGGCTAGTAGACATGATGAATATTCTCTGCCTCCATAGCTAGAGGCAGCAGTACTTCTGAATACCAGTTGCTGGAAACCACAGGAGGATAGTGGGCTCTTGTGCTCGGGTCGTGCTTGCGGGCTTCCCATTGGGGCATCTGGTTGGCCAAGGTGAGAAGAAGATGGTGGATCAGAAGGGCCATTGGCCTGATTCAGCAGACTCTCCTTTTGTATTTATGGTTCCCACCTCCCTTTTATCACAACCAGCACATGAGGTAGGTTAGTCCCAAAGTCATCCAGAGCTTAATGGCCTCGCCAATCCGGTGTGCTAAGTGGGAGTAGCCTGTGGCCTGCCAAATGCTGCTTAGCCAGTGGTCAGAGGTGACGGGGAGCTGTAGTCCAGCAAGGGACATAGACCGTTAATTTGCCTTCTACCAAGGCAAGTACTTCTCTAGGTCAGAATGGTCTGCATCAACTGGTAGGAGCTCTCTGTGATTTCAGCTAAGAAGGTTCTCCCAGCCCGACCTGGAGATGCCAGGAATCGAACCTGAGACCTCCTGTATGCAAAGCAGATGCTCTGACACTGAGCTACAGCCCTATCCCCCTAAGGAACTTCTGGAGACCCACAGGTTTCCTCTCTCTTGCACTGCGCCCCACTGAATCTCTCGAAGGCCTTCTGGTGCCCTCCAACTCAGCCCAGGTGGAATACAACACGGGTGGACAATGTCACGTAAGTCAATTGGTCTGCAGAAGAACAGAATGTTCCAGGTTCAATCCCTGGCAGCAACATCTCTAGCAAAAACAGGATCTGGAGGATCTGCAGATAATGTTGGACTCCAGTTATCATCCTCCTCGTCCACTGGCTCTGCTGGCTAAGAGCTGGTGGGCACTGGGAGTCTAGCAACATCAGGAGAGCCACAGGTTCTCCCACCTGTGAGCCACAAAGATCTCAAGGGAAGAGGCTCTCCTTTGCCTAAGAGCTCAGGAAACAGCTACCTGTCAGGGACTGGGCAGAGGAGGAATGGTGGAGACCGCCTCCCCAGCCTGACCCTTGCAGAGAAGAAGAAGACCATTCAGGGGTTTGAGGGAGGTCACAGCTCAGAGGCAGGTGAGGGGGGAAAGCTGGGAAATAATGGGAGAGGAGGAAGAGAAACCACCAGGAGGGCAACAGCTGACGGACATAGTGTCTTAAGAAAGCATTCCAGAACCCGGCGAGACTTGAAAGTAGGAGAGCAAAGGGCTCAGAAGCAAATGGCCCTCAGCACCACCCGTAGAAGGGACGATGAATGAGGAAGTGGGAGAAAAAGTGGGGTGGAGAGTCACTCGGGACAACGCCATTATTCCGAGAGGTTGCGTTCCAAGCCTCTCTCTGTAAATATTGAATGAAAGCAGATGGTAAGCACTTTTCCTTGTCTGACCCATTCCTGGCAACCTGCTGTGGGGGTTGTTCCCTCTGCTGCCTGACGCTACCCAACGGAAGAGACAATACAGGTCCATCAAGGCAGCTTCGTAGGTCTGCGAGTGAACATGTAGCTGTGGGGTGAGAAGACCCAGGGGTGGCTCCACACACCCCTTTTCCGGCACGGGGGTGTGTCAAAGCCGAGCTGCGAGGTCGCACGGAGCTTCAGCGAGATTTCAGGGTCACCTCCACCGGGAAATGGTCGCTGATGGCCAGAGCCTACATGGGAGGAGAGGACAACAGGGAAGCTCAGAGCATCTCTTGTCGCCAAAGCCAAAACACAGTGTTTTCCCACCATGCACTGCGAGTCCCAGGAAACCCTGTTTGGCTTAAACTGTGGATGTCATTTACCTCCTCTTGGCTCAGCTTGAAGGTCCTCTGGAAGTCAAACACTTGGGCCGACTTGGGATCGATCCACTTTCTCAGCTTCGAACCACTCACGACAATCCTAGGACACAAAAGGAAAGAAATGGAGTGGTCCTCTTCCGTTTTTGGGGGCAGCTGAGGCTGCCCAGGATCCCTTGCTCTGGGATCATCTGCCGCCTTTCAATGCTGAGTGTCCTTCCAAGAGTGGGAAAGGAGGGAAGAGGAGGAGGAGGAGAAGCAGAAAGAGGAGAGGTGGCTTGTTGTGGCCGCTGGGAAGCCTCAGTGGGCCAGTTGTGGCTCTTGGTCAAGAGCCCTACTGGGGTCTAAAGATCTATCACTACTTGGCGGCTTGGCCAACCTCAACTCACCTGTCGTAGGCGCAATTGGAGTTGCCCACAGTGGTGTCTACAGAGTCTGGGATGAGCCACTTGAAAACCTCGCTGGTGCGCAGGCGAATGGAAGACCAGGCTTTCTTTCCCACGTAACTGCAGTCAGCGTTGAAGTCTCCCAGGAACATCATGTTCTACAAAGGGAAGAAGATTTGCTACTGGGAATCGCAGGTGGGGAGAGAGCACAGTTGCGCTCGGATCCTGACTGTAAGCATCTGGTGGGCCACTGTGGGAACAGAGCTCTGGCTAGGTGGGCCATTGGCGTCTGGCCTGATCCAGAAGGGGTCTTATTATATTCTGAAGGTGGGTCTAATGTCCTGTCTCCAACAGTGGTCAGCAAGGTGTGGGATGGGTGGAACAGAACATCCTGTTCAAGGGGCTTGGCTCAGGGGTAGAGCATCTGCTTTGCAGAGGTCCTTGACTCAATCCCTGGCATCTCCAAAACAGGGCTGGGAATGTATCCCATCGGAAACCCCAGTCCAGGGTGGTCCAACCTGTGGCCTGAGGGCCGCATGCAGCCCACAAGTCCTTTTTTTTTGGACAGCATTCAACGAAAACCATATTACCTCTGGATACGTTCTCTACAGGTTGCGTTCGTCACGGAATACGAACGCGCCAAACCCGGAAGTACCGGAACGGGTTGCTTCCGGGTTCGGCGATTCGTGCATGCGCAGAAGTGCTGGATCGCGCTTTGCGCATGCTCAGAAGCGCCGAATCGCACCGCACACATGCACAGACACGGCGCTTCATGTTGCGTTCTGCTCATGTTGCGAACGGGGCTCCAGAACGGATCCCGTTCGCAACCAGAGGTACCACTGTAACTTAACAAAAGCACATACATCCGTCCCCCACTTGTCAATGATCTTCAAGTAGACGTCGTAGAGGGCATCGATCTCTGCCACGGCGTCATTTGGAGCTGTGTGGAGCGGAATCAGGACCAGCTCGTCGTCTTCTGCAAAAGAACCAGGGTTAGCACAGGGAGCCCTTTCATTCCCTTGGGACTCAGGTGCCAGGAATGTTCTCCAGAGCAGTGGTGTGTGGTCAGTGGACTAGGGGAACGAGGCTAGTCCCCTAAATCTTTCCTTGGCGCCCTCTTCCCAAAGTCCAGGAAGCTTCTGCCCAGCTTAGGGAGGGAGGCGTGATGCTCGCATGTGTGACTCGTGATGTAGGCCCGCCCCCCCATCGCCCTCACACTGTTCCCCTGGGGGGGGGGGGAATCACTGAACGCCACTGCTCCAAAGGGACATAGGCAAGACCACTGACTTCAAGGCTTTTCTAGAGGGGCAGGATTTGCCAATCTGGAACCCCTTGCTATCCCATCATCATTTATTATTTGTATGCCACCCATCTGACTGAGTTGCCGCAGCTGCTCTGGGCAGCTTCCAACAAAATATTTTAAAAAAATAAAACCGCAAACCTTAAAAAGCTCCCTGCGCAGGGCTGACTTCAGATGTCTTCTAAAAGTCAGGCAGATGTTTATTTCCTTGACATCTGATGGGAGGGCGTTCCACAGGGCGGGCGCCACCACTGAGAAGGCCCTCTGCCTGGAGTGTGCATGGACACGAAAGCTCATACCAATAACAAACTTAGTTGGTCTCTAAGGTGCTACTAGAAGGAATTGTTTTATTTTGTATTTTGTTGTAACCTCACAGTGAGGGATCCGCCAGAAGACCCTCAGAGCTGAACCTCAGGGTCTGGGCTGAACGACGGGGGTGGAGATGCTACTCTTTTTTGTACTTCTGGTGATGAACCTCACTTTGCTTCTTTCCCATTCTGCCTGCCCAGCGCATCCATTCGGACCTCCTGTTCCTGATCCCGTTTGCCCACCTGAGTTGTAAGCCAAACTCTAGCCCCTTGAGCTCCTAAGCAACAAGTGCCCAGCCTTGGCCTCACATGGAGTTTGGGCTATGGGGCAAGGTGTGATGGCCTGGGATTCAGACTCAGATGCTGAACCTGAGGGATCCTAGCCTGCACAGGATTCCCCGCCTCCAAAACCAGCAGAGCTGGGGCTGGGGCTTGAGTCTGAAGGGTCCTCACCTGTGCTGGATCCTCAGGTGCAGGCACCGGCTGAGTTTGATCTGGCTCCTGCTGGGATGGAGGACCCATTGCCTGCAGGTGCTCCACTCCCAGCCCTGTCAGGGGAAGCCGAGGTTGCTTCTGGGCCCGGTAACCCTCCAGCCTCTCCTGAGCTGCAGAGGCTCAGGGCAGAGAGGCGAAGGGAACTGAGTTCCCGCAGGAGGAGTGCTCGCCTCCAAGCCAGGAGAGGCGAGTCACCAGAGGATCAGGGCCGCCCTATGCCTCGGGGCAGATAAAAGCCGGGCAGCCCCAGCCCCCAGTTGCAGGAGCAACATTGTTGGTGACCAGTTCCTGCTTGAAACTTGTCCTGTTTTCCTGCCTGACCTCCTGACCCGCCCTGGTTCCATGCTTGCCTACCTGTTCCTGACTTCGCCTGACTCCCTGCCCTGCACCCAGCTTCAGTGACTACGGACTGCCTTTACGTTACCCCTCGGACCACGGACCGGACTTGGACCTCGCCTTTCGGATACCCCACGGGACCAGCACACAATGAAGTACAGTGGTACCTCAGGTTAAGAACTTAATTCGTTCTGGAGGTCTGTTCTTAACCTGAAACTGTTCTCTACCTGAGGTACCACTTTAGCTAATAGGGCCTCCCGCTGCCACCGCGCCACCGCTGCACAATTTCTGTTCTCATCCTGAAGCAACGTTCTTAACCCGAGGTACTACTTCCGGGTTAGCGGAGTCTGTAACCTGAAGCGTCTGTAACCCGAGGTACCACTGTAAATGGGTGTGTATGTGTGTGTGGGATCACTTCTGTTTTACTCACTGGAGTTGAGAGGCGAGAACTTGACAATGAAAGGCGGTCTGCTGAAGGCATTGTTTTTATCTGAGTACTGGTACTTGTCCACAACAGAGACGCTCTTTGTCCTGGATAGAAAGCAGAGGGAGACAGAGTCAGCAAAGGAACAATACACAGGCCTCGGTCCTGTATACCTGAAGGAGCGTCTCCACCCCCCACCGTTCTGCCCGGACACTGAGGTCCAGCGCCGAGGGCCTTCTGGCGGTTCCCTCACTGCGAGAAGCAAAGCTACAGGGAACCAGGCAGAAGGCCTTCTCAGTAGTGGCACCCGCCCTGTGGAACGCCCTCCCAGCAGAGGTCAAAGGGATAAAAAACTACATGACATTTAGAAAATATCTGAAGGCAGCCCTGTTTAGGGAAGTTTTTAATCTGTAACATGTTAATGTATTTTAATATTTGCTGGAAGCCGCCCAGAGTGGCTGGGGAGACCCAGCTGATGGGCGGGGTACAAATAATAAATTATTATTATTATAACAATGCAGGCACACTCCGGTCGGATTACCAGGTAAGCTGGGAAAGGAACTGCATCCCATTGTTGATAAAGCGCCCTATTGCGAACCCTATCCAGCAAACACAATCTGCAAATGGAACTGTGGTCCTCTGTATGTCTGATGTATAGAGGAGGAGATTATCCAGGGATTGTCTACCCCATGCTTGTGTTTGTAACTGCTTGTTTCTTTATGCTCTGAGTGTTTAAACGGCTCAGGACCACAATACCTCAAGGACCGCCTCTTCCCATATGAACCTACCCGGACCCTGAGATCACCTTCTGAGGCCCTCCTTCGTGTGCCTCCTCGAGAGGTCCAGAGGGTGGGAACACGAGAATGGGGCCTTCTCTGCAGTGGCTCCCCGTCTGTGGAATGCTCTCCCCAGGGAAGTTCGCCTGGCGCCTTCATTATACACCTTTAGGCGCCAGGCAAAAACGTTCTTTTTTAACTGGGCCTTTGGTCTGTTTGACATCCTATGCCCTTTTAAAATGTGTTTTTTGGGGGCGGGGAGGCTATTGGGTTGTTCTTTTCATGTTTATTATGTATTTTGTGGTTTTATATTTTGATTTTATTCTGTGAGCTGCCCTGAGACCCCCCCGGGTATAGTGTGGTATATAAATTCTAATAATAATAATAATAATAATAATAATAATAATAATAATAATAATGCTTTTTTTGCAGTTCTGAAGATGGGTGTACCCGCATGAGAAAATGTGAGTGGGAGAGTGCAATTTGGAATCTAGGAATGTACTTGTCCACAAAGCACTGATTGGATCCGGCACCTGTAGAGGAAGAGGTACATTTCCCTGTAGTTCTCCCGTCCCAGCGACTCGCTGATTTCGTAGGCGTAATTGTGCTTAGAGGCACTGCGGAGCAAGAAGAGGGAGAGGAAAAATCAAGGAAAGGCAGAGAAGGACGTGTGCAGAGCAGCAGTTTAAGTACTCTGAATTAGTTATTAATAATTAGTTATTAGTTAAGTTACTCTGAATTAGTTAAGTACTCTGAATTAGTTAGGCATCTGAAGAAGTGTGCACGCACACGAAAGCTCATACCAAGAACAAACTTAGTTGGTCTCTAAGGTGCTACTGGAAGGATTTTTTTTATTTTTTATTTTGTTTTGACTATGACAGACCAACACGGCTAGGTAAAGGTAAAGGGACCCCTGACCATTAGGTCCAGTCGTGTCCGACTCTGGGGTTGCGGCGCTCATCTCGCCTTATTGGCTGAGAGCCGGCGTACAGCTTCCGGGTCATGTGGCCAGCATGACAAAACCGCTTCTGGCGAACCAGAGCAGCGCATGGAAACACCGTTTACCTTCCCACCAGAGCGGTTCCTATTTATCTACTTGCACTTTGACATGCTTTCGAACTGCTAGGTTGGTAGGAGCAGGGACCGAGCAACGGGAGCTCACCCCATCGCGGGGATTCGAACCGCCAACCTTCTGATCGGCAAGCCCTAGGCTCTGTGGTTTAACCCACAGCGCCATCTGGGTCCCTAACACAGATACCTACCTGTAACTGAATTAGTTAAACAGAGTTGGCTTGTAAAACAAGGCAGGAACCCCCTACTCCCCACACCACCTGCCAAACCCTTTCCCATCCAGCTGTTGCATCCTAAGCAATGGCAGCCCAGGTAGGAACACCTGTAGGCCTCTTGAAGAATAGCTGGCCTGCACAATGCATGGATCTCATAGCAAGAGCACCTCCTGGATCAGACCAGCGGCCCACCTCGTCCAACCTCCTGTTCCCGACTAAACAGGGTAAGAGCTGTTTGACAGTGGAATGGGTTCTCTGGGAGGTGGTAGACTCCCTTTTTAAGCAGAGCTTGGATGACCATCTGTCATGGATGCTTTAACTAAGATTCCTGTATCAAAGGGGGTCGGACTAGATGACTCTATGAATCCCACAGTGGCCAACCAAGCACCCCCAGGAAGCCCGTCAGAAGGGAAGGAGGCTGCAGCGCTCTCCTGCTGTTCTCCAGACACTGACTTTCAGTGGTCCTCTACATCTGACCCTGGAGGTTGTTTCTCTTGCCTGCTGCTTATTTTGGTTAAGCCTAATGGCACCGACATAGGGACCCAGGTGGCGCTGTGGGTTAAACCACAGAGCCTAGGGCTTGCTGATCAGAAGGTCGGCGGTTCGAATCCCTACGATGGGGTGAGCTCCCGTTGCTCGGTCCCTGCTCCTGCCAACCTAGCAGTTCGAAAGCATGTCAAAGTGCAAGTAGATAAATAGGAGCCGCTCCGGCGGGAAGGTAAACGGTGTTTCCGTGCGCTGCTCTGGTTCACCAGAAGCAGCTTAGTCATGCTGGCCACATGGCCCGGAAGCTGAACACCCGCTCTCAGCCAATAAATTGAGATGAGCGCCGCAACCCCAGAGTCGGACACGACTGGACCTAATGGTCAGAGGTCCCTTTACCTTTACCTAATGGCACCGACATTGCACGGCTTGGCTGTTTTGCATATATTTTCCGAGAAATATATGCAGATTCGCTTTGTCTTCTCCTCCCGTTGAGAAACAATCCATCGCCACCTTCTCTCTCTCCTGCCCTGCCCAAACAGTTCATCTACAGTAATAAAGTGCAAGTGTCCCTGTGTCCAGTCCCTGTGTCCGTCCCTGTGTCCTACTGCGCATGTGCCCCACGGACACAAGGATTGGAGCGCAGAGACTTCGGGCGGCCGGGCGAAACTGCGCATGTGCCCCACGGGCACAGGGATTGGAGCGCAAAGATTTCGGGCGGCCGGGCTGTTGAAGCGGCGGGTGCGCGCTCGCATGGACTTACTTCTAAGCAGCAGCGGCTGTTACAAGTGGCGGCTGAGTTGGCCTGCCAGGGCCTGGCTGCTGCCAGTGCCGCCGCCGCCGCGATGCGCCTCCTGCGTTGCCTGCTGAAGGGCCATTCGGCGCTGGCCGGGGCGCCCAAGTACATCGAGTACTTCAGCAAGTTCTCGCCGTCCCTGCTTTCCATGATGTTCTAGCGCCCGTTAATTTAATGGGCTTAAAGTCTACTAGTGGAATCATAAAGTTGGAAGGCACTAACTAGTCCAGCCCCCTGGAATGCAGGAATCTTTTGCCCAAGGCGGGACCCGAACCCACGACCCTGAGATTAAGAGTCCCCATGCTCTGCCAACTTGCCTGCAAAGACTTAGGTGTTACCTGTTGAGCCGCTCCAGCAATTCACTAACAGCGCTCAGGTCGGCATCCCGCACCTCTTGCACCAAGGCAATGTCGTACCGTGACAGGATCTGGAAGAAGCATGCATGTGTAAGAAGACCAGAAGGCCCCCACTGGATCTGATGGAAGGTCCATCTTGCCCAACTTCTGGCTTCCCACAGTGGTCAACACAACCCATCTCTTCTGCTGCTGCTCCCCACCAACTGCCGTTCAGAGGTAGACTGCCTCTAAACATGGAAGCCCCACTAATGTCATGACTAATACCCAGTGACTGGCCTCTTCTCATCTTTCTCTTCTGGGACCCTTTTAATGCCACGTGAGACAGCGGTCATCACCACTTCTTGTGGCGGCAAGTTCCCCAGATCAGTTGTGTAAAGAAGAATTTCATTAGAAAAGCTCTGCTGGATCAGGGGAACGAGCAATTACTATGTTGTCTGGAGGTGTCCTCAGGTTGTGTTCATTGATTTCAGTGATTCTACTCTGTGTATGGCAAACGTTAGAGCTGTTGGACAGTGGAACGGACTCCCTGGGGAGGCTGTGGAGGTTTTAAAGCAGAGGTTGAATGGCCATCCATCATGGAGATTCCTGCATTGCAGGGGGTTAGACTGGATGACCCTTTGGGTCCCTTCCAACTCTATGATTCTACAATTTGATACAATCTTTTCTTTTGAGTACCGGAACTGAGCTGAGCTCAGGGTCCTTCTGCAGGAAAATCCATTCCTGGTTACCCCATCCTTCCTTCATTTCAGCAGTCTGTTTGTGGAGGATGGGGAGGAAGCCATCTTGTTGCTGCTAAGTGGGAGTCAGGGATCCCTGCCAATCTACCTGCCCATCACTCAGAGCTCTACCAGAAGATCCAGATTTTCCTTCTTCCCAAACCTGTCTGCTGCAGTCGGGCTGGTTTTGGGTCTCTCGTGTTGGGGATTCTGTCCTTGCAAAACCCCGTTCTCACCTTCACAATAATTTCCGATATCCCCTCATTAGACAGTTTGCTGTCTCCAAAGCTCTGGATGTTGAAGGCGCAGATCTTCAGAGGGGTGGCTGCCTGCATCAGGAACACCAGGGCGGAAATGGCCACCAACAGCTTCATGGTACTTCCCCTAAATGGGAGAGACGGGAGGAGAATATTTTAGTTGTGGGCTATAAGCATCAGGGTCAAGAGAGGGCCTTTGGGGTGGCACCAGTTGTAGTTAATGCCCACTGAGACTGGTAGGGCAGGCTGCAAGGAGCCCATCAGCAGATGGCGCTAGAGTGCATGGCAGGCAGGGTCAACCCTTTCTAGCTTTGTCTCCATCATCCATCATCCTTCTCCTTCCTGCTGAGTTCTACAAGGTAGTTAGACTGGTCTCAACTAGGGCCAGGGCCTTTTCAGTACTGGCCCCAACTTGGTGGAACGCTGTGTCACAAGAGACCAGGGCCCTGCGGGATTTGACATCTTTCTGCAGGGCCTGCAAGACAGAGCTGTTCCGCCTGGCCTTCGGGTTGGACTCAGTCTGATGTTTCCTCCCCTTATGGTTTTGATTATGGGCGATAAATGAAGCTGCATTTAAATTTTAAATTGTATTTTAACCTGTATTTTAATTAACTGTTTTTCTTTCTTTTATATTTTATTGTAATTTTATTGGTGTTAGCCGCCCTGAGCCCGGTTTCGGCTGGGAAGGGCGGGGTATAAATAATAATAATAATAATAATTATTATTATTATTATTATTATTATTAGGGCAACACAAAGGACTCGTCTGCACTATGTATTTAAAGCAGCATCACACCAGTTTAAACAGCCCTGGCTTCCCACAAGGAATCCTGGGAAGTGTTATTTGTTAAGGGCCCTGAAAGTTGTTGTGAGACCCCCTGTTCCCTTCACAAGAGCAGCAATTCCCAAAGTTTCCTGGGAAGACGGACTAGTTGTTAAACTACTCTGGGAACTGTAGCTCTGTGAGGGGAATAGGGGTCTCCTAACATCTGTCAGCACCCTTAACAAGCCATAGTTCCCAGGATTCCTTGGGTGGGGGGAAGCCAAGGCTGTTGAAAGTGGGGTAATACTGCTTAAAATGCATACCCTCCAACATGTTGAGTCCCAAAACTGGGACAAGCTTCTTCCCGTCTGTGCTTCCATGCGAGTCACAAGACCCACCCGAGATCACGGAGCCAAAAAGATTTGCTATTTTCGGGGCTGTGCTCTCATGGCACCAAAAATGTGTGTTTGGGGCACAGGGCACTGTGCCCACAAGTCCTAATTGACTAGCCCCAACTGAGTGGCAGCATGATTTGACTGGACTGGAGATTTGTATGCTGCTTTCCTCATGACAAAATTGGTTCGAAACCGCTTGTTAAAAGAGCACAGTGTCAACAACATGTAAATAACATTTCAGTCACTAGACCAGGCATCCCCAAACTTCGGCCCTCCAGATGTTTTGGACTACAATTCCCATCATCCCTGAGCACTGGTCCTGTTAGCTAGGGATCATGGAGTTGTGGGCCAAAACATCTGGAGGGCCGCAGTTTGGGGGTGCCTGCACTAGACTTACAAACCAGAGAGTATCCATACAAGGGTTTAATATGACAAACAGGTCGTTCAGGTAATGCAATCGGGGTGTTGGCCACAAGTTTTTGTTTAAAGTTGTGTGCTTTCATACAGGTGTTTATATTGTGGGATGGGTGCTCCCCATGCAGGGTTCTTGTAGGGTCCTCTAGGGACAAGGGGATAATTGTGGTTCCTTTTGCATCTTCACAGGGACACGGGTGGCGCTGTGGGTTAAACCACAGAGCCTAGGGCTTGCTGATCAGAAGGTCAGCGGTTCAAATCCCCGTGACGGGGTGTGCTCCCATTGCTCGGTCCCTGCTCCTGCCAACCTAGCAGTTTGAAAGCACGTCAAAGTGCAAATAGATAAATAGGTACCGCTCCGGCGGGAAGGTAAACAGCGTTTCCGTGCGCTGCTGTGGTTTGCCAGAAGCGGCTTAGTCCTGCTGGCCACATGACTTGGAAGCTGTACGCCGGCTCCATTGGCCAATAAAGCGAGATGAGCGCTGCAACCCCAGAGTTGTCCGCAACTGGACCTACCGGTCAGGGATCCCTTTACCTTTGCATCTTCACACAAACCCACCTAATTTGCACTTCCCAATGCAATATGTGGACCAAAACAAAAGATATTCTTTGAAATTTACACATCTCCACGTAGTGCAATGCACATCTCCAACCAGACGAGATGTACAAATGTGTGCATATTGGTGGAAATATTAGTGCATTGAAAATGAAAAATCATCAGTGAAAAATCATACAAAAATACATTATGTCAGAGGTGAAGTTGCTTGCAAAAATGTGTGTGTAGGGCAAAATTGCATACACTTCTAAGGAGAAATGCATCCTGACATGTTGACACACTTGCATGAGAAATAAAAATAAAAATAATTGCAAACTGATGCAGAAAGGGGGAGAACTGAATTAAATTTGGGAAAATGAGGGTCTGTAATTGACAGATTTGTCCCTCCCTACCATCCACAGATTACTGGTATCATCTTTGAACGCTGCCCCATATTTGCCATCCACTTAACCCAGATTTAGCTTTTCCAGGGAAACTACAATAAATGAAAGAAACCCTGCTGCCAGTGAGCCCTTCGTGATACCTCAGTGACCCATTTGCAAAATTAAGCCCTCAGATGGAGCCACACTTATTGGATTTCCCATGGGGAGGTAAATCCGGATTAAATGGGTGGGTGAGTGAAATACACACTGCGGATTTGCAGCTGATAAACTATGGGGACTGCAAAAGAAATTGTCTGCTTGAGGAGAGCTCATCCCACAAAAGAAACACCCCTATCTGGAAGCGCCAAGACTAACCAATGCGCAATAACTTGTTGATAATGCAAGAAGGAAACAATCAAAGCAAAAAAAAAAAATTCAAAAGCAGGTTAATGCAAAATTGCAAAAATCCATCTTTAAGCATTCCAAATGTTTCCATATAAACAAGCCTAAATGCAGGAAGACAGCAGCAAAACAATATGAAAATCTGGTGAATCGGGTTCGCGTCTCCGCTCCTCCACATGCAGCTGCTGGGAGACCTTGGGCTAGTCACACTTCTCCGAAGTCTCTCAGCCCCACTCACCTCACAGAGTGTTTGTTGTGGGGGAGGAAGGGAAAGGAGAATGTTAGCCGCTTTGAGACTCCTTAGGGGAGTGATAAAGCGGGATATCAAATCCAAACTCTTCTTCTTCTTCTTGGATGAGCTCTGAGCCAGTGATTCACAGCTGCGTCTTGGTCTCGACATCTAGGCTACAGCAGGCGTAAAGGTGTTGCCATGTCAGCAGAGATGTTCCCTCAGCTTCTCGAGGTTGCGGGGCTTTGGAATCTCTCCCAGTCGCAGTATCTTCCCAGGCTGAGAGCTTGGCAGGAGTTTCCTTCCCCCAAGGTCTCTGGAGGGAGAAGCTCTCAGCCAGACTCCCAAGGCCGACACCCAGACCTCGGGCTGTGGTTGCTCACTTTCTCATCATCGCCATCGCTCAGCGCGCTGAGATGATTAGCACCTTCCAGGAGTGGCTTGGTGTCTCTCGCAAGCACTGCCAAATCTTGCAAGGTGGAATTATGCTTCTTCAAAGAGGGAGCGATTAGAGCTGCGCTCCCATCTCTCTCTTCCACAAACCAAGGGTTAAAGGTAAAGGGACCCCTGACCATTAGGTCCAGTCGTGACCGACTCTGGGGTTGCGACGCTCATCTCGCTTTACTGGCCGAGGGAGCCGGCGTACAGCTTCCAGGTCATGTGGCCAGCAGGACTAAGCCGCTTCTGGCGAAGCAGAGCAGCGCACGGAAACGCCGTTTACCTTCCTGCTGCAGTGGTACCTATTTATCTACTTGCACTTTGACATTCTTTCGAACTGCTAGCTTGGCAGGAGCAGGGACCAAGCCATGGGAGCTCACCCCATCGCGGGGATTCGAACCGCCGACCTTCTGATTGGCAAGCCCTAGGCTCTGTGGTTTAAACCGCAGCACCACCCGTGTCGCCAAAAAGGGTACTCGATTAAGAAGAGCTGCAGCTCACGGACAGTGCATCTGTTTTGTGTGCAGAAGGTCCCAGGTTCAAACCCCAGCATCTCCAGGTAAGGCAGGGGAAAATCCCTGCCTGGCAGCCTGGAGATGTGTTGCCGGTCAGTGTAGACAATACTGAGCTAGATGGACCAATGCTTGACTCTGAATCCAGTCGCCAACTCCTGTCCCTGCTGCTCTGAAGCCTTGCAGGCTCTGTCTTGCCCTGTTCTCTGTGTCTGAGGAAGGTGGTTGCCTCTTCCCACCTGGCAGGTGCATTGCTGGCAGTGGTTCAGCAAGATCATCCTGGCATCGCTCTGCTGGCAGGAGATTCTCCTGCTGAATGTTTGTTTAGTAAAAAAACAACCACCACCATGTGGGTGGAGATTGCAAGTTTATTTTGGTCCAGCCAGGTACTGTGGCACTTTACCCCTTCATTCCCAGAAAGGGGCATTAGACTATCAAACTTTTAAAAATCCGCTGGATTTCCCTTGGGGATTATGAAGATCCCAAGAAGATTGCTGCTGGAGCAGACCAAAAAAACCTATCTACTCCAACATCCTGATCAGTCAGATGCCTCCAGGAAGCCTGCATGAAAGGCAGGAGGGCTCTAGCCCTCTCCACCTGTTTTTTTCAGCAGCTGGTATTTAGAGGTATACTGCTCCTAACCCTGGAAGTTTCATTTTATCATCTGGGCTATAATTGCTATCTTGTTTTGCTCCTGCCTTTATTCTTGGCAGGCTCTACAGGATGTCTCCTCCTCCGTGTCATCTCACAACCACCCTGCAGGGTAGGTAGGGGATGAAAGAATCTGGCCCTCACCATTTCTCATTTTCCCAGTCTTAAAACCTCTTCTCCACATTTCTATAGCAATTTATGACTATTGTTATTATTATTTTTAAAAAAATCCTAATGAAAATTCAACAGCATTTTAGGGAGAACTTCTCCTAATAAACACATTCTTGTTTGCAGTTTTGACAAATGTACATGGGTTGTTTTTTTTCTAAGCACGTTCTCCAAATAGAATCCATATTTTCTTTTCGTTCCACTAATATATTCCATTTTACACACACTTCTCCCTAATGTGTGCATTTTTGTAAACATCCTTTGGTTGGGGAACTGCACTGCAAAATTTTGGGGAAGTGGGGTTTTTATTTTTATTTATTAGATTTGTATACCACCCCTATACCCACAGATCTCAGGGCGGTTACGACATAAAATCAAAATACAAAAATTTTGAGGTACGAGCTGTGTTTTGGGGTTCCTGCATTGTTTCGGAAAGAGCATGTTGGGTAGGCACACGTTAAAACCCCAACTAAATTCAATTTCTCCTCCATCCCTAAGCACCACCTATCTTGTGGCAGGGAGTTCCATCAGTTTTTCATGCTCTGTGCCCAGAAGGACTTGTTCTGATTTGCCCCTGAAATCTTTCTCACTGGGTGATTCCAAGTTCTAATATGATGATAGAGGAAGAAAAAGCCCCTCCCCAAAAAAAGAAGAAGAAGAAAGTCCAAGCCCCCCCCCCAATAAAGTCAAAGAGTTTTTTTAAAAATAAAATGAACCAGCCCCTACCGTGCGTTCCACAGGCAGTGGAGAGATGGTTTGGAGGTGTTTCCAGAGCCTCTCTAGTTGCTGACGCACCGTACGGTCCTGATGCAAAATCTTCCACAACTTTTGGTTCCTCACCAAGTTTTATGGAAACGAAAGACAGTCCCCACCCATCACCCTGGTGCAACATCCGGCACCTCGCTGCAGTTTCTTTACATGAAATGCAGCAAGTTCCCATCTCTGGGCTGGGCGGGGCCGAGAGACACATTAATAAGCATTTTCTGAGCCTACATTTTATAAAAACACAAGCCTTACAGACTCCACCTTGGGAGAAGCCGGTGCATTGCATAACCTGGGACAGCAAAAGAACACACCAAGCTAGCTGTCAGGGTGGGATCCGACCGCTTGCCAAAACCACAGAGATTGCATTTATGATAGCTGCCTCCCCCAGCCCTCCATGTCCAACAATTGCAGTTAGACATCCAACAGGTGTAGCCTTTCTGAGGACGAGACATTTAAATTTTTATTTATACCCATCAAAAGATATGGAAAAGTTTATACCCAATACCAAGTCTCTTTTTACAATAGATAGTCCAGAATAATAATAACAATAATAATAAATTTTATTTATACCCCATCCATCAGGCTGGGTTTACCAGCATTTTAAAATGCTTTTAAAATATAACCTAAAAAGAAATGGGAGGAAAGAAAAGAGGAAAGGGGGGGGGGAAGAGGAGAAAATTACGGTAGATCATAACCCAGGGGTCAGCAACCTTTGGACTCCAACTCCCATCAGCCTCTGCTAGCATGGCCAATGGACAGGGCTGATGGGATCCGGAGTCCCAAACATCCCACGGGGGATGGCTGGTCCAAGGATTGCGTCAACAATATTTATGGCGTTCTGCAACCCAGTTGGGAAATTTGGACCTGGCGAACTCGTGTGCAGTTCATCATGGTGACTACGTTGGAGTAAAATGCCCTCCAGGTGTTTTTTTGGGAACAAGGTGATTAAAATATAATTAGCCAGTGAGATGACAAGAGGATGAGTGGAAGACAGGGAGGAATCTCAGCGTAACCTGAAAAGCAGCTTTAAGGGGTTTGATGGTTCAGAGGTGGCTTTAGCTCTGTGGTGCATCATTTGGGCTAATTTAGGCAGGCAGAGGGACGCAGGTGGCACTGTGGGTTAAACCACAGAGCCTAGGGCTTGCCGATCAGAAGGCCGGCGGTTCGAATCCCTGCGATGGGGTGAGCTCCCATTGCTCGGTCCCTGCTCCTGCCCACCTAGCAGTTCGAAAGCACATCAAAGTGCAAGTAGATAAATAGGTACTGCTCCGGCGGGAAGGTAAACGGTGTTTCCGTGTGCTGCTCTGGTTCGCCAGAAGCGGCTTTGTTACGCTGGCCCCATGACCCGGAAGTTGTATGCCGGCTCCCTCAGCCAGTAAAGCGAGATGAGCACCGCAACCCCAGTCGTCTGCGACTGGGCCTAATGGTCAGGGGTCCCTTTACCTTTACCTTTAGTCAGGCAGAGGATATGACCCCTCACTGCCACTGTGCTTTGCCCCACCTATAAACCATGGATGGGGAGCCATGGATGGGAGAAGAGAACATGCCAATCTCAGGTTCTCTCAGTTTCTCATTTTCCCAGTCTTAATTTTAGTTCTCCATATTTCCACATCCGTTTGCAATTTTGTTTATTTTTAAGGTCCTCGTGAAAATTCACCAGCGTTTCAGTGCAAATTTCTGCTAATGGACACTTCTTTGTACGCAATTTTGTGTTCGCCTGATACACACATTTTTGCAAAGCGATTCTCACTAACACAACATACTTTTGTATGTTACTTTTACTCATATGTGAACCTATGCCCATCCATTCCTCTAGCACAGGGGCCAGCAAACCTTTTCAGCGGGGGCTGGTCCACTGTCCCTCAGACCTTGTAGGGGGCTGGACTATATTTTTTGGGGGGGAATGAACGAATTCCTATGCCCCACAAATAACCCAGAGATGCATTTTAAACAAAAGCACACATTCTGCTCATGTAAAAACACCAGGCAGGCCCCACAAATAACCCAGAGATGCAATTTAAATAAAAGGACACATTCATCTCATGTAAAAACACGCTGATTCCCGGACCGTCCGCAGGCTGGATTGAGAAGGCGATTGGGCTTGATCCGGCCCCCGGGTCTTAGTTTGCCTACCCCTGCTCTAGCACATGCATTTCTTTACATACTTATTGGCTGGAAAACGGCTTTGGAAATTTCACATTAGGGTGAATTTTGAAGGATCGCTGTGTTTCAATTTTTGCATTACAGGTGGTGCAAATTTGGTGGGTTTGCCTTCAAATGCAAGCTGAATGGAATTTCTCCACTGTCCCTACCCCACAGTGACATCCACACCACACATGTGAAGCTCTCTGAAATCATTCAACAGTAATGAGTTCCTCCAAAGAGTCCTGCGAATCCTAGTGTAGGGTGCTGAGACTCCTTCGTAGAGTTACAATTCCCAGCACCCTGAACAAGCTATAATTCCCAGGATTTTTGGGGGGAAGCCATGACTGTTCCCGTGGTATTAGAATCATAGCTGTCAACTTTCGGATTTGAAAATAAGGGATTTTTTCCCAAACTTTCGGATTTGAAAATAAGGGATGCCGCAAGGGCGGTGCAATGGCACCAAGTAGCCTCGCCACCCTGCACTCCAGAGGCTGCGTGCGAACGGGTGAGCGAAAGAGCAAGCACGTAGACGGCAGGCAGGCTGTCTGTCTGGTTGGGCGTGAGGGTCTGGCTGCACAAGGCATGCAAGCTCCGCCCCCAGTCGGTCTCAGACTCCTTATTGGCAGCCGAGCAACGCAGCTGAGGAGCCTCCCTGGCCGGCAGGGAGGGAGAGGAGCTGCTTCCTTTGAAATCCGGGAAATTTAAGGGATATCAACAATCCGGGATAGCAGCGGGAAACGTCATTGGAATAAGGGAGTTTCCCGCAAAAAAAGGGAGGGTTGACAGCTATGATTAGAATGCTTTGAATGCATGATGTGGCTGCGACCGTAAAGTGGCTAAATGATTTCACGATGTAGTCTTGCAAAAGGACTAGCAGTGGAGTCTTTCGAAGCTCTTCTTTGCACCGGAGGTGAGAATTCAGGTTTCCCTATGTCGACCACAATTGCAAGACCAGAGTTTCCTCAAACTTCCCATTTCACAAAGGAGAGGCATTACACATCATCTGGTCTGGGAAGAAGCTTGCTTGCCACACTCAGCTGATTTTCTCCACTGGCTCCCTTCACCCTACTTGGCTATTAGCCATGGCTTGGAATAGTAAACCCGGAACCAGGAATTTGGTCAGGATGACAAGGGATGAGTCAGCCTGTCAATCTCTCTTTCTCATTTTTCCAATCGTAAATTCAGTTCTGCAAATTTCCCCATGAGATTGCAATTTTTTTAAAAAAGTGCTCTTGAACATTTGCCAGCATTTTAGAGTGAATTTATCCTAATATACACATTTTTGGTATGCAATTTTGTCTAAGAGGCATGTTTTTGTACAGCATAACCCTAATGTAATGCAATTTTGTATGTAACGTTCACCAATAGGTATATGCATTTACATGCACATTTTCCTCTAACGCACACATTTGTGCACACATCATTTGGCCGGAGAATTGCATCGCAACCTTTGGGTAAGTCCAGATTTCGAAGGATAGTTGCGTTTCGGTTCATATATTGACTTGGATCGGTTTCCATTAACATTTGGCCCAAACCACAACCACTCCAAAAAGTGGCTTACAACCACTCAAGTACTTGTGAATGAAAGAGGCCAATAAGAATATAAGACAAGGCCTGCTGGATCAGGCCAATCACCCATCTAGTCCACTATCCTGGTGAGTACTTAAGGTTCCCAACCCCTATAGTTATAGTTATAATTTGCGGGTAGCCATCTGATTTTATTTTGATTTTAATCCAATTTTAAGCTGTATTTCAGTCGATTGCTGAATTTTATGTCTTAATGTACAGTGGTACCCCGCAAGACGAATGCCTCACAAGACGAAAAACTCACAAGACGACAGAGTTTTTCGTTTTTGGAGTCGCTTCACAAGACGAATTTCCCTATGGGCTTGCTTCGCAAGACGAAAACGTCTTGCGAGTTCCCAATGCATTCCTATGGGAAACCGCGCTTCAATGCATTCCTATGGGAAACAGCGCCATCTAGTGGTTCGCAGGACCGTGCTTCGCAAGACGAAAAAACTCGCAAGACGACAAAACTCGCAGAACAAATTAATTTCGTCTTGCGAGGCACCACTGCATTATATATTTTGATGTTAGCTGCCCTGAGCCTGGTTCTGGCCGGGGAGGGTGGGATATAAATAAATAAAAATTTCTATTATTATTATTACTACAGTGGTACCTCGGGTTACAGACGCTTCAGGTTACAGACTCCGCTAACCCAGAAATAGTACCTCGGGTTAAGAACTTTACCTCAGGATGAGAACAGAAATTGTGCGGCAGCGCCGCGACGGCAGCAGGAGGCCCCATTAGCTAAAATGGTACCTCAGGTTAAGAACAGTTTCGGGTTAAGAACGGACCTCCAGAACGAATTAAGTTCTTAACCAGAGGTACCAGTGTATTAGGGACCCAGGGTTAAACCACAGAGCCTAGGGCTTGCTGATCAGAAGGTCGGCGGTTTGAATCCCCACGACGGGGTGAGCTCCCGTTGCTCGGTCCCTGCTCCTGCCAACCTAGCAGTTCGAAAGCACATCAAAGTGCAAGTAGATAAATAGGTACCGCTGCAGCGGGAAGGTAAACGGCATTTCCGTGCGCTGCTCTGGTTCGCCAGAAGCGGCTTAGTCATGCTGGCCACATGACCTGGAAGCTGTACGTCGGCTCTCAGCCAATAAAGCGAGATGAACGCGGCAACCCCAGAGTCGGACACGACTGGACCTAATGGTCTGGGGTCCCTTTACCTTTACCAGTGTATTATTATTATACTGTTCTCAGAGACACCAGCCAGATTCCCATTACGGGAAGCCTACAAACAATACATGATCGCAGCACTCGTCTTCCCCAGAGAACAGCCACAAATACTTCTTGCAGGAGGGATGGCCAGGACACTGGCAAGACAGCCACAGGTAGCTTCATTTGCATCCTGAGGCCTGGGAAGCACCCTCAAAGAGCAGCCTGTCCCGTGATGTTGTAAAGCGAAACTCAGCAATTCCCCGCAGGGTCTGGTTTGTTGCTAATGATAGTAAACTGGGAATCTATTTCTGCAAGCCGATGCTCCTTTGAGCTTGCCTCTTTTTAAAGCACGCATTTCATTCAGTGGGTTGGCTAACCGGTTCACCAAGTTACTTTTAAAATAAGGTTGTTACTTTTAAAATAAAGTTACTTTTAAAATAAGTTTACTAAAGTTACTTTTAAAATAAGGTTGCGAAACCTTGGAATACATTTCATTTAAAGCACCCTTATTTTTTTGTTTGCAAAATAATAAAGCAGCTAACAAATTATTATTGCTATTAATAATAATAGAATTCTGGTATGCAAAGGTTTGGCAGGCAGCCCTGTTAGAAACACATTCACATAAATTAAAGGTAGCCAGGAGAGAAAGCAAGCACGCTAACTTTTTTCTTTTTTGGCAATTTGGTATGTTCCTATTTCTTCTATGGATAAACCACAACATAATCGCCCAGTTCCCTCAGAATATCAGGCTATAATGATAACATAATGACAGTCCTGTATTTTGTTGGCTTCAGCAGCTCTGTGTTGCGTTCTCATTGTGCATTGTTTTCCCCTTTTTCTGTATATTGAATATTGTTAAAACATATTGGGCATGTGAAGCAAACATTCGACAGAAGCCTGCTACTTGTTTTGGGATTCCTGCTACAGCAGAGATGAGAACTGTTGAACAAGTGACACATCTTTTACAAGTGGTTTGGCCACTCGTCCCTTGCGTAAGTAGGTGTTTTGCAGGAAGCAAACAAGCTTTGAGGAAGAGGTTGAGAGGTGGGATGTGGAGATCTGTTTTCTACTCGTTGCACAGGAGAAAGACATGCAACCTGGAGAATGTCACTATTCTGCAGGAGAGTTTCAAGTGCAGACCAGAAATTTAGTTTTGCACAATTAAAGTGAATTGAGAGTGCTCTGCTGACCTGGTATAACAATTCCGGTTTTGTTTTGTTTTTGATTTCTTTGCAATTAAAAAGGCAGCAGGCAATTGTAAGACTACTCTCCCTGAAAGAGCTGGCTTGAGATGCAGATTTGTACAAATGCAGGATTTATTTTTACACTATTCATTCATTACAAAAGCAATATTTATTCATTACAAATGAACCCCTTTCCCCTGGGTGGTGCTTTTAAATAGCTGAGTCAAACGTGGTGCCTTTCACCAAGTCAAGAAAGTGTGTTGTGGGCTGGTCTCCCAGTCAGAATTTAAAGCAGTCTTGCATATCAGTCAATAAAGGTGAAGGTGCTGTTCCGTCTCCTGTTTCTGAAACCGAGTTTTCACCTTGCTGATGACGAAGAGGTGGAGGTGGAGGAGGAAGAGAAGAGGGGACAATCATTGAACTGCGTGGCCTCTTCAAACCTGGAATAGATTCTGCAACTGCCAAGTTCCCCATTCCAAGAATAGTTTGTTATGCTACCCAATAATTCTCTAGCAGTCCTCACAGAAATACACTGCCCAGGAATCTGGGGGAATAGAGAACTATTGCACCACTGCATTCGGGTAGAAGATATAGAACAATTAGATCAAGAACAAATAGATTGAATAACAGTTTCTACCCAAGAGCTATAACCATCTTAAATGCTGTAACCAGATAATATGACCTTGGAGAGCTGTGATGGCTGCATGTGTGGCTTTTTTTGGTGTGTGTGTGTTTTGTGCTGTTTTTTGTTTCTTTCTGTTTTTTTAATGGGATGGCATGCAATTTCGTTGCACTTGTATAGCGTTGTGCTTGTACTTGTGCAATGACAATAAATTATCTTATTATCTTATTATTATCTTATTCTGTAGTTTGCAGGAATGCTGTCTTACGCTGCCTCAAAACTCTGATCCATCTCCTTTAGTTCTGTCAACACTGGCCGGCAGCATTTATCCAAGATTGCAGGCAAGAAATCTTTCCTAGTCCTACCTGGAGATGCCATTTGGGATTGAACCCGGAAAAACCTTCTGCAGGCCAAGCATCGCTCTCCTGTTGCCCTGCACCCCCTTCCCATGACGTCACCCAACTGAAGAAATCTTAGCCAATGAATTGTGCCGGTTGTCAATGGCTGGCTATCTCTAGTGCACACATTTAAACAATGGTTTTGAAGCAAGAGGTGGACTTTGGTTTGCGATATCTGTGTTTTGTCAGGGCAGGACTGTGAGGAGGCCAACGCCTTCTCTCGTGGGTGGGAACTATTCTTCAAACTTAGAAACGTCAGCTTTAAGGGGACTCCTTGACATCCTGCTGTCCTGTTAACTGGGGAACTTTTTAATAGAGCCTACGGGAAAATGCATGCATGTTTGCATTTGGAACGAAAATAAGTTCTGTGACTGAGTTCTGCTATGGAGCTGCAAGCCTGTTTCGTGCTAAGTTCTTGGTGACAGGCTCTAACAACAGTACGTTTCTGAGCACAATTCAAAGTGTTGGTGCTGACCTTTAAAGCCCTAAACGGCCTCGGTCCTGTATACCTGAAGGAGCGTCTCCACCCCCACCGTTCAGCCCGGACACTGAGGTCCAGTGCCGAGGGCCTTCTGGCGGTTCCCTCACTGCGAGAAGCAAAGCTACAGGGAACCAGGCAGAGGGCCTTCTCGGTAGTGGCGCCCGCCCTGTGGAACGCCCTCCCATCAGAGGTCAAAGCAATCAACAACTACATGACCTTTAGAAAATACTTGAAGGCAGCCCTGTTTAGGGAAGTTTTTAATCTGTGATATTTTAATGTATTTTGATATTTGTTGGAAGCCACCCAGAGTGGCTGGGGAGACCCGGCCAGATGGGCGGGGTACAAATAAATTATTATTATTATTAACAATAGAAGGGAGAGAAAATGTCACAGTTGCATCATGAAAAGCAAGGCTCACTTTTTTTCCTCTACACTGGCAACCTTTTGCACTACCCCAGCCAGATTGGCATGTAAAGACAAGGCTTTATGATGTTAGGTGCCCTGAGCCCGGCTCCGGCCAGGGAGGGCGGGGTAGAAGAAGAAGAAAAGTTTGGATTTGATATCCCGCTTTATCACTCCCCTAAGGAGTCTCAAAGCGGCTCACATTCTCCTTTCCCTTCCTCCCCCACAACAAACACTCTGCGAGGTGAGTGGGGCTGAGAGACTTCAGAGAAGTGTGACTAGCCCAAGGTCACCCAGCAGCTGCATGTGGAGGAGCGGGGAAGCAAACCCGGTTCACCAGATTATGAGTCTCTTAACCACTATACCACACTGGCTCCACTGGGTACAAATAAAAATTTATTATAATATTATTATTATTGCTGCATTTTATTGGGGAAAAGCAGCATACAAATGCCCACTGCCCAATTGTTCCCGATTCACTCCATTATGACATGCCTAGGATGGAAGGGAGTACGATTGTGGAATTCTGATCTCTCTAGTTTTCACTAATTTCTCCCTTTTGTGCAATATTATTTTTGGGCTTTGCTATGTTTCCATTAAGTAAATAAAATCTTTAGGGCGGAGGTAGGAATTGCCCAGTTGCAGTGCCCTTAACTCTCGCTGCTCAGATGCTGGACCTTCCAAAATGTGCAGGGAGACCAATGCCAGCAGCTACTTACATTGTCGGGGAAATATTTCTCTATGAGGCCCAGGGCAGCTCGGTAGACAAAGGTGTTCTCGTGAGTCTGGAGGGCTTCGATCTTCTCCAGGCCCCCAAGCTCTTCCACCAAAAGGCACAGCTTCTGCGTTGCACCCAGCTTCTCAGCAGCCTAATATTGGGATACATTGAATAGAATAGAATATATTTTATTGTCATTGTCCCCTTTGGGGACAACGAAATTACTTGGCTGCTCCATCCACCCAGATAGGGCACTCCACGCAAAAACAAAACAACTACAAAAACACTGATTAAAACCATACACACTGATTAAAACCATACAATGATAAAACATAACAGGTAAGATTAGCTGACTTCAAAGTTCAGGCTTCCCATTCAAGGCCGCGATCGCTCTGGAGAAGAAGCTGTTTCTAAGATGGCTTGTTCTTGTTGTCATCGTCCTGTATCTCCGCCCCGATGGCAAAAGCTCAAAGAGACAGTGACCAGGATGCGATGGATCTTTCACTATGTCCAGTGCCTTTCTGTGGCACCTCATGGCATAAATTGCAAGGTCCATCTAGCTCAGTATTGTCTACACCGATTGGCAGCAGACCCCCTATTTTTCTAGGTGGAAAGCCCTACCAGGAGATGCGAGGGGGTGAACTTGGAAGCAGGGCAGATTCTCTACTTCTGAGCTGCCTGCAACCCTGCGCCAAAGAGGAAAAAGTGTGTTTTTCCTGCAACAGCATCGATCCCAGGTTAGAACGCAGCTCAGTGTTGTTCTGGGCTGGTTGGATGCGGAGGAATGGTGGGAGGAACCTACTGGTGAACCCTCAAGGGAAGAAGGCTCAGAGCCAGAGGAGGGGTGGTGGGACAATGAGTGGTCAGAGGGAGAAGCCTGGGAAGAGGAGGCGTTGGAAGCTGAAGAGGTAACAGGGTTTGGTGAGCAGGGAGAGTCTGTGGCAGGGAGCAGTGCAGAATCAGATGCAGAAGCAGGAGAGGAGGGAGGCCGAGAGAAAGGGATGAGCTACAACAAGCTCCTCTCCCCGCCTCCCGGTCTCCTAGAACCTGAAGAGGTAAGACGACAGCCGAGCAAAGACTGTTAGGATTTTATTTATCCTCTGCTGTTTCAGCTTGATATTACGTTTAGTGTAAATCACATGAGTGTCTGAGAGAGTGTGAGAATGGAAGCTTGTCTCTTCCGTCTAAGTGTTGTTATTGTATGGTTTAGTGTCACTTCTGCCGTGTCGCAGTTTGTACTTGTTCTGCCGGAGATCGGAGAACACAGACGTGGAAACGGAGTCTCTGTACATAGACTGTAAATAAAGTAGTTTAGAGCTACGAATGAGTCTTTCTTCTTGCTGCATGATGCTAGAAGACCTGTGTGGTCTTTTCATAAGAGAAGGGTCGCAGATTACTGGCGCTCTGGACTGAAGGGACATGCCAGCCAGAGAGGGCCACCGGGAGAACGCTCCGGAGTCTTGGGGAGTTCGCCATCTCCCCAGAGCGTTTTTTCAAACAAAGACAGGCAAGATGAAGAAGCAACAGATTGCTTGAGGGAAAACCAGAGGAGTAGATTTAGAGAGGTGTGGGAACGTGGAGACCTTCTGACCCGGGAACTGCCTCACTGGGGCAAGATGTACTACTGGGAAGAGTTGCGGTGCTCACTAGGCCTGAGCTGTTTTGTTTCTTTGGATAAAGAGTTAACTTCACGGACACCTGGTGAGTTATTGCTGACCTGCTCCAGATGTATGTACGTCTCCCCCGCCCCCCAATATCAGTTCTCCCAGGAACCCTACCAGAGAAGCAGCGAGAAAACACACACACTTACCAGGAAGAAACTGGAGATGCTGTCCAAGACGACGAGGATAATTTTGGCATCTTTGATAGCCAGCAAGTTCAGCAGAGGTTTAAGGACCCCCGCCTGGACCATTTCCTCCACCTGCTGCACCGTCCCTCCAGTGGTGAAGTTGGCAACCGCCCACACAGCCTCCCTTTGGGCCCTGATGTCTCCCTGTTGGGAAGGATGGGCAGGCAAGTGAATACAAGACGGCTGCAGATCAGCCGGTTCTAGTAATTTAACAGTGATCAGCGCTCAGCATGCAACAGCGGATAGCAGGACTCTCACCTATCCCACCCCAACGAAAGCAAAACCACTTACTATGTAAATAAGGCACGACTTGCTTTATATGAAACCTGCATTTATTTTTGTTTAGCAAGATGTATATACTGCCTAATTCGGAAACCTTTGGCCCTCTAGATCAGTGTTTCCCAAACTTGGGTCTCCCCAGCTGTTTTTTGGACTGCAATTCCCATCATCCCTGACCACTGGTCCTGCTAGCTAGGGATGATGGGAGTTGTAGTCCAAAAAAGCAGCTGGGGAGACCCAAGTTTGAGAAACCGTGCTCTAGATCAGTGTTCCCCAACCTTGGGCCTCCAGCTGTTTTCGGACTACAATTCCCATCATCCCTGACCACTGGTCTTGCTAGCGAGGGATGATGGGAGTTGTAGTCCAAAAACAACTGGAGGCCCAAGGTTGGGGAACACTGCTCTAGATGATGAACTTTCTGACAGCAAGAGCTGTTTGACCGTGAAACTATCTCCTTTGGGAGGTTGTGGACTCTCCTTCCTTGGAGGGTTTTTAAGCAGAGGTTGGATGGCCATCTGTCTTGGATGCTTTTGTTGAGACTCCTGCATTGCAGGGGGTTGGACTGGATGACCCTTGGGGGTCCCTTCCAACTCTACAGTTCTTTCGATTTGTAGTTCAGCAACACCTGGAAGGCCAAAAGTTCCCCACATCTGCACTAAGCAGCTTACATAAAATGTATAATATTTATAAAAACTCAAATAAAGTCAGCATAATTTATTACATTTGCTTGTTAACGTATCAAAATACAAAGAGTCGACTGTTGTTTTTTAAAAGCAATATCCATACATAATTAAACAACAACTTGCCTAATCAGAAAAGCTTTTAGCAGAGCAGGCATTGAAAACAGTGCCGCAGATGTCACCTGCCTAATATTTAAAAACTTGCATGGGTTTGGCAGTCATGTCACACAGGCAGGGGGCTAAGAGTCATGCAGAAGCACCCTCCAGTTCCAGAGATTTTCACATTCCCCTATGCATCTATGATGCCATAAGGACTAGAAACATTCCTCTTTCAATTAAGGTGGAGGGGAATGCAGATTCTCAGGAAGGGCAACCCTTTTCTGTGTGCACTCCGTGTTATGTATTCAGTGGTCCGTGTTTGCCTGAGCTTGAGTCTGGACTAAGGATTCTGAGCTCCTGTGTTCCGATTCGATACATGATGTCCAATCACAGAACATTTCAAGATTGGGGCCTCTGCCATTGGCCCTTGAACTCTGAGTCATGATTCGCGGCTTGGAAGTTTAGACAGCCAATCACGGTGGGAGTGGAAGTGGCTCAGGCATTCAGGAATGTAGACAGTGGTACCTCGGGTAACGAACTTAATTCGTTCTGGAGGTCCGTTCTTAACCCGAAACTGTTCTTAACCTGAGGCGCGCTTTCGCTAATGGGGCCTCCCGCGCGATTTCCGTTCTCATCCTGGGGCAAAGTTCGCAACCCGAGGTACTACTTCTGGGTTAGCGGAGTTTGTAACCTGAAGCGTTTGAAACCCAAAGCGTTTGTAACCCGAGGTACCACTGTTGTAAGAATATAAAGGTCTTATATATATATAATAATTGTTCATAAGTGTGCCAAGCAAAACAAGGCCACATGTCTGAAGCAGCACAGGAAGACAGGCCTGTCTCCATTTTGACTCCCAAACTGACAAACTGTTTCTCTGCAAGGAAGGAAGGGGGATTGTCTCAGGAAAATAAAGTGATAATCCTGGCTTCCTGACACCTGAGTGCCAGACAAAAGGGTGTGATTAACCTGACTGGGAAACAGGGAAATGTAAATATCTCTTTTGTTTTACTTGATGGGTTTTTGGGTGGAGGGCAAGAGGAGGCATGGGGAGGGTCAAGGAAGCTCATATTACTGCTACCAGACCTCCCCTTTCATGATGTAGCTGTGATGTATCTGGGGAGTGGTCTGGGGTTACAACCCTTCTGTGATGTATGTGGGAGGAATCTGGGGGTGGGGCTGAGGGGGATTTTTGAAATGTCTTTATAAGAGCATGTGCTCCTTTTGTTCGGGGTCCTTTCCCCCCTACTCTCTGGTGTGGGGCAAAAACGCCATGTTGCAACAGAAATAAATTTTTTGCTTTTCAGTTTTTCTCTGGTTGGCCTCTGTAATTTACTCCTTCCGATGGAGAACCTCAAAAGGCTCTTGTGTACACCATAAGGGAATAAGAGCAGATTTCTGTTTATTTCACCACTGTGTAAGCAGTTGTTTTGCCCGTTTCCCAGTTATGTAGTTCAATAAAGGTTCTTGCTGTTATCGCTGTGTCTCGCCTCTTGTCTTATCATCACCCCCTTCCACCAACATTTAGCAATTACCGGCAGCATTCCCCACCCTGAGCAAGGGAACCCAGGACAATGTGAGACGTTACCTTCTCCAGCAGCTCCACCAGGGGAGGCAGGAGGCCACAAGTGATGAGCTGCTGTATCTGGCTGCTGGGCCCGGCTGCAATGTTGCTCAGAGCCCAGGCTGCCTCCTTCTGGATGGATGGCTTAGGGTGGTGCAGGAGGTGGGGCAAGACAGACAGCACACCGGCGTCGATGGCCATCTGCGTCTGCTCGTCTGTCCCGGTGACTATGTTGCCCAGAGTGCGGAGAGCTGGAGTCTTTAAAAAATAAAATCCAGAGAAAGTTTAGACTAAGCAGGGGTGCTGGAGACGCCACCGGTATTCTGAGCGTAACTCAACAAATACGGGGATGGGTGGATGTTGTAAGAATTTAAGGTATTTTATTTATATATATATATATTAATTCTTATTAGTGTGCCAAGCAAAACAAGGCCTCATGTCTGAAGCAGACAGTCCTGAAACCATTTTGACTCCTGACACCATTTTGACTCTCAAAACTGACCAAATGTTTCTCTGCAAGGAGGAAAGGGGTGAGGGAACCTTTCCATTGTCTCAGAAATTAAGTAATCACCATCTCAAAAAAATGGCCAGACTGCCCAGGAAAGGCAATCAGATAAGACATTATCATATGCGAATTCCTCTCAGGCTCCCATTTTCCCAATCTTTTAAGTCCAGTTCTCCACACTGGTTTGTGAATTCTTTTTCAGAGAGCCCTCCTTAAAAAATTCACCCACATCTTAGTGCTAATTTCTCCCGATTGACATGCTTTCGGCAGGCCATTTCCCCCAATGTAATACATTTTGTGTGTTACGCATAATAATAATAATAATAATAATAATAATAATAATAATAATTTATTATTTGTACCCCGCCCATCTGGCCGGGTCTCCCCAGCCACTCTGGGCGGCTTCCAGCAAACATTAAAATACATTAACACATCACAGATTAAAAACTTCCCTGAACAGGGCTGCCTTCAGGTGTTTTCTAAATGTCATGTAATTGTTGATCCTTTTAACCTCTGATGGGAGGGCGTTCCAGAGGGCGGGCGCCACTACCAAGAAGGCCTTCTGCCTGGTTCCCTGTAGCTTTGCTTCTCGCAGTGAGGGAACCACCAGAAGGCCCTTAGAACTGGACCTCAGTGTCCGGGCTGAACGATGGGGGTGGAGACGCTCCTTCAGGTATACAGGACCAAGGCTGTTTAGGGCTTTAAAGGTCAGCACCAACACTTTGAATTGTGCTCGGAAACGTACTGGGAGCCAATGTAGTTCTCTCAGGACCGGTGTTATGTGGTCTCAGCCGCCACTCCCAGTCACCAGTCTAGCTGCTGCATTCTGGATTAATTGCAGTTTCTGGGTCACCTTCAAAGGTAGCCCCACATAGAGCGCATTGCAGTAGTCCAAGCGGGAAATAACCAGAGCATGCACCACTCTGGCGAGACAGTCTGCGGGCAGGTAGGGTCTCGGCCTGCGTACCAGATGGAGCTGGTAGACAGCCGCCCTGGACACAGAATTAACCTGCGCATACAAAACAAGTTAGCGTTTCTCAAACTTGTGTCGCCAGCTGTTGTTGGACTACAACTCCCATCATCCCTGACCACTGGGTCCTGCTAGCTAAGGATGATGGGAGTTGTAGCCCAGCAACAACTGGCAACCCAAGCTTGAGAAACACTGCAGTGCATTATCGTCAGAAATATTTGCATCTTAATACCCCAATATTTGCATAATCACACTCATTATTTGTCCGGAGACCTGCATTGTAAAATTCAGAGAAGTGCAGGTTTTGAAGCAAGGCTGTGTTTCTGCTCCCATGTTGTTGGAATGTGAACTGAACTGAATTTCTGGCCCATCCCAACAGATGACCTGTGCCATCAAGGGAAAGGGAGAAATATATTCAGCAGTAGCATGCAAGACTATGTGGCACTGCTTTTCCTAAACACCTCTTATGCGGGTGGCACTGTGGTCTAAACCACTGAGCATCTTGTGCTTGCTGATTGGATGGTCGGCGGTTCGAATCCCCATGACGGGGTGAGCTCCTGTTTCTCTGTCCCAGCTTCTGCCAACCTAGCAGTTCAAAAGCATACCAGTGCAAGTAGATAAATAAGTACCACTGTGGCGGGAAGGTAAACGGCATTTCCATGTACTCTGGTTTCTGTTACAGTGTCTCGTTGCGCCAGAAGCGGTTTAGTCATGCTGGCCACATGATCCTGAGAGCTGTCTGTGGACAAACACCGGCTCCCTCAGCCTGAAAGCGAGATGAGTGCCGCAACCCCATAGTCGCCTTTGACTGGACTTAACCAACCAGGGGTCCTTTACCTTACCTTTTTTTAACCTTTACTTACCAGGATTGGCAGGTCTGCGTAGGCCAGGAGCTGCACCAGCCGCGGCAGCACCCCAACCTCCACCACCACATGGATGCGATCATTGGAGCCATCCGTCAGGTAAGAGAAAGCCCAGCTGGCGTCCGCAAGGATGCCCTCGTCGTCATACTGCAGAAGGTTCATGAGCATGGGGAGCATCTGCTGCACAGCTGCCATGGGAGGATACGGGTTTTTGCCTCTGCAGAGATTGGACAGCGTCCATGTGATGTTGCGCAGGAACCCAACCTGGAAAACCAGAATCATGTCCAAGGAAACCATTGGCTGAAACCGGAGTGGGGAAACAGAACTTCCAAAGACTCTAGGGCAGGCATCCCCAAACTTCGGCCCTCCAGATGTTTTGGACTACAATTCCCATCATCCCTGACCACTGGCCCTGTTAGCTAGGGATCATGGGAGTTGTAGGCCAAAACATCTGGAGCTACTCTTACGGAGAGATCCATCACCTCCAGAGAGCAGCCAGCCCCTGAATTTTGGAGTAGAGGTGGGAAAATAATTACATCCACAGATAGTGTCACACGTTGTGGGGGCCCTCCCCTGGCTGGACGTTCCAAGAAAGACGAAGAGCCATTAAGCTAATAGGCTTTTATCTAAGTTATTTACATTACGGTACAGAGTACATAAATCATGTCTGCTCAGTCCGAGCCAGAACCTCCAAGTGACCTCCGATTTTGGCGCCAATCACCACACCTCGGGAACCGGAAATGCCTGGTCCTGCTTCTTCTAGCTTCCCCAGACACGGAGCTAGGGCTCTGCATGGCTGGCTGAAGCCTTAGCACTGCCCCCTCTTCTCCAGAACTCCCTCCCGACGAGGAGGGGGAGGAGGAAGAGGAATCTGTCTGCAACAGCTCCTGCTGTTGCCTGTACTCGCTTAAAGCCGGACTGACAGGGGGTTCGGCAGCCCCCTGACAGATAGCCTTCCACATGTACGTCCCAAGGCAATTTACAGACATATGAATGAATGAATCTTTATTTGCATCATCCCTCAGACCTTGTGGGGGGACAGACTATATTTTGGGGGGGGGGGAAATGAATGAATTCCTATGCCCCACAAATAACCAGAGATGCATTTTAAATAAAAGGACACACTCTACTCATGTAAAAACACACTGATTCCAGGACAGTCCGCGGGCAGGATTGATAAGGCGATTGGGCCGGCTCCGGCTCCTGGGCCTTAGTTTGCCTACCCATGGATTAACTGGTATTCTCAGCTCCAGAGAGCCATAGCTATCTATCTAACCAAGCAGAAGCAGAAACATACCGGAGTGCAAGGTGTCACCAAGGACAGGAGGGGAGGGATTGCGTTGAAGTTGATCAGCACATCTCTATACAGGGGGCCGTCACCTACATAGGATAAAGCATTGGGAAAGGTAGTTACTCTCCGGGTGGGTGAAAATAGCGAAACACGGTCATCTCTCCCTGAACCATCCGTGGCGGCTGGTTTCCATTGGCACTGATGGGACAGAGAGCAGGAAGACCAACAGCAGGTGGCGCCAGAGTCAATGCACCTTTTCTGTGGTGGCTCCCTGCTTGTTGAATGTTCTCCCCAGGGAGGCTCGCCCGGCACCTTCACTACAAACTGAAAATGTTTCTCTATAACCAGGCCTTTGGTGGATTGACAGTCTATATATAATTGAATTTTCTAAATGACATTTCAAAATACAGTGGTACCTCGGGTTACATACGCTTCAGAATACATACGCTTCAGGTTACAGACTCTGCTAACCCAGAAATATTATCTCGGGTTAAGAACTTTGCTTCAGGATGAGAACAGAAATCGGGCAGCGGCGGCGCAGTGGCAGCGGGAGGCGCCATTAGCTAAAGTGGTGCTTCAGGTTAAGAACGTTTTCAGGTTAAGAACAGACCTCCGGAATGAATTAAGTACGTAACCAGAGGTACCACTGTATTCATTTATACAACTTTAAACCAATGACTTCCCTTCTTCTCTTTCAGTGGTTCAATTTGCATACCATACATCCCTACATATTTTACATGAACTATACCAGGCACGTCCAACAGGTAGATCATGATCTACCAGTAGATCACTGGACGTCTGTGGTAGATCACTGGTAGATCACTAGCTCCCCCCTAAAGAAGCTCAACAAGTTTGGCTCCCCTAAAAAAAGCTCAAAACTTTTGCCCTGCACCCCCCCCAAAATGGGGCTTTCCTCCTCCCTAAAAAAAGCTCAGCAACTTTGACCTGAACCCCATTCAAAGAAACGAGCCCTTCTCCTTCCTCAAAAAAGCTCAACAACTCTGATCCGAACCCAAAAAAAGCGGGTAGATCACTGCCAGTCTTTAACTCTGTGAGTAGATCACAGTCTCTTGGAAGTTGGCCACCCCTGAACTATACCATTCAGCAATCCATTATTACATGGGGGATGCAGGTGGCGCTGTGGTCTAAACCACTGATCCTCCTGGGCTTGATCGGAAGGTCGGCGGTTCAAATCCCCATGATGGAAACACCAGCTCCCTCGGCCTGAAAGTGAGATAAGCGCCGCAACCCCATAGTCACTTTTGACTAGACTTAACCGTCCAGGTGTCCTTTACCTTTACCACCTTATTACATCCATCAAAACCTATTCACACTGTTGAATTTATCATAATGCTACCAGCGTTTTTAAATGAATACATTTTTCCCCCATATGGGACGTTCTATGGCTTTTTAAATGTGTTTGTGGAACGGGGCATTATTAGTTTGTTTTTATTGTGTTATTTATTTTGTGTCCTCATTTTGTATTTTTATGTTGTGAACCATCACCCTGCAACCTGCGGTATACAAATCGAATACAGTGGTACCTCGGGTTACAGACGCCTCAGGCTACATACGCTTCAGGTTACAGACTCCACTAACCCAGAAATAGTACCTCGGGTTAAGAACTTTGCTTCAGGATGAGAACAGAAATCGTGCGGTGGCAGCGCGGCAGCAGCAGGAGGCCCCATTAGCTAAAGTGGTACCTCAGGTTAAGAACGGTTTCAGGTTAAGAACAGACCTCCAGAACGAATTAAGTTCTTAACCCGAGGTACCACTGTAAATAATAATAATCACAACCCTCCCCTAGTTCACTTCATTGTGCACCTGGGAAAGCCATAAGGTTTTCTGCTGACCAGGCAGGATGGACCAAGAAGTCTCCACGTGAAGTTAAGTGTGGATCCTAGAATCTTCTGGGCACCTTGCGTTGGGAACCAGTTATATGAGGGTCACAAGAGAACTGGGTTCCAGCATGGGCAAGCGCCCCTTGAACTGGGATTGCCTGCCTTTATGACTGAGCTAGCCTGGCATGTTGATGGTCTGTTGGCTCCCCCAAATGTTGATGGTTTGGCTCTCACTGACCCAGCAGTTCATTGGCTGCCATCTTGGAAATCCAAAAGCACCGCCACTTACCTGCTATGTTCCCCAAGGCCCACACAGCCTGCTCACAGATATGCATCTTTGGAGAAGACAAGATGACTATTAAGCCTTGAACGGCATTGGCCTCCACTACCGCTCTGGTCTGGTCGGATGTCCCAGAAGCGATGTTCGTGAGCGCCCAAGCAGCCTCTAGTTGCAAGCTTGGAGCGTCGTGATGATACAAAAAGTCCACAAGTTTAGGAATGACCCCAGCTTCAACCACTTGGTCAATGGGAGGGTTCTTATGTTGAGAGAGTAGTTTCCTGTGGATGAGGAGATGGATGAGAGCCTTAATCAACTATTTAGCACAGGTTGGCTGACTTCAGCCTTGCAGGGCACACTTTTTTTTAAAAAAAACCAAAAACCTGAAGTCCCAATATCCAGCATCCAGAACCATGAGCAAAATAGTAGCTGGCTGAACAGAGTGCCTCTGTAAGGCCAACACAAGCTCAGCCCAGTAATTTGTAATCAGCACCAAAAGGAAGTCCACCAATCCTTCCACACTAAATTCCATTTCTGGTTTTCCCTTTCATTGTTTTTGCAGCAATTTAATTTGGGGAGGGGGAGACAGGAAAGCTTTTCAGTTGTAGCTATTGGTAAACAACTCAGAGTCAGAAAGCTCGCCCAGGGAACTCCCAGTTAACTTCTACTGCTCCTTATTTTGCAATGCCAGTAGAACCACAACAGATTCAAAGGTCAGTGAACACAAAGTCTACATCTACAGGATTTCAAGCTGTGGCCGCACGATGTTGCAGAAACAATATACATTGGCGGCTTCAAATGCAGTGAGCCAATTTCCCTTGGTTCTATTGGTCCAGGCCCTACCTGCCAGAGCAGGATGAAACAAGCTTGCTCCATCCTCCATGTGACAGGCCTTTAAATATAGTCTCCTCCTATCTAGGCTAAAGATGCCCAACTATCTCAACTGTTCCTCCTAAGGCTTGGTTTCCAGACCCTTGATCATCTTGATCACCCTCCTCTGCAGCTTGTCAACATCCTTCCCAAATTGTGGCTCCAAGAACTGGACACAGGACTCCAGGTGTGGTTTGACCAAGGCAGAATAGACATAGCTGTCAACCCTCCCTTTTTTTGCGGGAAACTCCCTTATTCCAATGCCGTTTCCCACTGCTATCCCGGATTGTTGATATCCCTTAAATTCCTCGGATTTCAGAGGAAGCAGCTCCTCTCCCTCCCTGCCGGCCAGGGAGGCTCCTCAGCTGCTTTGCTCGGCTGCCAATAAGGAGTCTGAGACCGACTGGGGGCGGAGCTTGCATGCCTTGTGCAGCCAGACCCTCACGCCCAACCAGACAAACAGCCTGCCTGCCGTCTACGTGCTCGCTCTTTCGCTCACCCGTTCGCACACAGCCTCTGGAGTGCAGGGTGGCGAGGCTACTTGGTGCCATTGCACCGCCCTCGTGGCATTCCTTATTTTCAAATCCGAAAGTTTAAAAAAATCCCTTATTTTCAAATCCGAAAGTTGACAGCTATGAGAATAGAGCAGTACTGTGACTTATTTTGATCTGGACTCTATTCTTCTGGTGATGCAGCCTAGAATAGTATTAACTTTTTTTGCTGCTGCATCACACTGTTGACTCATGTTAAGCTTGTGGTGTACTAAGACCCCCTAGACCCTTTTCGCATGACCCCCATCTTACATTTGTGCATCTGATTCTTCCTAAGTGTAGAACCTAACATTTGTCTCTATCAAAATTCATTTTGTTAGTTGGGGCCCAGTTCTCCAATCTTCTAAAGTCATATCAAAACCTTCCTTTACGATTTCTCCTTCCTTCCATTTCTCCCTTATTACATCTCAGCTCAACTGTAAGCTTCCTTTGGTTCTGCTGGGTAGCAGAACAGACCCCACAAGGATGGGGCTCTGCAGCTGTGGCAAGGAAACCTTTGCCCTGCCTTGCCATCCAAGATATTTCAGAAGGCTTAGCAATCCCAGCAGAGGGACTAGGGAAGAGCTTAAAACAGTGGCAGCTCACCTGTGGCCCTCCAGATGTTGCTGGACCACAACTCCCATCATGCCTTGCTGGCTGGGAGGTGTAGTCCCAACAATATTCCAAAGGGCACCGGAATGGGGAAGGCGGCGCTCGAGGAATCAGCTTTGCCTTCACATACCTGATGGACATGGTTGCCTTGAGATGAAGATGTTGATCGTCTGATTTCAGCGCCTCGACTATTTCCTCCAAAGGAATTAGAGCAACCTGGGTTAGGGAAGGAGGGAATTATGAATCAGGCATGACAGAGACTGCAAGACCAGTCTACTGAATCAGGCCAGCATCTTGTTCTTAAAGTAGCCGACCAGATGCCTCAATGGAAAGCCAGCAAGCAAGACATGGTCACTTGGGGCATAGCCATGGTAACTTGGGTTGGTTGCAACTCGTTGTCGTGGATAACCTTCTCCTCCAGGAATTTGCCCAGTCCTCTTTTAAAGCCATCCAAGTGTCAAGGAGGGGGTCGCTTTCCTGAGTCCTCCCCTCCAGGCTACTAATCAATCACACACAGGCACCAAAACGGGTTACCAGGCTCTATTACCTTCTTCTCTGGCACCAGCTAAAGGTAAAGGTAAAGAGACCCCTGACCATTAAGTCCAGTCGCAGACGACTGGGGTTGCAGCGCTCATTTCGCTGTATTGCCCTAGGGAGCCGGCGTACAGTTTCCGGGTCATGTAGCCAGCATGACTAAGCCGCTTCTGGCGAAACCAGAGCACTGCGCGGAAACACCGTTTACCTTCCCGCTGGAGCGGTACCTATTTATCTACTTGCACTTTGACGTGCTTTCGAACTGCTAGGTTGGCAGGAGCAGGTACTGAACAATGGGAGCTCACCCCACCATGGGGATTCGAACCGCCGACCTTCTGATCGGCAAGCCCTAGGCTCTGTGGTTTAACACACAGCGCCACCTGGGTCCCCTTAAATATATGGTAGTGGGTCTCCAATTACCTATTTGGACCGAATTCGGGGGCCACATCTAGAAATTCTGAAGGCGGCTGCTATAGAGCAGGTAGGCTAACCAGTGGCTTTCCAGTCCAGAGGTGTTGGACTATGACTCCCATCATCCTTGACCATGCTGGCTGGGACTGATGGGAGTTTGAGTCCAACTATTTCTGCAGTGCCACAAGTTGGCTACTCCTCTCAGAGTACACTTCCTCTCAGTTGAGAGGAGATAGGATAGCCATCTTCAAATATCTCAAGGGCTGTCACGTGGAAGAGGGAGCAAGCTTGTTTTCTCCTGCTCTGGAGGGTAGGACACAAACCAACGGATTCAAGTTCCAAGGAAGGAGATTCCAACTCAACATACAGAGACTTTTTCTGGCAGTAAGAGCTGTTTGACAGTGGAACGGACTTCATCGGGAGGTGGTGGACTCTCCTTCCTTGGAGGTTTTTAAGCAGAGGTTGGATGGCCATCTGTCACGGATGCTTTAGCTGAGATTCCTGCATTGCAGGGGGTTGGACTAGATGACCCTTGGGGTCCCTTCCAACTCTACAATTCCATGATTCTTTTTTTTTTGCAGTTAGAATAGACTTTATTGAGTTTTAAAAGTAGTTATATTAGACAAAACAAACAAACATCAGAAAAAAGAATAACAACAAAGTATCCACAAAATATACAATAAAACATATTTGAGTTCAAATACATAGAGACATTAGAAACAATGAAAGAAAGAAAAAGTTTACCCTCTCCCCTTGTGCTTGACTTCCAGCCGTCCCGCCATTGTGGTTTATGCAACTCTGTCTTTTTATATACCTAAATCTATTGTTACTCCTTATTGTATTTTTTCTATGAACCCACTCATATGTTCATCAGAAGGTTGGCTCTCTCCACTTTACTTCCTATATAAATCTGAAATGATTTCTAGTCTTCCTCTATTACCTGCTCAGGTATTCCTCTAGTTTCTCCTATTTTCTTTGCCATATTTTGATAGCCTATTAATTTAGTTTGCCAATCTTCTAAATCTGGTACCTTTGTACTTTTCCAATTTTTAGCAATCAAGAGCCTCGCTGCGGTTGTGGCATACATGATTATACATTTATTCCATGATTCTGTGTGCATACCTGATTCTTCTCTGGTATGGGGTCATCTTCTGTGCTGACACTGATGTTCCTCCGCTTCAAGATCTGCAGGTCCTTCCTCGCCTTGCGAAGTTCAACTTCCGTTTCCACTCTTTGCCTTCGCATTTCCTAGAAAGGGAGACAGTCAAGTATTGATTAAAAAAAACAAAAGTAAATGTTACAGTCTTGGGGTGGCTGTGATGACAGGGCCAAGTCTCAGGTGTAGGCATTGTAGGGCCTTAATCTCAGGTGTCTAATCTAGGGAGGGGCCTCCAACTGTTTTGAAGGGGGGGGGTTCAAGCCCCTACCAGTAATTCTGGCACCAACTTGAACAACTTGAGCACTACGCTGCAACATTTTGTTGCAGTTCCTACTGTCTCAATTATATGGAGATTCCTGGTCTGCAAATTCCATTTCCAAAGCACAAGTTTGCATTTCTGCTCTGCTCCCCTTATTGCACATGCTCTGCTGCTTCCTAACCCATCAGCCAGCTAGCTAGAGGCTCGCTTCTCAGTCCTGGTATGATACCCCATACTTACTAGAAGGTTTTTGCCTCTGTTTTTGAACTTCTCCATCCGCTTCTGTTGCTCACTGGTGACTGGCATCTTCCCAGCTGTCTTCAGGAGACACACAATGGCCGATGGGGCTGCCTGGCACCTAAGGGACCAGAGGCAGATTTAGTTCTGGGTGCTTCCAGACCGTTGCTGCTTTGGGGTGGGGTTCAACCACACACCAGCAAATCCAAGCTGGCAGAATTAAATCTGATTTTGTGCTAGAATCATAGAATCCTAGAGTTGGAAGAGACCACAAGGGCCATCCAGTCCAACCCCCTGCCAAGCAGGAAACACCATCAGAGCATTCCTGACAGGTGGCTGTCAAGCCTCTGCTTAAAGACCTCCAAAGAAGGAGACTCCACCACACTCCTTGGCAGCAAATTCCACTGTCGAACAGCTCTTACTGTCAGGAAGTTCTTTCTAATATTTAGGTGGAATCTTCTTTCTTGTAGTTTGAATCCATTGCTCCGTGTCTGCTTCTCTGGAGCAGCAGAAAACAACCTTTCTCCCTCCTCTATATGACATCCTTTTATATATTTGAACATGGCTATCATATCACCCCTTAACCTTCTCTTCTCCAGGCTAAACATACCCAGCTCCCTAAGCCGTTCCTCATAAGGCATCGTTTCCAGGCCTTTGACCATTTTGGTTGCCCTCCTCTGGACACGTTCCAGCTTGTCAGTATCCTTCTTGAACTGTGGTGCCCAGAACTGGACACAGTATTCCAGGTGAGGTCTGACCAGAGCGAAATACAGTGGTACTATTACTTCCCTTGATCTAGATGCTATACTCCTATTGATGCAGCCCAGAATTGCATTGGCTTTTTTAGCTGCTAGCATCACAACATTTTGCTGGAAGGCAGGGCGAGAGGCAGGGAAGGGACGACCTACTGCAATGTGCTCTATGTGGGGCTACCTTTCAAGGTGACCCGGAAATTACAACATATCCAGAATGCAGCAGCTAGACTGGGAGTGGCCACCAAGACCCTATAACACCGGTCCTGAAAGACCTACACTGGCTCCCAGTACGTTTCCGAGCACAATTCAAAGTGTTGGTGCTGACCTTGAATGCCCTAAACTGCCTCGGCCCAGTATACCTGAAGGAGCGTCTCCACCCCCATCATTCAGCCCAGACACTGAGGTCCAGCTACGAGGGCCTTCTGGCGGTTTCCTCCCTGCGAGAAGTGAGGATGCAAGGAACCAGGCAGAGGGCCTTCTCCCTGCCTCTTGAGATCAAGCAGGTGTCTTCACTGTACCCTTTTTGGTGCCTGCTAAAATAATTCCTGTTTAGACAAGCCTACCCAGATGCTTGGGACGCGGGTGGCGCTGTGGTCTAAACCACAGAGCCTAGGGCTTGCCGATTAGAAGGTCGGCGGTTCGAATCCCCGCGACGGGGTGAGCTCCCATTGCTTGGTCCCTGCTCCTGCCAACCTAGCAGTTCGAAAGCACGTCAAAGTGCAAGTAGATAGATAGGTACCCCTCCGGCGGGAAGGTAAACGGCGTTTCTGTGCACTGCTCTGGTTCGCCAGAAGTGGCTTAGTCATGCTGGCCACATGACCTGGAAGCTCTACACCAGCTCCCTCGGCCAGTAATGCGAGATGAGCGCCGCAACCCCGGCGTCGGTCACGACTGGACCTAATGGTCAGGGGTCCCTTTACCTTTACCTTTACCCTCACCCAGATGCTTAGAATGTCAAGGTAATTTTAATATGTTTTAGAATTTTATCTTTCATATGTTTTAAAGCAGGATTGTAAGTTTTTCTTGAATTTCCTGTTTTAGATTTTGTAAACCACTTTGAGGTTTTGTTTTTGTTTTTCCAATCAAGCGGTGAATACAATTTATGAAATAAATAATAATAAATAAAACGCTGATGAATTTTCAGGACTCTTTTTAAAAAATAGAACTTAAGATTGGAATAAGGAACCTTATAACAAAAAAATGACAGGAAGAGAGAAGAATCCAGAAATCCAGAAAACTAAATGCCAAATGTGAAGTCTCTGCAATGCAACAACTGAAAGAGTTAAATCCAGAAACTCGTCATCATCTATCCTGACAATGTCTCCACAACATACAATGATCTGAATAAAAGAAAACTTCTGTTCAACATGCAAAATGTCCCTATAGTTCTTCAGTCATATGTTTTAGATGCTGAAATGTCAGCGCAAGATGTTCAAAACATTATTTGGATAACTGAAATTCCAAATGCATTTTGGCTTAGGAGTCTTCTCCGGTGACCTGTTTGGTTAAGCAACATCCTTTCTGCGTGAGCTCAGCCTAAAACTGCAAATAATTTTGCTTTAAAAGTGGAATAAAAACCCAAGTCACCCAATTTCCTCCAGTTGCATAAACTAAAAACGGCCCTCTGCTCCTCAAATCATATCCAACTATCACACTTGCCTGTGCCAGTGTCAAAAGCCTGTATCTCCACCTGGCTCAGGGTTACAAAAACTGGCTATCATCTGTTAAAAACAATATATAATCATATAGCAGAAAACCATCTCTCCCTTTGTACACATACAGAAAAACTTACTAATGTAAACTTCTGAGTCCAATAGTCAGGAATTCGTCCTATGAACTCACGCAGAAAGACCTCCTATATATTACCAAACCCTCTTCATTGCACACCTGACCTTACCAGGTTAATCAGGATCCTCCTCCCATTTCTTAGACATTTCCATCCATTCTGTGAAGACTTACAGTGACAGCAATCGCCAATCTCTCCCGCTGTATATATGAATACAGAGTATTAACCACAATGGCAAAGATGGCACCATTCCTAGCAAGACTGCACCTTGCTCCAATTCTTACACAGCAGACATTCCTTCTATGTTCCCATGGAGTCTGTTACGACGTGCTTCTGTCTTTAATGGCCCACCTGGTTTCAAACAGCCATTGGCGTTGGAGCTGCTGGCGCCTGAGAGGGGAGAAGGGCAGGAGGGCACCAGGGAGACCACTACGGACCATTGCTCCATCCTGCCCAGATTTGTTCCACAATGGTTTTTAAAAAGTGTTTGAAACAGCCCTGAATTAAAAAAAAATGTTAAAATATACGTTCCCAAAAACACCTGAAGCGTTTTTGTTAGGAATGGGGGGGGGGGGGATTGCGAGAAGTGACCAGAGATTATTTTTATATGCAACCACTGATCACTTGAAATACCAACTGTTGAAGAATGGAGAGTGAAATTAATGGAATATCTAGAATTGGCAAGATTAACGGGAAGAATTAGAGACCAAAGAGACCAAATGTTTCAATCAGATTGGAGTAAATTTATTGATTATTTAAAGAATCATTGTAAAAACATGAATACACTCACAGGTTTTGATACAGTACTTGCAATGTCATAAGTAGAGTTCATACAACTAATAAATAAATTAGATAAAGTAAATTTTGTACAGGAATGCGTAAGAATGAAGCAATAAAGGAAAACCAGGATGGGAATGGAAGGAAGTCACAATACTCGGCGGAGTATATGTGTATGTATTTGCCTTATTTGAATGATATTTTAAGTGTTTTGTTGTAATATGCAGAAAAACAAAATAAAAATATATTGCAAAACAAAAATGAAACAGCCCTGTTTGAGTTGCCAGGTGGGGGGAAAACCCAGGTCACTGGCAGAGGAAAGGAGGGGTGGGGGCAGTGCACTGCCCCCGGCACCATCGGGGAGGGGGGGTACCATCACAGCCACTCCCGACATGCGCCCCCCCACCGTGCCAGTGTCACGTCCTGCGGGCGATGCAGCATGCCCCTGGGACTCATGCCATGCCCCCGCAGGTGGCACACCACGCCCCTGGACACGTGCGCCAGCCACGCCCCCGCCTGCTCTCCGCTCCCGGGTTCCAGAGCATACAGCTGCGCCACAGACCCAGGTGGGGCTTTTGCCCCTTTAATAAAGCTGTGCAGCAGAGGGAAGGTCAGGGAAGCTTGTTTGGCAAGATGTAGCTTGTCTCCTGCAACTGCAGTTCGGTGGGCTGGCTATACCAGCTGAGATCCCCTCTTCTGCCTTACTATTAAAGGTGCAGCGGCCCTGTTCTTTTTTGCTACACCTCCTGAGATCCCCATTTCAACCCAGGCTATTAAAGGTGCAGGAGCCCTTTGAAGGAGCCTCTGGCAACCCTAGAATTATTTATTTTTCATGGAGTCAGGGTTGGGTCAGGAGCTGGATTTTAGGAGAAGGGGAGACTACAGGCAGTGAAAAAGAGGGAAAGGTATGGGCAAATCGGACAATTTCAGTTTCTGAGTTTTCCAACCTTAAGTTTTGTTTTCCAGATTTCCACATCAGCTTGCATTAAAAGAAAAAAATCCTCGTGAAAATTCATTTGCATTGTAGTGTGAATTTCTCTAGCTAACACCCATTTTTACAAAATATAGATAGATAGATAGATAGATAGATAGATAGATAGATAGATACTTTATTGTCATTGTATGTAGCACAGCGAAATGGAATGATATCCCACATTTACAGCCACACAGCCACACATGTTGTTGTTCAGTCGTTCAGTCGTGTCCGACTCTTCGTGACCCCATGGACCAGAGCACGCCAGGCACTCCTGTCTTCCACTGCCTCTCGCAGTTTGGCCAAACTCATGTTAGTAACTTTGAGAACACTGTCCAACCATCTCATCCTCTGTCGTCCCCTTCTCCTTGTGCCCTCAATCTTTCCCAACATCAGGGTCTTTTCTAGGGAGTCTTCTCTTCTCATGAGGTGGCCAAAGTACTGGAGCCTCAACTTCAGGATCTGTCCTTCTAATGAGCACTCAGGGCTGATTTCTTTAAGAATGGAGAGGTTTGATCACACATTTATACATTTACAACCACACATACACATGCATACCATCCATCACTACTCCCCAAAGATCATATCATTTGGTTACAGCATTTAAAATATTTATAGCTCTTGGATAAAAACTGTTTTTTAGTCTATTTGTTCTGGATTTAATTGTTCTGTATCTCTTGCCCGAACTGTGCAAACAGACTATATCCAGGATGAGACGAATCTTGTACAATGTTTGCTTTTTTGAGACAACAGGAGCTATATAGTTCGTCCAAAGATGGGAGAGGATGACCGGCGGCTTCCCATAATATAATGCGATCTTGTGCACTATTTTCACTGATACATGTGCTTCTATGCACATACATTCCAGGGCACATGACAACTATGCTGGAAAATTGGGAGCAGAGTGGATTTCAAAGGAGAGTTGCCTTTCAGTCCTCGAATTGGTTTGGATAGTGTGACCCAGGTAGGGTGGCCTTTAAATCTGAATGGAGCCTAATTTATCCCCCGATCCTTAACTACCAGGTATACACTCAAGCTGCAAGCATGCAGGCAGTATTTTGGATCTGCAGGGAGGGGAAATGTTAGGGCTCTGTGATGTCTCCTCGAGAGTAATCAGCCAGACCACGTTGTCTGCTAAACTAGTTGCTTTATTAACAAAAATATACATCAGAGCTCTCAAAGTTCATGACCACTTGAGTCAGTTCCAGATTCCGGGAGTGGGCGTTCCCGGCTCCGCCCCCAACATAGGAGTTTTGGGAAACCAAAGCGCCTCCCCCTTTCTTTGCACTTTCTCCCCCTGCACACCTGTGGGCTGGCGCTGGGTGGCTCCGTCAGCCCCCCTCCCTCTCCCATTGGTGTTGCAGGGTCTCTGCCAGCCTCCTCAAGACCTTGTATCTCCCTGTCAGCCTGCAGTTCCCCTTCCCCGCCACTTGGGCTTTCCTGGCTCTCCTGCGAACTGCTCTCCGACCTGATTGCTGTTTCTCTCCAGCCGCCTTCCCCCGTCAGCTCGGCTCTGGGGAAGGGCAAGTCCCTGACAGGAAAGCTTGATGACTTAGTCTTAAGCCAACAGGTGGGCTTTTGAGGGGCGACCCCCAGGAAACTCTGCATCCTGTGGCGCAATGGGTCAGTGTGTCTGGCTGTCAACCGGAAGGTTGGTGGTTCGAGTCCACCCAGGGACGAATGTGGGCAGAATTTCTGCATTGCAGGGGGTTGGATGAGATGACCGTCAGGTTCCCTTCCAACTCTACCAACTCTCTGTGATCCTTTGAAGAGGGAGGGAGGATTGCAGGCCTTTTCCCTGACGGAGAAACCCCGGGCTGCTTCTGTAAATAGACGCCCAAGAGAAAGTTCTGCCCTTGTTTGGGCCAATATCCAGCCTCTGCCACGGTGAGGGGACCAAAGGGAGTATTCCAGTTCCATGCAACAGCTGGGGATTAAGATGCCCCGCCAAAGGGGTGAGTCAGCACTTCTGCATTTTGTGTTGTGACTAATAAAATCTTGGAGTCTAAACAGGCACACCCACCCCTCTCTTAAGAGAACTGCACGAGACCCGCTTCCAGACATTCCCTCCTGGTCTTTTGTTAAAGGAAGAAGCGCCGTCTCCTGTAAATTTGGGCTACTAATTAGTTGCTCCCTTCATGAAAGGAAAGTTAATCCACCCTTCTGCTTGTCGTATCCGAAGCAGTTTTCTGTTTACCCCATGCTTCCTAGGCATGGATCTAAGTGGTTCTGCCTTTGCCCTGAAAAAACTCACTCTTTAGTGCTCAATCGGAACAAACAACAATCCATGGAAAACCCGATTGCCATTTGTTCTGTTTCAGCGCTGAACTTCAGCTTTTCCCTGGGGGAAATGGAGCTGTAGATAAGCCCAGAAGGGAGCCTTTCCCCCCCATCCTGGTCACAGTCCATTGCTTTATGTGTGTGTGCAGAATTGTTTTTGCTCATTTGCATATTTATGCCCATGTAACTAAAACTCACACAATTGATTGAAGACCATGCTTTCAGCCTGTCGACAGCCCTAATGATTATTTATATAGCAGCAACAAGGTGCAGGGCACTTGGCAGAGTAACATCAGGGAAGTGAGGGCAAGAAGCCAGGTACAACAGCACCGTTGTAGCTTCTCGGTGACCCTGCGTCTGCAGCCTAACACAGTAGAGCGCATTTAGCCATTCAGAACGCGGCTGGAGGAGTAAAGGTTACCCAGTGTTTTCTAAGCGATGGACGCAAAGACAGTGGATAACTGACAAGCCCCCCCAGGCCAAGGATGGGGAACCTGTGGTCCTCCAGATGTCCTTGGCTTCCAACTCTCATCAGCCCCAGCTCACTTAGCCAATGATGAGACCAATGATGAGACTTCGGTAGTCTTTCGTAATTTGGCGCCTTGGACAAGGCCAAAATTTGGTGCTCCCAAATGAATCTTCTCAATTATGGAGCTGTTTGATTTTGTGGCCCCCTCAGCTTGGCGCCCTGTTCAGGGAAACTGCCTGCAGCACCCTAAATCTGGTGCTGGGAGTTGTAGTTCAGCAATGTCCAGAGGGCCACAGGTTCTCCACCTCTCCCCCGGGCTTCAACTTTTAAATGTTTAATATTAAATGTTGCTGTATGAATCTTCTCATGCAAATGGAATAACTTTAAACATAGCAAGCTATATCTGAACCACTAAAACCATCCCCTTTTGGCACCTGCTAAAATCATTCCTGTTTAGATGAGCCTATCCAGATGCTTAGAAAGTTGATGTGAATCTTAATCTATTCTAGTGTTTCAGCTTTTTGTATGTTTTAAATTATTGTTTACATTTTTCTTGATTTTATCGTTTTATCTTTTTGTAAGCTGCTTTGAGGGTGTTTGGGGTTTTTTTTTACAATCAAGAGATGCAATATATTATTATCTCAATACACACACACACACATATATTGATTTAACCTACTATATTTTGTATAAATGGGCTCCAAATTTATTCATACAAAATATAGGTAAAGGTAAAGGGACCCCTGACCGTTAGGTCCAGTCATGGACGACTCTGGGGTTGCGGTGCTCATCTCGCTTTACTGGCTGAGGGAGCCGGCGTTTGTCCGCAGACAGGTTCCGGGTTACAAATAAATATATGTGTATATATAATTCTTATAACGATATAGTATACCTTTCTATCTTTTTTTACATTTTCAATTTTTTATCTTTACAGTGGTACCTGTAAACCTGTAAACACTTCCGGATTTGCCGCGTTCTTAACCCGAAAAAATGCAACATGAAGCGTTCGCAAGAAGAGGTATGACTGTATTCCGTGTTGTTTATTTTAACTGTTGTTTTGAAAAAAATTATAAGAAAACCAATCAAGCGGTGTATAAACTTTAGGAAATAAAAAGATAAACCAAATGACTTCAATCCAAGCACTGGAATATATATGCATATTATGCACTGATCTCTCTTTTCGGTCTCTGCTCGCTGCACTTGTCTTGAGCCACCCATTGTCCAAATCTGCTTTCACTCTGGTTTCCAAGTCTCTCCTTTCACCTGGCGCAACGGAACGGAGCCTTTAATGAGAGAAATCTGCAAGGCAGGGCTTCTATTTCGGCCTCTCCTCCGGTCCCTCGAGCCACAAGTCTGTGTTTATAAGACACCCTATAAGGAAGAAGAGAAGGAAGAAGAAATCCCCAAGAAACGGAGGCATCACTTGATCTCTCCTGAGGGATCTGATCCTGGGCCAATCGGCTTCCCTTAAGCGAAGTCGCCGGTGCTCATAGGGAGAAAGTGATATCTTCAAGACTCTTGCTGTTTGGGTATAAAAGAGACCAGCCAGTCTCTTGCAAACCAGGGGTGTCTCTGTGCCTTGTCTCTCTGGTAGGTACTCCCGGGCCATTCCTGGGAGGAGGCGGGAGGGAATTGTGGTACAATCTAGATTGTGGTACAGGCAAGAAACTAAAGCATGAGGCCTTATTTTTTAGCTGTTTTTTAAGTTGTTTTTAATCATTGTTTTGTATTTGTTGTTAGCCGCCCTGAGCCCAGTTTTTGGACCGGGAAGGGCAGGGTATAAATAAAAATTATTTATTTATTTATTTATTTATTTATTTATTTATTTATTTATTTATTATTCTAGTTCTCTCTCCATAGGGTTAACTAGTATTCTTAACACTGGTATTAACTTGTATTATTTACGCTTATCCAGTAACGCTGGGGTAGGTGTTTGGTGGTTTTGCTATTTTATTTGTTGGCTCTTGTTTTGATTAATCGATTGCGTTTGTTCTACTTCGACTGTCTTATTTCTTGTCTGGCAATATGCTGTTTACCGCTTCCGGGACCTTTGTGCCCCAAAGCGGTGTATAAATAAACCACACCGTCACTTAAGTGTTGAGAGCCAGCGGTGGCGGCTGGTTCCCTTTGGGACTGGTAGGGTGGAAGGCAGGGAGACCAACACCAGGTGGCGCCAGAGAGAGTGAGAGGTAGAGCCAACAAATGGACCAATGGACCAGCCCTCTGCTGGTTGGAAAGAAAACATAGGCGGCTACAGGAAGAAATTGAATAGATCCCCTATTTATTTATTTATTACCTTTCTCGCCCTGATCTGGCCACAGTGATCCATGCGACGGTCACCTCCAGGCTTGATTATTGTAACTCGCTCTATGCGGGGCTGCCCTTGAAGCTGACCCAGAAACTCCAGCGGGTGCAGAATGCCGCGGCGAGGCTCCTTACGGGGTCCTTGCCGCGGGACCACATTCATCCAGTGCTCTACCAGCTGCACTGGCTCCTGGTGGAGTACAGGATCAGGTTTAAGGTGCTGGTTTTGACCTTTAAAGCCCTATGCGGCCTAGGACCCTCGTACCTACGGAACCGCCTCTCCTGGTATGCCCCGCAGAGGACCTTAAGGTCCACAAATAACAACACTTTGGAGGTCCCGAGCCACAAGGTTGTTAGACTGGTCTCAACTAGGACCAGGGCCTTTTCAGTACTGGCCCCAACTTGGTGGAACGCTCTGTCACAAGAGACCAGGGCCCTGCGGGATTTGACATCTTTCCGCAGGGCCTGCAAGACAGAGCTGTTCTGCCTGGCCTTTGGGTTGGACTCAGTCTGATGTTTCCTCCCCTTATGGTTTTGATTAGGGGCGATAAATGAAGCGGCATTTTAAATTGTATTTTAACCTGTATTTTAATTAACGGTTTTTTCTTTCTTTTTATACTTTATTGTAATTTTATTGATGTTAGCCGCCCTGAGCCCGGTTTCGGCTGGGAAGGGCGGGGTATAAATAAAATTTATTATTATTATTATTATTATTATTATTATTATTATTATTATTATTATTTTAACCTTGAGACAGTTTTCCCCACCCAGGAGCCCACAACACTCTTCCTAGCCTCTTCTTCTTCCTTCCTGCTTCTGCCTCGTGCCTAACCCCGAGCCAAGATGCCTGGCGGATACAAAGGAGAATGTGGGGACGATGTAGATCCTATGCCATTTCTGGCTCCTAGCGAGAAAGAGAGGATTGAGGCTATAAGCAAGCCGTACGATATCAAGAAGTCTGTCTGGGTCAAGGATGAAAAGGAGGGATTTATCGCTGGGGAGATCCAGTCTGAGACGGATACCCAAGTCACTGTGAAGACGGGGGCCAATCAGGTGACTTGGTGGGACAGGAGGGATGCTTTTTGGTCTTGCAAGGTTTTGATCTGCTCCTTAGCCAAAGGAACACCTGGCAAAATGCTTTCAGAACTGGAGAAGGAGCATCAGCTGCAGGGCAGTGATGGGGCGGCTGGGCAGATAAGGAGATGCAACCCATTTTTGCATGAAGAAGTTGGCTATTTATGTAAAAAAAAGCAAACAAACCAACAACCCAGACTTTGGAATTCTGAATGCCATCCACTAAAAGCGTATGGCACCCTGAGAACCCTGGGAATTGTAGTTTGTGAAAGGTGCTAGGAATTGAGCTCTATGAGGGATAAACTACAGATTCCAGGGCTGGATCTAGACACATCAAAGAAGCGATTCAGTTAAATGCATTGTAAACGTCATACAGGGAAATCCCGTTGGGGGAAAACGGGACTCCACAGCGCCATCTGGTGCCACAGTGTATAAAGCGCTTTATCTTTACAAATGTAGCTGAGTCCCAGGATTCTGTGGGGGAAGCCAAGTGCTTTAAGTGTATGATGTGACCACAGCCTGGTAGCTGATCCATACTGTTTAAGGTGGAATGTAAGCTTCCTGTCCCTGCACTAATTCTCCTCCAAATCACTGGCTACCCTTCTCCTTCAATCTGGATTTTCTCATGCCCTAACTTTTTCGAAGTAAAGTTAAAGTTAAAAGTAAAGGACCCCTGGACGTTTCGAAGTACTGTATCCCTGGCCCATGAAAATCCGAAGGGGAAAGAGAGGGAAGGCAGTGTTTTGGAGGAGAATGTCATATGGACAACAGAGAATGAATGGAGGTACATGAAGCCGATTTTCCACATTAAACAACAGTATGGATGAGCCTGGAATTGCAACTCGGTCAGGAGTGTTGAAAGCAGAGGATTAGATTATGAGCTCCTGATTTCTATGGGGCCAGTTTTGTTAGGATGCCTTCAAAACCAGTTTGCAATATTTTTGGTCTTACTTGAGAGACTTTTTCTAACTGATGATTAATTGATTTTATTCTCTGATGGTGGATTTTTCTGCTGCGTTCATTCGATGGCTTAACTGAACAGTGGTACCTCTGGTTATGAATGCTTCTGGTTACAAGTGCCACTAACCCGGAAGTAGCTGGTCCTGGTTGTGAGCTTTGCCCCAGGATGCGAACGGAAATCGTGCTCTGGAGGCGCATGCGCAGCGGGACACCCCATTAGTGAAAGTGCGCCTCAGGATAAGAACGGTTTCAGCTTAAGAACGGACCTCCGGAACAAATTAAGTTCATAACCAGAGGTACCGCTGTACTTTCACGTTTCCACCATTGATTTAAGCCACTGCAGAAAGCGCGTGTAAATACCATTAAGTAAAGGAGCATATACGTCACCATGTTTTGGAAATTTTGGATGCTGTACCTCAAGATTTTTGCTAAACCGTGACTTCTCCACCCACAGACGGTCACCGTTAAGAAGGATGATGTCCAGCAGATGAACCCACCCAAATTCTACCAGGTCAATGACATGGCCAACATGACCTTCTTGAATGAAGCCAGTGTCTTAGACAACCTGCGCCAGCGTTATATCCTGATGAGGATCTATGTAAGTGAGAAGATGGGTGAGGGCATCTGAGACAAGCGGGTGCTGCAGAGGCAGTAGACTAGAGAGACAGGTAGCTCCTAGGGCCAGATTTGGAAGTCAAGCTGAATGAGGTAGGAAGGATGTGTTGGCCCTCACCTTGGATAAAACAAATAGAAGATTGAAGGCAGAGAGTGACAACACAAGAACGGGCCTTTTCTGTAGTGGCTCCCCGACTGTGGAATGCTCTCCCCAGAGAGGCTCGCCTGGCGCCATCACTACATGTCTTTAGGCGCCAGGTAAAAACATTCCTCTTTACCAAGGCCTTTAGCCATTACATAATCCACAACCTGTTAAATGTGTGGGGACTGTTATTATGTTTATTTTATTATTATGCAGCGTAAGTTATGTTCTTAATGTTGTGCACCACCCTGAGATCTTTTCATAAAGGGCAGGATATAAATTGAAATTGATGGAATACATGCAGCTTGCAGATTTAACATATAGAAGAAGAGAACAAGAAGAATGTACAGTCGTATCTTGTTTCGCGGCCAGAATCCGTTCCGGAGCCCCAGCCGCTAGCCGAAAAGGACGCAGGGCAAAGCGCCGCGTCTGCGCACACGCACGATGCGGTTTGCGCTTCTGCGCATGCGCGAAGTGCAATTTAGCGCTTCTGCGCATGCGTGAGCGGCAAACCCAGAAGTAACCCATTCCGGTATTTCTGGGTTTGCCGTGGACGTTCGCCATAATGGACGCTAGACAAGGCGGACATTGGCGGAGGTATTACTGTACGTTTAAAGAAGACGGGAAAATGTTTACTGAATATATGGGTGAAAATTGTGTTCGTTTAAAAACGCTGGTAGCATTAAGATAAATTCAACCGTGTAAATACCGGTAAGTTTTGGTGGATGTAACAATGGATTACTGAATGGTTTAGTTCATGTAAAATATGCAGGGATGCGTGGTATGCAAAACGAACCACGGAAAGAGAAGAAGGGAAGTCATTGATTTAAATTGAAACAGTAATAATAATAATAATGGCTGTTTTGTGTTCTTTCCAGACCTACTCTGGCCTCTTCTGTGTCACCATCAACCCTTACAAGTGGCTGCCCATCTACGGATCCCGAGTGGCCCAGATGTATAAGGGCAGGAAGCGCACAGAGATGCCACCTCACCTCTTCTCCATCTCTGACAACGCCTACCATGACATGCTCATGGGTGAGTACAGAGAAGGGCCTCCAGCCTCCGTAGTACCTCTGCTCACAAGCTCAGAGGCAGATCACATCCACTGCAGGCAAAATGTCCCAGGTTCCTCCTTCCGTTAGAGCTGGGGAGGACCTTTAGAGAGCTGCGTCCAGTCGGTGTAGACAACACTGAGCTAGATAGGTTGATGGTCTCACTCAGCATAAGGCAGCTTCCTATGTTCCAGCACTGGTCCGAGATATTGTCCTAGCTGAGCTGACCAGCAGCGAAACCACCAGGACCTCCTTGCACCCCTCCACTGCTTTCAGGAACTTTGGTCACATGGCACACCCCTGCAGAGTGTCGGGAAGACGCTCTGGGGAGACGGCGAACTCCCCAAGACTCCAAGCATTTCCTAGTAGGCCCGTCTCTGGAGTGGCATGTCCCTTCAGTCCAGAGCGCCCGTCTGCGACACTTCTCGTGTGAAAAGTGCACACAAGTCTTCTGGCATCACACAGCAAGAAGAAAGACACATCCGTAGATCTAAACTACGTTTTATTTACATACTATACAGAGACTCCATAATCACCTCTGTGTTCTCCAAGCTCCTGCAGAAGAGCTATACAAACTGCTAAAAGTGAAAGTACAGTACAATAACACTCTCAAACGGAAGAGATAAGGCAGTCTTCCGTTCCCACACTCTTCTCAGACAACTCATGTGATTTATACTAATCACACTAGCCAGCTTAGCAGCATTTACAAAATGGACAACACGGTACAGTAGAATAATATATCAAAACTAGTATATTAAGCCTGTTGCAAAAAACAGGCGCTAGACGGAGGCGGATATCCCCATTAACCCTTTCCCCTCCCCTTCCTCCCCATTAACCCTTTCCCCTGCCCAGCCTCCTCTCTTCCCCATTAACCCTTTCCCCTCCCCTCCCTCCCCATTAACCCTTTCCCCTCCCCTCCCTATTAACCCTTTCCCCTCCCCACCCTCCTCTCCTTCCCATTAACCCTTTTCCCTCCCCAGCCTTCTCTCCCTCCCATTAACCCCTTTACCTCCCCACCCTCCTGGCCCCCCTCGAGGCTGCGACTCTGAGCCCTGCGGTGGCAGCGGGAGGAGGTGGAGCCCCCTGCCCTCCTCCCCCCGTTTATTGTCGGGCCTCCTCTTCTCTCCCTCCCCCCGCCCTCCTCCCCCCCGTTTATTGCCGGGCCTCCTCTTCTCTCCCTCCCCCCACAATAATATTGTGTGTATTTGACTGTATGGAAGACTTTTAAATTTTATAATCTTTGTGCTTCTGAGTAAAGCAAAGCCTGAGGGACCTGCTTCCCCCCCCCCCCGCTTCTTAAAATGGTGTTGGCGGTTGGCGACGCTTTTCCCGCGCTTTGCCGAAGATGTTATTTTGCAATCACGGGAAGGAAGGCGGTAGTGGAAAGCAGTGGTCGAGGTGGCCGACAGCAGGAGGCTGTAGAATGCTGTTTGGGCTTGGCGAGGATGTTTTGCACCAAGCAATAAGGAGTCGTCGGTGGTAAAACTCCTCTAAAGTGTTGGAGAGCTGAGCTGCAAGAAGTGAAGGGCGGCAGGAGGAGGCTGGGGGAAGCGGGGCGTTGCGCCTCTCGCTCCGCTCTTTGCAAGCCCCACTGCTTTCAATCTCTGCTGCAGGTGGGCGGCAGCAGGAGGGTCCGGCAAGGGCGGCAGGAGGCGGCAGGAGGAGGCTGGGGGAAGCGTCGCTGCGCGACGCAGCCCCCGCTCTTTGCTATGCTGGACACAGCGGCGGAGGCAGAGGAAGGCGGAGACAGCGTCGGAGGCAGCGGAAAGGTCCGCAGCGTCCGGAAAGGTCCGCAGAAGGCTGCGGGTAGCGGCGCTGGGCGCCGCTGCCCACGCTCTTTGCTTTGCCGAGGATGTTGTGCGGCTAGCAAAGAGAAAGCCGGAGCCAACGGCAGAGGCAGCGGAAAGGTCGTGGAGGTGGCGGCCAAAGGCGGCGGCAGCAACGGTAGGCACAGGGCGGAATACTGCAAGCTACTGCTGTCAGGAACAACGGTCGCTCGCAGAGTGAACGTTGCAGCCAGACAGCCTGCTAATTGATTCAAACCTGCGGGGGGGGGGAGGGGAGTTAGAGGCACGCCTATTGGTGTAGCCGACAGGAGGAGGCTGCGGGCAGAGGCGCTTCGCGCCTCTGCCCGCGCTCCTATTGGTCTGCGTCCTCCGCGCAGGCGCACTTCCGATTTCCTCTGACGGACGGAAAGTGGTACGGAGGGACACAGGCTCTTTATTATATAGGATGACGCAAACTGTGAAGAATATTCAATCATATACCGGTATATATATATGCATATGCAACCAGAGGAAATCTACTCCATACAACGTACAAACGTCTCAGAAAGTGCAAAGAGATTCAAAAGTGCAATGTGCAACAAGTCCACTGTCATAAAGTGCTAAGGTCTCTCAGGAGTCCACGTCTGCTTCTCCCGACGGGCAGCTAGCTTGTATTATCCCCGTTTCACTATTGTCGTTTCTTCAGGGACGGACATCGTCTTAAATAATAATCATTATAATTTACAATGTACATAGTGAGCGTTTACATTCTTAGAATCAATAAACATATTAACATCTAAAAAGTTACTCACCAAATTGTTCATACATTAACACTTAACTAGGCTGAAACACTCACAACCTCAACCTTAGTTTAGCTTTGCCAACCAGGAACCGTTGAGGTTGTGAGGAGAAGCAGACATGGACTCCTGAGAGACTTTAGCACTTTATGACAGTGGACTTGTTGCACATCGGACATTGCACTTTTGAATCTCTTTGCACTTTCTGAGACGTTTGTACGTTGTATGGAGTAGATTTCCTCCGGTTGCATATGCATATATATATATATGATTGAATATTCTTCACGGTTTGCGTCATTTTGATATATTAGCTTAGCAGCATTGGCTTACGTAAAATCCCAACAAAGTTGCATAGACAGTGACCTCAAGTAGACAAAGCTCAGTGGTAGAGGATGTGTATGGCATGCAGAAAGTCCCAGGCTCAAATCCTAGCATCTCTAGGAAGGCTTCATGCCTGAAATATTGGAGAGCCACTGCCAAGATGGTCATTATAGACTAGGGTTTCCCAGACTTGGGTCTCCAGTTGTTGTTGGACTACAACTCCCATCATCCCTAGCTAGCAGGACCAATGGTCGGGGGTGATGGGAACTGTAGTAAAAAACAACAACAAAAAACCACAGCTGGAGACCCAAGTTCGAGAAATCCTGACACTGTAGACAATGCTGAGCTCAATGGACCAATGGTTTGACTCAGCCTAGGGCAGCTTCCGGTGTTCCTGTAGACTGGGGAGATTGTATGTCAACCTTCCACAACCTGGGGGTGCCCAGATGCGTTGAACTTCAACTCCCATCAGCCCCAGTAGGCATGGCCAATGGTTGGGGATGATGGGAATTGTAGTCCAACAACATCCAGAAGGCACCAGTTTGGGGGAAAGTCTGCTGCAGAGGTTGACCCAATACATTTTGCTTTCTGAGGGAAAGATGGTACTTGCCCTCATTCCATGGAACCGCCAGCTGAATCTTGCTTCAGGATAGTGGCAAGCGGGATTGTGTCCTCCTGCCCTTCCCTGCCACCTTCAAAAAATCCAAATGTTAAAATTTGTGGGAAGACAGGAAACAATCAAGCTGGAGTGACTGTAGAGCTGTAAATCAGCCCCATAGGACTTTTAAGACCCGCTTGGCATTATGTGTTGTTGCTGTTCTTCCTCCCACAGAGCGTGAAAACCAGTCTATGCTGATCACGTAAGTGCATACATTTATTTATTTTTTATTATTGCTGCTGAAAATATTTATAAGCCACCTTGGGTTTAAAGTCTGCAAGGCTGCTTGCACAGAGTACGAAAAAGGAAGCGACATTAATGCACTGGACTGAGCTAGCCTGGTAGAGAAAAGGCGATTTATATGAGAAGAGAAGGTTAAGGGGTGATATGATAGCCATGTTCAAATATATAAAAGGATGTCATATAGAGGAGGGAGAAAGGTTGTTTTCTGCTGCTCCAGAGAAGAGGACACGGAGCAATGGATTCAAACTACAAGAAAGAAGATTCCACCTAAACATTAGGAAGAACTTCCTGACAGTAAGAGCTGTTCGACAGTGGAATTTGCTGCCAAGGAGTGTGGTGGAGTCTCCTTCTTTGGAGGTCTTTAAGCAGAGGCTTGACAGCCACCTGTCAGGAATGCTTTGATGGTGTTTCCTGCTTGGCAGGGGGTTGGACTGGATGGCCCTTGTGGTCTCTTCCAACTCTAGGATTCTATGCGCTGTATATGCGATATAACATTGTGCCGCCAGAAGGCGATGTGGAGTCCCGTTTTTCTCGTCCTGTTTCCCCTGTTTTAAATTTACAGCGCTTTAAACTGAAGCGCTTCTTTGATGTGTCTAGTTCCAGCCAGGTTCTTAAAATAACCCTGAATTAATAAAAGGATGCAGCTAGAATTTCAACCAGGGGCAATTCATCTTCTTAGACACCTATTGGATGGGAGTCTTCTTAGTTTGGCACCTGAAAGACAGCAAGGAAGGAGCAAGGAAGACTTCCCTAGGGAAGGGAGTCCTACAGCTTTGGTGCCAGCACCGAGAAGATCCTGCCCCTTTCACTATTTACCATACCTCAGACACCGGGGACACACAAAGCAGGGCTGTCGAAGAGGTTCTTATAGCAGTTGGTCCAAGGGCCACATTTACACTTATACTGGAGAGATGGAGTGAAAATGAAGTATCCGCATGTGCCTCTCCCCTTTCCCCCCAGAAACCAGGTCTACCTCATGTGTGAATGACCTTCTGTTGCAGCAGGAGGTTGGAGTTAAAAATACTTTTCAACTTTGTGGTCCTGATTTCTCCTCCTTTATCTCCTCTTTCACACGTAGTGGAGAATCCGGAGCTGGCAAGACTGAAAATACAAAGAAAGTTATTCAGTACTTTGCCAACATCGGTGGTACTGGCAAGGCCTCTACCGATTCGAAGGTAAGAGGTTGTTGTTGTTGTTTTACTAGAATGAACTGGGGACTGTTGTCTTTTTTTTCTTTTTCTTTTTCGAATTTTAATCTTTATTGATTTTAGATATTAAATCCCTCCACCGCGAAACAACAAAAAAGAAAACAAATCACCTCACACAAAGAATTTTTTACATAGAAAATATGATTCTTCCATATACAGTCGTACCTCCGCTTAAGTATCCCTCTGGATCCGTAAACTTCGGGATGCGAACGCGGTAAACCCGGAAGTATTTTTCCAGGTTTCGCCACGAGCGCATGCACAGAAGCGCTATAAAAGCGTCGTGCGCATGCGCAGAAACAGTCCTCCAGTTGCAAATTCCTCAGGATGCGGCCGGACCTCCGGAACGGATCCCGTTCGCAACCGGAGGTACCACTGTATTGTGACTTCCGTCATCCTCAATATGGGTCCATCATTACCTTTTTGACTGCATATTTGGATATTTTTAAACATATTTTTAAACTTACCATTATTTGTCCATATTCTTGGTAGAGTATTTGGTTGCAGAAGTTATTCAAAACATGTCAAAGATTTTATCTGAGAACAATGTTCTTTTAAATATGATTTAAATAAATCCTATTCTTCGTTAAACTCTTGGTTTGTTTGATTCCTGATTTTCCCTGTCATCTATGCCAATTCTACATATTCAAAAAACTTCACCTGCCATTCCAATTTAGTTGGTATTTTATCTCCCTTCCACCATCTAGCTATTAACATTCTCGCTGCAGTAGTTGCATACATTAATATCTTTCTTAATTCTTTCGGTATATCTGCAGCAATAATATCTAACGAAAAGGCTTCCGGCTTTTTGATTAAAGTTAATTTGAACATTTTTAAAAAGCTCATTTTAGATAGTTTCCCAAAAGCTTTTTATCTTTTTACATTTCTACCACATGTGGTACATTGTTCCCTCTGATTCTTTAAATCTCCAGCAAAAATTAGAGCTGGTTTTATACGTTTTCGCCAGCTTGCTTGGCATAATGTACCATCGACAGAACATCTTCATGTAGTTTTCTTTTAGCGTATAGCAAGCCGTAAACTGTATTGCCCTTTCTCCAAAGCTTTTCCCAAGATGCCATCTGAATATTATAACCAAAGTCTTTAGAATTGAATCATCACAGATTTAACCTCCTCCTCTAGCACGTCCCAATCCAGTAACAGTCTATACATTTTGGAGAGTAACAGTTGTTGTGTACCAGCTGAAATGCAGGCATTGTCTGGAATAATATGTTAATCATTAGCTGTTGAGAAATTCCCCCATGATAAAACTGTGTTGCTGTTGTTACTACGATTGATTCGTCCTTTTAAACCACCATCTCAAGGTGATTTACACATTTTTGTTTGTCTCTGGCAGGGGTCCCTGGAAGATCAAATCATCCAGGCTAACCCTGTACTGGAAGCTTTTGGAAATGCCAAAACAACGAGGAACAACAATTCTTCCCGCTTTGTAAGTATGAGAATCTGAAAATATTTTGAACCCTTGTCCCCTCCTTATTATGCACTGATTCAAGATCACCAGTGTCGAAGCAATGATTCTTCAATGTCAACTTCGTTGGACTGGTCATGTTGTGCAGATGCCTGATTGTCATCTTCCAAAGCAACTACTCTATTCCGAACTTAAAAACAGAAAGCGTAATGCTGATGGTCAACAAAAGAGGTTTGAAGACTGTCTCAAGGCAAATCTTTAAAAAATGTAGTATAAACACAAACAATTGGGAAACACTGGCCTGCAAGCGCTCCAATTGGAGAACAGCCTTTACCAAAGGTGTCATGGGCTTTGAAGACGCTCGAACTCAGGACGCAAGGGAGAAACGTGCTAAGAGGAAGGCACGCTTGGCAAATCCACACCGTGATCAACTCTCACCCGGAAACCTATGTCCCCACTGTGGAAGGATGTGTGGATCCAGAACTGGCCTTCACAGTCACGTACGGACTCACTGTTAAAACCGTGTTTATGGAAGACAATCTGACTCGGCTACAAGGGATCGCCGAAGAAGAAGAAGAAGAAGAAGATGCACTGATTCACACATGCATACACATCACTTGCTTGGTCTTCAACTAATGACCTAGCGCTTGTTGACTCTCAGTTGTCTACATTGAAGGTGATAGTATCACTTTATGAAATGATAACAATTATTTCGCCCTTTGCTGGCTGGGACTGATGGCAGTTGCAGCCCAAAATGTCCAGAGGGCACCAGGTTCGGGAAGCTGACATAGTGTTGGGGCTTGGCAGGTCTCCACTAGAAAGGCATTCCACAAGGAGGGCACCACCACTGAAAAGACCATGCACTTGTACTGTTTAATCTTTCCTGGGTAAAGATATTGCCATCTCCGTTAACTGATTTGCCTCTTGTTCTTCTTCCCAGGGTAAATTCATCCGAATCCACTTTGGTAGCACAGGAAAACTGGCAGGAGCTGACATTGAGAGTTGTAAGTATCCAAGTTTGGCTAATCTCAACCCCGAAATCCATTTTAGGTGGAATTTGGCAGTAACCTGTTTACTCAAGTCAGTGTATGTGTCTAAAATAGAAAGACATATGCAGATATACACAGATTTAATCAATTGATTAATCAACGTATTAATGGAAAAATAAATTGAATAATTGACCAGATTTTTTCTAATAAACTTGGTAACGGTGCTAACAGGAAGTTACAGAAGAAATGACGCAGAATTATGCAGGTCTGCTCAGCTCACAGTCGCTTCATTTAGTTTTTCTTGGTCCAATATTTTGATTCCCTGGAGTCAGAATTTAATGTTGCTTGTGTGTGGCATTGCAGTTCAATTAAGTCATATCAGACCAACAGAGCTGACTTCTTCTTTTTTTGGCATATAATCTTTATTGATTTTTCTCCATATACATACTATTTTTCCGTTTACAATTATTTACAATTATATTTTACATTACTCCTTTGCTCCTAAGACTTCCACTCTTCCTTCTTCTGTCTTCTTTATGACAATTCTTACTTTTCCACATTTTTTTTACATTCATTGCGTGTAGAGGTCACCAAGCCACTCCCACCAATAATTCACACAAGAGACATAATTTTTGTTTGGATTTTTGGCATAGTTTTGGCCACAACTTTATTGAAATACAAAACATGTGAGTGGTTGCGTAGGCATTGGTTCACGCTGTCCTTCGGGACAGAGCTGACCCCTAGTCAGCGAAGACTAGCTGTCCAGCGGGACAGAGCCGACCACATGCCAGCAAAGGGAAACCATTAGCTGGGGAGAGTTAACGGAGGCTGGTAATCAGAGCCTCCCCCTCCCCAGGGGTCCACAGGGGCTCATGCGTGGCCCTGCAACCCTACCGGGTTCGGACAAGCATGTTGAGCCCCTGGATTCCTTTAACGGAATTCCCATCACACCATCATCACTTTTGGAGGGCTACCGCCCTCCCATACCAAGAGAACCAATGCCTAACCGCCAACCTTACAAGTTGTGACTAGTTGCTACGTAGTAGGCAAAAACCAAATGGCACAGCCAATCAGCCAAATGGAAAAATTCCTACTAGGCCTCTACCTTAAAAGCAGACGACCCCATGACAGGCAACAGCAAGGTCAACGCACAAGCCTATACCAGGGAGGGGGGGGGGCGGGAGATCCGAAGCTCGCAGCAAAGAGGGAAGGTTGCACCATGTGCAACCCTATTTAACGGACGCTGGGCTGTCCATCACAAGTGAGCATGTGACTTTCCCCAGCAACAGTCTGGGCCAATGCAAGCTGTGGCCAGCAAGCCAAACCCACTACAAGGGAAGATGGCTTTTTGCCCCAACCACAACACGAGCTCTCTTGTACTGGAGAACTCACTTTATCAATTATCTCTTCTTCCACTTATTATTTCATTAATATTGAATCATCTATATATACATTTTCTTACTTAAGCCATTATTGTTTAATGTACAGTCTTTGTTTATTCTGCTTGTACCTGTTGATTGTAATTTATATTGCTATCTTATTCTTACATTTCCAATAAACAATTTTATAGTCCAGTTATGAGGTTTTGATTCATTCTGCTGACTTCTGAAGTGTTTGGATGCCTGGTCTACAGTAGCAGCTTAAGCCTGGGTTCACTTTGTATTTCAGATCTCCTAGAGAAATCTCGGGTCATCTCTCAGCAACCTGCTGAAAGGGGCTACCACATCTTCTACCAGCTCCTCTCCAATAAGAAGCCAGATCTTGTTTGTATGAAACTTTCCCCTGTGTATTGGTGGGGGCCCCTGAAAGAACTGGGGCTGGGGGACAAATTCAGTTTCCATTTAATGCCAAATCTATAATTCACGCATTCTAAAACAATTTGTGACCTGAAACACAGCCATCCTTCAAGATTCTCCCTTTTCGGAATTTTGTAATGCAGATCTCCAACAAAACAATGTTTATAAAAGTGCATCGGCTAGCAGAAAGCATGCATAAAAATCAACATGTTATTAAGAGGAATCAGGATTTTTTAAAGAAAATAAAATGGCATATAGCTGCAGAAATGTGGAGAACTGAATTTAAGATGGGGGGGGGGGAATGAGAAATGGAGAGAAACGAAATTGACAGATCCCTTCTTCCTTACCTAGGAGCAAGCCCCTTTTTAAAAGGTGGAACTTGCTCCTGAGAAGGCATGGGTATGGATTACACCAGTGCTTTTTTTTCTGGGGGGACGCAGGGGTACGTATACCCCTAAACATTTTGTACTTTTGTCCATTTACTATATTTATTTTCCCCGATTTGAACTATAAAATGGTGGTTTTCTTGAGTCAAAATGAGAGTACCCCTAAAAAAATTTAAGGGGAAAAAGCACTGGATTACGCTTTTAGACTAGATGGGCTGGATGAAATCTTCGTGGGGAAGATGCTTTGTAGGAACTGGATTTTAGCATGAAGCAAAGCACGAATTTAAGAAGGTGAAAAATGAGAAGCCGAGGCAAGTGAGATGGACAGGTCCTTCTATCCCTAGCAAGAACAGAGTGTTGAGCTAGCTATCGGGACTCATTCAGCAGAGTTTGTAAAAAAGGACCGCAGTTTTTGCATCCTGGCATTTTCCTTTTATGTGACAGCATCCTTGCTTTGTGTGCCGGACCCCAAGGAGTACCACTGGACAAGCCAAGGAGTGACAATTGTTGACAACATGGACGATGGAGAGGAGCTGCTTCTCACAGATGTAAGTTTGCAAAGGCAGCACCTGTTGTTCCTCCCCCACCTTTGAGTGTTTTATTGATTGAAAACTGTATAACAAAAACTAAAGGCAACTATCTTTCAAAGTGGAGATTTTCAATTCAATACCTTAATCACCTGATCTAAGGTTAAACACTCACGTGTTAGCGAGCAGAGAACAGCAACAGTTAATTATCAGCCCACAAAGGAGCTCAGTGAGCCCTTTTTGCTGTTCCTTAGCTTCAATGGGATCTTTCAGTTAAACCCTTTCAGCAATACACATAGGCATTCTCCATTTCAGTGTCAATTAAGCAATTATACTTAACAATCACTGGTCCACATACCTGAGCATTGCCTACAGCAGCAGTATCCAACCTTTTTAGACTCACAATCCACCTTTAACCCAAGCATACACTGGGGGCCCTATTATTATCCCCCCTCCTCCTCCCTTCATCTCCTATTGCTGCTGCTGCAAACCACCTTAGATCAGGATGCCACCATTTGAGGATCTTGACTGAGCCACCAGTCAAAGACCAGTGGTCTACACTGATCCAGGTTATCGGCCAGGAGTCTTTGCCAGGCCTACCTGGGAATGCCAGGGGTGGAACCTGGGATCTTTTGCATATAGAGGAGATGCTCTAGAATGAAGCTACAGCTCTTGTGCTGTTCTCTACCTATTTATTTTTCCAGAAGCAAACGAGAATTTTTTTTTTCAACATGCCTCCTGGAGTTGAGGGGTTTTAAGCTTAATTATTCCAGTTTCGATGGTGGTGGTGATTGAACTGCTGGCTATAATATCTAAATTGGAGTGGGGGGTTGTGGAATCTTTTTTTTTAATCATTTTTATTAATTTTCCAATAAAAACAGCCAATTAAAAACAATAAACTAAAATAAAAAACCAACCAAATTACAATCAAATTATTAATTGTTAATTTTTTTCCGGGCTTCCCATAGTCTGGACCTTGTTTTATATCTCCAATATCTTTGTCCTGCTTTGTTCTTAACAAAATAAAAAATAAAAAAAAATTCCTTCCAGTAGCACCTTAGAGACCAACTAAGTTTGTTCTTGGTATGAGCTTTCGTGTGCATGCACACTTATTCAGAAGTGGCAGACCAACATGTAACTGCTTTGTTCTTGTTGTTCTCATATTTTCCACATTCCGATCTTAACACTTTAGAGTTCTCTGTCCCTGGCTATGCGATTCTCAATCATGTCAGAAATCATAAATCCTTTCATCCATCAAGTGCAGCTTTATTTGTGAGTGTATATATACACACACACACACAAATAAAGCTGCACTTGATGGATATATATATCCTTCAAAGGATAGACTTGGACAACAGCCCAGATTGGAAGACTGGAATGAAGTCAGGAAAAGCTGTGCTGGCAAATAGACAGTGGAATATATTCCACTGTCTATTTGCCAGCGCATCTTTTCCTGACTTCATTCCAGTCTTCCAATCTGGGCTGTTGTCCAAGTCTATCCTTTGAAGTTTTTTTTTAAATTAATTTTTTATTAAGGATTTTCTTGATTTACAAAGGTATATGCAATGTCTCTTTCGTGTTCTTTCCATGTAACATTTTTATACAGCAGTTTCGTTTTTTGAGACATTAGGAAGAAAAGAGGGGGAGAGGTGGGCAGGATGGGGAGATGGGTAGGGTGGGGTGGCAGTATTTCTACTTTACTTAGTATATGTAGGGTTCGGTGTCCTTTGAAGTTTAATGACGCAGCAACTGCCAAGTTATTTCAATCCGGGCTGTTGTCCAAGCCTTAACATTTATTGACGCAGTATTTTGGGGTTGTGGAATCTTTGACATCTATTGAGAAACAGTACGTGAGGTTTGAAAATGATAATGCTTCCTCTCCGCCAGGTGGCCTTTGACGTCCTAGGCTTCACTCAAGAAGAGAAGATAAGCGTTTATAAGCTGACCGGAGGCATAATGCACTTCGGCAACATGAAATTCAAGCAGAAGCCAAGAGAGGAGCAGGCAGAAGTTGACACCGCTGAAGGTAACAGAGCGGGGAGGAGCAGCAGGAACGAAGCGGCCATTGAAATGGGGAACCTTTGGCCTTCCAGTTGTTGCAGGACTACAACTCCCATTGTCCCTGGTCGTTGGCCGTGGTGCCTGGGGCTGATGGGAATTTGAGTTCAACAGCATCTCAAGTGCCACGGCCTCCCCAGCTCTGAACTAAATAAGGGATGCCGGTCAAATCTCAGATTCAAAGGAATTCACTGTTTTGTAACTCAAAAGTATGTAAAATAATGGACTATGCAGAATTGGCAAAATTAGCAGCAAAATTAAGAGAATCTGATGATGAGTGTTTTGTGGAAGAATGGAAGCCTTTTTTGGTCTACTTTGGATTTGAGCTATGAGCCTTATAAGTAATTACTGTGGTACCTCAGTTTTCGAAAGTTATCCTTTCCGGAAGACCGTTCGAGTTCTGAAACGTTCGAAAACCGAAAACTCAATAGCCGACAGCTAGGCCTCAGAATCTTGCACTCGGCAGAAGCCGCGTGGCATGTTCGACTTCCGAAGCGTGTTCAAAAACCGAAGCATTTACTTCCGGGTTTACGGCGTTCGGAAACCGAAATGTTCGTCACCGGAGATGTTCAAAAACCTAGATACCACTGTAGATTATAGTATTGTGGTTATGATTTAGCAGACAGAAGATAGCGAGAAGCAGAAGTGGAGAAACAACAAGTGGGAAATGGGGTGGGAAGTCGATAAAATATGAGGGGGGGGAATTGTTTGTTGGATTGGCGCTGTGGGTTAAACCACAGAGCCTAGGGCTTGTCGATCAGAAGGTTGGCGGTTCGAATCCCCGCAACGGGGTGAGCTCCCGTTGTTTGGTCCCTGCTCCTGCCCACCTAGCAGTTCGAAAGCACATCAAAGTCCAAGTAGATAAATAGGTACCATTCTGGCGGGAGGGTAAACGGCGTTTCCGTGTGCTGCTCTGGTTCGCCAGAAGCGGCTTTGTCATGCTGACCACATGACCCAGAAGCTGTACGCCGGCTCCCTCAGCCAAGAAAGCGAGATGAGCGCCGCAACCCCAGAGTTGGACATGACTGGACCTAATGGTCAGGGGTCCCTTTACCTTTACTATATGTTAAAAATGTTGAAACTTAATAAAATATAATTTTTAAAAATGTAGTTTAAAGCCCTAATTAAACATGTGGTTGATGGCTTATTCACATCCCTGTTTGCTCTGCCCACTTCCCCCAGGAAAGCCCACAGTTTAGTGCTGAATCCGAACGAACTGCATTTGGGTTTTCTGTGGGTTTTTGTTGTTTGCTCCGATTTAGCACTAAAGAGTGAGTTTTCTGGGGGAAAGCAATGGGGCAAGGGCAAAACCGCTTGGACCCGTGCTATCTAGGCATGGGGGAAGCGGAAGTATGGACAAGGCCTTAGCCCAGGCATAGGCAACCTTGGCTCTCCAGATGTTTTGGAACTACAACTCCCATGATCCGTAGCTAACAGGGCCAGTGGTCAGGGATGATGGGAACTGTAGTCCCAAAACGTCTGGAGAGACAAGGTTGCCTATGCCTGCCTTAGCCCCACTGGACTTACTTCGGCACAGGCAGGCATTGACTGTGTTTGTGCTGTCCTTTCGGCAACAGCGGCCTAGCAGGACTTGCGGAAATGGTCGTGATTTCCTTGTCTGAGGAAACGGGGGCCTTGTCACGGCCAGCAGTTTGCTCCCCTTCTGATTAATCTGTGCCTTTGGTTCTTTTGGCAGTGGCCGACAAAGTCGCCCACCTCATGGCTCTCAACTCCGGGGAACTCCAGAAGGGCATCACCCGGCCCCGGGTGAAAGTGGGCAACGAGTTTGTGCAGAAGGGGCAGAACATGGACCAGTGCCACAACTCCGTCGGTGCCCTGGGCAAAGCCGTCTACGACAAGATGTTCAAGTGGCTAGTCGTCAGGATCAACAAGACCCTGGACACCAAGATGTCCAGGCAGTTCTTTATCGGGGTGCTGGATATTGCCGGCTTTGAGATTTTTGAGGTACAAGGAGCAGCTCTAGTGGGAGGGTTGCAGGTTGGGTCTGCAACAAAATGTTGCAGTTTATATCTCTCCTCTTCAGATTTCCAGCCACCCCTACTGTCAGGATACTCCATTTCACTGCTCTGTGCACATTCAGAAGGGAACCGAAACATAGAGCCATCCTTCTAAATCGGCTCTTCCCTGAATTTTACAATGTAGTCCTCCAGCCAATGTTTACGAAAATGCCCGGTTCTCCTCCCAGAGCTACAATTCCCAGGGTTCCCATGGATTGAATGTCAAACTGCTCTGAGAACTGCAGTTCTGCGAAGAGAATAGGGGCCTCCCAGCCACTCTCAGCGCCCTTAACTACTTCCCAGGATTATTTCTGGGGACGCCACAACCGTTTAAAGTGGTATGATACTGCTGTAAATGTTATAGTGCAGATAGCGCCAAAGGCTTTCCTGTTTCAGCACAGATTGTAAGATCGTTTACTGTTTCTAGGATGAATTTCCATAGTTCTTATCCTTTGAATCCTTAAAAAAAAAAAGTACGACACTTAGAACTTCTGACTATTAAGCAGTATATCCATTCCAGATAGATAGATTAAAAACCCCTTCCGTGTTTACATGGAGATGAACCCATAGTGACCCACTGCGGAGATCAATTGCCTGCCTCTCCAAGTCCTCACAATGCCTTTTACAGCACCCAAGTGCAAACAGGAGCAGGAACAGAAGAAGTTGCCTGAGCCTGAGTCAGATGTCTAGCTCAGTGTTGTCAACTCTGACTGGCAGCAGTGGCTCCCAGGATTTTCAAGCACTCTGAGTCCTACCTGGAGATGCTGCCACTGGAGACTGAAACAGGGACCTTCTGCCTGCAAAACAGATGCCCTTTGATATACCTTCCCTGACAGGTTGCCAAAGGCGCTCCCCTAGCCAAAGGAATGCACACAGCAGATAGTTAACTCTTCGTTGTCAAAGGTAACACAGCCGTTTCTACAGCTCTGGATACCCCCACACACCAGCCTAGCAACTAGGCAGCTATTCCCAGGTCTGTGCTCTATGGAGCAGTCGGAGCAACCAGTTTATGTACCTTCTTCCCCTGATGGGCTGTGCACATGCATCCGGAGACTGTGCCTGCAGGGTAGCAGCCTCTGCTCTGCCCTCTTCAGTCCCCTCCTGGTTCTGGGAGACAGTGGTGCAGGAGAGGGTGGAGAAGCACCTGCCTCTCCCTCTTCTTCTTCTTCCTAGCCATCCTGTGCTCCACCCTCCAGAACTGAAGCTCCCCCTGCTATTGCCTCCTGGCTGGTGAAGTTCCCCGCAATTCACTGCCCCCCTCTGCCGAGTCAGACTCCAGCCCCCTTTCCCATGGCACACACTCGCCAGCATCCTGCCGGCCCCTGACGCAGGCCCCCTGTTTCTATTCCCTTTGCAGTTCAACAGCTTCGAGCAGCTCTGCATCAACTTCACCAATGAGAAGCTGCAGCAATTCTTCAACCACCACATGTTTGTGCTGGAGCAGGAAGAGTACAAGCGAGAAGGGATCGACTGGGTCTTCATCGACTTTGGTCTGGATCTGCAGGCTTGCATTGAGCTCCTGGAAAAGGTGAGCCTGCAGCATGGCCGACCTCTGAGAAGTGCCGCCGCCATCAGCGCCAATTTGAGGCAAGATGGCGGCCATTTTGGATGAGATCTCACCTCAAATTGGCACGATCTTGCCCCAAATGGGCACCGATGGTGATGCTCCTTCGCCAGCTTCAGGTGGGGCAAGGCACATGGCAGCAAGGCAAAGCGGTTCTTTCTGTTTCGCCACAACCCTGCGGCTTAGCCTGCTGAGATAGTACTATCTGCACAGATTCTTAATATTCATTGCTCCCTCCACATGCCCTTATTTTTTTTGTGCATTCATGAGGAATCCCTACTCTGCCCGGACACTGAGGTCCAGCTCCGAGGGCCTTCTGGTGGCTCCCTCCCTGTGAGAAGTGAGGTTACAGGGAACCAGGCAGAGGGCCTTCTTGGTAGTGGCGCCCACCCTGTGGAACGCCCTCCCATCAGATGTCAAGGAAATAAAGAACTATCTGACTTTTAGAAGACATCTGAAGGCAGCACTGTTTAGGGAAGTTTTTAATGTTTTGATGTTTTATTCTGTTTTTAATCTGTTGGGAGCCATTATTATCATTATCATTATTATTTATTAAATTTATTTATTTTCACCGCTGACTTTGCAAACACTTTGCAAACACCAAGGAGGACTTACCGTATATACTCGAGTATAAGTCGACCCGAATATAAGCCGAGGCACCCAATTTTACCACAAAAAACCTGGGAAAGCTTCATAGGAGCCACTGCCTGCCTCACTCGAGTATAAGCCGAGGGCAGCTTTTTCAGCACAAAAAATGTGCTGAAAAACTAGGCTTATACTCGAGTATATAGGGTATTTAAATCCAGGGCGTGTGTGTGTGTGTGTGTGTGTTTTCTTATTGGGTCCTCCTTCTCTCCAGCCCATGGGCATCTTCTCCATCCTTGAAGAGCAGTGTGTGTTCCCCAAGGCCACAGACGCTACCTTCAAGGCTGCTCTCTATGACAATCATCTGGGGAAGTCCCCCAACTTCCTGAAGCCCAAAGGAGGCAAAGGCAAAGGGGCTGAAGCCCACTTTGAGCTGGTGCATTATGCTGGCACCGTGAGTATTATTATTATTATTATTATTATTATTATTATTAATTAATTAATTACATTTGTATACTGTTATAAGAATTCTCAGGTTTCAAATATAGAATAAATGTTCATAAATGTACAAGGCAAACACATACATAAGTTGTTGTTGTTGTTTAGTCATTTAGTTGTGTCCGACTCTTCATGACCCCCTGGACCAGAGCACGCCAGGCCCTCCTGTCTTCCACTGCCTCCCGCAGTTTGGTCAGACTCATGTTGGTAGCTTCGAGAACACTGTCCAACCATCTCATCCTCTGTCGTCCCCTTCTCCTTGTGCCCTCCATCTTTCCCAGCATCAGGGTCTTTTCCAGGGAGTCTTCTCTTCTCATGAGGTGGCCAAAGTCTTGGAGCCTCAGCTTCAGGATCTGTCCTTCCAGTGAGCACTCAGGGCTGATTTCTTTAAGAATGGATAGGTTTGATCTTCTTGCAGTCCATGGGACTCTCAAGAGTCTCCTCCAGCACCATAATTCAAAAGCATCAATTCTTCGGCGATCAGCCTTCTTTATGGTCCAGCTCTCACTTCCGTACATCACTACTGGGAAAACCATAGCTTTAACTATATGGACCTTTGTCGGCAAGGTGATGTCTTTGCTTTTTACATAAGTACCGGTATATAAACCACGTGTCTGAAACGAGGCTTGTATCCCAGCAACATCCTGAGGGCACCAGGTTTCGGAAGACAGAGCTAGGTGTTGCCGTCATGTAATGCCTGAGTGCCACCATGCCCACTTTTTCCTCTCCGTTCTGGCTCCAGGTGGGTTACAATATCACCGGGTGGCTGGAGAAGAACAAGGACCCCCTGAATGAAACGGTGGTGGGCTTGTTTCAGAAGTCCGGGATGGCTCTGCTCTGTACTCTCTTCAAAGAAGAGGAGGCCGCAGGTGCGTGGATCTCTTTGCTTGCATTTCCTATCCCAATCCCAGCAAATAACTCTGGTTAGGTTGTCCTATTTCCTGCTCACAACAACCCCACCAGGTAAGCTTAAGCCAAGAGAGCGTGACTTGCCCAAAGTCTCCCTGGTACGGTGTTCTGTCCACTATACCTGGTGTACTTCAGATATTGTGGACTGCCGCGTCCATCAGGCAGCGTGGTGTAGTGGTTAGAGTACTGGATTCAGACCTGAGAGAAAGGAGTTCTAGTCCCCACTCTGCCATGAAGCTTAATGCCTGGCTGTCTCTAAGGCTAACCTCCCTCACAGGGTTGTTGTGCTGTTGAGCTATGTGGCCCCTGTCCTTCCGTGACAGACAGTTCAGTCAGTAATAATAATAATAATAATAATAATAATAATTTATTATTTGTACCCCACCCATCTGGCTGGGTCCCCCCAGCCACTCTGGGCGGCTTCCAACAAACACTAAAATACATTAAAATATCACACATTAAAAACTTCCCTAAACAAGGCTGCCTTGAGGTATTTTCTAAACGTCTGATGGGAGGGCGTTCCACAGGGCGGGCGCCACTACCGAGAAGGCCCTCTGCCTGGTTCCCTGTAGCTTTGCTTCTCGCAGTAAGGGAACCACCAGAAGGCCCTTGGCGCTGGACCTCAGTGTCCGGGCTGAACGGTGGGGGTGGAGACGCTCCTTCAGGTATACAGGACCGAGGCCGTTTAGGGCTTTAAAGGTCAGCACCAAGACTCTTAATTTTAGGGTTGTGGGTTCAAGACCACATTGGGCAAAAGATTCTTGCACGGCAGGGGGTGGCCCTAGATGACCCACGTGGTCCCTTCCAACTCTACAATTCTCTGATTCTACGATTTTGTCAACTTGGAAATCTGTCTGCCTATGAAGGTTTGTTGTTGCAGAGTCACATTACCAAAACCCCACCAGAAACATTTTTTCTGCAAGTACAGTCCTACCTTGGATCCCAAACGCCCTGGAACTCGGACGTTTTGGCTCCCGAACGATCGAAACCCAGAAGTGATTGTTCTGGTTTGTGAACGTTCTTTTGGAACCCGAACGTTTGATGGGGCTTCCGCAGCTTCTGGTTGGCTGCAGGAGCTTCCTGCGGCCAATCAGAAGCCACGATTTGCTTTTCGAAAAAATCTGGAACGGATTGCGTTCGACTTCCAAGGTACGACTGGACTGAAACGGTCGCCTTAGTAACCCCTCAGCCTCTGAGATGAAAATAGGGAAGCACCCTAGGTTTTGTGTATACATGAATTTATTTCCATATGCACTTGAATCATCTTCAGTTCCATGTTTTCCTCAGCTGGAACAACCAAGAAGCAGAAAAGGGGGTCCTCCTTTATGACTGTCTCCAACTTCTATAGGGTAAGTCTCACCTGGTAAGAGAACCTCCACCTCTGTCCTCGGCATCAGTCATAGCTGTCAACTTTCGGATTTGAAAATAGGGGATTTTTCCAAACTTTCGGATTTGAAAATAAGGGATGCCGCGAGGGCGGTGCAATGGCACCAAGTAGCCTCGCCACCCTGCGCTCCAGAGGCTGCACGCGAACGGGTGAGCGAAAGAGCAAGCACGTAGACGGCAGGCAGGCTGTCTGTCTGGTTGGGCGTGAGGGTCTGGCTGCACAAGGCATGCAAGCTCCGCCCCCAGTCGGTCTCAGACTCCTTATTGGCAGCCGAGCAACGCAGCTGAGGAGCCTCCCTGGCCGGCAGGGAGGGAGAGGAGCTGCTTCCTTTGAAATCCGGGAAATTTAAGGGATATCAACAATCCGGGATAGCAGTGGGGAAACGGCATTGGAATAAGGGAGTTTCCCGCCAAAAAAGGGAGGGTTGACAGCTATGGCATCAGTGGATAGCCACGAGGGACTTCTTTTGCTCCTGGTGTGTGTGTGTGTGTGTGTGTGTGTGTGTGTGTGTGTGTGTGTGTGTTGAGGGTGGCAGCAATCTGAGAACCAGCCTGAAACTGGTGTGGTGACCTACAGTCATGGAGCAGGGATGTTTGGTTCTGGGGGGGCTTTGGGATTGCTGGCAGGAAAAACGAAGGCATCCCTACCAGGCCAAGTTCAAGGTACTGTATTACCATTTGTGTATCAAGCCCTCCGCTGCCTTGTGAGATATCTTTAGGACCAGAAAAGGAGGTGTCAACCCTACACAAATCCAGAGTGGAGTCCCTAAGACTTGTACACCTCCTTCCGGCAACTCCTGCAGCCAAGCTGGTGCCAAATGTCTTGCTGTGCTTTCCTTTGGACCACATCAGCCAGGCTAAGAAGGGGGGTGGTCTTGTCATCTGGTCAGCCCAGGACCTCCATACACAGTGCCCAGGTTTGCGCCCCGGAGAGGGCACCATGCCCACTCGGCTGCTTCTGTCTGGCACAAAGCCGGCACTGTGACAGATGTCACAGGATAACCTGTTTAGCATTTGTAAGAAATTGATTGTTTCGTGTGGCAGCATCCGCCCTTCGGAACTCCCTGCCTATTGATACCAGGCAGGTGCCTTCACTGTACACTTTTCTGCGCCTGCTAAACACATTTTTTCTTAGACAAGTCTGCCTGAAAATGTAGAATGCTGATGCGTGCCTTAATCTGATTTTAGTTTTTTCTGATTGTTTTACATAGTTGTTTTTAACGGTTTTCACCAATGATTTTACTATTTTTGTGTAAACCACCTTGAGGTGTCTTCTTCTTGTTGCTTGTCTGTTTTTTTTTGCAATCAAACAGTGTATAAATTTTATGAAATGAATGCAATATTCTCCCCCCGCCTGATTACCCCCCCGTTCCATTTCCTCTTCGTGTTTCAGGAGCAGCTGAACAAGCTGATGACCACCTTGCACAGCACAGCCCCTCATTTCGTCCGTTGCATCGTTCCAAATGAGTTCAAGCAGTCCGGTACGGGGCTTTGCTGTTCTTCTTTCCCTTTTAAAAATTGTAAATATAGAAAAGGTACATAAGCAGGGCTGGTTAAATAACCATTCAGCATACCGTGTATATAAGAAACGAAAGAGGAGGAGGGAAGTCATCGGTTCTAGGCCAGATAACTTTTTAAAATTCATTTATTTGATCGTACTTCTGTACTGCTTGCATTCAAAGGAATGTCCCAAAGCAGTTTACAAAAGTAAAATGCATTTTAAACCAATCCCACAGTCTTTCGGGGCAGAAGAAATCCAGTCCTAATGTTCTAGGAAAGCCCGAGAAAACAAACAAGTACCGGTACCGTATTTTTCGCTCCATAACATGCACTGGACCATAACGCGCACCTCGTTTTTAGAGGAGGAAAACAAGAAAAATATTTTTTTCTGGTTTTCCTCCTCTAAAAGGCTGCGAGGGAGGGAAGAGAGAGAGAAGGAAGGAAGAGAGAGAGAGGAAGAGAGAGGGAAAGAAGGAGGAAGAGAGGGAGGGAAGAGAGAGAGGGGGAAGGAAGGAAGGAAGGAAGGAAGGAAGGAAGGAAGGAAGGAGAGGGGGGGAGTATCTCCCTCCCTCCCCTCCCTCCTTGTGCTCTCCAGGGGCAGGGGAGGAACGGACATCCCGAAAGCAGCGCTTTCAGGCTGTCTGTTCCTTCCCCCCCACCCCTCCGTGCCCGCCAGGACAGCACGAAAGGGGGCAGGCATGGAGGGGTGGGGGGAAAGGAACGGTCATCCCGAAAGTGCTGCTTTTGGGCTGTCCGTTCCTTTCCCGCCCTGCTGGGAGCCATGGCTCCGGTGGCAGAGGCATTCCTCTGCTTAGACTGCTGTGGCAGCCGAGGGATCCCGCTGCCAACCAGTGCCTTCGCTCCATAACGCGCACAGACTTTCCCCCTTCCTTTTTAGGAGGAAAAAAGTGCGCGTTATGGAGCGAAAAATACAGTAGTTACTAAAATAATGAATAAGGCCATACATCCTCTTCCATTTTCTTTCTTTCCAGAAAGATGCAGCAGCTATCCATTCCTCTCAGACACATGGCCCTTTCTTGCACAGATATAATGGTTGTTTAGAATTTGGGGTGCTGCTGTTATGAATAAGTTAAGTTGACATATTCATATCAGCAGCATCCTGAATTCTGAACAACCATTTGGGCAGAAGAGGAGACATTATTCCCCCCTCCCCCAGTGTTGTCCCAGTTGACTTGGGAGGGGGTCAGTTGACTGCATTCAGGCTGAAACACCTTGTTCCATGGAGCATCGCCCACTTGGCTTGGTGAATTGCCAGCACACTGCGGCACGGGAAGCAAAGCATCCAAAAGACTGGCTCCTGGGGGCTCTGATTTGAGACCCCTTCCCTCCAGCGCTTCACCATCTGCCTGAGCGCCTCTTCTTTAGCTTTCAAGGTAGCCTCCTAATTCACTCGGCCCTGACTGAGCCAGTCTCGTTCAAGTAATCAAGCAACAGCCCCGCAGCAGTTTTTGCTCTTGCAGCCGTGATATGGAAACGTTGTGCTCTGTCTTTCGCAGGTGTGGTGGATGCGCACCTGATTTTGCACCAGCTGGCCTGTAACGGCGTTTTGGAAGGTATCCGTATTTGCCGGAAAGGTTTCCCCAACAGGTTGCAGTACCCTGAGTTCAAGCAAAGGTGAATATCATCATCGATATGCTATCCATTTCTAGGGTGGGGATGGAATGCCTGTCGCTCTCCTGGTGTTGATGAGCTAGTACAACCCCACCTGGCTTGGTCACTGGCCATGTTGGCTGGAGCTGCCAGTTAGATGGATTGCTTAAAAAAACAACAACCAGACTGAACAAAATTCTCCTCCAGCCCTAGCTGAGCTACGGGTGAAGTGAGGTCCAGTACTGAGGGCCTTCTGGTGGTTCCCTCGCGGAGAGAAGTCAAGTTACAAGGAACCAGGCAGAGGGCCTTCTCGGTAGTGGCACCCGCCCTGTGGAACGCCCTCCCACCAGATGTCAAAGAGAAAAACAACTACCAGACTTTTAGAAGACATCTGAAAGCAGCCCTGTTTAGGGAAGCTTTTAATGTTTAATAGACTATTGTATTTTAATATTCTGTTGGAAGCCGCCCAGAGTGGCTGGGGAAACCTAGCCAGATGGGCGGGGTATAAATAATAAATTATTATTATTATTATTATTATTATTATTATTATTATTATTATTATTATTATTTGTTGCACCCACTTCTCAGTAGTAGCTACTAAGGATACTGACAAGCTGGAACGTGTCCAGAGGAGGGCAACCAAATTGGTCAAAGGCCTGGAAACGATGCCTTATAAGGAACGGCTTAGGGAGCTGGGTATGTTTAGCCTGGAGAAGAGAAGGTTAAGGGGTGATATGATAGCCATGTTCAAATATATAGAAGGATGTCATATAGAGGAGGGAGAAAAGTTGTTTTCTGCTGCTCCTGAGAAGAGGACACGGAGCAATGGATTCAAACTACAAGAAAGAAGATTCCACCTAAACATTAGAAAGAACTTCCTGACAGTAAGAGCTGTTCGACAGTGGAATTTGCTGCCAAGGAGTGTGGTGGAGTCTCCTTCTTTGGAGGTCTTTAAGCAGAGGCTTGACAGCCACCTGTCAGGAATGCTTGGATGGTGTTTCCTGCTTGGCAGGGGGTTGGACTGGATGGCCCTTGTGGTCTCTTCCAACTCTATGATTCTATGATTCTATGGACTGATTGGACGCAGAAGAATGGTGGGAGGAGTCAGCCGGTGAACCCCCAGGGGTTCCTGACAGTAAGAGCTGTTCGACAGTGGAATTTGCTGCCAAGGAGTGTGGTGGAGTCTCCTTCTTTGGAGGTCTTTAAGCAGAGGCTTGACAGCCACCTGTCAGGAATGCTTTGATGGTGTTTCCTGCTTGGCAGGGGGTTGGACTGGATGGCCCTTGTGGTCTCTTCCAACTATATGATTCTATGATTCTATGGACCGATTGGATGCAGAGGAATGGTGGGAGGAGTCAGCTGGTGAAGCCCCAGGGGGGAAAGGTTCAGAGCCAAGGGTGGGGGGGTGGGACGATGAGGAGTGGTCAGAGGGGAAAGAAAGAGAAGCTTTGGAGGAGGAGGTGTCAGAAGCTGAAGAGGTAACAGCGCTCAGTGAGCAGGGAGAGTCTGTGGCAGAGAGAAGGCCAGAATCAGAGGTGGAAACAGGAGAGGGGGTGGAGGGAGACCAAGAGGTGGAGATGAGTCAGGCTGGTGAAGAGGCACGGGGGGGGGGGCTCCCCTTCCTGCTTCAACAAGCTCCCCTCCGTCCTGGTCTCCCAGAACCAGAATAATAATAATAATAATAATAATAATAATAATAATAATAATAATACAGTGGTACCTCTGGTTGTGAACACGATCCGTTCCGGGGTGCCGTTCGCACCCTGAAAAGTCCGCAACCAGAGCAGTGTTTTTGCACATGCGCGAAGCGCCGATAGAGCGCTTCTGCGCATGCGTGAACCACACAGAACGCTTCTGCGCGTGCGGCAGAACCCGGAAGTAAACACTTCTGAGTTTGCCGCGTTCTTAACCTGAAAAAACGCAACTTGAAGCAGCCATAACCCGAGGTATGACTGTAATAATAATGATGATAATAATAATATTTATACATCGCCCATCTGGCTGGGTTGCCCCAGCCACTCTTGGCGGCTTTCAACACACAATAATAATAACAGAACATCAAACATTAATAGTAACAATTAGATACTATGTGACAAGTCACAGTAACTTTATAATAAGCGACTTATATCAAATAAAGCAATATTCGAAAATCCTTTAGAATCCAATAGCAAACAGTAAAATTAAGCATCAGGGAATAATAATTAAACAGTTTATACTTATCAATTACAATAAAAAGTTACTAATTTATAATCAATAAAATAACAGCAAATCACAATGCATAAAATACTACAAAACCATGCAAAAGGATCAGATTGAGAAACGAGGACACACAACCCATAAAATTATCTTGAAAAGCTTTCCCTGAGCTACTCTCTTCCCTGTTGCTTCTCAAAGTCATGGTCTGGGGCTGGAGGGTGGGGCAAGGCAGGTGGAAAAGCCATTGCCTGCAGAAAGTCTCTCCCCTCAGAAGAGGCCTGAAGAGGGCGGAGGAGAGATTGGTGATGTCAGGCGCAGTCTCTGACTGCTTGGGGGAAAAAACCCTGGAAAGATGGGGACTTAGGCATCTGTGGGGAGGCAGGGACCTTCAGTCTCTGCAGCTGCTACATAGGAGCAAGTCTTACTGGAGATGAGCTGCTGCGCTCATTCGGTCTGACACCTCTGTGTAGATCCTGTTTTTGCTAATAAACTCCAGCTTGATTAGTGTGATTTCCTGCTGGCTTGGTCCAGAACGAAAGAGAGGAGAGGGCTGTGGGAACTCAGGGTGGTGAGATACATGGCAGCAGAGTCCATCCCATGTCCTGCCATGATGCACTCCATGCCTTATCCCTCCTCTCTTGATTAGCTCCCGTGATTGGCTGGGCTGGGGACGTGGCAGAGCAAGGCTGGTCCCCATCTGTGTTGCCTTACTGGCCATTACTCCTCCTCCCCTCACTTTTCTTAGCTGTTCTGTGGCCCACCAACCACCAGACTTTGGTTCTTGAAAGCCTCTCAGTGGCCACTTGTGTCTTTCTCTTGTCAGGTACCAGGTGCTGAACCCCAACGTGATCCCTCAGGGATTCGTGGACAACAAGAAGGCCTCAGAACTTCTCCTGGGATCTCTGGACCTGGGAGAGAACGAGTACAAAATTGGGCATACAAAGGTACGGCCAGCTTCAGTCTGGCCTTACTGCAGGGGTGTAGGAAGTGGGGGGCGGTCCGCCCCAGGTTCCATCATGGAGGGGATGACAAATTATCAAGGAACAATTACTGCCCTGCTAGGGTGGTTCATAAAAAACTTTTTTGGAAAATACCTGCTCCAAAGGTCTTATCTTACTATACTAGGGATTATATAGCTATATATGAAATTTCATGCATATCAATTATTATCTTGACCCTCCTCCACGAAAATAGCTGTTTACTTGGCTGTTTTCCTATGTCGTGAAGGCTGAAATTTCAATTCAGTGGAGCACTTACTGTTCCCAACCCTAACCCTGCGGAAAGCCATCTAATTAGACTTTAATTTGATTTTGACATGTTTTAGGAGGTAATTTAATTATTGTTTGATTTTATATCAATGTTATGTATCTGATGTTAGCCACCCTGAGCCCGACTTCGGCCAGGGAGGGCAGGATATAAATAAAAGTTTATTTTTACTTATTATTATTCCTTTGTAAGAAAATATGAAATAATGTAAAACCATTGTTGCAGGCAAAAAACAAAACAAAACAAAAACAATGTGTGTGTGTGGGGGGGGGGGTGACAAGAAATTTTCTGCACCGGGTACCACCTGACCTTCCTACGCCTCTGCCTTACTGTTCCCATTGCGGGGAGCTGTCCCCCCCCCCCCGTCCATGGCTTCTTGTAGAAGAAGTGGTCTCTGTATCCTTCGAGAATCATATGTGAAACAGAGCTTTGCAGGGTGAGCTGGCTGTGTGATCATTCTCCCGCCAATGTCTTGATGGGCGTGCGGCTCCTTGCTTTCAAAGGTCTTCTTCCGCGCTGGAATCTTGGCCAAGCTGGAAGACATGCGAGACGAGCGTTTGGCAAAGATCATGACCATGCTCCAGTGCCGCGGCCGGGGCTTCCTGATGAGGATTGAGTTCAAGAAGATGCTAGACAGGAGGTAGCGCTTCCCTTGCCCTCTGTATCAGCCCTTTGCTCCTTGGGAGAAACCCTTGTAGCTTGCGGTGCTGGGCCTGGCTAGCACAGTTCAACGTGGTGCCAGGGAAGGGACTCTGTGAGCCAGGAAACCCCACCCCACCCCAGTTTAAATCAGGGGATGGGGAACCCCCAGTGTCAGGCCCCTCTGGGCACCTTTTCTGCCAGGCATTCAAACAGACTCCGAGTCATTAAGCCAGCGATGGCTAACCTTGACACTCCAGATGTTTTGGGACTACAACTCCCATCATCCCTGACCACTGGTCCTGTTAGCTAGGGATGATGGGAGTTGTAGTTCCAAAACATCTGGAGTGTCAAGGTTAGCCATCACTGCATTAAGCTATCAAAGCTTTAATCTAACTAATTGGTTTACAACTCCGAGCACATCGTAAATGCGTCAGTCTTCCTCGCTATCAGTTGCTCCAACTGCCGGATGTTGGCTTTCGCGCCACCCTCCAAAGCATCTCGGGAGATGGGAACATTTTGTGCGCCTTCCTTTTCTTTCCCCTGGTACGTTGCGATGGCTCTGAGAGGCTGATGAAAGCCCTCTCACTGCTTCCCCTTCCTCGGAGCTTCCTCCAGACGTACCGCTGGAATCTGTCTCCAAAATAGGTGGCTGTTCACGGTACTCACTCAAAGCTGGAGAGGCAGGAGGGGTTTGCAGTCCCCTGACACCCAGCCTGCAGGCCTAATTGTGCCTGGCAAGTGTCCTAATTAGGTCTGGCAAAGCCATTGCCCTCCAACACACACACCCCTTCCTCTGGCTGTGGGAGGCGCCAGCTGGGGATCCCCCAAGTGAAAAAGGCTCAGAGCCCAGGGATTGATGGTGGGACGTTGATGAGTGGTCAGAGGCAGAAGAGGGAGCAGGAGGTGTCGGAAGCTGAAGAGGCAACAGGATTTAGTGAGCAGGAAGAGGCTGGGACAGAGAGCAGTCCAGAGTCAGAAGCAGAAGCTGGAGAGGATGGGGTAGGGAGAGGCAGAGATGGCTGCTGAAGAGGGCAATGGGTCTCCCCCCTCCTGCTGTTACAAACTGCCCTCCTGCCTGGTCTCCCAGGACCAGAAGAGGTATGCAGAGGGCAGAGCAGAGACAGACTTTTGGCAGAGTCTCAGAATGCTTGGGAAAGAACCAGGGGAGTAGGCGTCTTAGGGAGCGGTGGGAAGGAGGGGACCTTCAGTCCTCGCAATTGCCTCACTGGGGCAAGACCTGCCGGGAAGAGTTGCTGTTCTCACTAGGCCTAGTCTCCTGAGCTTTGTTTCTTTGAATAAAGAATTAATGTCACTGATGCCGTGTGAGTTATTACTGACCTGCAACTGGCCCCCGCTTCAGGCACTGTCCCATATGTGATGGCCGGTAAAGAAGTGACTTAGCTCAGCATCGCTAGGGTGTTCCCCACTAATGGGCTGCTCTCGGCAGCGATCAGCTGATAGGTACTTTGAGCAGCCCCTGTATAGGCCGGCACCAATCAGCTGATGGGCACTGAGAGGGAGTCCCTTTGAGGTCGCCTCTGCATCTCGTGATGGTGTCAGGTGATGGACAGGTGGGTGACTCAGCCCATCTATTAATGTAGTCCCATTGTAGGTGGGGTGGTGGTGGTAAGAATCTGCTGGTTGGGTTAAATCAAGGGGCAGGGAACCTAGGTACCTCCAGGTGATGATGGACTCCGCAACCCATTTTTCCTTTCCGTTGCAGGCTGGGCCTGATGCTTATCCAGAGAAATGTCCGCAAGTTCTTGCAGATGCGGTACTGGGGCTGGTGGAAGCTGTATAACAAGGTGAGGCGAAGCAACCCAGCTCAGCATTGTGGGTTCAAGGGGTAGGAGCTGGGTTGGCGACCAGGGCAATTCTGGAAAACAAGAAAACAGGAGGAGAATTTATCAGCCCCTTTGTTTGATGCTAAGGAGTCCCATTGTGAGTTTCGGTTAATTATTGACAAGGCAAAAGGGAAGGAGCCATTTCCCATCTGAAGGAACGCCCTGAAAAGAAGCTGGGGTTTTGCAGTATAACCTGGGAGCCATGTGAAGTTCAAAATGTTTTTTTTTTAAATGCACTGCTTCATGAAAATGCCTTAGAGATTTATTTCTATTAAGCAGTTTATAAATTTCGTTAATTAACCAAAATAAGAGGTTTCCTTTCATTCGTTTCTATATTTTAAAATTAACAGGTACGTCAGGCATAGGCAAACTCGGCACTCCAGATGTTTTGGGACTACAACTCCCATCAACCCTAGCTAACAGGACCAGTGGTCGGGGATGATGGGAACTGTAGTCTCAAAACATCTGGAGGGCCGAGTTTGAATATGCCTGAGGAACGTGGTTTTTCAGCAGAGAGACCCCAAAGCAGCTCACCATACGTAGTTAAAATCCAACCTGGAAAACCCAGAATGGCTTGGATCCAGAGATCCTGTGAGCGAAACGCTGGTGGAATTGGAAGGAAGGCTATTCCCCGTCCCCTGCTTAATTCTCCCCTGTGCTGTAGTGTCGTATTAAGGAAGATTATTGTTATCTCGCGGAGCTTGGGGTGGTGCCCAGTGTTTGCTGCTCACATGCCCCCGTAATACTTAGAAATCCTGCGTTTCTGGGCCTTTAAGTGACTCATTCTGTTTATGCCATAACCTCGTAGTTTCTCACGCCTTGTTCTATTGAGTTGGCACTGGGTGAGGATGTTAATCTTTTAAGATAAGGCTAGAATATAGCACCTGGAATAAGGGAGTTATTTATGTTAGCTTCCTGCCAATATTGGTTAGTCTTTCACTCTGGTGGGCAATGGATGTGCTAGCCAAACACCAGCTATAGCTTATGTAACAGCATCAGTTACTTTGGTTGGAATAGATGTATAAAGGTAAAGGGTAAAGGGACCCCTGACCATTAGGTCCAGTTGCGGATGAGTCTGGGGTTGCGGCGATCATCTCGCTTTACTGGCTGAGGGAGCTGGCATACAGCTTCCAGGTCATGTGGCCAGCATGACTAAGCTGCTTCTGGTGAACCAGAGCAGTGCACGGAAACGCCTTTTACCTTCCCGCCAGAGGGCCTACCTATTTATCTACCTGCACTTTGACGTGCTTTCGAACTGCTAGGTTGGCAGGAGCAGGGACCGAGCAACGGGAGCTCACCCCGTTGCAGGGATTCAAACCGCCGACCTTCTGATTGGCAAGCCCTAGGCTCTGTGGTTTAACCCACAGCGCCACCCGCATCCCCAATAGATGTATAGAAGCCCCCAAAACACATTTATTAGGGAAAACTGCTGCACAGGCTGGACCTCGAGGTTCTGTGCACCAGTTACCTCTCCAATACCATCTTCAGGCTTCACACCTGTTGTTGACAAAGTCCCCAGAAACCAAAGACTGAATAAGAAAATAAACAGTGCTTTGTAGCTTCTTTGGGCTATTTAATAAAATATTTAGCCTTCATCTGAATGTTCATTGTGTTCCAAATCATTTTTAAAATTGCCTCTTCGGGAATGCCTACATCTCTCTCCCATCTGTTCCAGAAGATCCCCTGGAACAAAGTAGGAGGTGATGTTGGTTAGAGGAGGAACTGGCAAAGTTCACCTCTCTTCCCACCCCCAAATCAGAAGGAACCTCTGCTGGATAAAAGATCCTTCTGCAATGGGAAGGAGCTTTACCATTTGTGGAAGAGCAAGCCTGGATCTAAGAATTTTGATTTGCTGAGTTATTATGGCAAGGTGGGGATGAGGAACCTGCCTGGGCCCACAATGCTCACTTTGTGGCCCCGGGTCTCCTTCCCATAGGTCAAACCTCTGCTGAATGTGGCCCGGCAAGAGGAGGAGATGAAAGCGAAGGAGGAGGAGCTGAGGAGCGCCATGTCAAGGACTCAGGAGCTGATGGACCGTGTCAAAGAGCTGGAAGAAAAGACAAACACCCTCAGCCAGGAGAAGAATGACTTGACCATCCAGCTGCAGGCCGTGAGTCACCAAAACACTTTCCAGGGCTGGGCTGAAAAACCTCTGGCTTGTGGGGTGAATACAGCCCCCGGGCCTCTCTAGCTGGCCCTTGGAACTCTTCCCAGGCTACGCCCCCAATCCGTCTCGCATCACATCCTCATTTAGTCCTTTCACTTGGCTTCCAGGAGCAAGAGAATCTGATGGATGCTGAGGAACGCCTGACCCAAATGATGAAATCCAAGATGGACCTGGACAGTCAGATCTCAGATATGAAAGAGCGCTTGGAGGAGGAGGAAGGCGCAGCGGCATCCCTGGGGGCCAACAAGCGCAAACTGGAGGGAGAGCTCAACGATCTCAAGATGGACCTTGAGGGCCTGGAAACCACCCTCGCCAAGACAGAGAAAGAGAAGCAAGTAAGTCTTCCTTGAATCTGGCACCAAGCGGGAAATCTATTTTGGACATTGAAATATACCGTACTCGGAGTCAAGTGTGAATTTCATGCTCTTTATTCAGCTCATAGTAGCAAGGAATGAGTCTTTCCCCAAAACGTCTGCTGTATATACATTATTTACACAATGGGCCCCACGTGATTGGCTAATTCCGGGCTACTCCTGTAGGCCAATCAGGTCGCTGATTCACTTCCACCTGGAGCTGGATTGGGTGGCTCCTGCGGACCAATCAGACTGCTGCATTCTGGATCCTATTCATAGCTGTCAACCCTCCCTTTTTTGTGGGAAACTCCCTTATTCCAATGCGGTTTCCCGCTGCTATCCCGGATTGTTGATATCCCTTAAATTTCCCGGATTTCAAAGGAAGCAGCTCCTCTCCCTCCCTGCCGGCCAGGGAGGCTCCTCAGCTGCGTTGCTCGGCTGCCAATAAGGAGTCTGAGACCGACTGGGGGCGGAGCTTGCATGCCTTGTGCAGCCAGACCCTCACGCCCAACCAGACAGCCAGCCTGCCTGCCGTCTATGCGCTCGCTCTTTCGCACTCCCGTTCGCGCGCAGCCTCTGGAGCGCAGGGTGGCGAGGCTACTTGGTGCCATTGCACCGCCCTCGCGGCATCCCTTATTTTCAAATCCGAAAGTTTGGGAAAAATCCCTTATTTTCAAATCCGAAAGTTGACAGCTATGATCCTATTGTTCTAGGATTCAGCTCAGTACATAACAGACATCCTTTCTTGATGTAGACTCTTGGGTTGCTATTGGGATGGGAGGAACCTGTGGCTTTTCAACAGTTATAACTTCTGCCTGAAACATGCAAAGCAGGAGCGTGGATGAGGTTCAGTGCCAAAGATTTGAGTTTCGATCTTGTGGGATCCTGATAAAATGGCAGGTTCCCTCTTTCGGTTGGCGCCTGGTCTTGGGATTTTGCAATGGCTAAACAAACTGAGTCCTGGGGTTGGGCCTACATTAAGAGGTCTCCCTTCTCCCCTCCAGGCTTTGGACCACAGAGTCAGAACCCTGACCACGGACCTTTCGGCACGGGAAGACTCTGTCACCAAACTCCAGAAGGAGAAGCGGGCTCTGGAGGAGTTGCACCAGGTAAGAAAGCCCAGTCACAAGCTGTACCATAAAGACAAAGCAAAAAAAGATAAATATTTATAGGCTGCCTTTCCGAGGAAATCTCTCTCAGGGGACCTTGTGCCACCTCTGCATTATACATTTAAAGCACTGCTATACCACTTCAACAGGCACGGCTTCCTCCAAAGAATCCTGGGCAGTGTAGTTTATTGTAGGTGTTTATTAGGAACAATTGTCACTTAAAATGCAGATGAATTTTCCTGCTTATTATTATTTTTTAATGAAACTGCAAATTGCTGCAGAAATGTGGGAACTGAATTCAAGATTGGAAAAACCAGCAACTGAGAGAAATGAAAAGGACCAATTTGCCCCACCCTACCAGGAAGGACGCGGGTGGCGCTGTGGGTTAAACCTCAGAGCCTAGGGCTTGCCGATCAGAAGGTCGGTGGTTCGAATCCCCGCGACTGGATGAGCTCCCGTTGCTTGGTCCCTGCTCCTGCCAACCTAGCAGTTCGAAAGCACGTCAAAGTGCAAGTAGATAAATAGGTATCGCTCCGGCGGGAAGGTAAACGGCGTTTCCATGCGCTGCTCTGGTTCGCCAGAAGCGGCTTAGTCATGCTGGCCACATGACCCGGAAGCTGTACGCCGGCTCCCTCGGCCAATAAAGCGAGATGAGCGCCGCAACCCCAGAGTCGTCCACAACTGGACCTAATGGTCAGGGGTCCCTTTACCTTTACCTTTACCAGGAAGGAGAGAGAGCGTGAATCCCCATCAGGATGCTGGGGTGAGAGGTTCAAACCTCTCTTCCAACTCCTGTGCTGTGTCTATTGGGTGTGTGGGTGTGTGTGGGTGTGTGTGGGTGTGTGTCACTTCTGTCAAAATTTAGAGAGCCAGAAAAAATTTCTTGGATGGCCAGATCAGATCAGATGGCCTGATCTCAAAGAGGAACCCCCCCCCCCGGCTTCTCTTTAGTTCCCTTTGGCCATGACAAGTTCCCCTTGTTCTCCGTCTCTCCTTAGAAAACTCTGGACGACCTTCAGGCTGAGGAGGACAAAGTGAATCATCTCACCAAAAACAACAGCAAACTTAGCACCCAGATACACGAGGTCAGTACCGATTGGTCGACTGGGGTGCTGTCTTGATCTGCCATTGGGCTACACCACTTGTCATGCGAATACCGCCTCGAGATTCTACACTGTCCCGCCCTATGCGCAGTGGATACGTGGCTGGAAACCATGTGGCATTAGCAAAAACACAGGCATGTGTGCGTGTGTGTGTGTGTGCGCGCACACAGAGGGAGGGGCTTGTGACCTCCAGGAGCCCCAGTAAGGTATAGTAGATTCAGGGCAAGCAAAAGAGATTGTTCCTCCTCCCTCTTCATTCCTCTTCGTGTTCTGAGAGACTGGCGAGGGCAGAGAGAGCTGGTCACAGCAGGAGGGGGAGACTCCCTGGCTTCTTTAGTGACCTGGCTCATCTCTGCCTCTTGGCCCCCCTCCTCTCCAGCCTCCGCTTCTGCCTCTGCTTCTGCACTGCTTTCTGTCACAGACTCTCCCTGCTCACCAAACCCTGTGACCTCTTCAGTTTCCGACACCTTCTCTTCCCAGGCTTCTCCCTCTGACCACTCCTCGTCGTCCCACCACCCCTCCTGGACTCTGAGCCCTTGGGGTTTCCCCAGTTGGTTCCTCCCACCATTCCTCTAAATCCAGCCTGTCCGTGACACTGGCCCACACGGTCCCCCTGGGAGCTTCAGGGCTGAGTGAGGGTTTGGACCCTCGTCTCCCAAGGTCCTAGTCTGGCACTCCACTACCCCACACTGCCTCCCCGGTGCGGTGTGTCTCCTTCCCGTTGCGCCAAAGGAGTGTCGTGTGTTCCACCTCAGTGGTTCCTTCCCATCGTCCTCTTTGCTTTGCTTCCCTTTGTAATTCGCTTTTTGGTTGATTTCTTCAACCAGCTGGAGGATAACTGGGAGCAGGAGAAGAAGATTCGTGCTGAGGTGGAGAAGGCCCGCCGCAAGGCTGAGGGCGACTTGAAGATGACCATTGAGAACCTCAACGAGATGGAAAGGGCAAAGCTGGATTTGGAGGAGGTGGTTAAGAAGTGAGTGAAGGGGTGGATCAAGCATTTGACACTGCAAGGAAGGCGGTTGGCAATTAAAGTAGGAGTGAACTGTGGGCTGGCCAGCAGAGAAAATAATAATAATAATAATAATAATTAATTTTATTATTTATACCCTGCCCATCTGGCTGGGTTTCTCCAGCCACTCTGCACGCCTTCCAACAGAATATTAAAAACACGATAATACATCAAACATTAAAAACTTCCCTAAACAGGGGATGTCTTCTAAAAGTCAGATACAGTGGTACCTCTGGTTACGTACTTAATTCGTTCCGGAGGTCCGTTCTTAACCTGAAAACGTTCTTAACCTGAAGCACCACTTTAGCTAATGGGGCCTCCCCCTGATTTCTGTTCTCATCCTGAAGCAAAGTTCTTAACCCGAGGGAATATTTCTGGGTTAACAGAGTCTGTAACCTGAAGTGTATGTAACCCGAGGTACCACTGTAGTTGTTTATTTCCTTGACATATGATAGGAGGGCATTCCATAAAGCAGGCGCCACTACCGAGAAGGCCCTCTGCCTGGTTCCCTGTAACCTCACTTCTCGCAGTGAGGGAACCACCAGAAGGCCCTCGGAGCTGGACCTCAGTGTCCAGGCTGGACGATGGGGGTGAAGACGCTCCTTCAGGTATACTGGGCCGAGGCCGTTTAGGGCTACCCATATATCTGGGGCAGCCAACAAGGTGACATCCAGGTGTTGTTGAACTCCAATTCCCATCTCCCTTAACTATTAGTCATGCAGGGGCTGATGGGAATCTGAGTCTGACAGCATCTGGAGGGAAGCCACATTCAATATATCACCAAGATGTACTAAGAAAAAGTTGAAGACACTAAAAACTGTTGCCATTCTAATTTGGGAGACTCCAACTCCCATAATCCTTGGGGTTTGTGGCAGTTGGAGTCAAACCACACCTGGAGGGCCACAGCTTGCTAACGGCTTGTTACACAGATGTCTCCTAGCGATTTACAACATATTTGAAAACATAAGCATAAATACATTATAATATTAATTTGAGAAACGCAAACCGGAATGCACATCAAGATGTACAAAAGAACACCTCACTGTATCAGCGGCAGGAAGGTTTGGCAAGTACCCTAACAGCAAAAAGAGAGAGCGTCATCTTAGTCCTGGAGGAATAATAGGAATTGTAGAATTGGAAGGGACCACAACGGTCATCTAGTCCAACCCCCTGCAATGCTGGAATCTTCTGCCCAATGTGGGGCTCAAACCCACGACCCTGACATTAAGAGTCTCATACTCTACTGACTGAGCTAAGGTAAGCTTTTTCCTGGCAGTGAAAAGATATCCGTGAAGGTGCCAGGCGGACCTTCCTGGGGAAAGTGTCCCACAGACGGGGCCACAACAGAGAAGGCTCTCTCCCTTGCCACGTATCTGGGATAGGGAAGTTGTTGCCTTCCAGATATTGTTACAAGGATAGTGTTCAAGGCTGATGGGAGTCAAACAATATCTGGAGAGCCACAGGTCCCCTGTCCCAGGTGTACATGGCCAAGGCGATAGGGTTCCTTCTGTTGCTGCAACAGAATCTTTGGACAATGTGGCTTCATTTTCCCTTGCAGGCGAGACATGGAGATCAACTCTATCACCGGCAAAGTGGAAGATGAGCAGTCCCTGAACTCCACACTCCAGAGGAAACTGAAGGAGCATCAGGTAGAAGGGAAAAAGGCTGAGAGAGGCAGGAAGAACAGCCTTCTTTGCTAGCTTCCCCGCTTTTGCTCTTTGCCTAAATACTTCTCCAAGCCTCATGATCCTGGTCTGCGTGTGTGGTTTGGGAGTTGCACGGTCAGGGAAAGAACAATGCTGTCCAGGGTTGTAAAGACTGCGGAGAGAACAATTAGGTGCACTCATCCCACCTTGGATCAAATCTATGCCTCCAGGTGCTATAAGAAAGCTGCAGGGATAGTGCAGGATAGTGCGCACCCCGGAAATGATCTCTTTCAGCTTCTGGAAGAAGGTACAGGGTTATAAAGACCAGGACTAGCTGCCTGAGAAACAGTTTCTATCCAAAAGCGATTTTGGCTTTAAACACAGTGTAAGGCAGATTAAACCACAGAGCCTAGGGCTTGCTGATCAGAAGGTCGGCGGTTCGAATCCCCGCGACGGGGTGAGCTCCCATTGCTCGGTCCCTGCTCCTGCCCACCTAGCAGTTCGAAAGCACGTCAAAGTGCAAGTAGATAAATAGGTACTGCTCCGGCGGGAAGGTAAGCGACGTTTCCATGCGCTGCTCTGGTTCGCCAGAAGCGACTTAGTCATGCTGGCCACATGACCCGGAAGCTGTACGCCGGCTCCCTCGGCCAATAAAGTGAGATGAGCGCCGCAACCCTAGAGTTGGACACGACTGGACCTAATGGTCAGGGGTCCCTTTACCTTTTAAGGCAGTCTCTAAGGGAGTGTCTGTATTTAGTTGTGGGGCATCAGAGTTTTTAGGGGGCTAACCAGGTAGGGTATTAAAGTTTTAGGAGGTTAATTATGCATAGGTGGGATGGGGAATGAGTCAACAGGCGTTTTCTGGATAGTAGGCTTGTTGGTTTTTGCATGTTTGATGTAGATTCTCAATTTCGTTGTTCTGTATGGGACAATGACAATAAAGATTATCGTATCGTATGTCTTTCTCATAGGCCCGGATTGAAGAGCTGGAGGAAGAACTTGAAGCAGAACGCTCTATAAGGGCAAAGGTAACTTTTTTTTATCCCCTTTTCAACAGCCAATGACATGAATCAGTTGTGCACGCTGTTGTTAAGAGCTTCGGCACTTGCCTTCACAACAAGCCTGTAAGGTAGGCCGTTGCAATCTCCATTTTATAGGCTGGGCAACTGAAGCCAGAAGCTAGATAGTAATCCGAAGGCCTCCAGGGAGTTCACGGGCCAACTGGGACCTGAGCCCAGGTCTCCTGATTCTGAGCCCAACGTTCAATGCAGCAGATTGCACTGGGTCTCATTTAGTGTAATTACAATCAGGTACTTGTAAAGAAGAAGAAGAAGAAGAAGAAGAAGAAGAAGAAGAAGAAGAAGATTCAAATGGGCAACTCTGAAAGAGTTTTGTTTGAAATCAGCTAAAGAACAAAACAGGATCTATCAGCCCATTAAAGATGCCTCGGTGGGGCAATGTAGAGTTTAATATTTTCAGAATTATAGAGTTCCTGAAGGTGGTTCTCATCTCTCTTCTGAGTCTCATCTTGTCCAGGCTAAACATACCAAGCTACCAAGCTTCTTCAACTGTTCCTCATAAGTCCTAGTTTCCAGATCCTTGATCATCTTGCTTGCCCTCCTCTGCACACGTTCCAGCTTGACAATATCCTTAAATTGTGGCACCCAGATGGGGGCTTAGTTTATCCTTATAATTGAGGGATAAACGTTAGCATGTTTACTATTACAGTGGACCCTCCGGATACGAACTTAATTCGTTCTGGGGTTTTTTTCACACTCCGAAAATCACGTAAATAGAGGTGTGCTTCTGCGCATGCACCTGAGGTGAAACCCAGAAATATACACTTCCGGGTTTGCCGTGGCCATAACCCAAAGATTCCATATCCAGAGGGATACGTAAGTAGAGGTACAACTGTAATTATTATTATTATTATTATTATTATTATTATTATTATTATTATTATTACGGTATTATTATTATTATTATTATTATTCATTCATTCATTCATTCATTCATTCCTAACTACATCGGAGCTGTCCAGGGGTCATCAAGGCATGTTGGAGGTGCAAAATTAAATGAACAAACCAGTATTAAGATGTGTTCTTTCCCAAACTTCCTTCAGGTTGAAAAGCAGCGCAGCGACATCTCCCGGGAACTGGAAGAACTCAGTGACAGGCTGGAAGAGGCTGGCGGGGCGACCACCTCTCAGGTATGCATGAGCCAAGGCAGCGGAGCCATTCAACCCATTACGCAGATGAAAGGTCAGGGCGGTCACCCGCTCCCTCTATGCCTTCCTGCCTCCAGATCGAGCAGAACCGCAAGCGGGAGGCCGAGCTGCTGAAGCTCCGCCGGGAGCTGGAGGAGGCTGCCTTGCAGAGTGAGGCCACGGCTTCCACCCTCCGCAAGAAGCACACGGACGCCATGGCGGAGATGACTGAGCACCTTGAGAACCTGCAGAGGGTGAAGTCCAAGCTGGAGAAAGACAAGCAGGTCATGAAGGCCGAGATTGAAGACCTCAGCGCCAGCATGGAGACCATCCAGAAGTCCAAGGTAGGGTCAGTTTCTCCCGTTCGCAAAGACTTGGGCGCTCTTGAAAAGGTAAGAAAGATGAGCACTTCTTTGCTTTATATACCACCCACTCCACCTCTTCTGCAGATGAATGCTGACGCTCATGTCCGCAAGCTGGAAGACAACCTGTCTGAAGCCAACGCAAGGCTGGCTGAGATGGAGAAGAACTATGCAGAAGTTAATGCGATCAGGAGCAGGCTCCAAGGTCAGGATCCTTCTCGACTGATTCAGTTGCCTGCAATGTTTCGTCCAACTCATTCTTGGGCTGGATCTATACTGATTGTAAAAACGCTTTTAAAATGTTATAAAGCTCTTAGTGCAATTTTACATTACATTGCTCTACAGCACCCTCTGGTGACACATGTTTATAACGCATTTATTACATTTTAACTGACTAGTTCAGGGACCCAGGTGGCGCTGTGGGTTAAACCACAGAGCCTAGGGCTTGCTGATCACAAGGTCGGTGGTTCGAATCCCTGCGACGCGGTGAGCTCCCGTTGCTCGGTCCCAGCTCCTGCCCACCTAGCAGTTCGAAAGCACGTCAAAGTGCAAGTAGATAAATAGGAACCGCTCCGGCGGGAAGGTAAACGGCGTTTCCGTGCGCTGCTCTGGTTTGCCAGAAGCGGCTTAGTCATGCTGGCCACATGACCTGGAAGCTGTACGCCGGCTCTCTGCCAATAAAGCGAGATGAGTGCCACAACCCCAGAGTCGGACACGACTGGACCTAATGGTCAGGGGTACCTTTACCTTTACCTTTAACTGACTAGTTCAGGCTTCCTCAAACTCGGCCCTCCAGATGTTTTGAGACTACAATTCCCACCATCCCTGACCACTGGTCCTGCTAGCTAGGGATCATGGGAGTTGTAGGCCAAAAACATCTGGAGGGCCGAGTTTGAGGAAGCCTGAACTAGTTAGTCTTTGGTTTTAAGGTATGCTGCTTAGCACTGCAACAGACCTTTCCCCTTTATCTCCCTTCCTTTTCCTTCATTCTCAGGCTTCTTACATGTCAGGTGTGGGGAAAGGCTGGCCCATTGGTCCATGTCCCCCAAACCATGCCTTTCAAGTGATGCCAGGATTTAACCCTCGCTCATCAGCTGATGAACTGGAGTAAAATCATGCTCAGTTTGTCAGCATTCCAAACAATCCTTTTCCTGATTCAGGAGGGGATTTAATAGATATTCATAGAGTCATAGAGTTGGAAGGGAACACAAGGGTCATCTAGTCCAACTCCCTGCAATTCAGAAATATTTTGCCCAACATGGGGCTTGAACTCACGACACTGAGATTGAGAGTCTCATGCTCTACTGACTGAGCTGTCCCCAGGTTGTGCGGAAACCTCTGCTATAAAAGAAAGCTTTCCCCCTTTTGTTTCAACCGAGGATTCCAGTGCAACCCCCTTCTTGAATCAGGAAGCATTGGAATCTTGCTAAAATTGAAGGGCTTTCAAACAGCCCAGGGCTGCTCTCCGAGCCTCTGAAAACCGGAGGTTGAAACACCAGCACAAAGCTGTTTTAAAGCCCTTTGCAAAAGGGCTTTTAAGCAGCCCACTGCTGCTGTTGGAACCTCCAGAGGAGTGTAGGGCTGCTTGAAAGTTCTTTGGCTGGCTTTCATTCTTTTTTACGGCTGTGCATACCTGTTCCCAGAAGGGAGCTGGCAGGCGCAGCTGACGCAGCAGGATTTAACCCATGCTCAACAGCTGACAAGCAGGTGTTAAGGACTGCTGTTTTGTTGTGTACTGAAATAAACAGAAATCTGCTCTTATTCCCTTATGGGGTACACAAGAGCCTTTTGAGGTTCTCCATCGGAAGGAGTAAATTACAGAGGCCAACCAGAGAAAAATTGAGAAGCAAAGAATTTATTTCTGTTGCAACATGGCGTTTTTGCCCCACACCAGAGAGTAGGGGGTAAAGGACCCCCAACAAAAGGAGCACATGCTCTTATAAAGACATTTCAAAAAATCCCCCCTCCGAGACCAGCCCCACCCCCACATACATCACAGAAGGGGTGTCACCCAAGACCACCCCCCAGATACATCAGACCTACATCACAGATTGGGAGAGGAGGTAACCTGAGAATTCTCACACCTGTGCCATCTCTCCCTGACCCCTCCCAGACACACATTTCAGCAAAACAAAAGGTTTCTTGTTTCCTGGCCTGGCCTGGCAGGGCTAATGTAGGGCTAACGATCCAAATCCATTTTAGGTGGTGGGTTCTTTGTGAGGGAAATGGCCCATGTCTGGTACTCAGGCATCAGGATGCCAGGAATTATCACTTTAGTTTCCTGAGACAATCACCCCCTCCTTCCTTGCAGAGAAACAGTTTGTCAGTTTGGGAGTCAAAATGGAGACAGGCCTGTCTTCCTGTGCTGCTTCAGATATGTGGCCTTGTTTTGCTTGGCACACTTATGAACAATTATTATATATATATACATATAAGACCTTGATATTCTTACAACAGTACACATGTTCCTGTCTGGCACAGCCAAAGGCAAAATGCAGCTTCTTCCTCCCCTGGCCAACCCTGTGATTGACATCTCTCCAAGCGTGGTGCTAGGGGCCAGCAATGCACTTAGGAACCCCGGAACAAAGGGGTTTGACAGGTGACCAGGACCACCCACCAGCCAATCATGTGACACCACACAACCGGGTGACATCAACCCGTGCCTGTCAAATTTGGCTTGTTAGCCAGAAAGATTCCCCGCCCCTATCGCCATAGCTGTCAACTTTCGGATTTGAAAATAAGGGATTTTTCCCAACTTTCGGATTTGAAAATAAGGGATGCCGCGAGGGCAGTGCAAAGGCACCAAGTAGCCTCGCCACCCTGTGCTCCAGAGGCTGCGCGCGAACGGGTGAGCGAAAGAGCGAGCGCGTAGACGGCAGGCAGGCTGGCTGGCTGGTTGGGTGTGAGGGTCTGGCTGCACAAGGCATGCAAGCTCCGCCCCCAGTCGGTCTCAGACTCCTTATTGGCAGCCGAGCAACGCAGCTGAGGAGCCTCCCTGGCCGGCAGGGAGGGAGAGGAGCTGCTTCCTTTGAAATCCGGGAAATTTAAGGGATATCAACAATCCGGGATAGCAGCGGGAAATGGCATTGGAATAAGGGAGTTTCCCACCAAAAAAGGGAGGGTTGACAGCTATGCCTATCGCAGACCCTTGAGCCTGGGCTTTCCCCCTACTCTCTGCTACAGCTGAGAACAGCGAGCTGAGTCGGGAGCACGAGGAGAGCCAGACGAGGCTGAACCAGGTTTTCCGCGTCAAGACGTCCCTCACCTCCCAGGTGGACGACTTCAAGCGGCAGCTTGACGAAGAGTCCAAGGTAAAGACGATTGAATAATTGTATTGAAAAACATGCATGCCTCGTCCAGAACTGCTGACCAGCGCCCCCTTGGGATGAGCGGCTGAAGCGCAGCCTCTCAATATAAGAAGCTTCTGTCAGGAATGCTGCCCCATATGGTGGACTCCATAACTGCAGCATGTTGGAGATCTCAACTGGTTCACTATTGTTCCTTATTCCTGCCTTAAAGGGTAGGTCCTTTGCTGGTGCTGGCAGGCAGGCACAACAAGCCTGCATAGATGTCCTGGTATGGAGGGGGTTGCTATCAGAAACTGCTCACCACTGCCCCATGTGGCGAGAAATGTCGCTGCAGCTTCGCAGTGTAGAACCTTCCGGACTGACTCCGCCCAGGCTGGCCATTGGCTCTTCCTGGGCAGGACAGAGTATAAGAAGACTTCCTGCCTAAATGGCACTTTGTTTGAGCACCAATAATTATCTGAGCTGTGGCAGGCCGTGTGCTTCTGGGCTTGCTCTGTGGCCCTGATCCCTGTTTGGTTCTCCAGTCCAACCTTCTGGTTGATGTCCTAATCTTGATTGGTCTTTTTTCCTGGCTCCTGACAGTTACCTCTGGCCCAGACATGACATGTCTTCATAATTATCATGGACTACAATTTTTCCTTTAAAACAAAACAAAACAAAAGATTGCCAGTATGCTGCCAGTGTCAACAATTTGCTTTTTTTCCATAGCAGCGCATCACATTCCAGTACACTGAGAAGGAGGGCGCTTTTCATAGAATCATAGAATTGTAGAGTTGGAAGCGACCCTGAGGGTCATCTAGCTCAACCTCCTGCAATGCAGGAATCTCATGTACTGAGTATCCATGGCAGGTGGCCATCCAACCTCTGCTTATAAACCTCCAATGAATGAGAGTCCACCCCTTCTGAGGGTGTCTAGCAGGACTGAGGGAGTCTAGCAATGAATGAGAGTCCACCACCTTCTGAGGGTGTCTAGCAATGAATGAGAGTCCACCCCTTCTGAGAGTGTCTAGCAGGAGACTGAGGGAGTCTAGCAATGCATGAGAGTCCATCACCTTCTGAGGTAATCTAGCAATGAATGAGAGTCCACCCCTTCTGAGGGAGTCTAGCAATGAATGAGAGTCCACCGCCTTCTGAGGGAGTCTAGCAATGAATGAGAGTCCATCACCTTCTGAGGGAGTCTAGCAGGACTGAAGGAGTCTAGCAATGAATGAGAGTCCATCACCTTCTGAGGGTGTCTAGCAATGCATGAGAGTCCATCACCTTCTGAGGGAGTCTAGCAATGCATGAGAGTCCATCACCTTCTGAGGGTGTCTAGCAATGAATGAGAGTCCACCACCTTCTGAGGGAGTCTAGCAATGAATGAGAGTCCACCCCTTCTGAGAGTGTCTAGCAGGAGACTGAGGGAGTCTAGCAATGCATGAGAGTTCATCACCTTCTGAGGGAATCTAGCAATGAATGAGAGTCCACCGCCTTCTGAGGGAGTCTAGCAATGAATGAGAGTTCACCACCTTCTGAGGGAGTCTAGCAGGACTGAGGGAGTCTAGCAATGAATGAGAGTCTACCACCTTCTGAGGGAGTCTAGCAATGAATGAGAGTCCACCGCCTTCTGAGGGAGTCTAGCAGGACTGAGGGAGTCTAGCAGTGAATGAGAGTCCACCACCTTCTGAGGGAGTCTAGCAATGAATGAGAGTTCACCACCTTCTGAGGGAGTCTAGCAGGACTGAGGGAGTCTAGCAATGAATGAGAGTCCGCCACCTTCTGAGGGAGTCTAGCAGGACTGAGGGAGTCTAGCAATGAATGAGAGTCCATCACCTTCTGAGGGAGTCTAGCAATGAATGAGAGTTCACCACCTTCTGAGGGAGTCTAGCAGGACTGAGGGAGTCTAGCAATGAATGAGAGTCCACCACCTTCTGAGGGAGTCTAGCAGGACCAGTGGTCAGGGATGATGGGAACTGTAGTCCCAAAACAGCTGGAGACTCAAGTTTGGGAAACACTTATGTAAACTGTAGTCCAACATCTGGAGGGTAACAGTTGAGCCACTCCTGATGTGAAGAATGCACCTATGGACCTCTACACGCACTGTGATCACCTGGGCTTACCCGGGTTGAGCCACGTAGGGCTGAAGGGCAGGGTAGAAATTTTAAGTAGAGGAACTAAACGGGAAACCGTGCTAAGCAGCTATGGCTTGGGTGTCTGTAGGCCCGGAGCGCCGCCGTGGTAAGTCTGGCCAACACCAAGCACGACCTGGACCTGATCAAAGAGCAGCTGGAGGAAGAGCAAGGCGGAAAATCAGAGCTGCAACGCTTGGTCTCCAAGCTTAACACTGAAGTCACCACGTGGAGGACCAAATATGAAACGGATGCCATTCAGAGGACGGAGGAGTTGGAAGAGACCAAGTGAGCATGATTTTTTGTGGGGAGGGGGCTCCTGGGTGACCTTCTGAGGGTCATATGCTAGTGTTGGTCAGGGCCAGAGACAAGTGGGTGGAACAATGCATGTAAATTATACTTTGGTATAGTAGGGACGCGGGTGGCGCTGTGGTCTAAACCACAGAGCCTAGGGCTTCCCTTAGGTTACTTACCTATGCTCTGGAAGGATGCTGCTGCCGCCTACGGTATTAAATCCACAACCAATGCAACGCTGACTTGCATTCTCGTGTCGCGGTGTCTTCTTCCAGGAGAAAGTTGACTGCCCGGCTCCAGGAGGCAGAGGAGACGGCTGAAACGGCTCAAGCCCGGGTGGCCAGCATGGAGAAGAACAAGCAGAGGCTGCAGATGGAAGTGGAAGACCTCACTCTGGATCTCGAGAAGGTACCCGATTCGCAGTTCCCAAAACAATATGTTTAGGGAAGTTTTTAATGACCGATGTTTCAATGTATTTTCAGTCTTTTATTGGAAGCCACCCAGAGTAGCTGGGGAAACCCAGCCAGATGGGCGGGGTATAAATAAATAAATAAATAATAATAATTTATTATTTGTACCCCGCCCATCTGGCCGGGTCTCCCCAGCCACTCTGGGCGGCCTCCAACAGATATTAAAATACATTAAAATATCACAGGTTAAAAACTTCCCTAAACAGGGCTGCCTTCAGGTATTTCCTAAATGTCAGGTAGTTGTTTATCACTTTGACCTCTGATGGGAGGGCGTTCCACAGGGCGGGTGCCACTACCGAGAAGGCCCTCTGCCTGGTTCCCTGTAGCTTTGCTTCTTGCAGTGAGGGAACCGCCAGAAGGCTCTCGGCGCTGGATCTCAATGTCCAGGCTGAACGATGGGGTGGAGATGCTCCTTCAGGTATACAGGACCGAGGCCGTTTAGGGTTTTAAAGGTCAGCACCAACACTTTGAATTGTGCTCGGAAACGTACTGGGAGCCAATGTAGATCTCTCAGGACCGGTGTTACGTGGTCCCGGCGGCCACTCCCAGTCACCAGTCTAGCTGCCGCATTCTGGATTAATTGCAGTTTCCGAGTCACCTTCAAAGGTAGCCCCACGTAGAGCGCATTGCAGTAGTCCAAGCAGGAGATAACCAGAGCATGCACCGCTCTGGCGAGACAGTCTGCGGGCAGGTAGGGTCTTAGCCTGCGCACCAGATGTTTTATTATTAATTATTATTATTATTATTAAATTATTATTATTATTAAATGTCCCGCTTGACTTTCTCTCCCCAGGCCAATGCAGCCTGCGCAGCCCTGGACAAGAAGCAGAGAGCCTTTGACAAGATGCTAGCAGAGTGGCACCAGAAGTGCGAGGAGCTCCAGCTGGAGGTGGACAACTCCCAGAAGGAGTGCCGCATGTACATGACGGAGAACTTCAAGCTCAAGACGGCCTACGAGGAATCCTTGGAGCACTTGGAATCTGTGAAGAAGGATAACAAGACCCTCCAGGGCAAGTGTTTCCGGGGCTGTGGATTCTCTGTGTGAGGAAATAGGGTGCTGTCAGGTTCTCTTATCAGTTGTTCAATAGAAATGCCAAAGCCATTTGTCTTTAAGTCTTTTTATTCAGTGCCAAGCTATTTACAGTGCAGAGCTTAGTCTTATCATGTCTGCTCAGTCACTAGCAGAATCCAGAAGTGCCTCCCTCCTGTTTTGGCGCCAACACCAAAGTCTCGGCATCCTAAATTGCCGCCTTCTCCTCCTACGTGATATATGCGCCGAAACTGACGCTTCCCCCTCCGAGCGAGTCTGCTGGGTGGTGCCAGGTCTCCCATTAACTCCTTGGACACCTGGCACTCCCTGGCTCCCAGCCACTAACTGCTCCTCCCCCGAAGAGGGGCTGCCAGATTCACTCGAAGATAAATCTGTTGTTAACACAGGTTGCGGCTCTCTATAAACACTCAGAGCTGGACTGGCAGGGGCGGGCAGATCCCTGACAGGTGGAGACGAGATTTGGTTCAGTTCCAATTGGAAGGAAAACTGATCTAATTCTCACTTTCTGAAATACAAGACACGGACAGAAACACAGCCCTCCTTTGAAATTTGCGCTTTCATGAATTTTGCCTTGCAGTTCTTAAGCAAAGTGACGTCTCCAAAAATGCATATCCTAGAGCAGGGGTTGGCAAAGTTTACCTCAACTGGGTCGGTTCACTCCCGCAGGCGGCTTGGTTCGGGGGCGGCTTGGGGGCCGTTTAAACGACCTCTGTGGGCCGCTTGTGGCCCATGGGCCACAGGTGGCCGATCCCTGTCCTAGATTAAAGTGTGCATAGGAATGCCTATATAAGTGAAAATAAACATACGAAATGTATTTTGTTGGAGGAAACCACTTACAAATGTGTGCCTGTTCAGCAAAACTACAAGCAAAAATTGCTTATTAGGAGAAATTCGCACTCAAATGAGTTTTCATGAGTTGTTTTTAAATCACAAATTGGTGCGGAAGAATGAGAAATGCGGTGGAACGGAAATGGAGAAATTTGTACATCCCTCCAGTTTGCAGGCCTGAAATGCAACGGATGCATTGAATAGATTTTTTTTTGTCCCCCCCCCCTCAGAGGAGATTAAAGATCTGATTGACCAGCTGGGCGAGGGAGGAAGGAGTGTCCATGAGCTGCAGAAGATGAAGAAGAAACTGGAGCTTGAGAAGGACGAGCTGCAGGTGGCCCTGGAAGAAGCGGAATCAACCCTGGAGGTAATGATTGACTTGTTTGTTTATTAAGCATTAGTAGGACTTCCCCTGCATGTGAAGACAGGCTCTGGAGAGAGAGCCAGTGTGGTGTAGTTGTTAAGAGCGGTAGACTCGTAATCTGGTGAACCGGGTTCACGTCTCCGCTCCTCCACATGCAGCTGCTGGGTGACCTTGGGCTAGTCACACTTCTCTGACGTCTCTCAGCCCCACTCACCTCACAGAGTGTTTGTTGTGGGGGACGAAGGGAAAGGAGAGTGTTAGCCGCTTTGAGACTCCTTCGGGTAGTGATAAAGCGGGATATCAAATCCAAACTCCTCCTCCTCTTCTTCTTCTTCTTCTTCTTCTTCTTCTTCTTCTGCTTCTTCTTCTTCTTCTTCTGTATTGAGCAGACAAAACCAAGAGTGGGTCCAATGGTCAAGATTTTAGTTTCTGCATGTGCTGTAGAGGGAAGTGAGGGGCAGACAGGGCTCATCTACCTGGGAAGGCAGCCCGTCTAGGACAAGGAAAACTCTGATCCTAAACCTCCATGGCCTTACGGGATATCTTCAGGGGAAGAAAAGGCTAAAGAGTAAATCCTACACAAATCGAGAACATGGTCCCTAAGTCGGCGGGATGGCGCCTTGTACGCCTCCTTCCAGCAACTCCACCAGCCAAGCTGGTGCCAAATGTCTTGCTCTGCTTTCCTTTGGACCACATCAGCGAGGCTGAGAGGGGGGTGGGTCTTGTCATGTGGGCAGCCCAGGGATCATGGGAGTTGTAGGCCAAAAACATCTGGAGGACCGAGGTTGAGGAAGCCTGTGCTATGAGGTAGAGAGAAAAGAATAATGGTACATGAAAAAGAAAATAATAATAAGCTTGATTGGCACCTGAGCTTCTAAGGTAATTGTCGGGAGTTATGTTCCTTGCCAAGCTTGAAGTCCTTTGGAGTTTGGATTTGATATCCCGCCTTATCACTACCCGAAGGAGTCTCAAAGCGGCTCACATTCTCCTTTCCCTTCCTCTCCCACAACAAACACTCTGTGAGGTGAGTGGGGCTGAGAGACTTCAGAGAAGTGGGACTAGCCCAAGGTCACCCAGCAGCTGCATGTGGAGGAGCGGGGAAGCGAACCCGGTTCACCAGATTACGAGTCTACCGCTCTTAACCACTACACCACACTGGCTCTTTGCCCCACATGGCTCAGACAGCCCCATAGCCGATTGGTCCCTACTAAAGTAGTCAATAGATGTTTTCACCTTTAAAGAGCCTGTCATCCATGCGTCTCCTTGTGTTTCTGCCGACAGGTGGAAGAGAGCAAGCTCATCCGCATCCAGCTTGAACTGGCGCAAGTCAAGGCAGACATTGACAGGAGAATTCATGAGAAGGAGGAGGAGTTTGAAGCCACAAGGTATGGAGCGCAGAACGTGTGCGAGAGGCAGGAAGCGGAAGGTTAAAACTGGGAACAACAAAAATGCGGCAAGAAGTACTTGAGAGAGATGAGGTTCTCCCCCTTTTAATCTTTGTTTTAATCCTCACAACCACCCTGCGAGGTAGGTTAGGCTGAGAGACGGTGGCTAGCCCAAAGTCACCCAATGTGCTGAGTGGGGATATGAACCCTGGTCTCTCTGTCCCTAGTCCACCACTCTAGCCACTGCTCCACACTGCCAGCCAGTGAGCATTACTTCTCATTTTACAGCTGTTCTATTTGGAACACTTGTTAACTTATTTGGGATATCAGTGGTTGTGGGATTTTGAGCTTTCCTTCTCCTAGAAAAGTAGCTGATGGTGTGTGTGTGTGTGTGTGTGTGTGTGTGTGTGGTTTTCTTTCTAGTAAACATTTCTGCAGCCTCCCCCTCTGCCAGCATTCCCCGATTAAAAAAAAAACCAAGTGGGGAGGTATAAGTTCACGACATCTTCCTCTGGCCTTTTATAAGAGTGCAGGCACCTGGGGAGGCTGCAGAGGGCAGAATGCTAGGCGAGGAGGTTTAAAATGAAAGGACTTGCAAGTACCCTTCTTGGCAAGGTAACTGCAACAAAAACCCGCATCCCATCCATGAGATTTTCACTGACCATTTCAATCCTCTCTGATAATTTTCAGATGGCATTTCTTTACTCAGTAATGTAGAATGACGAAATGCAGGATAATTTTTTGGCACAGCACAAATGTTATCCTCATGACAATCCAGTGAGGTAGACTTAGGGAGAGAGAGAGAGAGAGAGAGAGGAAGGAAGGAAGGAAGGAAGGAAGGAAGGAAGGAAGGAAGGAAGGAAGGAAGGAAGGAAGGAAGGGAAAGAAAGAAAGAAAGATCCCCAAGTGAGCTAATAATTTATTATTTATACCCCGCCCATCTGGCTGGGTTTCCCCAGCCACTCTGGGCGGCTTCCAACAGAACATTAAAATACAACAATCTATTAAACATTAAAAGCCTCCCTAAACAGGGCTGCCTTCAGATGTCTTCTAAAGGTCTGGTAGTTGTTGTTCTCTTTGACATCTGAAGGGAGGGCGTTCCACAGGACGGGCGCCACTACCGAGAAGGCCCTTACATGCATCCCCAAACTGCGGCCCTCCAGATGTTTTGGCCTACAACTCCCATGATCCCTAGCTAACAGGACCAGTGGTCAGGGTTGATGGGAATTGTAGTCCAAAACATCTGGAGGGCCGAAGTTTGGGGATGCCTGCACTAGAAGAAGAAGTCCCAGCAAAGGAAGAATGGATACAAAAACTTATGGAATATGCAGAAATGGCGAAACTTACCGGAAGAATAAGAAATCAAGATAACAAACTTTTAAAATAAAAGAATGGAAATGGTTTATTGAATATTTACAGATAAATTGTAAACAGACAAAAACATTAGCAGGGTTATTGTAATAACCTGCCGCTTTATAAAAGTATATATTTAGATAATTAAATGAGCAAGTTAAATGAATTTGGATTTGCAGAAGGTATTAAAGAATAAGTTTAAGGAACTGCAGAAAGAGGGGGGAGGAAGTCAAATTTTGAAACGTTAAATTGATTGTAAAACTAATGAAATGTATAATTTGAAAAGTATAAATAAAAAACTAAGAGAGAGAGAGAGAGAGAGGGATTGAGACACTGAGACACAGGTCACTAAGTCCAGCAATTAGGAACACAGGAAGTTGCCTTGCACTGAGTCAGACCATTGTCCCATTGAGCTCAGCATTGTCTGCTCTGACTGGCAGCAACTCTCCAGGGTTTTCAGCAGACGCTCTTCCCATCCCTACCTGGTCAAGACTATTGATCTATATAGACCAGCTGCCCAGGGTGTCCAGCAGGGATGAGTCTCTCACAGCCCTCCCTGGAGATGCCGGGGATTAAATCTGGGACCTTCTGCGTGCAAGGCTAATGCCCTACCAGTGAGCTACTGCCCTGTCATCCTGACAGTGGGATTTATTTCTATGTAAATAAGCATCTGCTCAGGCTGCATGTAACTTCTCAGAGGTCACACCCACATCATACATTTAATGCATGTGGCTTCCTCAAAAAAATAAAAAAATAAATCCTGGGAACTGTGGTTTCTTAAGGGTGCTGGGAATTGTAGCGCATAACTCCCAGGATTCTCTGGGGGAATGTGTGCTTTAAATGTGCTTTAAGGTTTAGGAATATAAGGTGCAGAGATACCGAAGGACTACAAAACTTTTTATGTATGCGACCACCACTGCCCAGATGTTGTTAGCCCAGAGATGGAAGGAAGATACAGTCTCAGCCAAGGAAGAAGGGCAGATAAAATTAATGGACTCTGGCAAAATGGCAAAACTGATGGGAAGAATTAGAAACCAGGAAGAATTAATTTTTAATAAACAATGGGAACGTATATAATCTATTTGAAAAATTATTGTGAGCAATTAAATTCATTATCAGGATTGATTTAAAACTTGTAGTTAAAATTTTTAACTAAGGAATAGTTAAGGATTTATTAAAAATTGGAATTATAAAGGAGATGCAGGAGGAAATTTATAACATAAGAATCCGCAAAAGGGGAGGGAAGTCAAAGGGGATATATGTATTTCCCCCCCCCTTTTTATTTGATGTATGTAAAATTGAAAAATAAAATATTAAAATGAATAAATAAATGTGCTTTAAGGGCATGGTGTGGATGCAGTAATGGATGCCTTTGCTCTCCTCTGCAGGAAAAACCACCAGCGGGCCATTGAGGCCCTTCAATCCAGCCTGGAGCTGGAGGCGAAAGGCCGGGCTGAGGCGCTCCGTCTGAAAAAGAAGATGGAGACCGACTTGAACGAGATGGAGATCCAGCTGGACCACGCCAACAGGAACAACAGCGAGCTGGTCAAGACGCTGAAGAAACTCCAGCAACAGATCAAGGTGAGAACAAGATCATGAGGAAGGAAAGGAGAAGCCAGGCGGAAGAGAAAATGGCGCCTGGAGGGGATGGTCTTCTGAGGAAAAGCTTTGCAGGTTAATGCAAGTTGGAGAAAACGGCGGTTGCTTATTCTCCTCAGACAGAGCTGGCAAGGTTGATCTCAAGACCTTCTGTGGTGTTGCTGTTGTTGTTTGCTTGTTCTACCGCTGAGCCAAGGCTCTTGCCCAGTCAAAATGTGAACCGAAACGCCTTTCTTTCCAACACCCTACACTGAGCTATGGCTCTTCTCAGGGCAGATTATGTAGGCTACAGTTTGGCAGAGTTCGGATTGGAGTGGGAGTAGATTGGTCTACAACCAGCGTAGACGAGATGGAGTTCGATAGGCCAACAGCTTGACTCAGCCTAAGGCAGCTTCCTAGGTACAGGTTGTAGCTAGCCAAGTTCTCAGAGTAGACCCATCAAAATGAGTGGAACTGAGTTAGCCACCCCAAATGATGCTGCTGATCTTATTATTTGTAACCCACCCATCTGACCGGGTTGCCCCAGCCACTCTGGGCATAAAAACACAATAAGACATCAAACATTAAAAACTTCCAGACACAGGGCTGCCTTCAGATGTCTTCTAAAAGGTGTATAGTTATTTATCTCCTTGACATCTGGTGGGAGGGCGTTCCACAGGGCGGGTACCACTACCGAGAAGGCCCTCTGCCTGGTTGCCGGTACTTTCACTTTTCTGTGAGGGAACCACCAGAAGGCCCTCGGAGCTGGACCTCAATGAACGCGACTAATATTAGGTACAGTGCAAAATATTTCTATTACATTTTATGGAGAAAGATAATAATAGAATAAATAATAGAAATAAATATTATAATAAATAATATTATATTATTATTATTATTATTATTATTATTATTATTATTATTATTATTATATAATATAATAATATAATACCGGTAATACAAATATTTTCAGAATATAGTTTTTTCACAAACAAATTTCAGTTTATGGATTTCTTTCTTTCTTTTCTCTCTTTTTTCTTCTCTTCTTTTTCTGTTTTCCTTTCTTTTCTTTTTTGTTTGATTGTAGTACTTGACAATGTTGATTCTTTGTGCGTTTTGTATTTTTAAGAAAATTACCAATAAAGATTATTATTATTATATATATATATGGTACAGTGCTGCATGCCCCATGTGCAACCCATCTTGTGGATCCGGGGTGGTCCCCAGCCTGACTCCACCGGCTACTTTTCTGCCTGCAGGACCTCCAGATCCAGATGGACGAGGATGCCCGCCAACATGAAGAGCTCCGGGAGCAGTACAACCTCCAGGAGCGCCGCCTCAGCCTTCTCCAAACGGAGCTGGAGGAAGTTCGCACCGGCCTGGAGGGCAGCGAGCGCTCCCGCAAACTGCTTGAGCAGGAGTTGGTGGAGGTCTCCGAGAGGCACAATGAACTCAGCGTCCAGGTGGGGACAGAGGATAGTCACCTGCCTGTCCTGGGTGTGGCTGGCTGACTAGCTGGGCAGTTTGATGTGCAGCATGTTGGTGAAACTAAACAGAAGCATGCCCTGCTTAGACCAGCCAATGGAGAGCGGTCCATTAGGGCAAATGGGGCGGTACTGCTTTACTAGTCTAACTGCCCTTAGACAGCCCTTAGATGTCATGGACTGGCTGGAAGCAGAGGAATGGTGGTAGGAACCAGCTGGGGAACCCTGAAGGGGAGAAGGCTTAGAGCCAGAGATGGGGTGGTGGGACAACGATGAGCGGTCAGAGGGGGAAGACTGGGAAGAGGAGGTGTCGGAAGCTGAAGGGGTAACAGAGCTTAGTGAGATGGGAGAGTCTGTGGCAGATAGAAGTCCAGAATCAGAGGCAGGAGAAGAGGGAGGCCAAGGGGCAGAGATGAGTTCGGCTTATGAAGAGTCCTGGGTGTCTCCTCCTCCTGCTTCAATAAGCTGCCCTCCCCGCTGGTCTCCCAGAACCAGCAGAGGCATGAAGAGGGTGGTAACCTCACACAGGAACAGTCTCAACTTGTTTGGGGGGGACCCTGGAGATGAGGGGACTTAGACAGCTGTGGGGAGGCGGGGACTTTCAGTCTTGGCAACTGATTTATGTCTAAGACCTAACGGGAAGGAGCCGCTTTGCTCGTTAGGCCGAACTCTCCGCCAAGTCTGTGAAGATGTTTTGGCAAATAAAGAGTTAACTCCAGCCTTGAATGGTGTGATTTACTGCCGGCTCACTCTTTGATACTGCCCGTCTGCCTTCTTACTTGCTGCCAGTCCAGATGGTGGCACTGCCTGTCGACTTTCTCCTCCTTAGTTGCGTTATTGCCCCTTGCAGGGAGGCAGGGACAAAACTAGACTAAGCTGGCTTTGCCTGTCACTGGTTTTGGTGGCACCTATTGTGGGTCCCCTTGCTTTCTGTCCTATCAGACCCAATGGGCACTGGCCATCATCACAGGCAACTGTCTCAAAACATGCAATAAAAAAATAGCATTCAGGCATCAGAACAGGCGGTCTGGCTCTGCATTTCTGCAACAACTGAGGCAATTATTTACTCCAAACTCTTCTTTTTCCTCTGCAGAACCAAAGCTTGCTGGTGATCAAAAGGAAACTGGAATCTGACCTCCAGCGCATCACTAATGATCACGAGGAGCTCATCAGCGAGTTCCGAACGGCGGACGAGAGAGCAAAGAAGGCAGTGGCTGATGTGAGTTGCATCTCTGCCGAATAAGGCTCAGTGATAATTATATCCTATTATTTTTATGGTGGCAAATAGACAGGGATGATCCTTTCTGTATCAATAATGTGAGGTTAAAGGATGAGGAATCTCATACTCTTCATTCATGTTTGTTTGTTTTTTAATCACACCTCAGTCAACTCCAGGCTATCAATATTTTGCAGAAGGGACTGTGCACCAAAAATTAAGGTTTGCACAATTAAATTGGATTAAAGTGCTCTGGTACAACAATTTAAAAAAAAAAAAACCAGGCTATTTGCAGTAAGGAAAGTGATGGGGAAAGTACACAGAGACCATCAAATAGACAGCATTGCCTCACTTTCCCGCAAAGGTATCAGGATGCATGCTCAATAAACAGGATGAGGCCAGATACTTGTGTTCCACAGCCCTGAGTGTCACTCAACATTCCCTTTCCTTCCATTGGGCTGATCTGAATACATGAGACGAAGCCGGGTTCTGACGCTTGCTGCTCTTGGTGATTCTTGTTTTTTTAAAAAAAAATATCATTTTTTTATTGATTTTATATAAATACAATAATAAATTCGCATATTTGTCTTCACATCTTATACCATTTTGGCTTTTTATGGCCGTGACTTCCGTCAAACCTTCCTTATGACAGTCTAATATCTATTCCTTATATCTATATTTCCAAAGTCAATCATTGTTTTATATTATTATTTTCTAAAATTAATCACTATATCTTCATACTAACAACAATATTTCTTCCTTACTCTACAAAGCCTCTTGCAATCCTACCAACGTATTCAATTGAATACAATTTTCTTTTAAATAGTCTGTAAATTTAGCCCAGTCTTTGATGAACTTCTGGTCCCGCTGTTTGCGGATTCTCCCCGTCATCTTGTCCAATTCTGCATACTCCGTTAGTTTCACAATCCATTTTTCCTTTGTCGGTGTTTGTTCTTGTTTCCAGCTCTTGGTGATTCTAATACTTACTTCTTACCCTCCCCACCCATTCCAGGCGACCCGCATGGCAGAGGAGCTGCGCCAGGAGCAAGATCACTCCATGCACCTGGAGAGGATTAAGAAGAACCACGAGGTCACCATAAAAGACCTGCAAGTCAAGATGGAGGAAGCTGAGCAAATGGCCCTGAAAGGAGGCAAGCGAACCATCATGAAGCTCGAGACCAAGGTAGGACGCTTCCCCATTGCCTCTGACCTCGTCCCCAAAATATGCATGCTGCCAGACCAAAGATGCACAGAGAGGTGCTTGAATCCTCAGACTAACCCCAAACCTGCAGGGAGCAGAGAAGAAGAAGAGGAGTTTGGATTTGATATCCCGCTTTATCACTACCCGAAGGAGTCTCAAAGCGGCTCACATTCTCCTTTCCCTTCCTCCCCCACAACAAACACTCTGTGAGGTGAGTGGGGCTGAGAGACTGCAGAGAAGTGTGACTAGCCCAAGGTCACCCAGCAGCTGCATGTGGAGGAGCGGCGACACGAACCCGGTTCACCACATTACAAGTCTACCGCTCTTAACCACTACACCACACTGGCTGGAGAACCTTTTTCACCCTAAGGGCTGCAGAAAAGGCAGTTAAGAGGAGAAATCGTTACTGATTTTTTAATTGGCATCCGTCTCAAGAGACAATGGAGTGTGTCTCGGGGGGTGAAGTCAAACTGCTGTGTTAGCAGCACCAAAGTGACCTCCCCGGGACGCAAGCCAGGGCAGGGTGTATGGAGGTCCTGGGCTTCCCACATGACAAGATACCCCCTCCCCTTCACTGATGTGGCCCAAAGGAAAGGAAAGTAAGATGTTTAGAAATAGCTTAGCTGCAAGAGTTGCCAGAAGGAGCACCATCCAACCGTCTTAGAGACTCCATTCCAGATTTGTGTGGGGTTACTCCTTAGCCTCTCCTCCTCCTGAATATGTCCTGCAAGGCAGCAGGGGGCGGGTGGGTGTGGGGGACTCCCTGGTCCTGAATGGGGTAACTGTGCCCCTGAAAGACCAGGTGCGCAGCCTGGGAGTCATTTTGGACTCACAGCTGTCCATGGAGGCGCAGGTTAATTCTGTGTCCAGGGCGGCTGTCTACCAGCTCCATCTGGTACGCAGGCTGAGACCCTACCTGCCCGCAGACTGTCTTGCCAAAGTAGTGCATGCTCTGGTTATCTCCCGCTTGGACTACTGCAATGCGCTCTGCGTGGGGCTACCTTTGAAGGTGACCCGGAAACTGCAATTAATCCAGAATGCGGCAGCTAGGTTGGTGACTGGGAGTGGCCGCCGGGACCACATAACGCCGGTCCTGAGAGATCTACATTGGCTCTCAGTACGTTTCTGAGCACAATTCAAAGTGTTGGTGCTGACCTTTAAAGCCCTAAACTGCCTCGGTCCTGTATACCTGAAGGAGCGTCTCCACCCCCATTGTTCAGCCCGGACACTGAGGTCCAGCGCCGAGGGCCTTCTGGCGGTTCCCTCATTGCGAGAAGTGAGGTTACAGGGAACCAGGCAGAGGGCCTTCTCGGTAGTGGCGCCCACCCTGTGGAACTCCCTTCCAGCAGAGGTCAAGGAAATAAACAGTCAGTGTAGACAGTCCCGAGCGAGAGGGACCAAGGATCTGGCTCGGTTTAAGGTAGCTTTCTACATTTCCACGGCTTCAATCTCCCCCATCATCCCCTTTTCCAGATCAAGGAGCTGGAAACAGAGCTGGACTCGGAGCAGAAGCGCCACGTGGAGACGATGAAAATCGTGCACAAGAACGAGCGCCGCCTGAAGGAGCTGGTCTTCCAAACGGAGGAGGACCACAAGACCAACCAGCGCTTGCAGGAGCTGGTGGAGAAGCTGCAGAACAAGATGAAGACCTACAAGAGGCAGATCGAGGAAGCTGTATGTACCAGGAGTGGCCTTTAGCATTATTCCTCTCTCCCCCTGCCTCCTCCCTTGACAGGCACATTGACTAGGGGGGGCGGGAATCACATATAGAACAGGGGCTTCCAAACTGTGGTCCACAGGTGACTCGTGACCTGTGGATTTGTGGCTGAAGGTAGGAGGTGGCACATCTTGTTGCATTGAACATTTTTAATCGCTCCTTTCGTTTCTAGTGTTCTGCTCTATTGCACCGCAGTCTAAATTCCATGGAGTTCAAACTGGAATGCAATAAAAACCAACACATAAGGAATAAAAGAAGCCCTTTTATTTCAGAGGGCCATCAGGCTTGCTTCAAGGGTGCATGCGCAGATGTGACGTCGCTGCCACTTGCCGGCATGTGCCACCTCTGCTTAACATCAGGGATCCCAGTGTACTCTTAGGAACAATGCCTTTCGGCTTTGGTCACATCCACAGCATGCATTTCAAAGCATGTTTAAAACACAAGTCTTCCCCCACAGAATCCTGGGAGCTGTAGGGTCCTAAGAGTGCTGGGAACTGCAGCTCTGTGTGGGAGTAAACTACAGTTCCCAGGATCCTTTGGGGGGAAGCCACGACAGTTAGGAGTTACCAGCACCTGGCCCAAATACTGTTTCTTAAGCTGCACAGTACCAAAACAACCAAACTCTCCCCCCCCCCTTCAACTCCCTATAGGAAGAACAGGCTAACCAGAGTCTGGCGAGGTACCGGAAGACTGTGCATGAGTTGGACGATGCTGAAGAGAGGGCTGGGATGGCTGAGTCGGCCCTGAACAAACTACGCACGAGGCACAGAGTCTCAGCAGGCAAAGCATTCACCTCCGTAGAAATAATCCAGGTTGCCAAGACCTCCAGCTCCTCCAAGTCAACGGCTGAGGAATAGCTCCCGTCTCTTTGACCCTGCAGCTGGTAGGTGGGCTGTTTCTGCCTTGGTTTTTAAGTGATCTTGGAGGGGCTCCCTTTAACCTTGGGCTGGCTACTTTTGGAGGGGGGGTTCAAGGTCCCTCTTGGCCAGGGGTAGGTAACCTAAGGCCCATGGGCCAGATGCGGCCCAGTCACCTTCTCAATCTGGCCCGCGGACGGTCCAGGAATCAGCATGTTTTTACATGAGTAGAATGTGTCCTTTTATTTAAAATGCATCTCTGGGTTATTTGTGGGGCCTGCCTGGTGTTTTCACATGAGTAGAATGTGTGCTTTTATTTAAAATGCATCTCTGGGTTATTTGTGGAGCATAGGAATTGTTCACAAAGCTGTCAACTTTCGGATTTGAAAATAAGGGATTTTTTCAAACTTTCGGATTTGAAAATAAGGGATGCCGCGAGGGCGGTACAATGGCACAAAGTAGCCTCGCCACCCTGCACTCCAGAGGCTGCGCGTGAATGGGTGAGCGAAAGAGCGAGCGTGTAGACAGCAGGCTGTCTGGCTGTCTGGTTGGGCGTGAGGGTCTGGCTGCACAAGGCATGCAAGCTCCGCCCCCAGTCAGTCTCAGACTCCTTATTGGCAGCCGAGCAACACATCTGAGGAGCCTCCCTGGCCAGCAGGGAGGGAGAGGAACTGCTTCCTTTGAAATCTGGGAAATTTAAGGGATATCAACAATCCGGGATAGCAGCGGGAAACGGCCTTGGAATAAGGGAGTTTCCCGCAAAAAAAGGGAGGGTTGACAGCTATGATTGTTCATTGTTTTTTTCAAAATGTAGTCCGGCCCACCACATGGTCTGAGGGACGGTGGACCGGCCCACGGCTGAAAAAGGTCGCTGACCCCTGCTCTTGACTAACTCTCTGTGGAAGTGGTGGGTGTGGCAGAAATAGGTGTGACCCGCCCCCCCTCCCAACACCTTCTCTCACCCCCAGTCTTACATGGACATGCATGCTCAGTTCAACTCCTTCTCAGATGATCCGCACAGATCAGCCGAGTAGGAAGAGCATTAGGAGCACAAGAAGAGGCTTATCTAGCCCAGCGTCCTGTTCTCTCCGTGGCCAATCAGATTATTATTATTATTATTATTATTATTATTATTATTAAATTTGTATCCTGCCCTATACCCGCAGGTCTCAGGGCAGTTGCAACATCAAATCACAATATAAAAACACAAAATACATAATAAAAACAGAAAACAACCCAATAAACCCTCCACTCCCCAACACATTTTGAAATACCTTGCATACCTTCCAACATTTCTCCGATGAAAATAGGGACATCCCATTCCATAATGATAATGATACTTTTAATATTTATACCCCACACATCTTATTGGGTTGCCCCAGCTACTCTGGGCAGCTTCTAACATATATAAAAACATAATAAAACATTAAACATTTAAAAAAACCAACAACTTCCATATACAGGATTGCCTTCAGATGGCTCGGGAGTTGGATAACTCCACACCCTCCAACATTTCTCCAATGAAAATAGGGGCATCCTAAGGAAAAGCAGGACATTCTGGGATCAAATCAGAAACTGGGTTGTTTTCTCGAAATCAGGGATGCCCCTGGAAAATAGGGACACTTGGAAGGTCTGTGACTGTCCATGAATCCGGATCTTTTTCTGTACAGTCACACCTCATGTTACGAACGCTGCGGGTTACGTTTTTTCGGGTTGTGCTCGCGCCGAACCCGGAAGTACCAGAATGGGTTACTTCCGGGTTTCGGTGCTCATGCAAGCGCAGCAGTGCCGAATCGCGACCCACGCGTGCGCAGAAGCGGCGCTGCGGGATGCGAACGCTGTGGGTTGCGAACGTGCCTCTCGCATGGATCACGTTCGCAACCCAAGCGTCCACTGTATTCCTAGATCACCAAAGAATTGTGGAGTTGGAAGGGATGACAGGGGTCATCTATTCCAACCCCCTATTCCACTGGCTCTTGTTTGTTTGCCCCTTCCGTGTTTGCCCTTCTGCTCTCCCTCCGTATCCTTCTGCAACTGACGTTGTCCCCACTGTGCTTAACTTTGCAGGCGGATCTACGAAGCGTCTCCACACAGCTGCCTCTTGCAAGACGGCTTCCCTAGTGAGGACTGGAGCAGCTTAAGGCAATGGGAAAGACACCCGCAGAGCAAAAGACAGAGGGGAAGTTGGAAGTGAAGAGAATGGGGGGAAATGGGGGTTATCAAAGCATCCGCCATATACAGGAGCTTGAAACCCCATCTCTTCTCCCAGAGCATATTTTCTTTACCAAGAAGGTTATATGGATATGTTTTCTGAGTTGGAACGAGTCTGTTCTCCATGCACCTACTTGCATTTTCATGTCAAGGACGGAAAATGTTATGAAGGCTGTCTTCTGCAAATAGTCCTGAATGCATAGTCTTAATAAAGCTTAATCCCATAGAAAACAACCTTGGTGAACTCTTATTCTTTCTTTCCACCACTGCGCATGGATATGTTGGTTTAGCAACGATTTTGAAGAGAGGAACTGTTTGCTTTTCTTTGTTTGTATCCCGCCCTTTAAATAAACGCCCAGGGCAGCTTACAATACAAAATAAAGGGTGCATCAAATGCTTAAATAAAATACTTAAAAATACTACAGGTAAGGGGAACCTCTGGCCCTCCAGACGCTGTGGGACTAGTTCCCATCAGCCCAGCAAGGCAGGGATGAAGGGAGTTCTAGCTCAGAAACATCTGGAAGGCCAGAGGTTCCCCATACAGTGGAACCTGGGTTTTCGAACGTAGTCCGTTCCGGAAGACTGTTCGACTTTCGAAACGTTCGAAAACCGAAGCGCAAAGGGCGGTCTGCAGAAAACTGAGAAGAATAACATGGACACGCAGTGGAAGCCGTTTTACTTCCGGGGTGCGTGTGAAAATGAAAGCATTTACTTCCGGGTTTTCGGTGTTCGAAAACCAAAACGTTCGGCTTCCAGGACGTTTGAAAACCGAGGTACCACCAGGGGCGAAGGAAGGTGTCGTGACACCTGGGGCGGGCGTCACTATGTAGGGCGCATGTGTGGCGTCGCTACGTACGATGCATGTGCCATATGTAGTGACGCCGCACATGCGCTGTATAGCGGTTTGCCGCCGGTGCCACTGCAGAGCTGTACGGATGGTGCCGGGATCCCTCTTTCGCCGCTACAGTTGCGAATGGAGGATCTTCCACATGCGGTGGCGCAATGGCTGCTCGCGCCGCCGCAAGCCCCTGTGGGGTGACTTCTTGTCACCCCCGCAGACATGGAACCCAGGGCGCACCGCCCCCCGCCCCCGTTGCAACGCCACTGGGTACCACTGTACCTGCTTTACATATCTATTCAGAAAGAAGTCAATACAGTTATGCGGGTTTCCCGACCATTAGAACATTTTCGGGGGGGGGGGGCGGGAATGCTATCCAAATTAGGGTGATTTGTTTTGGGGGGGGTGTCCCCCGATTCTATATATAACATGACAGACTCTTCCTGCTCACTAGGCCCTGTTACCTCTTCATCTTCCTACACCTCCTCCTCCCAGTCTTCTCCCTCTGAACACGCATTGTCCCACCGCCATTCCCAGGGATGATTCTTCTTCCTCTGGGGGTTTCCCAGCTGGTTCCTCCCACTATTTCTCTGCATCCAACCAATCCATGACACCATTTATCTTTTCCACACTTCATTCCAGCAACCTCTCCCCTGTTCTTAGAGAAACAAAGTTAAGTGGGAAAGTTGAGCGATTACCATAAAATATTTCCGGCCAGCTAAGATTTACAACATTACGAGTATATATTCCTGCTTGGGGTGGGTAGAGACTCAAATACAGCTCCAAAGCTTTTCACTTTCCCCAACGAAAGACCTCTTGAAAAATAACGCTGTGTTCACATTGTTCCGTTCATGCATTTTTTAGCTGCCCTAGTTGCAAAGCTTTTAATCTGTAAAAAACCTTTAAAAAGCAACCCTCCTGCCACAAATTAATGCAGAAACAGGGCAGTCATTTGTGCTCTTGCCTAGTTTACTATTGATGTCCAATTTTGCAGATTTATCTGGAGAATTAAAGTTGGCCATCCTTATGTGCACTTGCTTAGGAGCAGGGATGGGCACTAAAAACAAAGGCTTTTATTAAATTCAGTTGTTCTTGCACCCAATGAAATGTATGTAAGACAGCACAATTCTATATGCAGGAGTAAGCTCTGAAATTCAGTTGGGCTTGCTCCCAAGCAAGTGTGTACAAGATCTGAAAACTCTTCTTCTTTGGTGATCACTCGTAGCCGAGTAAGATTGTCTTCCATAAACATGGTTTTAACAATGTGACTGTGGAGGCCAATTTTGGATCCACACATCTGTCCACAGTGGGGACATTGATATCCGAGGCGGGCTGGAGTTGACCACAGTGTGGATTTGGCAAGCGTGCCTTCCTCTTAGCACGTTTCTCCCTTGCGTTTTGAGTTCAAGTGTCTTCAAAGCCAGTGACACCTTTGGTAAAGGCTGTTCTCCAATTGGAGTGCTTGCAGGCAAGTGTTTCCCAATTGTTGGTGTTTATACTACATTTTTTTTTTAATTGCCTTGTCTTTAAACCTCTTTTGTTGACCACCAGCATTACGCTTTCCATTTTTAAATTTGGAATAGAGTAGTTGCTTTGGAAGACGATAATCAGGCATCCGCACAACATCAGTCCAATGAAGTTGATGTTAAAGAAACATTGCTTCAACACTGGTGATCTTTGCTTCTTCCAGTACACTGGTATTAGTTCGCCTGTCTTCCCAAGTGATGTGTAAATTTTTTGGGAGACACCGTTGATGGAATCTTTTGAGGAGTTGGAGATGGCATTTATAAATGGTCCATGTTTCACAAGCATACAGTAAGGTTGGTAGTACAATAGCTTTGTAAACAAGCATTTTGGTTTCCTTGCAAATGTCCCGAGTTCTATGAGAAACACAACTAGAGCCAATGGATGGCAGGGAAGTAGGAGAAAACTCTGAACTGTCAGAGCGGTTCAACAGTAGAACAGTCTGTTTGGCTCCCCCTATGCTTAAGCAGGGGGCCAGGGGGCCATCTGATCAAGGACACTGTTATATCCTTGAACTGACCAAGAGACTGGATCGATCAACAAGATCTCAGCCTTGCAACACAGCCCCTTTTGCAGGTTTACTCTGAAGTCCCACTGAACTGAATGCAAAGGTTCATCCTATGTCCTGCCGCGTTCAATGAGGCCCCCAGAAAAGTGGGCATGAGATTGTCGTGAGTTGACCCAAGGGTCATCTAGTCCAGCCTCTACAATGCAGGAATCTCAACTAGATTATACATGACATGTATGAGAAATGAGATGATGAAAAAGAAGAGTTTGGATTTGATATCTCGCTTTATCACTACCTGAAGGAGTCTCAAAGCGGCTAACATTCTCCTTTCCCTTCCTCCCCCACAACAAACACTCTGTGAGGTGAATGGGGCTGAGAGACTTCAGAGAAGTGTGACTAGCCCAAGGTCACCCAGCAGCTGCGTGTGGAGGAGCGGAGACGCGAACCTGGTTCACTAGATTACAAGTCTACTGCTCTTAACCACTACACCACACTACATTCCTCTCCTCCAGGCAGCCACACGACCCATTTTGCACCCAACTGGGACTGAGCCGCCCAGCCCCCTAGTCAACCCCCCCATCCCTTTTCCGCACTTTAGCAAAAACTCTCCCCTCTGCCTTTTTCTTTTATTTATTTCATATTTTTTTTGGGGGGGGGACGGGGACTCAAAGTGTTTTACAGAAAAAGAAGTATAAAATTATTACAACCATATTTCAAAATGTACAAAGTGTAAATAATAATAATATTTCTACCCCGCCCATCTGGGTTTCCCCAGCCACTCTGGGAGGTTTACAGAATAAATAAAACATAGTAAAACAATAAAACAGAGTAAAAACAAATCAAAACACCTACAAACTTTGTGAACTTCTAGGTAGGCGTATCTAAACAAGAATGTTTTCAGCAGGCGCCGAAAAAAATGCAGTGAAGGCGCCTGATATCAAGAGGCAGGGAGTTCCACAGAGTCGATGCTGCCAGGCTAGGGCGGCAATCGAGTTCTTCCACGTGCGGAGCGGGTGTAATACGGCACCGGCCCGCGCAAGTGCACTACGAGGAAGCGCTTTCCGAACCACCTACTTTTATATGCGCAGGCGCAGTGAAAGACCCGCCTCTTCAAGAGAGCCGGCTTGCTTGCTTGCTTAGCTTGCTTGGCTGCCTCTTTCCCACGGCAGCGCCCCGGCGCACGCGCGGTAAGCGAATGCAGCCCCGGCTTCCAACCTTATCCGAACCCAACACTCCGCGCAGGCGCCGTGAGCGAGCGAGGCCGCTCCGGCGACCGTTGGTGACGCATGCGCCTTGCGAGAGAGGCGCTCCGGGAGCGCGTTGCGCAGGCGCGCGGGGGCCGGGCCTGTGACGGAGCCGGGCCCTTGCTTGGCGGCCGCGCCTTCCTCGCATTCCCTCAGAGAGCGCCGCTCGGAGCGGAGTCGCGTTGACTGTCCAGAGTCCGCGAGCCGCCCCCGGCCCCCGCACCCCGCCGCTTTCCTCAGGCCCGGACGGTGAGTGAAAGGGGAGGAAGGGGTTAATTTCCTTTGGTTTCCCTCCATCCTAATTAAGGGGGGGCCGTGAGTGAAGCGCCTCCTCTGGGCTGTGGGGGGAGAAGATAACCCCCCCAGACCCTTCTCCCCACCCCATTATGGGAACAATAATTGGGGGTAGGGGGGTTGCCAGGCTATTATGCGTCCATTTAAACAATGCTGCAATAATAAATAATAATAAATAATAAATTAATTAGTAAATGAACCTGTATGTATTTATCATGTTTATTTTATTGCATTGAATTCTTATGCATTTCCTGCTGCTTTTTCCAGCGACCTCACTGCCAGGTGTATATTCGTTCTCTGCACACACACACACACACACACACACACACACACCGTTTCCCCCTCCTTCACAGCAAACCCTTAATTCATTTCATTTACAGCCCCTGCCCTGGCTGACAGCAGACAGAAGGCAACCCAGAATGCAAAATATTGGAATAATGTTAAGCGGCAAAACAAGGCATATTTATCTCGAAATGTGCAAAGCAGGCCAGAGCCCCGTTCACATCAAAACAGTGCCGTGATAGGATAAAGCTTGCGATCCTGTGCCTAGATGTCTGGGAATAAGCAGCATTGAATACGACAGGGCTTGCTTCATAGCCACACTCGAAGCAGCTTACGAAATAGCCTCACAGTAAAAGTCACATCCAAGTCTAGTATGAGGAATGGAAATAACACGTTGCCCCTCTAGTGCCAGGATGATTCAGGTAGCATTTCCTGCTCTCATCCTTGGTGTTGTTGTTTGGCCTCTGCCTACTAGGTTATAAGGCTGGGCTCTCATTCTGCCAATCTGCCCTTACGGGCAACTGAGAGAGAGGTTTGCAATGTATTGATTTGTCATTGTTCTTATTCCTAGTAAATGGTCATTTCTGTGACAGGGCGTACATGGAGGGAGGCGTCACCTGGGGAACTGCAGGGCATCTCTGAGCACAGGCACGTTGCATCTCCCCTTTATGGCAGCCCTGTCGATGAGGGTGCCAAAGGTGGAGGGCAGCCTTGGCTCCACCATCTAATGCAGGGATTGTGTTCATTGTTGTGATTGGAAGAGCTGAATAGTCTTAGTAAGAAGACATAGGACTTCTCCCTTTATTTCCTGTTTGAGACAGGGTGGATTTGATTTAAATCAAATTGATTTAAATCACGATTTAAATCACGATTTAAATCACTAGTCAGTAAGGCTTGATTTAAATCACTAGTCAGTAAGACTTGATTTAAATATTTTTTTTACAGAAAGACTCATTCTTGCTGGTATAATCTTAATATTTACAACCATATGAAGGTTTCATTTTTGGAATAATAAATTTTCAGAGTAGTTTTTACAGTTATATCAAAAATTACTGATTTGGTTATACTACTAGAAATACATAGACAGCTGATTATGAAATTATGGTGAGGTTTAATAAGTTAATTTTATATTTGGACAACTTTTCTGCTGTACTTTATTGGAAGAAGAAAAATAATCATTTCCTTAATAACCATTTAAACAATTTATTTAACTAAAACAATAACATGATAGCATATGTATCCATGTTTGTTAACTGATGTGGTTAAACATTAAAAAAAAAAAAAACTTAGACTGAGTTTTAGCACTCTTGATAAACTTAAAACAAATCCTTATTTCCTGATGAATAGCCTTTGGACTACAATGTAACTTAAATAGAAGACTATATTTAGAAAGATTTTTCCTCCAAAAGCATTTTATTTTAAAAATCCGATTTAAATCAAAAAAATCCGATTTAAATCAAAAAAATCTGATTTAAATCAAAAAAATCCGATTTTTTTGATTTTTTTTTAAAAAATCATTGATTTTTATCCACCCTGGTTTGAGAAGAGATCTAGGTGGTCTTAAGAGGAATGGGTATTGGCTTCCAAATTTTTGTAGAAGTGAAAGGTGCTAATGGAGTCAGCTTAATATTTGCCAAGCTTTAAATCAAAGTGTCTGCGGAACTGACACTCTTACAAGTGTCACATAATAGTTGTTCCGCATTTGTAAGAATTTGATATTTTAAGTGTAGAAGCGCCCACACTTTGGAATTCCTTGCCTATTGAGAACAGGCAAGTCACCTTCACTGTACTCTTTTCGGCACCTGCTAAAAGATATGTAGAAAGTTGATGTGTGTTAGTCTCTTTTGAATGTTTTACATAGCTGTTTTTATCAGTAATTTTATTATTCTATTCTTTTTGTAAACTACTTTGACTATCAAGCAGTGTATAAATTTATGAAATAAAGCGATTTAGAATAGATTCTTACTGTGATGGAATTTTTAGTGAGCTGATTTTTACCTTACACTTCAACTGTTGTCAATGTTATGCATGTTTACCATGTACAGAAAAGCTTCCACATCAATTTCCATTCGAAATAAAAAAAACCCTAAGCTCCCACCTCCCACAGTGGCATTTCTTCCCAGCTGAAGCCCTTCCTCATTGGGAAGTAATATAAAAATCCTGATTTGGATAGCTGGTATTGCGGTGAGATGAGCTAAGATTTTTAAAATCTCATAATGTTGGTGGAGGTGAGATTTGTGAGATGTGGAAAGCAACACATCTGTGTGGCAACAAGGGAGAGTACTTTTTTGGTTATCACCATCTTTTGCATTCTTTTGCCTTTTGCATTCTGTCCCAGGTAGTGACACTGACATCTTTTTGGCACCAGATTAACACCTTCCTCTTCACCCAGACATTTGCTGGAATTTCATCTACTTGGGTCAAGGCTGTATGTTACTGCCATTCTGGGTTGCAGATAAGTTTCTCTGCCTCCACCCCAGGAAGCTGGTGTTTTATGCTTTGTATATCCAGCCAATTCTTTAAATTTTCATTGTGGTGGTTTTCAATATTTTTTTGCTTTCAATTTTTTTTATGCTCCTAGCTTGATTGTGAGTTGCCTAGAGATTGGCCTCAGTTAGGTGTTGTTGGTGGCATCTGTCTGCAGAGATAATGGAAGAGTGCACTTTCAGGGGTGAAGTCAAACCATTGGAGAGGCACCTGCTGTGGCTGTAGAGACCAATATGGGAGGTACATGTTTAATTGCAGGTGGGGCAGATGAAGGCGTCCGGTTTTGCTGCTATAGCTGCACCATGACTAACAAACTAAACAGGGTGTATTTATCTGGTATTAGCATCAAAAAGGGGAATGCAGGTGAACTGAACTTTATGTTCCCCTTTGTTACTTCACTGCAGTTAGTTTGCCCTGGTGACTTTTTCCCCAAAGGTAAGAAAAAGGAGGGATCAGCTGAATGTCCAAATCACCCAGCAATTTCCAACCAGCACCAATGTGATTTGGAAAAACTATAACTGTGGAAATAATTACAGTAGCTTTAAAAGCAGTATATTTTGGCTGGGTATTTTGGTGCTTCTGTGATTCCAATCCACATGATGAACTATTAGAGCCTTTAAAAAAAAAGTTGATTTATTATTGAGTTTCTGTTTGCTTTCATTTGTTTTTTTCTTTGCCTGGATTTTTACTTTGCTCGACACCTTTGTCTAGCAGCCAGTGGAGGATGTGGATGATAGCATTAGTGTTTTCCTTTATTGTATATGATGGAAAAGTGGTTCCTCAAAGTGTGGGTAACCCTTGGGAGAATAGTGATGTAGTTGTGTAGGAAGTGTAGATTGGTGGGGGTGGGGAGCTGCAAATTTTGATAATTTTAAATGACTTAACTGTTGCACCCATTATGCTGTGGTTTCTGTGCACATTCCAAGCCGTAGGAGTCATCGACTTGACATACACATTAAGATGATTCAGTTTTCTTACCTTTTAAGATGCAGTCGCTCAGTGGAATATGCTGGCTATGAAGCTACACTTAGTTTTCTGCCCTACTCATGACATTGTAAATTGTCATCTTGAGGCAGGTCTTTTGTCTCCTGGCTTAAGCTTCTGCATACTGAGGTTGCTAAATGAATAATGCCAATATAAGTTTCCCATTTAAAAGTTGGCAGGTCCTGTAAACGTGTGTGGTCTTGTGAGTTTCTTACACTGTCTTCTTAAGCTTGGATGGAATTAAGTTCAATTAGAAACTCAGTGACCACGTGCACAAGTGAGGGTGCAATAGTCAGAACTATCCAGATGTTGTTGACCTATGTCTCCCATCATAAATTATGGTTGGCCATGCTGGCTGTGGCTGATGGGGAGTCCAGCAACATCTGAAGGGCAACATTCCTGTCTTAGCAGCATTTAGTATCGGATGAATACAAAGTGGGCAACATCAAATTTAAAGCATTTCTGCTTATTCCTTTCAGCTTCATCCCTCTTGACGCTTTAAGATCATTCCTTGTTCAGAATGTCTCTACACCAGTTCTTACTAGAGCCAATAACCTGTCACGCCTGGAACAGGGACCGAACTCGTGAGTATTGTCTTAATTCATGTCACTTCATATCTGACAATAAATAGTGCAGAAAAGCCAGCTTGGCTGCAGAATACATATAGCTGGGCAACTCTTTACTGAAAAAACTAATGTTGCCAATATCTGAGGTTCTGTACTAAGATTTTGGATTCTCTTCATTTGGCCCACTAGTATTGGGGCTAAACAAAACGAGTGCCCTGTAATTTCATCACAATGGCAGGCTTTTGAGGGGGGGAGGGGAGCATTTCCCCCATAAAAGCAGTGAATAAGGTTGTTTAACCTTTTTGCCACCTGCAACGTCCAGCCCCTGAGTCATTTCCCCCTCCATCTAGTTAAGCCCTTAAAGTACTCTTCCTTTTTTCACAGGCATTTGGTGGCCTGTGTTTGTGACTGGATTATATTTCTGCTTCTACTATTTTATGGCTTCTGCTTCTGTGCCATTGCAAGTTTCATGAATATGTTATGATTATGATTTTGAATCTTTCTTACTTAAAAATAGAAATGTTTCTTATACTAATCAATTCATCCTCTTGGCAGAGATTGCCATTAGCCCTAATAATCATGAAGTTCACATCTATAAGAAGAGTGGGAACCAATGGGTGAAAGCTCATGAGCTGAAAGAGCACAATGGACACATCACAGGTAAGGGAAATGTCAACTGCAGCTTTGACTATTGGGCCTTTGAATATTGCAAGAGTCAAGCACATCTAGTGAGGAAGTCAACCTGTTTAATTGCTTCTCATTTTGAATAAAACAATACAATTGTCATGCTGTGATTTTAGCTGTGTCCATCCAGGTGATTCTCTTGGAAACACCTATCAATTGCTGTCAAAAAGGGTTTTGCCTGGGGACCAGGAGTTGTTTTCATGGATTTGTGCCCCATTCCAAACTAAAAGTTTGTTTTAGTTGTTCTTATGAATTATTTTAAATTTCTTGTGTGCGCCACTTTGTGAATGAAAGTTGAAAAGCAGCATGTATGTTTTGTAAATACTTAAGATGCTATGGAAGAATACCTTGCATACCTAGAATGCAGATGTGCAGTTCCGTAGCTACTCTCATTTTTCACATCAGACTCTTATCCCTGCCTGTTTATCTAGACACCTGGTTCTCCTTGAGGGATATTTGAATTGGAGGCTGGGCTTCCATGCTACCTCTGATGCTCTTTCAGGTGCATCAGAGCCAGTGTGGTGTAGTGGTTAAGAGCGGTAGACTCGTAATCTGGGGAACCGGGTTCGCGTCCCCGCTCCTCCACATGCAGCTGCTGGGTGACCTTGGGCTAGTCACACTTCTTTGAAGTCTCTCAGCCCCACTCTCCTCACAGAGTGTTTGTTGTGGGGGAGGAAGGGAAAGGAGAATGTTAGCTGCTTTGAGACACCTTCGGGTAGTGATAAAGCGGGATATCAAATCCAATCTCTTCTTCTCTTGCTGGCCAGCAGATTCCTATGCCTAGAAGTAGTGGTATCAGACAGTAAATGATGAGCACTACTATAGCATTGGGTTATAGTAACTCTTGTTCTCTAGGAAGCCAATTTAGCAGCAAGAGAATCCAACACTATGCTGCCTCCTTAACTCTCCTTAGCGTTCAAGGAAAACTCTTATAAGTGAAAAGGTCATGCAAAACAAGCAATTAGAAGATGTCTGTTTACTGTACATGAAACCTTAATCTTAATATTCTGTGATATCTGAGTTCAAATTTGTGTTTTAAAACAACCTGGCTTTCATTGGCATGCATTGTTAATGCATTTCATGCAGCTTTTGTACATCTTTGTTGTGCCACGATTCTGCATATTGTAACGTAGCCTAACCTCCCTCCAAGGATTATTGTGACACAAAAATGGTATATGCCCACATAAGCAACCCTCAGCTTCTTGAAGGGCAGGATTTGGCACAGAAGGTAGATAGAAATGCAGCGTTGGTGAGGGAGCTCTGCACTGTAATAATTTATCACAAGGAACAATTTTGGAGCTTTTATGTTGTGTGCAGAGGGGAGAGTATTGGCTTAGTTTATACTGCAGGAAGATGTGGGAGAGCTGTGTGGGACTCACATTCAAATGGCTATCTTTAGATCTGAAATAGCATCTTGCTGAGGCAGATGGATTTGTTCCATCACCTAGGGCACCGTTGCACTAGCTATACCTGGCTTTTATTTTGGGTTTCTCTTTCTAATAAAAAATGAGGAAATCTTTTTGCTTACTGGAAAGCTCAGGTTCTAAAGCACAGTGACTGGGGTGGGGGGGATGCACACCACATTTGCAAACATATCTTCTTTGCCCACTGAGCGTGCTCAGTCCACATTGGGCTCTTTGTGTGTGTTAGTATGTCTGCAAATCTTGGTGCTCCCGTGAACCTGTTGGTTCCTCTGTCTTGTGCATAGATGCTGCCAGTTTGTCTACGTAGTAAAGATCCCCACTTGGAGAATGAATTCACGATTAGTATCTTAAGGACGATATAAATATAATTCTCTCATTTGATATACGGTAATCTGTTGTTAGAAGGCTCCAGCAACAATAGCAGGCATGCACTTAGAAATGGATGCAGTTTGAGTCCTAAAGGCAGGTAGGATCCAGTAAGAAATGGTATATTGGGTGAACTGTGCAGACAGGGAAACATGAACACAGAAAGCGGCCTTTTACTGATTCAGACCGTCAATCCATGTCGATCTGTGGTGATTGGTGATGGCTCAATGGTCTCAAGCAAAGGTTTTTCTGCTGTACCTGTGGATTAAGCTTGGGAACTTCATCAAGAAAAACATTTACTCCTCCCCTGAGCTTTGGCCCTTTCCCCAAAGGGTTGCAAATAATTCATCTTCATTCCTGCTCAGAAACATACTATCTTACACTAACAATATTTATTGTTGGCTCTTTAAAACTGTAGCATTGGAAACTAGTATGAGAATTAGTTACCATCATATCAAGAGTATGCATATTTACATTGTCATCTGACACCCTGTTTGCATTGGTCATATGTAGTTGAAGACCAAACATTGTAAAACATTTTTGAAAGCCCATGAATAAAGTTGTAACTGTTCAGGTACTGCAACCACAGTACTTTGCTGAGACCAAGCTCCTCCTAGAGCTCTGAATTTACAGGGGGAGAACTGGATGCTACAATAACTTGCGTTTTTGAATCAAAGAAGTGGTTCTTGGAACCCAGAGGCAGGAGTTGTCTAAATTCTGCTTTGATAAAGGCCCAGCTATTTCTTTATAGACAGTGGTTTGAGAGAGGTATCACTCTTCCCATACAGACTCCTTTTGCCCCTTCTTAAACACCCGTTGCAGTGTCCTTGTTAGTGTGTAATGCTAAACCAAACCATGGATTCTCATGAACGAGTAAACATGCAGGCTCCCAAAGAGGAGAGGGTGTATCTTTTCATGTTGTCTCTATTCAGGCTCATGGTTTAGCTCTTTCCAGACAAGCCACAAGCTTCCAGCTTGTCTGGGCCACTAATGTGACTTAGATCGGTGCACAAGCAAAGTGCTGGCAATCCCCTCTCTGGGAGCACAATAAACCTTCGTTTGACTTCATGTTACATGCAAAGTGGGCCAGTGTGTTGAATACATAAAGCTGTTTTGTAGAGATGAGTCTACTGTACACATTGCAACCAGGAATCCTTTTTTCAAACTACTGTACCTTCAACTCTGAGAAAGTCTCCAGTCTGAGATATTTCCCAATAAAACCTTTCACTGGGATTTGCTTACATGATTAGGAGGAACAGAGGAGTTTGTAAGGTGGTTATTTTGGGCCTGTTAGTTGCCATTTCATTTCAGGATTGTTTATACTGTCCAGGAATTTGAAGGTTCTATTCATATCCTTTCTTCTGGAGCAAGTTGTCATTGCCATAAATTTGAAGCTTTCCCACTTCTAGCTTAAATGTCCCATCATGATAAAAATGGATCATCATGGGTGCTCTCTTAACAGTTCCAGCCATTCAACAGCAATATGTGCTTAGAGAAATAACTGAGTGGCAACTCAATAGCTACAAAACACCTTTTCCTTATAGACCCACTAAAGTCATAGCCACTGTGACTTTTAGAAACATTGAGAAGCTGACCTATTTGAAGTTGGAATTAAGCTAGTGGAATAATAAGGACTTTTAGCTGTATGTTAACAGTACATTTGCTTTAATTCTGTTCAGTTTGAGTGGGGTTTTTATGCTCCCATAATTGTTTCTGTCCATGACTCTTCCAAGGTAGGATGGATTTGAAATCTACAGTATATGAAAGGTGTTCTTCTGGTTAAATATTTGATATTGGCAAAGCAAGAAACATGGCGCTTTGTTCATTTTGTTTTTATGTGACTCAGCCTCCAATTTAGCCTTGGATCACATAAACCCAGGCATGTGATCATATAAACCTAAATATATAAAAGAACAACACCAACTTAACCATGGATGGATTTGAAGACAGAGGCTGTACTGATCTTAAAATGGTGACTTAAAGTTAAAGTAGTGGATTACTAGCTCCTGGTTTGAGGACACCCTAAAGGGACCTGATTCAGCAACTTTGCTAAAATTAAGCAGGACTCGGAAGTGTCTGGATGCCACCTGGAGTTCTATCATGGAAGAAATGCAGAATAAAAATGTAATGACTAGGAGGTGGTAGGGTTGCAGTATGTGATTAATAAGATGTGGCATCAAAGAAACAAAACTGTATTCAAACTTGCAGGCATTGACTGGGCCCCCAAGAGCGACCGCATTGTCACTTGTGGTGCTGATCGTAACGCTTACGTCTGGAGTCAGAAGGACGGAGTGTGGAAGCCAACCCTGGTGATTCTGAGGATCAACCGAGCAGCCACCTTTGTGAAGTGGTCTCCTTTGGAGAACAAATTTGCCGTTGGAAGTGGAGCTCGACTCATATCTGTGTGCTACTTTGAGTCTGAAAATGACTGGTGAGTTGCCTAATGCAGATGTGCTGCTCTTCTCATTCCTCAGCTTGCTTCAACAGTGACAAGCTTTAAAATATAGTTGGTTGGCTGTCAGTGAGGTCTTAAATTCTGAGGCTTCAGTGTCTAAACCTTTTTCTCCTCTACATTATTTTAAAGGGTGTGAAACCATTTTGAGTCTCTTTCTCATTATGGCAACAAGCCAGAAAATTGCAGGGTAGCTCTGTGTGCTCAAAGCCTTTCATTACATGCTTGAGAATGGAAACAATTCTGTTGCTTTTACTTGAGAATGTAAATGGGTTCTACTGCTTTCAGTATGGCAAGAGTTTCAAATACAGTGGTCCCTCGACTTATGAGTGACCCGACTTCCGTATTTTTCGAGTTACGAGGGATCAAAGCGGCTGCGCGCCTACGAATTTTTTCGACTTCCAAAAGGAAGTCGCTGCCGTTTTAGATAGGGTTTCCTCGACTTCCGAAGTTTAGATGGGGGTTTTTTTGACGTACGATTTTTTTTCTCCCAATTCATTCCTATGGGGACTCGACTTACGATTTTTTCGACCTACGGCGGTCCCTTTGGAACGCATTACCTTCGTAAGTCGATGGTCCACTGCTAATGTTACTTTTGCAGCCGGTAGCTAACAATTTATCTGTAAAACATCTATCTTGAATAAGCTTAATTACTTCAACAGTTCAGTTGCTCTCCTTTAAAAGGCCCATTATTTGGGGGTGGGGGGAATCTTTGCACAGCTGTTTTGGTGCTGAAGCTGCAGTATAAACCTAAGAGCAACGATTACAAGTTTCTTACTGATTTTTCTCCTCCCCTCCAGGTGGGTGAGCAAGCACATTAAGAAGCCCATCCGCTCCACTGTCCTTAGCCTAGATTGGCACCCCAACAATGTTTTGCTTGCAGCTGGATCCTGTGATTTCAAATGCAGGTGAGAGAATGCAAAGCACTTTTGGAAGTGGATTTGGGTGACTGTTCAAACTGATTAGCAGCAGCTCTTTAACACGCTGCATGTCCAGTGCCTCTGCCAGCAGCAGATGGGAAGACTGCAATAAAAGGCAGCAGCGAAAAGGTGACCAAATTTGGGGGAAGGGTTTGGATAGCAAGTATTCCAGTATATGGCAACGAGTACGTTGACATGGTAGCCATCAAGTCAGCTTACTTTGGCAAGTACTGCTCTTGCGATATCCAGAGCAGTTCTGTGCTGCTGATGTAAACAATAGGAGTTCATGCTCAAAGTGGGAACTGTTGCACATGCCTTTTCTGAATTAACTTCCAGATGTGAAAGGTTACAGGTAGATAGCCGTGTTGGTCTGTCATAGTCAAAACAAAATAATTTTTTTTCCTTCCAGTAGCACCTTAGAGACCAACTAAGTTTGTTCTTGGTATTGTGATGTGAAAGATGTGAAAGGGTTGGTGATTGTCAGCCGTGTTGAGTTTGTGTAGTTGATACCCATAATCCAGATTGGGAGTGTATCAGTTTACGTACATGTTGATCGCTCCCATACCGAAATGGAACAATGGGACCTGTGGAGGTGGAACTGCAACCATAGCACCACACTCCATGCACAAGTTGGCACCTCTTCTCCTCTCTCTTGCAGTTTTCTCTTTGGCACTACAGCCCCTGGGTTAGGGAGTCTGCCTGTTTTAGTGTCACATGTCAGCCTTCCTGTGGCCCTCTGCTTGCACTCTGCCTCTCCACTTGGCCTCTAATTATCTTGGTAGACATGCCTCATTTATATAGCTACTAGTAAATTAAGCCTGTTAGAAAAACAGGCTCTAGAAAGTATATGGGGGGAGCGGCGGCCTTGTGCCGCTTCCCCCGCGCTTTGGCGAGGCTGGTGTGCGGGCGAGCGCGCCGGAGCGCAAAACGGGGGAGAAGGCGGCGGCGGCGGCAGCCTAGGCGCGCACTTTGCGCCCGCGATCGCCGGCTCCTCGCCGCCGAGGGCTCGGCTAGCCTCGGCGAGAGGAGCGTCCTGGCAGCCGCCGAGTCTGGCTCCCGGCTCCTTCCCTCGCTCGAGGCCCCGGTGGGCGTGAGGCGGCGACGGTGGGCAGCAAGCGAGCGGGGCTCCTTCGCCTCAGCGTGCGAGGAGGAGGACAACAATGAGAGGCGGCTGCAGCGAGGCGCCTCGGCAGCGAGCCCCGCACTGAGCCGCCGCCCGCCGGCCGAGCGACCGCCATCCAACCTGCGGGGGGGGGCGGGCAGGGGCGCTACGCGCCCCCGCCGCCAAGCGCCTATTGGTGTAATAAAGAGAGGGTTGCGGGCAGGGGCGCTATGCGCCCCCGCCGCCAAGCGCCTATTGGTGTAATAAAGAGCCTGTGTCAGAGGGCTGCGGGCAGGGGCGCTACGCGCCCCCGCCGCCAAGCGCCTATTGGTCTCCGTGTGTCACTGGAACGCGCACGCGCAGTTGGCAATTCCTGTGACACACGGAAAGCAGTACGTCCCGACACAGGCTCTTTATTATATAGGATTATGTAGTTGCCTATGAAATTAGCAATTTCATTTTTGCACAAAGGTAGGCTTGAGTCCCCCCACCCAATCAGTTGCTCTTCTGCCTCTTTGTTTGCAGAGTGTTTTCAGCTTACATTAAGGAAGTGGATGAGAAACCGGCCAGCACACCCTGGGGATCCAAAATGCCCTTTGGGCAGCTGATGGCTGAATTTGGTGGCGCAGGAAGTGGTGGTTGGGTCCACAGCGTCAGTTTTTCCGCCAGTGGCAACCGCCTGGCCTGGGTCAGCCATGATAGCACTGTGTCGGTTGCAGATGCCTCCAAAAACATGATGTAAGTAATGTAGCAGAATCTTAGGGTGAGTTTCCTTGACATGGTGGTCATAATCCTCCTACTTCCAGGCAGTAGTGCACTGATGTATATTTGCTCAGCATATTTAACTTATAGGCCAGGGATGGGGAACTTTTGACCCTCCAGATTTGCTATGATGTAGCTCCATAATCCCTGACGATTGGCCATGCTGGCTGGGGCTGATGGGAGTTGGAGTCCAGCAACGACTGGGGGCTACAGATTCCCCAACCCAGTCATGGGCAGCTGGTATCCTGGTTGTAATCCACGACAAGTAGGGACTGGGATGAATGTACAGCCTAACATCAGAACTAATTGCCTGGTTCATACTTTTAACAAACTGTATCAAAATTACCTGGCCAAGTGAGCCAAGGCAGTCATGAAACTGGGTAATAATGCCAGCTTCTGTCCTAACCAGCTGGTAAGAGGGGTACTTTTTATGAGATTTCTGTGTGATGCATCATTAACAAGTGATCTTCTTGGGTTTAGGATCTCGCAGTTGAAAACAGAATTCCTCCCATTGCTGAGTGTGTCGTTCGTTTCCGAGAACAGTGTGGTTGCTGCTGTAAGTGCCTTCTGTCTTTGACTTGCATCAGATTTTTAGGGACAACTATCATTGCACAGACTTAATTTTATGTTGTTGATGCTTCTTACTAGTCGCCCTGTTCAAAAGCCTTGATGTCTTGATTGCATACCGATTATTCTACAGATACAGTATTGCCTGATCTAAAGCAGCTTCAGATGATCTCAGGCACTATGTATGTAGATATGTTTGTGTGCAATGAGCAAGCATTCCATTTTTGTCACATTCACATGTTGAGCCCATTTGTTAAGCTTCACAGCATCCTCAGTGAAATGCATACATGTGTTTGGTTTATTTATCATTCCACTAGCAGCCTCGTGCCTGGCATTTCTCATTCTGAAAAAACCAGTGGCTAAAATCAGTGTAGTTTTGAAACGTTCAGCCCACCATGTTGATTGAAAATGGTATCTAGTTTGTTTCCAAACATAGACGAAAACCTGCTCCTTGGTCACTAGAACTATCATGCAAAATTTGGTTACGTCATCTTAAGAGTTGTCCAAATACATAATGGGCAAACAACTTTCCAAAACACATGGTAGATTTATTTATATTCTGCCTTTCCTTTAAAGAGCTTGAGGTGGTGTATGTTGTTGTTTCCCACCCATTTTATCCTCCCAGCAGCCCTAAGTTGTGCTAAGAGACAATGACTCGCACAGAGTCACTAAGTTTGGATTTGAAACTGGGTCTCACCTAGTCCTAGTCTGACCTCTACACCGCACTGGTGAACTGCAGGAAGGTTTGTTGTTGTTATTTGAGGTGGGGGTGTTCTTCATGGAAGTTATTTCCGTGTAGGAAAGTTGTAACCTTTGAAGCTGCCCTTAGCGTGAAGACTTGAGCTTTTTAAAAGAAGGTGGCCAAGCCCAAGCAAGTAATTGGTAGTAGGTTTGGAGCACCAGCTAGACACATTCTGCTGATTTGTTACAGGGTCATGATTGCTGCCCGATGCTCTTCAACTGTGACGACCGTGGTACCCTCACCTTTGTCTCCAAGCTGGACATTCCCAAGCAGAGCATACAACGCAATATTTCGGCCATGGAACGCTTCCGCAACATGGACAAGAGAGCCACTACGGAGGACCGCAACACTGCTCTGGAGACGCTGCATCAGAACAGCATCACGTAGGTGGCACAGGGCTCAAGCTGCAGCCTACCTGGCCTTGAGACTTGTACAGTCTGTTACTTGTATTATTCCAGCACCACAGGAAGAAGCATTGCAGCTCCCCTCCTCCTTCCTGCGCTGCCAGGTAACATGAGGAGCCTTGGACTGTGCTCTTCATTGCTGTTGCTCTTCCCCACTCCAGATAACGTGGCCATTCCTGGTGTGGGAAGGAGCCCCCATGAGAATGTTAAGGTCCAGGTCAAGATGCACATGTCAGAAGATGATGAACACTGCTAGATCAGCTGAAACGCCCATGGTAGTCCAGCATTCCTGTTTTCACAGTGGCCAACCAGATGCGTTAGGGGAAGCCTACAAGCAGAACCTACATGCAACAGCGCTCTCCCCACTTGTGCTAACCAGCTCCTGGTATTCAGAGGCATGCTGCCTCCAGCCCTGTAGGTAGAACATAGCCTAGTAGCCATTGATAGCTTTATCCTCCATAGTCTTTGAAAGTCATCCCTTCCCCAGTAGCTTCTCTACCTCACCTGATTCTTAGAGGTATATTGCCTCTTTACATTTAGTGATCAACAGAAGATGCTACCTTGTGATACTTTATTTCTCCACAAGTGTGTCATTGCAAGCAGCAAAGTGTGAAACCCACAATAAAATCAGCTCCACAAGCCATGGGTAGCAAAGACCATTTTTATTCCAGCAAGTTCTTTTTTCTAGAGGAAATCCTTTTATCAGGTTGCATGCATTCTGCCTACTCCATTCTGGCTTATAAGGTTATACTCAATCACTGTGACCAGGAAGGGAAAAAATTATTTGCATTCTGTTTCTTAACCCAGCGCAAAATGTCCAGTGCTAAGTGTATTGTAATAAGCCTGTTTCCTCCTTCAGGGATTAAAGCTGTCCCTTTTCTCCTTGCAGCCAAGTGTCTATTTATGAGGTGGACAAACGAGATTGCCGCAAGTTCTGCACCACTGGTATTGATGGAGCCATGACCATCTGGGACTTCAAGGTCTGTTTTGATGACACTGCCCACACCAAATTAGCACCCTGCAACCTTGTTAATATATTGTAGGCCAGCACTAGGGTTAATCGTAACGGGGTCATTTCTGTCCCTTTTAGGAATTTTGGTAGTGCTTTGTTTGTCCTCCATCCCCTCTCTGCTTGGCTTTTTGCAATACTCCAGCTGTAGCTAGGACTGGGGGTGAAGCCTTGGATCCTAAGAAATCAATTTAAGGAAATGAATAGAAGAAAAGTTTCCCATCCACCCAATTTTGGATGATTCTCCTGCACCCTGTTTCACATGGTTCAAGAAGGCCCCCAAGAGAGGTTTTTCAGGGGCACAACTGGCTGCAGGGAGGGGAGGAGACAAGGAAAGGATGCGTAACTCCTACTATGAACTTCCTTAAGTTCTTAATAGAAGAACCTGCTGGATAAGGCCTATGTCCTGTTCTAACTGGAAGGACTGTGCATGCCACAGTGATGTATGGTTTGCATGCAGAAGGTCCCGGGTTCAGTCCCTAGCATCTCTTACAGCAAGTGATGTCGAAACAAAATAAAAAAAATTCCTTCCAGTAGCACCTTAGAGACCAACTAAGTTAGTTCTTGGTATGAGCTTTCGTGTGCAAGTGATGCGGAACACCTTTGCCCGATACTCTGCAGAGTCTCTGCCGGTCAGAGTAGATGGACAAACAGTATTAAGACAGCTTCTCATGTAGGTCCTCTGGTTTCCCTACACAGCAGGCTGCTGGAGGATCACAAGGTCACTGAAATCTGCGCTTGCATGCACAGGGGGAAAGTGTACAAAACAGTGCATGGTGTTTCTTCTCTCGTTTCCTGTGCTTGCAATAGAGTGCTGAATTCGAGGGGGGGAGGAAGCTTAAATTAATTTTGCTTAGCATGTGCAACCTTCCTGTCATTTCCTTTTACTGCCCAGTAGGTGTCTCTGTCTCATCAGCGTCTCCTGAGATTCCAGGATCTAGACAGGAAGACTTGAAGTTGGGGGACTGGAGGCTAATATTTCCTGCCGTGGCTTTGCACAGCCATCGTCCTCAAGCCATGACCATGTTGAATTGCATACTGACTCCTATGTTGAATGGCAGACGTTTGCCACTTTTGAGTTGTCTCCAACTGCTCCGAGCAGACTCATTTAGATGATTAGACGTGACCGTTTGCATCAATTCATATGACTTTTTATTTTAAAATTTATTTTATTTATTCGGTTTATGTACTGCCCTTTATGAAAAGATCCCAGGGCAGTGTACAACATTAAAAACATGTCTTAAATAGACACCATAATAAAAAAATAATCATAATAGCAGTGGTAAGGTGCTATCCTAACCATGTCTACTCACAAGTAAGTCCTTTTGAATGCAGTGGGGCTTACACCCAAGAAAGTGGGGTTAGGACTGCAGCCGTAGTCTGGGCTGCACAAAAAAACTTCCCAACAACTTGTGCACCACAAAAGGCTGAATTCTCACATTCTGGGTTTTTTGCATTTTGCCCCAAAATTGGAGAAGCATTGAAACCCCCTTGCTATTGGTAACCATAGAAAAATCTTACTCATATTCTCTCCCTCCTGTCCCCCTTTTATGGGTTCTTAAATTTCAGCAGGTATTGCCCACATGCCTTCGAGCACATTTTCTTACTCATAGGGACTAGGAAATTCTGACCTCCTTGCTTATTAATAACAGCAGAGTGTCTCAGCTGAATTTTGTGCCCAGGATTCTGTTCTGCTCTCCCATGGAACTGCAGCTTCCCCCCAGCAGCCATGGCTAATGGTTTCTCTCTCTCTCTCTTTCTAGACATTAGAGTCCTCGATCCAGGGGCTGCAGATCATGTAAATCTGGCTCTCTGTTCTCTAGCAAGACAACTCGTTCTGGCACCTGCACAGACTTGAAAAGGGATGGTGAAGATAGGTCACTTTTTGAAGCACTGAGAAAATGACGACTTGGTGGATTTTTTTTCTTTTCCTTTTCATCCCCCAATTTTGGTGAAATGTGTTGGTTTGAAAATCAGCTGTGATTGTGGTATATATTTGGCTTTGTTTTTTTTATTATTATTGGTTGTTTCATTCCATTCTTTGCCAAAGCTGCTCCTTAAAATAGTTTATTGCAGGAAGTATGAATCACTAACTTAAAAGGGGAATTTTGTGTAAACATGTCTGCTAGAAAATAAAATTTTAAACTCCAAATGTTCTCTGTGTAATTCCTGTGTACATATAATCCAGCGGAAGAGATTCAGATTGGCATGAACTGTGTGACATGAAACGCATAACGGTCTCTTGTTTTTCCCATCTTTCAAAATAGCAACAGGTGGGTGGAGTGCAGGAAGATAGCACAGAGAAAGGGGGTCTAAAAAATCATGCCCCAGTCTGCTATCCCAATTCAGCTCCCATCACCCCAAGCTAACATGGCCGATGGCCAGGGATGTAAGGAGCTGGACCCAATGTTGGGAAAGAGCGGTTAGTTTATGGTGTAATAATATGGCCTAGAGATAGTGCTGTGCCATGAAACCTCTACCTACTTATCTCCATGTTAGTTACATCACTCTGAGTACTTTTGGTTTACATTTGAGCTGTTCAGGGTTGAAAACCCTGCAGTGCACATTCACTTTGCTCAGTGATAAAGCATCTTCTCTGCATTGCAAAAGGCCCCAGTTCAGTCCTTGGCATCTCCAGGTAAGGGTTGGGAGAAAACTCTTAAAATTCTGGAGAGCTGCTACTAGTCAGCGTTGACCGTACTGAACTAGATTGATCTGACATTGTAGAAGGCAGCTTCCTATATTCTTAATGGCACAGCTAATCATCTCTACAGTTGAAGGGGCTGTGTGCAAACCGCCTTCTGCTTATGGGCCTTGGAGCAGTAGTGCTCCAAGTAGATGGTGGTTGCCCTTTTAATTTCCCACAATACCTAGTGTAGCACCGCTCTGGGGCATTGGGGAAAATTCTGAAATGGAAGCTAGGCCCTGCAGCTCAAAAGACAGGAGCAGGAAAAAGGGGGATGCAGGGCCACTCTCACTGGTGGGCCTTGTCAGGCACCAAAGGACGGCAGGATCTGGTGCCTAGCCCTGACAAACGAGAGAAGCAGCAGCTTTTCTTTGGACTCTCTGCACACACCAGAGCTGATGAAAAGACTGGAGGAATGGAAACAGGTTGGAGAACCTGCCATGGAGTTTCCCAATTCAGCATAGCTGCTTAAAGTAAAGGTGCAATCTTCACATGGTGAACTGCCAATCATATAATCGTGAACTCAGGTGCTGAGTTATAATGGCTACATGGCTAAAACAGCTACTGAGAAAGAAGAGGGGGAGGTATCAACATGCTTGGGGGAATGCTAAGGTTTGCAAGAATTAAAACTTAAACATATATTTAAAAAGCCCTAAAGCAGTAGAAAACATCCGAAAGCTATTCCAAACTGCTTCAACAGAAGTCAGGTGTCCAAGTCAGGGGAAGTAATAGTACTGCACGATTCTGCCTGGAGCAGATCATCACACCTTGAGTACTCTGTCCAGTTTTGGTTGCCACAATTTAAGAAGGATATTGACAAGCTGGGATGTGTGCAGAGGAGGGCAACCCAGATGATCAAGGTTCTGGAAACCAAGTATTGGGAGGAACAAATGAGAGAGTTGGGCATGTTTAGCCTGGAAAAGGGAAGACTCAGAGGAGATAAGATAGCCATCTTCAGATATTTCAAGGGCTGGTCACACGGCAGATGGAGCAAGTTTATTTTATCCTGTTCTGGAGGGTGGAACTCGAACCAATGGCTTCAAGTTACAAAAAAGTTTCTGACTAAACATCAGGAAGAACTTTCTGACGGCAAGAGCTGTTTGACATTGGAATGGACTCCCTCAGGAGGTGGTGGGCTTTCCTTCCTTGGATGTTTTTAAGCAGAGGTTGGATAGCCCATCTATCATGGATGCTAAAACTGAGATTCCTGCATTGCAGGGGGTTGGACTAGAGCAGGCTTCCTTGACCTCTGCCCTCCAGATGTTTTTGGCCTACAACTCCCATGATCCCTAGCTAGCAGGACCAGTGGTCAGGGATGATGGGAATTGTAGTCTCAAAACATCTGGAGGGCTGAGGTCGAGGAAGCCTGGACTAGAGGACCCTTGTGGTCTTCTCCAACCCTACAATTCTATGCACAATTTTATAAACTTCTCTGTCTTCTTACTTTTCTTTTATCATGATGAAATGTCCTAAATCCTGTACAATTCATCATAGCAAAGTCGCTCCATGCCCTCGTTCATTTTGTGTGCCCTTTTCTTAAGCTTTTCCAACTCTTGCAAAGGGGATTACTACAACGCTACTAATTGCCTTAAGATCCCTGCAGTTTTTCGTGAGGCTCCGAATCTGAGTATATTGTGTGCTTGTCACTTAGCCTAGAGCTGCATCAAAGTTTAGCAACTGCAGCAGTTTCCGCTTGTTCAATGGTTTTAACTGTGGACTAGGGAGTGGTGGTTTGGGGTGGGGGGAGGAGGTGGGCAGGTCCTGCCTATTGGCCAACTCAAAGGAGGAAGTGAACAGCAGCAGCTGGCAGGGTGGAGAGAGAAATTGCCCTGAAAGAAGACCTTTGGCGTTTATTTTGCTAGTTTACGGGGAGGTGAGTTCGCATGAAACAGTACAAGGAATGTAACTTCTGTCGGTAGCTGAGAGCTTGCTTTCAAATTAATGCTTTAAGTAGCTTGGCCTTCCTGTGTGATTTCTTTCAGTTGGAAGGAAGACCTTACTGTGTTGCATGAATTGGACTTCCTGCCTGGTAAATGGTGGTTATAGGGGCTGCAGTCTTGGGTAAAACTGCAGAGAGAAATGGAATTTGTGTGAATAAGCGTCAGAGAAAATGTTTGTGGTGGCGGAGAAGGGGAGCATTGTCTTGGAGGGCCGGGGAGGGTTGCCCCATTTGTCGTTTTGATCACGAAACGTTCTGCGGTTCAGTTGTCTTTTTAAATGGCTTGGGACCTGGGTGAAGGAATTGGAGGGGATCCTCATCAAATGTGCAGATGACACCAAGCTGGGAGGGGTCAGTCAGGCTGCAGAGGACAGAACCAGGCTTCAAGATGACCTTAAACATTGGAGAATGGGGCTAACAAAATGGATTTCCATAGGGACAAATGTACTGCACTTGGGCAGGAAGAACCAGCTGCACAAATATAAGATGGGGGGTGGGGGGCGCAACCTGGCTTGCCAGTAGTACATGTGAAAGGGACCTAGGGATCTTAGTGGACCACCAGTTTAGCATGAGCCAACGGTGTGACTCAGGTGGCACTGTGGGTTAAACCACAGAACCTAGGGCTTGCTGATCAGAAGGTCGGCAGTTCGAATCCCTGCGACGGGGTGAGCTCCCGTTGCTCGATCCCAGCTCCTGCCCACCTAGCAGTTCGAAAGCATGTCAAAGTGCAAGTAGATAAATAGGAACCGCTCTGGCAGGAAGGTAAATGGCGTTTCCGTGCGCTGTTCTGGTTCGCCAGAAGCAGCTTTGTCATGCTGGCCACATGACCTGGAAGCTGTATGCCGGCTCCCTCGGCCAATAAAGCGAGATGAGCGCCGCAACCCGAGTCGGACACGAGTGGACCAAATGGTCAGGGGTCCCTTTACCTTTACCTAATGGTGTGATGCAGTAGCAAAAGGTTAATGCATTGCAGGGGTTTGGACTAGATGACCCCTGTGGTCTTCTCCAACTCTACAATCCTATGATTCTATCTAAAGAATAGAATGTGTGCATACAGCTCTCTTTTTGATGGTGTTTTCCAGAAGTGGGAATCTTTCTCAGCCTGAAACCCGCACTTCCTTCTGGGCAATGTGCCACTGGTGGGCGGGGCCTGAGGCAAAGGGGGGTGTACAGACGGCTAGTTCCTTGTCAGAATTAAAAGATACATTCCAGCTGGGCATATATACTCAAGGAGGGTGTGAGGCAGGGTCAATGAACAGGGTGTCCTGGGGTATCTCCCAAAGGCTAGAGATCTCTAGGGAGCCCCCATTTGGCCCCCGGACCTAACATCCCCCACCTCTCTGTTTGAAGGGCTTGTCCAGTCTGCAATGGGCTGCAATTATTTTTCCCATTCGGAGTATACCAATTATTTCTAAATTTGCATCCATACACCTATAAATTAAGGGACGCAGGTGGCGCTGTGGGTTAAACCACAGAGCCTAGGGCTTGCCGATCAGAAGGTCGGCGGTTCGAATCCCCGCGATGGGATGAGCTCCCGTTGCTCGGTCCCAGCTCCTGCCAACCTAGCAGTTCGAAAGCACGTCAAAGTGCAAGTAGATAAATAGGTACTGCTGCAGCGGGAAGGTAAACGGCGTTTCCGTCCGCTGCTCTGGTTCGTCATGCTGGCTACATGACCTGGAAGCTGTACGCTGGCTCCCTCGGCCAATAAAGCAAGATGAGCGCCGCAACCCCAAAGTTGGACACGACTGGACCTAATGGTCAGGGGTCCCTTTATCTTTATCTTTACCTTTACCCAGATGTTTAGAAAGTCTATGCGTTTCAATTCATTTTGCTCTATTCTACTGCGGTTTTAACTTTCTGCATTATGCAATTATTGATTGCAGTGATCATTTTAAGGCTTCGTATTTATTTGTAACCTGCTTTGAGGTTTTCTATGGTCAAGCGGCGCATCAATTGTAAGAGATCAATGAAAAAATGCAAACCTCTCTCCACCCCACCCCCTGGCCCAACAAATCCCGGGAACTCTAGTTTCCCTCCTGCGCTGAACTACAATTCCCAGCACCCATTAAACTCCAATTCCCGTGTGCTTTCAGCTGTAGGCGGGTGGACTCTTCAGAGAGCTTAAAGGAAGAGAAAGCCCAAGGCATGCTCTCCTCTCTCAGGCAAAACTTGGGATTTATTTTTCGCAAAGTGTGAGCTTCGGGCCTGCGGGCTTTTTTCTCCTCTCGCCTCTGGAAGGGGAAAAGGCACATTTTTCTCTCTCTCTCCCCCTCCTTTTTCTTCGCTCTCTGCAGGGCCCCCACACCCACGCAAGGAAGTGGCGGCCACATTTTCTCCTTTCCACCCCCTTCCCTCTCGAGCGGAGGAGAAAAGGGGAAGTCTGAGAGAGAGAGCGAGCAGAGAAGGAGGAGGAGAGAAAGAAAGAAGCGCGGCTGCTGGTTCGCGTCGACGGCTCAGAGTCCGTGAACCAGGCTGCCGGCCGGCCGGGGCCTCCTTTCCCCGGAGCCAGGAGAGGCGAGGCTGCTTTGCGCCCTGTTCGCCTTCGGGTGCCGTCGAGGTAAGTGGCTCCCTCAAGATGCCCGCACGACGCGGCGGCTCCTTCTTCGACGGAGGGAGCTGCTTCTGGCGGGGCTCCAGGCCGCCCCGGCCCCGCTTCCCCGACTCCCTTCTCTCGGCGCCACTGGCGCTGCTGCCGGGATACTTTTGCGCCCCAGGCGAGGCTGCTTTGCGCCCCAGGCGAGGCAAACTCCTTCCACCCTCTCCCCGCCTCAGTTTTTATTATTATTATTCTTGGCTGACTTCAGTTTTCAAAAGCAGATGCCTTGCAGAAACGGCAGAAGTCAAAATATAAAGCAAGGGCAAAATGTTCTGAGAACGAATCTGTAAGAAAACTGTTCCCCTCAAAGGTCCCCAGCTGCGCCCCTCGGAGGGAGAGTTGCGCCCTAACGGGAGAACTTTTTATTAAACTCAGTGTTGGTGGTGTTCCCCCCTCCCTTTGCTTCTTCCTGAAATCAAAGCAAAGAGGAAGCAATTGCGCCCCCCCTACCAATCTCCCCATTTCCAGTTTTCGTTTTTTTTAAAAAAAGTTAGTTTCTAGCATATTTTCAGAACCTGAGATATGAGGCAAAATGCTGCTCTCATTTGCGGGGAGAAATTAGCCTGCTCCTCACTTATTTTACTTTAGTCTCCCCTCTGAAAAACAAGTGTCTTGTGAATGCCCACGAGCAAGACCTGTAGTCCGAGGACTGGTGTGTGTGTGTGTGTGTGTGTGTTGGATGTCTTTTGATGTTTTGCGTCTGTTCCCTACAAAAATCTGGAGAAGAGCATCTGCTTTGCACGTAGGAGGTTTCTTCTCCTTCCCCATCATCTCCAGGTGGGGCTGAGAAATATTTCCTGTATTTAATCCTGGAGAGCTGCTGCCAGTCAGTGTAGACAATACTAGGCAACCTGGGGAAACCCAGATACTGGGGAAACCCAGCCAGATGGGCAGGGTATAAATAAATTATTATTATTATTATTATTATTATTATTATTATTATTATTATTTATTATGGGAGGGACCAATGGTCTGACTTCATATAAGGCAGCTTCCCATGTTTTAAAACAATCCTGATTAAAGTTGCTTTGAATTAGGATTAGAAGTCAGGCTCAGTTTCTCTCTGAGAGGCATTATTACATTTCTAAGCAAGGACTGATGTGTTTCAGCTGCGGCTGGGCCACTTCCTCAAAGTGCAAGGTACTTTTTTTAAAAATATGTGTGTGTTCAGCACTGTGGGTTTAAAAAATAAAAAGGAAGGAGTAGCTCAGCAGAAAGCTATGTGGCACTTTAAAGACAAAACATTAGCGGCGGCAGAGGCCCACGTCATCAAAGCCATCAAATGTAATGTAACTCATGTATTGCAGTTGATTTTAGTCTACAGAAGGTTCCCCCCCCCCAACCCCGGCAAAAAAAGTAAAAAAAAAGTTAGGGTTGTACCCAGCTAAGCCCTACTCAGAGTAGACCTGTTGAAATGAATGAGGCATGTCCATTAATTTTGGTAGGTCTACTGGCTGTGGCAAGCCTTTAAGATGCCATGAGATTCTTTTGTTTTATCATTTGCAGTTGCTTGCTGGGTGCATGCTAAAACTTTAAAAGCACATTCAAAAGACATTCTTTCCTTCAGAGAATTCTGGGCTCTGTAGTTTGCTAAGGAGTTGCTGGGAATTGTAACTCTGCAGGGGTAGAATTGTAACTCGGCAGGTCTTTTTGGGGCTGTGTGTGATTAAGTTTGTGTGCTTATTTGTTTCCTTATTTGTTTGTGTGTTTCCCAGGCTTGTGTGTGCGAGAGAGTTTGTTTCTGGCTTGTGTGTGTGTGTTTGTCTGGTGACTAGCTGTGGGCGGAGCTAATCAGTGCCTGGAGGGTAGCGGCGCGCGCAGTTTGACCTATCTTTTAAATTGAGGAGAGCTAGTCTCAAACGTTTACTTGGGGAGACCTAGGCTTCTTTTTTGTGTGTCCTGACTTCAAGCTTCAAGATGGAGGGTGAGGGAACAACTGTAGTCGCCTGCAATTCCTGCGCAATGTTTGCCTTCTTGCCAAAGGATGTAGGCAGCTACACCTGCAGCAAGTGCAAGTTGGTTGCCCTACTAGAAGACAAGGTCCGGCAACTTCAGGAGGGGGAAGGAACAACTGTAGTCGCCTGTAATTCCTGCGCAATGTTTGTCTTCTTGCCAAAGGTTGTAGACAGCTACACCTGCAGCAACTGCAAGTTGGTTGCCCTACTCGAAGACAAGGTCCAGCAACTTCAGGCCCGTGTATCTACGCTCCAGAAAATTAAAGAGCTGGAGCTTTTCTTGGATGCAGCAGAGCACACTGTCTCCACCAAGCAGGAGACAGGGCACATCCCTGAGGAGGAGATCAGTTCCCCAACTCAGGAGCCAGATGTATGGAGGAACGTGACTCACAGAAGTAGAATGCCCAGGGATCGCTCTGAGTGTTTAGAACTACAAAATCAATTTGAAGTGCTCTCAAATCTGGAAGATGAAGACCAGACTCCATTGGAAGATCTCTCCCTCATCACAGTTGATGAGGTATATGAAGACGAGCAGCATAGTCAGTCCTCCGGGAATGTGCAGGCGACCTTGGAAGGGACAGCACGTGTAAGAATCCCGACCAAGCCTAAGAGGAGACGTGTAGTGGTGATAGGGGATTCCCTACTGAGGGGTACCGAAGCAGTGATCTGTGGGCCTGACAAGATGTCTCGAGAGGTATGCTGTCTCCCCGGGGCCAAGATCCATGATGTTACAGAACGGCTGCAAGGAATAATAAAACCTACGGATAAAAACCCCTTCCTTTTAGTCCATGTGGGAACCAATGACACCGCAAGCCATAGCCTCCAGAAGATCAAAAGTGATTATGAGGCTCTGGGCAGGAAGCTGAAGCAATTAAATGCACAAATTGTCATCTCATCTGTCCTCCCAGTTGAACGCCGTGGCCCAGGAAGAGAGGGGAAAATAGGAGAAGTGAACAACTGGCTTCGCAAATGGTGCCGGCAGGAACGGTTTGGATTCTTAGATCACGGCCTGCAGTTTCTTGAAGATGGACTTCTGGCAAGTGATGGGCTGCACCTCACAAGGGTTGGGAGGAATGTTTTTGCCAACAATCTCAAAAACCTCATCAGGAGGGCTTTAAACTGACTTATGTGGGGGAGGGAGACAGTGGTCCTGAAGGTAGGAGTCTATCAAATGCTGAAGATGATCATCCAAAAGTCAAGGACCAAATGGAGCAAACAGCACACAGACCTAGTGGTGGGAGGAAAAAATCCTTAAGTAGGAGACTAGGGGGAATGATCAATGGTTTTCAATGTCTGTATACAAATGCACAGAGCATGGGAAATAAACAAGATGAACTTGAGCTCTTGATACAGCAAACTAAATACGACATAATAGGCATCACTGAAACCTGGTGGGATGAGTCTCATGATTGGAATGTAGTAATAGAGGGATACAATCTATTTCAGAGAAATAGACCAAACAGGAAAGGAGGAGGAGTGGCATTATATGTCAGGGATGTGTATACCTGTGAAGAGATCCATGATTTAAAACTTCAAAGCCAAATTGAGAGTATCTGGGTCAAAATTAAGGGAGAGAAAAATAACAGTGATCTCATTGTGGGAGTTTACTATAGATCCCCGAGCCAAACTGAGGACATAGATGATGCCTTCCTGGAACAGATGACCAAGCATTCAAAAGGAAATGAGATAGTAGTAATGGGGGATTTCAACTATCCTGATATTTGTTGGATGTCAAACTCAGCCAAGAGCATAAGGTCGAACAGATTCCTCACTGGCCTTGCAGACAACTTCATTGTCCAGAAAGTGGTAGAAGCAACAAGAGGATCAGCCATTTTAGATCTGGTCCTAACCAATAGTGATGACCTGGTTAGTGGGGTAGAAGTGGCAGGATCATTAGGTGGGAGTGATCATGCTCTTCTGGAGTTTATTATACATCAGAAAGGAGCAACCAAGCATACTAAGACTCAAATTCTAGACTTTAAGAAAGCCGACTTCAGAAAACTTAGGGAAATGCTGGATGTGATCCCATGGTCAGTAATATTAAAAGGGATGGGAGTTCATGATGGATGGGAGTTTGTTAAAAGGGAGATATTAAAAGCACAACTTCAAGCAGTACCAATGCGACAAAAACATGGAAGGTGCCTAAAGAAGCCAGGGTGGCTATCTAAAGAACTTTTAACTGAGTTAAGATTTAAAAGGGATATGTACAAGAAATGGAAAAAGGGGGAAACCACCAGAGAGGAATTCAAACAAATAGCCAGCACATGTAGAGACAAAGTCAGAAAAGCTAAAGCACAGAATGAACTCAGGCTTGCTAGAGAGGTTAAAAGCAATAAAAAGAGTTTTTATGGGTATGTCCGTAGCAAAAGGAAGAACAAGGAAACAGTGGGGTCACTTAGAGGAGAAGATGGTGAAATGCGAACAGGGGACGCAGAAAGGGCAGAACTCCTCAATACCTTCTTTGCCTCAGTCTTCTCCAAAAAAGAAAACAATGCCCGACCTGAAGAATATGGAGCAGATGATTCAGCAGGGGAAACACAGCCCAGAATAAGTAAGGAGGTAGTACAAGAACACTTGGCTAGTTTAGATGTATTCAAGTCTCCAGGGCCAGATGAACTACATCCCAGAGTATTAAAAGAACTGGCAGAGGTGATTTCAGAACCACTGGCAGTAATCTTTGAGAATTCCTGGAAAACAGGTGAAGTCCCAGCAGACTGGAGGAGGGCAAATGTTGTCCCTATTTTCAAAAAGGGGAAAAGAGAGGACCCAAACAATTACCGCCCAGTCAGCCTGACATCAATACCAGGAAAGATTCTAGAGCAGATCATTAAGCAAACGGTCTGTGAGCACCTAGAAAGGAACGCTGTGATCACTAAAAGTCAGCATGGGTTTCTGAAAAATAAGTCATGTCAGACTAATCTGATCTCATTTTTTGACAGAATTACAAGCCTGGTAGACGAAGGGAACACTGTGGATGTAGCCTATCTTGATTTCAGCAAGGCCTTTGACAAGGTGCCCCATGATATTCTTGTAAAGAAGCTGGTAAAATGCGGGCTAGACAATGCTACCATTCAGTGGATTTGTAACTGGCTGACTGACCGAACCCAAAGGGTGCTCATCAATGGCTCCTCTTCATCCTGGAGAGAAGTGACTAGTGGGGTGCCACAGGGTTCTGTCTTGGGCCCAGTCTTATTCAACATCTTTATCAATGACTTGGATGATGGGCTTGAGGGCATCCTGATCAAGTTTGCAGATGACACCAAATTGGGAGGGGTGGCTAATACCCCAGAGGACAGGATCACACTTCAAAATGACCTTAACAGATTAGAGAACTGGGCCAAGGCAAACAGGATGAATTTTAACAGGGAGAAATGTAAAGTACTACACTTGGGCAAAAAAAATGAAAGGCACAAATACAGGATGGGTGATACCTGGCTTGAGAGCAGTACAAGTGAAAAGGATCTAGGAGTCTTGGTAGACCACAAACTTGACATGAGTCAACAGTGTGATGCAGCAGCTAAAAAAGCCAATGCAATTCTGGGCTGCATCAATAGGAGTATAGCATCTAGATCAAGGGAAGTAATAGTACCACTGTATTCCGCTCTGGTCAGACCCCACCTGGAATACTGTGTCCAGTTCTGGGCACCACAGTTCAAGAATGATATTGACAAGCTGGAACGTGTCCAGAGGAGGGCAACCAAAATGGTCAAAGGCCTGGAAACGATGCCTTATGAGGAACGGCTTAGGGAGCTGGGTATGTTTAGCCTGGAGAAGAGACGGTTAAGGGGTGATATGATAGCCATGTTCAAATATATAAAAGGATGTCATATAGAGGAGGGAGAAAGGTTGTTTTCTGCTGCTCCAGAGAAGCGGACACGGAGCAATGGATTCAAACTACAAGAAAGAAGATTCCACCTAAACATTAGGAAGAATTTCTTGACAGTAAGAGCTGTTCGACAATGGAATTTGCTGCCAAGGAGTGTGGTGGAGTCTCCTTCTTTGGAGGTCTTTAAGCAGAGGCTTGACAGCCACCTGTCAGGAATGCTTTGATGGTGTTTCCTGCTTGGCAGGGGGTTGGACTGGATGGCCCTTGTGGTCTCTTCCAACTCTATGATTCTGTGATTCTGGGTAAACTACAGCGCCCAGAATTCTTTGCAGGAAGGAATGCATTTCGAACGTGCTTTAAAAGTATCTAGTGTGTACACAGCCTAACGGAGATTAAGGATCTGGGATTTGCACATTAGAGCATTTCATACAATGTCACAAGCTCTACGAAGGGTTCGTTTTAAGGGAAGGCAACCCAACTGGGGTGCCGATCTTGAGGGGTGCAGAAGACTGGGCTGCCATAGGGGTCAGGGTGTGGTGTCCTCTAGACCAGAACTTCCCATACTTTTCATGTTGGTGACACCCTTTTTAGACATGCATAATTTTGAGACACAGTCATTCAGTTTTACTAGCAAACTGGAGCCTAAACCGAACCCTTTCCATCCCCGGGAGGAGCGTGGGGAGTGTTTGTGCGACACACCTACAAACTGCAGCCGAACACACTTAACATGTCGCGACACAGTTTGGAAAGCTCTGCTCTAAATGTTGAACTACAACTCCCATCAACCTTGGCTATTGGCCATGCTGGCTAGGAGAGATGGGAGTTGGAGTCCAACATTATACAAGGCAGCACTTGGCAACCCTAGGCCCAACTATTCGCTCCTATCCTGATGTACAACCAGCTCATCTTCACTTGGAATGTGTGTGGCCAGCGTAGCTTTTTCATGCTTTCTTTTAAAAATTAGTTATGGGAAAATGCAAGTTCTGTTCTCAGTGCCAATGCATTTGAGTGCTTTTGTAGCGAACAAGCTCTGTAGGGGAAAGCTAGACGCTGACTCGACTCTATCACAAGCACAGATGTGGCTAAAAATAGCATGTATGCTGGAATAAAAAAAGGCAAAAAGTGATTAATTTTCATGCTTCGGGGCAAAAAAAAAAAAAAAAGGCTACAGGAGACATTTCCCCCTCTAGGGGGCACTCTGTCCCAATTGGGTTCTGCTTCCAGAGAAGACCTAAGGTTGCACAAATTTCTGATAGGTGAGGTATGCTGTTTTTTTCGGCATTAAAGTTGGCAGTGCTCTGTTAAACCAAAAGGGGAGAAAGCTACTGCCCTCCAGAGAAGCCTGTGTATATATATATATATATATATATATATATATATATATTTCTGTCAGTTATTGATCTGGGTATTTCTCTCTCAACTGGAGGGAGATGGGTCGACCAGAACTGTGACTCATGGAGAGACCCAGTGGGAGTCTCCTAGAGGGCAGTCAATTATGTTGTCAGTCTTAATCTGATGATCATAGAATTGTAGAGTTGGAAGGGACCCTTAGTCCAACCCCCTGCAATGCAGGAATCTCAACTGAAGCATCCATGACATATGGCCATCCAACCTCTGCTTAAAAACCTCCAAGGAAGGTAAGAGAATTACTTGCCCCCGGTGGAGGCTGGCTGGAAGGAGATCAGCAACTCATGCATTTTGCATATCCAAGCCAGCAGGGATTTCGCTGACACTGGGGGAACTCATCCAGCTTGCAGCTCCCTGCCCCCCCCTACAGCTACTAACACCCAACCAAGCCCATCTCAATCTCCAGCAACTCATGTAGAGATACGATGGAGGAGACTCCTCTGAGGGTGGATCATTCTGCTAGAGCAGGGGTCAGCAACCTTTTTCAGCCATGGGCCAGTCCACTGTCCCTCAGACCATGTGGTGGGCCGGACTATATTTTAGGGGGGGGGAATGAATGAATTCCTATGCCCCACGAATAACCCAGAGATGCATTTTAAATAAAAGCACACATTCTACATTTCTATGTAAAAACACGCTGATTCCTGGACCGTCTGCGGGCCGGATTGAGAAGGCGATTGGGGCTGCATCCGGCCCACGGGCCTTAGGTTGCCTACCCCTGTGCTAGAGACCTTCTGCTCTACCACTGAGACACACCCCTTTCCTGTTTATTGGATGTGTTGCCTGAGGCTGATGGGAGCTGGAATCCTTCCCTATAAATCTGCTCTCCACCTACGTACACAAACAACCCTCCAGGATTGGGTAGGGTGGAGATTTCATCATATTTTCTACCCTATACATTTTGTTGTCTGGCAGCTATGATGACTTCACTGCCTGGAAGATATTGGTCATAATTCCCACTGGAGACAGACAAACCATGCCTGTATAAAGTTGTGTAAAGATTATTCCTTTTTTTCCAGAAGTGGTTACTGCTCTTGTCGCTGTTTTGTGTAGAGGAGAACTTCTGGGAACAGTTTTACAGGGCAGAGTCTCCTATAGATGAAGGAGAGCTATTTTTATGAGATACTGAGAAATAATCAAACTATATACAGAAGTCAGCATCAAATACTAAGCATTTTTTAAACATAGAAACAAAAATAAAGAAAAGAAGAAGAAGAAACTTTGAATTCTCTATCAGCTTTAAAAACTCATGCAAAACTCTTACTCCACTGGCGATTTATTAAAGTTCCTTTGCAATATTTGCTTCATTTACAAACATGCAAGCTTGAGCCCAGGTGGAGGCGGAACGACAAAGCTCACCATAGCTGTCAACTTTCGGATTTGAAAATAAGGGATTTTCCCAAACTTACGGATTTGAAAATAAGGGATGCCGCGAGGGCGGTGCAATGGCACCAAGTAGCCTCACCACCCTGTGCTCCAGAGGCTGCGCGCGAACGGGTGAGCGAAAGAGCGAGCGCGTAGACGGCAGGTAGGCTGTCTGTCTGGTTGGGCGTGAGGGTCTGGCTGCACAAGGCATGCAAGCTCCGCCCCCAGTCGGTCTCAGACTCCTTATTGGCAGCTGAGCAACGCAGCTGAGGAGCCTCCCTGGCAGGCAGGGAGGGAGAGGAGAGGAGCTGCTTCCTTTGAAATCCGGGAAATTTAAGGGATATCAACAATCCGGGATAGCAGCGGGAAACGGCATTGGAATAAGGGAGTTTCCCGCAAAAAAAGGGGGGGCTGACAGCTATGAAACTCACACCTGAGTTCAGGTGTGAGGAGACCATTGGCTAGCTGCCCTCTAGTGGGTTCATGTGGCAAGGACAGGCAGGAAGACACACCTGAAAGACACCAACCACACTTTGCTCTGCCAGCAGCAGCCTCTGGTGATTTCACCTGATTGGAATGTGTCATTGAACTGTGGAAAAATCCCTGTTGCTTGCCCAGAGGGAAGATGGGTAGGGGTGTGCATGTCTGGCCACATCGGCTTTTGCCACACTCACCAGTAGCCTGCACTTCCTGAAACATCCACAAGCAGGGATAGGCAAATACGCCAATTTCAGTTTCTTGCTTTCCCAATTTTCAGTTCTCCACATTTCCATATCAGTCTGTGGTGGTTCTTCTTTTTTTAAAAAAAAGTGCTCATGAAAATTCACCAGCATTTTAGTCCATTTCCTCTTTGCAAAGCAATTTCCCCTAATACAATGCACTTTTGTATGATACGTTCACCGTTATGTGCATTTACTGTATGCCTTTTTGTAGATGTTACTTGGATGTGCATTGCAAAATTCGGAGAGGTGTGAATTTCGAAGGAAGGGCTGTGTTTCAGTTCATCTGTTGTTTTGGAAAGTGAATTAGTGAAGGTTGTCTATAAATATGAACTGCAGGCAAATTCTCCCCCATCCCTGCCCACGAGGGCTGATGAAGGAGGCTTGCCACTCTTTTCCTAGAGTCTTCCACAACCTTTCCATGAACTACCTGGTTGGAGCTTACACCATTCCTCTGGTCACAGTCAGAAAACCTTTTGCTAGAGCAAAGCAAGACTGAACAGAACCCAGCCGAAGAGCCCAGACCTTGTGTTACACCACCCACAGAATTGTCTCTTACGATTCCACTTTTGATTCTTCCTGTCGGGTCTGTTTCTAGCCTTATATGGCGTTTGTCAAATTTCTCTTTGTCAAGATGCAACCGTTTCCTCTTTCCGCCTTCCTTCTCTAATTATACACACACGCTAAGGATTCTCGTGGGCGGAAGTCGTTCTGAGCAGGACGACACGGGCTGTAATCCTACATGTACTTTACTGGACCGTAAGTCCCACTGAAGATGGCGAGGGTTTACTTCTGAGTAAACAAGCATACAAGTGCGCTGTCGGTGCAATCGGCGAGAGGCAGCCTTTCGCGAAAATAATGGACTATAATCAGTGATGGCTAACCTTGACACTCCAGATGTTTTGGAACTACAACTCCCATCATCCCTAGCTAACAGGACCAGTGGTCAGGGATGATGGGAGTTGTAGTCCCAAAACATCTGGAGTGTCAAGGTTAGCCATCACTGGACTATATGGAACTCGCCGAACTGACAGGGAAACTCCGTGACCAGAGGGAGGAGACGGTGGAAAAAGACTGGAAGAAATTTAAATTATATCTAAAGAACTATTGTAAGATTTAAAGAATGGAAAAAGCTGGAAGAAATGAGAGCATACAGAGTTGAAAATAGTTTTGAGTAATTGTGACAATTAAATATAGATTAAGATTATGATAAGTAAAGGATAAAAGTGTAGTTAGTAAAAAATAGTTAAAGATGGTAAGAAATTACTAAAGAGGATAGACAATGAAACGCAGCGGGGGAGGCGTAAGGAAGTCACCCCAAACATGATTAGACACAAGGGATGGGAAATTATGATCTATGTTGTGATGTTGAATTTGTATTAACTGTGATGTATTATGTTTTTCTTTTTTGTTTGTCATGTATTTTTTGTTTGTTACAAAGCCCAATAAATATAATTTGGGGGGGGGGGAAGAGAGGCAGCCTTTCGCAAGGCTGGAGGGTAGGACTCGAACCCATGGCTTCAAGTTACAAGAAAGGAGATTCCGGCTAAACACCAGGAAGAACTTTCTGATAGTAAGAGCTGTTTGGCAGTGGAACGGTCTCCCTCGGGAGGTGGTGGACTCTCTCGTTCCTTCGAGGTTTTTAAGCAAGAGTGGATGGCCATCTGTTCAGGGATGCTTTTGCTGAGATTCCTGTATTGCAGGGGGTTGGACTGGATGACCCTCGGGGTCCCTTCCAGCTCTACAATCCTATGATTCTACAACCTTCCACCTCCCTTGCTCTTGCCCGTGGTGGGCTGCGTCTGATGAAAGCTGTAGTCCAAAACATCTGGAGAGCACCAGGGAAGGCTGATGCTAGACCGTAGCTGCTCCTGCCAATATGGCTTGTTTAATACAACCACCAAAGGAAATGAATAGCTGTCCTTGATTGCCCTAATGGCCAGTCTGACTTGGTCAAGCAGTGGGAACTGGCTGAGTTAAAGTTAAGAGCTGACGTCGAGGGAGCCCCTGCAAATTTGTTCTTTCTTTCAAGCCAGCTTCCTGTTTTGAAAGGTTATCAGAACCGCCTTGTTCCCTTTCAATAGCCGTTCTGAGCCAAAGGCCGCTGGGTGTAAGACGAAGGGTACCAGACTGCCAGGATTTAAGCAGGAAGGACTCAGGAACATACAGTAGTGGGAAATTTAGGTCCGTGCAATTAAAGTGGAATTAAGTCCTCTTGTCGCTAGGAATGAAAGGAAATCTCCATTTCTCATTTTTCCATTCTTAAATTCAGTTCTTGACATATATACAGAAAGGTGCGATTTTTATTTTTTTTAATCATCATGAAAACTCACCAGCAGATTGGTCCAAATTCCTCATAGTAAACAGGCAGACCTACCTCACAGGGTTGTTGCTGGGGGTAAAGAATAGGGATGATAGAGAGACACATTTATGTTGCCTTAGGTTCTTGGAGGAAGGGCAGGCTAAGAAATACGGAAAACATTTACAGTGCAATCTTATACCTGTTATAAGCTTTGAGCTCAAAAGAGCCAGTGTGGTGTAGTGGTTAAGAGCGGTGGACTTGTAATCTGGGGAACTGGGTTCGCGTCCCCGCTCCTCCATATGCAGCTGCTGGGTGACCTTGGGCTAGTCACACTTCTCTGAAGTCTTTCAGCCCCACTCACCTCACAGAGTGTTTGTTGTGGGGGAGGAAGGGAAAAGGAGAATGTGAGCCGCTTTGAGACTCCTTCGGGTAGTGATAAAGCGGGGTATCAAATCCAAACTCTTCATCTTCATCTTCTACTACTACTGCAACAACAGAATTAAGCCCTTTTGAGCTCAAAGGGGTTTGGTCCCAGGTAAGGGGCCACAAGACTTGCAGCCAACCTTAACTTTTTTGAAATATGTTACTTGAGAAAAATTAACTGTTTTTTTCACCCCTGTACAGGTTGAGAAGCCATGGCTTATCAAAGTTTCCTGCTGGAGCCAATCAGCTGTCATGCCTGGAACAAGGACAGAACCCGTAAGCCCTTTCCTTTTGTATTATGACTGTTTAATTTTAGTAATCGCTTTCCACACACAAGCATCTCAAGGCAACGCATTGTAAAAATAGCAAAAAACCAGAAGCACTGAAACCAGGAAAAATATTTTGAAAACAACATGAAACGGGTACCCAGGGCAGAGACCCATTCATCCGGCTGGAAAAGTCCGTCAGAACAAAATGTCCCCAGTTGTTTCCAGAAACATCCTTTAACTGCTGACCACGCTGGTTGAGGCTGATGGTTGTTGAGGGGCCCAACAGCCGGTGGAGGACCACAGGGTCTACACCAGGGGTCAGCAACCTTTTTCAGCTGTGGGCTGGTCCACCGTCCCTCAGACCATGTGGTGCAAGAGAAGAGAATGTGAGTGATTGCCCATGGCATGACTAGATGTGGGAGGGTGAGGGGAGAGAGAGAATACAGCCATTGTTTGTGGGTCAGCAGAATGCCCTGGCGGATTGCGGCCAGCAGGACTTCCTGCTCCCCAGCTGTAGGGTTTTGAAAGAACTGCTGCGATTTGCATGGTTGTCCCCAGGAATATAAACATAACAACACTTGAAGCATATTTAAACCACATGGCTTCCCCCTATAGATTTCCGGGAACCGCAGCTTAACCTTTCCTGAGACACAATTCCCAGCACCTTTAACAGATGACAGTTCCCACAATTCTTTGGGGGGAAGCCATGTGCTTTAAAGGTGTGGTGTGTTACGCAGCCGCTCCATTCCGGAGAAGCGGAGGGACGAGAAAAGAGTCTCTCGGGTACTTGGGAAGAGGCTGTAGAGCACCCAAGTTACTCTCTACCTTTTCCTAGGGCTAGTTCACATGAACAGATGCATCCCTTGAAATCATGACCCATTTGCAAATCAAAACCACATGTTTTGTAGCAGCGTCAGGAGCTAAATAACTTTGGAAGAGCTGGAAGGGGACCTAAGAGCTCAGGGCAAAAGTCCTTCCTGACCATTTGTGACTGGTGTCCTGGGCACACCCCCAAAACCCCCAAATGTGCCCTCAGCCTCCGAGAGCTTGGCAGAACTTGAAATACGCAAGATGTGTGCAAACTCTTTCCCGCCTTCTGTTCCGCAGAACTTGCCATCTGTCCCAACAACCACGAAGTTCACATCTACAAGAAAGACGGGACAAAGTGGAGCAAAGTCCATGAGCTGAAGGAGCACAACGGGCAGGTGACAGGTGAGGACCTTCCGATTCCTCTTCTGGTGTGCGATACGGCGCACACACAACTTTTCTATTCCCCCCCCCAAAAAAAATTTTTTTTATTGGTTTTTACAATTTTAAAGCACATAACATATCAGTTAAATTTCCATACTTCCCCCCTCTCACTGTGGGAAGCAACATTCATCCCCCTCTCTCACAAGGGTAGGCATAATCATTGTACCTTAATCATTTAACCTTACTAACAGTATTTTATATCATTGCTTGGTCCTGGCCCAATTCTGTGGACCAGGTATTCCTTCTTTCCTCAATTTCATATTTCGGTTGACTTCCTCAAGTCCCCCTCTGTTGAATTCATTATCATTCCTCTCTAACAGTTTTCCTACTCCTAAATTTTAAAACATCATAAAATACTAAAATCATTTTACTTAAACCACTCCTTTTTCCAAACCCCAGCATCTTGGTACTTCTGCTCTTTTCCTATAATCTTATCCAATTCACACACAACTTTTCTAAAGAGCCATAACCCCTGTAAGGCTATTACGCCTGATGTTACCTAACTGTGCCGTTGCCTTTTTAGAAACAAAACACTGTTTATTTGTTGATGAATCTGCCCGTTAAATTCGGCAGCCCTTGCAATCGAGTCCTGCCAGTTCTGGCCCTCTGATTACGGTTAATTGCATCGAACTGGAAAGGGGGGAAAGTACCAACAGTAAGGGAATGGCAGAATAAGTCATTGGATTATGCAGAATTGGCTCAACTGACAGATAGGTTAAGGGGAAATACAAAACAGCCATGCACACAAAAATGGGATATGTTTAAGAAATACCTACAAAAAGATAACAGCGACATAATATCTGTGGCAGCATTTGAATGCCCCTTGTGTAAATTATATACTATTAAATAAGGAAATATGGTATGATATGTTATAAGAAAGTACTAGAAATTATAGTAAGAGTAAGGTAAGAAGTATAAGTACATTCAGTGTCGTAAATGTAACTTATATTGGGAAAAGACGGGAAGTCTGTTTTTATATGATTTAGTTTATTGGAATTTAATTCATTGGGTTTAATATTCTGATATACTTTTGTTTAGTTTAAAATTATAAGAAAAGAGCATGTACACATACAAGTGTGAATCAATAGCTAAGACATGTACTAAAGACTATGTATGGATGTAAATTAACAAATATAATTAATAAAAAAAGACATTAAAAAAAAAGATCTACGGTGTCCTCTGCAGGCATTGACTGGGCCCCCGACAGCAACCGCATAGTGACCTGTGGGACAGACCGCAACGCTTACGTGTGGACCCTGAAGGGCAACGTGTGGAAGCCGACGCTGGTCATTCTGCGCATCAACCGCGCTGCTCGCTGTGTGAAGTGGTCTCCCAAAGAGAACAAGTTTGCGGTCGGCAGCGGGTCGAGGCTCATCTCCATCTGCTACTTTGAGCAAGAGAATGACTGGTGAGTCTCAGCGACGAGGAAGAAGAAGAATAGAATCATAGAATTGTAGAGTTAGGAGGGAGGGTAATGTGGTCCAAGCTCCCCTGCAAGGCAGGAATCTCAATCCATTATATCGGTGTGGGGAGCCCGTGAGGCAGAGCACTACTCCATAGGGAGAAGCCAGTTCTGGTTGTTTATTGAAGTTTGATATATATTAGAGACTGGCACTCCTGGAAAGGGGTATGTGCAAAGCAAGCAGGGGAGAGTAGCAGTGTGAAGAAGTTTGGTGAACAACAGGACGAGAAGATGGTGATGGTCGGAATGTGGCATTTGGAATTAAGAAGATCAACCTCATCCACACAGAGACGTTGTTTATTATAATTTAGCCTGCTTGCTGGCATATATCAGCAGCTGTGGAAATATTGGAAAGAATTTTTAAAAGCAATCGATGGAGGTGATCAGGGAAGCTCCGGCGTCCGAGGCATGGGAAGCCCATATAAAAAAAATTATTATGATAATTAGGCATAATTGGAATGTTTCTTTTAATTGGGAATTGTATAATTAATTTGGATTGTAATTTGGAATGCAATTGGGAATAATTTCAATGTGATTTGTTGTGATTTGTATTGGAAAATTTAATAAACAGATTATATATATATATTAAAAAAGGAATCTCAATCCATTATAAATGGATTTATACGTGGAATTTGGTGACCCTGACCCAGTCGAGCGTTTCCTGCGTTGGACCCCTTCCTGCACTGAGCGTGAACTTCTGCCTCAGCTGCTGCTTCACTTATTTTTGTTTTTCAAAAGCCCGACTAATTATATGCAAAATTATATGGATTTTTAAAAATATAAATATATGACCTTCACATGTGATATTATGTATCACATGTTGTACATATCTTCTGGTTACTTTAGGCAACTTGGGGTGTATAAGCACATAATTATCTATGTATAAAAGTAAAGGGACCCCTGACCATTAGATCCAGTCGCAGATGACTCTGGGGTTGCGGCGCTCATCTCGCGTTACTGGCCGAGGGAGCCGGCGTACAGCTTCCGGGTCATGCGACCAGCATAACTAAGCCGCTTCTGGCGAACCAGAGCAGCGCACGGAAACGCCGTTTACCTTCCCGCTGGAGCGGTACCTATTTATCTACTTGCACTTCGTGCTTTCGAACTGCTAGGTTGGTAGGAGCAGGGACCGAGCAATGGGAGCTCACCCCATCGCGGGGATTCGAACTGCCGACCTTCTGATCGGCAAGCCCTAGGCTCTGTGGTTTAGACCCACAGCGCTTATATATGTATATTGATGCGCAAAATATTATATGTACAATAGCGCTTGTCGCAGGTGAGGATTGTTTTCAGCACAGTCGGTAGAAAAACAGCCTGCTTCTCATTGAGATCAAGGTGAGAGATGGGAACTGGGGAAAATACTGGCAGATATTTGCAAGTCATACTGGCAACGTCACTATTTTCAGAAAATCCTATCCTTAGTAGCTTAGGCTAAGCAAACACAGGGCTTCCTGTCTGCTCCTCCTGCTCTGGCATGCTTTATCCTTTCAACACATAACTTATGGGTGAAGCAGAGATTTCCCTAACCCATACAAATGATTTGCAAGCATAGGCTTTCATTTATTACAGAAATTAAAAGTCTTAAAGTACAGATAAAGACACCCTTTTGCAGTTACCAAACTGAAAAGGCCCTCTGAAAACCTACACGCATCACCAACTATTCCAAAAACAGGAGACAGCCACAGATTTACACAATTGAAAGAACCCATTTTAGCATCTTAACTAAAAGCAGATTGAAGCAGCAAGGGTTTTAAGGCCCATTTGAAACTTGATTCAATGAGTCACCAGGTAAGTATGCCTTAGGAGAGAGTTCCACAAGCACAGCGGCACCACGAGAAAAAGGCTCCATCTCTAGTGCCTGCAAGTCTCATTAATTTTGATTGAGGGAGGTTGTGTGTGTGTGTCAGTCCTTTAGATTAATTTACTAGTGCAAGGGATGTCTGGGCCATAAGAAAGGCTTGCTTGCTTGCTATGATTCCTGTATTGTCCCTCATATTTGCCGTCTCTCCTAGGTGGGTTTGTAAACATATCAAGAAGCCCATTCGGTCGACAATCCTTAGCCTTGACTGGCACCCTAACAACGTTCTCTTGGCGGCTGGATCCTGCGATTTCAAATGCAGGTGAGGCTCATATCCTGGATTGCATCCAATGTGTGACTTCACGATGTGTTTGCGGCGGTGGGGGTGTGGTGGGGAGGCCTGTTGGACAGTCTCCCTTCCAGGCCTTCACTGGATCTGCTCCTTGTCTAGTTTTTTTTTTGTTTATTTTTTTTATTTTGCATACATAAAGCAATGATAAACCTAGACAGCATCTTAAAAAGCAAAGACATCACCTTGCCAACAAAGGTCTGTATAGTTAAAGCTATGGTTTTCCCAGTAGTAATGTATGGAAGTGAGAGCTGGACCTTAAAGAAGGCTGATCGCCGAAGAATTGATGCTTTTGAATTATGGTGCTGGAGGAGACTCTTGAGAGTCCCATGGACTGCAAGAAGATCAAACCTATCCATTCTTAAAGAAATCAGCCCTGAGTGCTCACTGGAAGGACAGATCCTGAAGTTGAGGCTCCAGTTGAGGCCTCATGAGAAGAGAAGACTCCCTAGAAAATACCCTGATGTTGGGAAAGATTGAGGGCACAAGGAGAAGGGGATGACAGAGGACGAGATGGTTGGACAGTGTTCTCGAAGCTACTAACATGAGTTTGGCCAAACTGCGAAAGGCAATGAAGGATAGGCGTGCCTGGCGTGCTCTGGTCCATGGGGTCACGAAGAGTCGGACACGACTGAACAACAACAACAAAGACAAATAAACACACAAAGAAACATGCAAACTAATACACAAACCTACAAACTAAGAATAAAATACGTCATTCTTATAATTTTCACAATATAATCTTCACACATCAACTTAAAATTTCATAGACAAATTAAGATTATTATTAGTATGGTAATATATATCCTTATATTATCAAAATGTCATTAACTGTTCCTTTTGGAGAAAGAAACTAAGTTACAAACATTATATATATGTAACTGACTTCCCTATTACCACTCTCCATTAGCAATGTACATAATTATGACTAAAGAAAGATAATATAGACATTGACACTTCTTCTAAGAACCCTATATATTATACAAGAGTTGGTCCAACTAATGTTCCATGTAGGTGTAACTCCTTCATTTTAGACGGCAATCATTTTAGATAACATTCCTCCATTCTTCATTGAATTTGTTTTTGTTTTTGCCAAAATAAAATAAATTAAGATAATTCCAGGTTAAGTTTTAATCAGACTTATCCTCCTTGTCTAGTTTTGATAGACCCTCCAGTAACATGCTTCCCCCCTCCCTCCCTCCTGCCTCTCCTCTCCCTGCCCTGTAGGATTTTCTCTGCTTACATCAAAGAGGTTGAGGAGCGGCCCTCGCCAACCCCCTGGGGGTCCAAGATGCCGTTTGGAGAGCTCATGTTTGAGTCGGGCAGCAGCTGCGGCTGGGTCCACAGCATCTGCTTCTCCGGGAGTGGCAGCCGCGTGGCGTGGGTGAGCCACGACAGCACCATCTGCCTTGCGGATGCCAACAAGAAGATGGCGTAAGTTGGGCTGTTGGGCGGGGGTTCTGAGCTTCCCATGAGCTGGCCTGGCCCAGCTGGCTGCAGGGACTTCGCTTGATCCGGAGACTCTGGGCAGATCTGCTCCATGCTCGTTCAGCCCCTGTGTGTAAAACCCACATGACTTCCCACAAAGGAATCTGGGCGCTGTAGCTTACTAAGTGTGCTGGGAACGGTAGCTCCACATCCAAATAACTTCATTGTACTAGCCATTGGCCATGACAAATCTGAATCAAAAACAAATACCGTGTTTCCCCTATTTTAAGACACCGTCTTATATATTTTTTCCCTCAAGAAAACGCACTATGGCTTATTTTGAGGGGATGTCTTATTTTTATTACGTAAGCCCAGCCCCGCGTTTTCCTTGGCGCCCTCCAGAACTGCGCCTATAACTATGGCTTATTTTCGGGGTACGGCTTATATTTCGCAAATGCGAAAAAATCCTGCTATGGCTTATTTTATGACTACATCTTAAAATAGGGGAAACAGGGTACACCCAAAGGGATAATAATAATAATAATAATAATAATAATAATAATAATAATAATAATAATTTATTATTTGTACCCCGCCCATCTAGCTGGGTCTCCCCAGCCACTCTGGGCGGCTTCCAACAATATCAAAATACATTAAAATATCACAGATTAAAAACTTCCCTAAGCAGGGCTGCCTTCAGGTATTTTCTAAATGTCAGGTAGTTGTTTATCGCTTTGACCTCTGATGGGAGGGCGTTCCACAGGGCGGGCGCCACTACCGAGAAGGCCCTCTGCCTGGTTCCCTGTAGCTTTGGTTCTCGCAGTGAGGGAATCGCCAGAAGGCCCTCGGCGCTGGATCTCAGTGTCCAGGCTGAACGGTGGGGGTGGAGATGCTCCTTCAGGTATACAGGACCGATGCAGAAGTCTCTATTTAGATCTCTGCGTCTCCCTTATAGCTCAGTGCTATATTGCCCAGGGTCTTCTTTCTGATCTTTCTGACCGCCAAAAGAGAGAAAAAAGGACAACTTTGTGAGTCACTGAAATGTTTACATCGCTAAGAAGCTGTAGGACGTTTTCTGGCAGGGAGAGACATCTTTCCTGTACGGGGTGAGAAATCGCCTCCTGGGTCCAGCGTATAGTGGGCAAAATGGGAATGGTAGCTGTGGGAGGGGGAAAATTCCCAGGAGTCTTTGGGTGAAGTCATGCACATTGAATGGGCCTTAAATTAGTGGTGTGGATCTGCCCCCAGTGAAAACGTGATGCTTCAAAGCAAGGCAGAGGTTCAGGGTGCAGGTAGGACCCTGGACAGCTCCGTAGAGAGCTCAAACAGTGGTTGAGAAAAGCTCAAACGTTGCTTCAGCCACAGACTCATCCATCAGCGCGGTTCCCTCTTCCTCTGGGGAGAGAAGTCTCTTCAGTTAGAGGGTCCTTAGTCTGCTTCAGCAGTCGTTGACTCCAATGGACTGAGGGAAAGCATTGCTCCACTGGGGTTTCTGGGCTGTCTTCCTCCGAGTAAGAGGAGTGCAGCTTGGCCTGTTCAGGTTGGAGAGGTGTTGACAGAACCATTGCCTCTTAACGCCAGAACCTCTGGTTTAGTAGGCATGCCAGGGGCTGGCTCCAAGGTCAATTTCCTCCTCTATCCATCCTCCAAACCCACAGCCTCATCTCCCAACGATAGGGAGTGGGGACCCAGGACACGGGCTGAATTTTATGGTAGGCCCAGCCACTAAGGGGCTGTAAAGCAGCTAATCTGTGCTAATCACACTTGCCTCGTCCTTCCCTTCAGCGTGGCCTGCCTGTCCACAGAAACTCTGCCTCTCCTGGCCGTGACGTTCATCACTGAGAACAGCCTGGTGGCCGCGGTAAGTCATGTGCTATAACTCTTTCCCAGTGAAGATTTAGGCCCCATTCCAACGGAGAGCAACTCTATGTGGTATAGTCCTGCCTGGACTGTGTCATTACAGTCTGCAAGTGGGCAATTGCATCCTTGCAACCAGTGCTTTTTTTCTAAAAAAATATTTAGGGGTACCCTCATTTTCCAACTCATATGGAAATACTGCCCCTCAATGAGGCCAAACTTAGATTCACAAAATGTTTAGGGGTATGTGTACCCCTGTGTCCCGTCCCCCAAAAAAACCTACTGCTTGCAACCTCTTTAAAAACACACAAATGCATCCACTAATCTTTGTAGTGACAGCATCATGACCTCTAGTGGTGCAGTTGGGTAATTTTAGACTCTGGACTTGAATTCTCTTGGCCTCTTTAGATGGTAATGATGTTTGTTCCTTCAGTTAACTTCAAAATATTGCCAGCCATGCATTTGGAACCCCTCATACTCATTCTGCAGATTTCACCTCTGTTTATCCTCGGGCTCAATTTCCTTCCCTGTCTTCTTTTACTTCCCACTTGCGGTGTTATCCGGACTGTAAGCCCCTTGGGGCCAGGGACTCACTTGTTCTGTTCCTTGCAAAGTGGGCCCAGGCCCAGACAGAGGGGGTGGGTCATATGGGCCACTTGGCCCGGGCCTCCGATTCCAAAGGGGGCCCCGGTCAGCATCAGTAAAATACAACAACAACAGAAAAAAACAGTACTCAAAGAACAATGGATTACGTCTCAGATAGCATAGTTTCTTTGTTTTCAGTAAAATGGGAAAAAAAATTGATACAAAAATGCACTCCAATGAGAGAAGTTTCAATATATTAAAACAAATTAAGTCTTTCTTTCGATCAACAATGGAGATCCCCAGGGCAAAAAAAAAAGGGGGGGGCACATTATCTACCTGACTTGGGCCTCTGCCTGGCTCTGCAAGGGCCTGAAAGTGGCACATATGAGAGCCAGTGTGGTGTAGTGGTTAAGAGCGGTAGACTCATAATCTGGTGAACCGGGTTCGCGTCTCTGCTCCTCCACATGCAGCTGCTGGGTGACCTTGGACTAGTCACACTTCTTTGGTAGTGATAAAGCGGGATATCAAATCCAAACTCCTCCTCCTCCTCTTCTTCCTCCTCCTCTTCTTCCTCTTCTTCTTCTACATAGATAATCTCATAATTATCATACATTTTTATTAGTGGCCCTGACCTCTGTTTACTCCCCCCCCCCAGGGCCACGACTGCTATCCGATGCTGTTCACCTACGAGGAGCAGCAAGGCACGCTGAGTTTCGGGGGGAAGCTGGACATCCCCAAGCAGGGTGCCCAGCGTGGCCTCACGGCTCGCGAGCGCTTCCAGAACCTGGATAAGAAAGCCAGCTCCGATACCAACAACGCCACTCTGGACACCCTCCACAAGAACAGCATCAGGTAAGTTCCTCCACGGGCTCTGCCCCTCCGCAAATTAAACAAGGTAACCTTGCAGAACCGCAGCTGCAGGCATGCGAGACCAGATCCAGCCTGATCTAAGAGAGCTGCTAGCAGCTCCAGGGAAAAGATTGCCCCAGCTCCCCTGTGCTGAGACGTTGGAAAGCCGTGACCAGGCAAACGACACTGGGATACATGGATAAGGCGTTCAATGGAAGGGTCAGCCTTCCCCAGTTTTGTCGAGATCCTCTCTGAATCCACAAGGCCAGGGTTTCTGCTATGAAACCAATGAAGCTCAGTCTTCAGGGCCCGTCATCCCGGAGCCACGTGGCTGAAAAACTGTAGGTCAACTAAACCAAATTTGAGTCGCACATCTCCAATTGATTAATGTTTTGTTGTCTACGTTTCAACAACCCCAAAGTTTGGGAGTCGGTAGCGCAGGTGTTGTAAAGGAGTGGTGATCTGTCGTGGAACAACCCCATTCAAGAAGGTAACGGTGGCTACCCAGACCTCGCCGCTGGTTGCAAAGGGGGGCCCATAACACTTCAAGCTGCAGGGCCCCAAAAAATGTAGGTCCGCCACTGCCACTAGACATAAACTGCTGGAATCCTGGGAGGACAGAGGTTGGGTAGATTGCATGTTTGGGAGGCAGGCAATTTACCTGCTCTAGATGGAGTCTAGAAGGAGCAAGTGCGTGTATTGGAGGTGCTCCAAGATACATGTTTGACACCAGAGGGCATTCCTCTATGCCTGGCAGTGCCTTTCAGCAGCTTTGTCTGGTTCGCCAGCTACTGCCATTCCTGGACAGGGATAGCCTGACCACCTTAGTCCATGCACTGGCAACATTGAGGCTGGATTACTGTAATGCAGCTCTATGTGGGGCTGACCTTGGACCTGGTGCAGAAGCTCCAGCTGGTGCAAATGCAGCAGCCAGACTGCTGGAGTGGGGACACCTGGCCCAACAGCATGTGACACCCGTCTACCCATTAATAATAATAATAATAATAATAATAATAATAATAATTTATTATTTATACCCCGCCCATCTGGCTGGGTTTCCCCAGCCACTCTGGGCGGCTTTCAACAGAACATTAAAATACAATAATCTATTAAACATTAAACGCTTCCCTAAACAGGACTGCCTTCAGATGTCTTCTAAAAGTCAGATAGTTGTTTATTTCCTTGACATCTGATGGGAGGACGTTCCACAGGGCGGGTGCCACTACCGAGAAGGCCCTCTGCCTGGTTCCCTGTAACTTGGCTTCTCGTAGTGAGGGAACCGCCAGAAGGCCCTCGGCGCTAGATCTCAGTGTCCGGGCTGAACGATGGGGGTGGAGACGCTCCTTCAGGTATACTGGACCGAAGCCATTTAGGGCTTTAAAGGTCAGCACCAACACTTTGAATTGTGCTCGGAAACGTACTGCCAAGCCAGGTTCAAGTTCCTTGTATTAATTTACAAAGTTCTGAAGAACTGTGGTCCCAGGTATCCCAGGGACCACCTGAACCCTGACACCCCGGCTCCATCACTGAAAATGCCTGCAGGAGCGTCGTTGGTTGGTTTCCCAAGTTAGCGAGGCTCATCTGACAACAAGAAACTAAGATCCTTCCATGTCATTGGCTCAGTCCTGTGGAACTCTCTGCCAATGGAATCGGCAGGTGCTTTCTGTTTCAACTTTCAACCGCCTGCTGAAAATTTTGTAGGTAATAAAAATGCACCTTCCCACTATACAGTCGTACCTTGGTTCTTGAACGGAATCCGTTCCGGAAGTCCATTCGACTTCCGAAAACGTTCGACAACCAAGGCACGGCTTCCGATTGGCTGCAGGAGCTTCCTGCAGCCAATCGGAAGCTGCGTCAGCTGCATCAGACATTCGGCTTCCAAAAAATGTTCACAAACCAGAACACTCACTTCCGGGTTTGCGGTATTCAGGGGCCAAAATGTTTGAGTCACAAGGTATGACTGTATTGTTAGCCGAATTTCTGAATTTCCTGATGTGAGCCAGGCCCGTAACTCGGGAAAAGACCCTACCTCATCCAGGTCACTATCTTAGCTGAGCTGGGCTGGGGTTCAGTGGTAAAAAAATCCACTTTGCATACAGAAGGAAGGCCCCAATCCTTGGCATCTCCAAGTAGGGCAGGGAGAAATCCCTGTATGAGACCATGGAGGGACAAAAGATGTGACTCGATTCAAAGCAAGTTTTTACGTTCACCTCTTTGGAGGTAGAATTTCCTAATGGGGGTGTGCTATGGTGGAAAAGGCCCCGCCCTTGGAACTATCCCCTGCCTTCGGTCTGACAACCCCTCGTCCTCTGTAAAAAAAGGTAAAGAACCCCTGACCGTTAAGTCCAGTCGCAGACGACTCTGGGGTTGCGGTGCTCATCTCGCTTTACAGGCTGAGGGAGCCGGCGTTTGTCCGCAGACAGTTTTTCCGGGTCATGTGGCCAGCATGACAAAGCCGCTTCTGGCGAACCAGAGCAGCGCACGGAAACGCCGTTTGCCTTCCCGCCGGAGCGGTACCTATTTATCTACTTGCACTTTTGGGCGTGCTTTTGAACTGCTAGGTTGGCAGTCGGCCTCTGTAGTCCAGTACAATTTCCCATCTGCTTTGAGCAGTACTAATTTGGCAGTTATGCCCACACTTGTCTTGTCTTCCCTTTCAGCCAAATATCTGTGATTGCTGGTGGGAAAGGCAGCTGCTCCAAGTTCTGCACCACAGGAATGGACGGAGGCATGAGTCTATGGGACATCAAAGTAAGCAAAAAAAGGCTGGGTGGGGAAGATGCAGTTTTGGCGCTAATAGACCAGCCGTTGCATTTAGTATGTCACTAAGGAGTTGCGCCAGAGACTTTGGATGGTCACTCTCCCTGCAAAAAGCATCGCCTCTTTACGGCAAGGGTGGGAAATTGTTTCTTAAGCCTGAGGGGCCACGTTCCCTTCTGGGTAACCTTCTCAGGAAGGTTGTTTCCTCCTGCTCTGGAGGGTAGAACTCAAACCGATGTCGTCAAGGAGTTTCCAACTAAACGTCAGGAACAGGGGTCAGCAAACTTTTTCAGCAGGGGGCCGGTCCACTGTCCCTCAGACCTTGTAGGGGGCCGGACTATATTTTGAAAAAAATAAATGAAAATGAACAAATTCCTATGCCCCACAAATAACCCAGAGATTCATTTTAAATAAAAGGACACATTCTACATTTCTATGTAAAAACATGCCGATTGATTCCCGGACCGTCCGTGGGCCGGATTGAGAAGGCGATTGGGGTAGACTCTGAAGGTTGAACTAAAAAAAAGGTGAGGCCAGGTCATACTCCCCGTCAAGGGAACCCTGAGTTTCAATGCCTGCAGAATAAAAACGGCCACTCCGCGTGAAACCTGGGGGTTTGCCATTCACATGGAGAATAGCCCTGGAGCAGGTGTTTAAGTGGCTCTGTTTGGCCCATTTCTGGGTGTTTTGACAATCCTTCAATGACTTTTTAGGTTTTCCTCAGCCAGAATGGCATTTTTCTTCTGACAAACCTGCGTTTTCATTTCAGAGCTTGGAGTCTGCTATGAAGGGCCTGCGGATCAAGTAAAAAAAGGACTGCTGAAGAATTATTCATCTCAGCAGCGCTTCCGTCTCTCTGGAGTCTGCGGTGGGCAGGGCAGAAGACCCAGACTACCAGCTTTTGCTTCCTTACCCAATGCAACTTGCTTCGTTCCTGCAATCCCGCATACCTAAGATGACAATCGCACCAGCTACAAATTGGGCAGTTTTTCTGGGTTGCGTGCACCAGTGGAAAACAGGTTGATAACTGTTAACATTGTTCAATAAAGAGATGCTGGTCACAGTTGGCATAGCAAAACTTCCATCTCCCCCTCTCCTACCACCAGGAGAGACCATCAGCACAACCCTAACCAAATCCTATCGAATGGTTATTTTATCTTTAGCAATGATTTCCACCAGTTTTCTGGGGACAGACATTAAACTAACCAGCCTGTAATTTCCAGGATTGTCCCTGGACCCCCTTTTTAAAATGGTGTGTTACATTTACTGCTTTCCAGTCCTCATGTATGGAAGCTGAGCTGAAGGACAAATTGCATATTTTTGTTAGCCCAGCAATTTTGCAGTTGAATTTTTTGAAAACTTTTGGGTGGCTGCCATCCGAACCTGGTGACTGATCACTTATTCCCCCCCCCAACTGTTGGGCCTAGCCCTAGAATATTATCTCTCATTGCCACTATCTACCCTTGTTCCCCAAGCACTGGGATCTGCCTTATCTGTTCTGTTGTGAAGACAAATGCAAATAACTCATCCAGCTTCGCTGCAATCTCCTCTCCCCTTGTCACGCCTTTGACTCCCTTGTCACCCAAAGGTGCAGCTGCCTCCCTAGATGGCGTCCTTCTACGAATGTATTTAAATAAATACTTGTTACTGGTCTTAGTGTTTTTAAGAGGGCTAGTTTGGCACCGCTGACTTCATATCCAATACTAGTCCTACTCAAGAGTAGACCCATTGAAATTGGGACTCAACGGGTCCAAAAATTTCACTGGGTTCACCCCCAGGTAGAACAACCCCATCTCTTTCCTGGGGTAGTTTTCTGTCTGCAGATGTTTTTATGGAGAGGGTTTCTCAGAACTAGACCACCACCAGTTTGAAGCAGTGCAGGCCCAATTCGAATAGACTAGGCAAAGAATGGGAGACAGAGTTGGGTCCTTTGTTCCCACCAGTCCCAGCTTGCATGAGCCACAGTAGTTTCTGCAGGCCCATGTCCTGCCTCACTGAAGGCTTTGGAACTCATTCCTCAGCGCCAGTAGGACAGGCAGTTGCTTCTACAGAAGACAAGGCACGGAAAGGCATTTTACGATAATTTAAACTTTATTCAGCCAAATATACAAGTTTTGCTTCCAATTTGCATCTGTTCCAACATGTTGCACAATCAAGAAAAGAGTTCTCTGGTTTTGCAGGGATGTGTTTTGTTTTTGCACTTAAAAAGTCACCATCACATTTCAGAGGAGAAAGGAAGAAATTAAGGGTGGCTTCTTTAAAAAAAAAAAAAAAAAAAAAACAGGGAGAGAAAAGGGTAGAAAGTGGAAATAAAAAGACCAGAACAGCCACACGGTCCAGATCCAAATGTGTTTTTATTTCTTTGCTGCTCCACATTCCAACCCCGTGGGCCGTTTTTCAGACGAGTGCCTGTCGCAAACACGCACCCGCGCCAGCATTTTGGATTTGCGCCTGCATGCCAAGACTACCGACCCCACTCCCCGGTCTTGTGGCCTCGTTGAAGCCGTATCTTCCCCTGCCCCCTCCATTATCGCTCCAGACTTTTCCCTGCACCCCTGGATAGGTAATCTTGAATTTGAAAGACAGCAAAATCGTTCGGTTTATAGCACCCCCTCCTGAAGCGGCCGTGCGGGAGAATCGCTGCCTTCGCGTCTCCCCCGTCAAAGGATTATAATAGCTTGCCCACCCACCCCACTTATTCCCACCCCGCCCACCCTCCCCTCCCCTCCCCACCATGGAATTCTGTGCCCAGATGAAGACGAACACGCTGCTGCCAAGTGTCTCTTAGGAGGGAAGAGGACGCCGGGTTACGGCCGTGCTCTTCACGCTGCGGCGGCGTCTCCGGTGTGTGTGAAGCCTCAAAGGGTACCCAGCAGGCGCCAGCCAGGCACAGTTCCTGGGAAGTTCCCCTCCTCTCCTGTGGCTGGCGCTTACTTGTTAAGGGACAGGGACTGCAGTCTTTTGCCTGCTGAGGATGCTTCGTCTTTAGCTGGTGGGTGAAAGAAACGGGAGGGAGAGACGCAGGTTTATAAAAGCTAACCAGGCATTGCATCGCAGGGGCTTGGACCAGACGGCCCCTTTGGGTCCCCCTTTCTACACTTCTGCATAAAAAAATTCCGCTCCTTTGGCCTAGAATCGGGTGCTGTTGAAGCTTGCCAAACCGCCTACAACTCCCTTCTCCCTGTCCCCCACCAAAAAACCTTCCTCTCTCCCGCCTCCCCCCAAGCCTAGACTCTTTAAGGTGGCATTCCTTGAAGCCCCACTTCTTAGATAAGATGATAGATAATTTATTTATTGTCATTGCACAAGTACAACGCTATGCAAGTGCAACGGAATTGCATGCCATCCCGTAAAAACCAGAAAGAAAAAGAAAAAAAGCACAACACACACACACACACACACACACACACACACACACACACATATATATCACAGCTCTCCAAGGTCATATTATCTGGTTACAGCGTTTAAGATGGTTATAGCTCTTGGGTAGAAACTGTTCTTCAATCTATTTCCCACCACCCTTCTGAGTAATACCCCTCCCCACCCTCTCATTATATATAAGGGTCTGGTGACTTCTGTTTCAGTGTATCTGAAGAAGTGTGCATGCACACGAAAGCTCATACCAAGAACAAACTTTGTTGGTCTCTAAGGTGCTACTGGAATGAATTTTTTTTTATTTTGTTTTGACTATGACAGACCAACACGGCTATCTACCTGTAACTTCAATTGTTCTATATCTATATTAGTAGTAGTAGTTTTTATTACGGCCATTGGCCCATATCAATATCTATATTGTTCTTGGCTGCTTCCTTCACCCTACGGGAGCCATCAGTTTCCTCCCTTTGGGACTTCTCTCAAGCAGGATCGCACTCCTGGCCAAGGATTGGATATGGGGTGGGAGGGAGGGCAAAGGGAAGGGGGCACCTAAAGGCAGGGGTCTCCAGAGAGCCCTCATTCCAGAATTAGTCCCATCTGTCCCCCAGTGTGTATTCTTCTTCTTCTCTTTTTTGGTCTCTCTCTATGTGTGTTTTTGGAAAGCAAATGTGGAATGGCAGCTGCGTTCCCTCCCCCCCCCCCCCGCAGTGACCCCCCCCACCCCCCCACCCCCGCTTTACAACCATAGTGGCTTTGTGCTTGTCCGTAGCACTGTGTATAAGTGAGATATTGTGGGGGAAGTTGCGCCCATCTCAATGGTGGGGGTGGAATTAACAAAATATGGAAGCAGCACCAATGATCTTCAATAAAAAATAAATAATGATAAGATGGGGGGGTGGAAGTACAGAAATTGGGTCAGTGGCTGGGTGGTGGTGGTGGTGGAAAACAGACCCGTTACTGAAGATTTAAACCCAGCAGTTACCCAGATGGACATTCCAGGGGTGTGTCAGGAGGCTGTTGAGTGATGCAAGGCCTTTTTAAAAAGTAGAAAACTGGGGGAGGGGGAGAAGTTGTAAAAGGGTTACGGATGCTTTCATGGCTGCAAAGAACAGGCCCACATTTCTGGAGCAGGAAAAAATGGGAAGAAACCCTCACCACCTCAAGAACTAGAGGTAAGGCAGGCAACCTCAGCAGTCTTTACAGATCCCCCCCCTGCTGCCCCAGACTGACAAAGCTGGGGCAAAAAAATACCAGGCCAGCAGGGGATCCTGTTCAGCACAATCTGGTGACAGGTGGGTATGGTTTGGGGGGGGGGAACAGCCTTGAGGAGGCCAATTTGAACCCCTGAGGTTTGGGCCTTTGGCTCAAAGGCTTCCTTACCTTTCCTTTCCTCCTCTTTCTTTTTGGCTGCCTCTTCCCTCTGTTTCCGGATGATGGCTAGTCGGGCGAGGTCTGCCTTGGCCTGCTCTGTCTTCCCGGCGAGGTGCATCTTCATGTACCTCTCTTTCGCCTTCTGTTTCTCGATCTCTTCTCTGTTTTGAGCAAAGAAAAAAGAACAATCCAGCAAAGGAGGTTTTAATCAGAGTTCAGATGGCACAAGCACAGCTTCAAGGAGGCGATGGAGGGCCAAAAGGAAACCTGGAAATTTGCCCGAGGAGGCTTTTGCCTGCACCCGGAATAACCCTAAACAGAACCACAGTTAAACCTGAGGCTGTGACGACGCCTCATCCGTTTGCATTATGCTGCTGCCATTATCAGAGGCCATCGGGTACCATTTGCTAGGGAGCCACTGCAAGGGAGAGGCTCCTGCCTTTATGCCCTGCTGAGGATCTTCCTGGTGGCATCTGGCTTGGCCCCTGGGAGATACAGGACGCTGCACTAGGTGGACCTTGAAGCTCATCCAGCAGGGCTTTTACACTTTTATGTCCCTTCCCCACCTGAACAGTATTCAGAGCAGAGACTACTCTGTGGATTTCAACACTAGATAGATTTCTGCATGCAGAAATCGCAGCTTCGGTCTCTTGTGTGCAGGTGGCCACAGACACCTTTGGTACCCCCAGCCCCTCCTCAATTGCCCTTGCTGTTTTTCCAAACCAAAGTGAGTTGGAGGAGGGCATGGCGGGGTGGGACTATCCACAGCTGGAGAAAGGTTAATCCTGCCTTCCCCGGCTGCCACGGCAACAAGGTTTGAAAGAAGCTTCAACATAAAGAATCTTTCAAGCCTAATTGTGGTGCACGTGGGGGGGGGATTTAATGGGGGGGACACCAGTAATCCCCCCACTGCCAAATGCCTTCCCATGCCGCACAATTACACCTGAAAAAACTCTCCTATTGCCTTCCTTTTTGCAAGCCAAAGGTGAGGCTGGGGCAGGTGGGCTGGCTGTTTCTCTCCAGCTGCAGTTTCCAGGAAGATGTTTAAGCTTCAAAAACCCAGATTTTTTTTAAAAGCCTAATTGCTGGGGGAGGAGGGCCAGGTATGCTGTAGAATTTGCATCTGGGGTTGCGGTGCACTTGGGTAGGTGGGTAATTGCTGCCCATGATGGTTTCTCAGGTTTCCAGATGTGTCCACAGGGTCGGTGGAACACACACACCCCCGCCCCTCTGGAGCAGCAGTTCTAGTAAAAGACCATCTCACTGCCTGAGACCTTGAAGAGTAACTATCACAGCAGCCATACAGCAACTCTGCTGACTTCTTACCGCATGGGGAGGTGCTTGCCCTGGGAAGCCAGCGCCCCTGGGTTTTGCCCCCTGAAGAGCAAGTCAAATAATTGGGACAGCAACTAGTGCCTTACTGTTGCTCCCCAGTCTCTCCATTGGCTTGTCTTTTGCAGGCCACTGTATTCCCAACTCAGTTCCTCTCTGGCAGTCTCCGCTAAAGGCACATATGCAGAAAGGCGAGAATATGGACAGATCTACCGTACTAAGACGGTGAATGCGCCATGTCCATAGTATCAGTCGGCCAAGAGGCGACTACTCAGGGCTGCTTCACTCAGCACAGCTGCGTTGGCATGCAGAAGGGGGATAAAACACAATTTATCCTCCCTTTGCTCTGGGACAGGCCCGTTATCGCTCCTTGACAGCCTGCGGGTTCGCAAAATAGGGAGCAGGGAAGCCCAGGCTCCCAGACTTCTACACCCCCCCGAGCAACACTTCTCTGAGAATCCCACACGCCAGAGGGGAGGGAAACACCTTACCGTTCTCTCCGCGACAATTCCCTGGGGCTCTCCATATCTATCTGAGTTACTTTTTTGGCTGTCTGTGCAACGCGGTTGGGATTCTCTATGTCTATCATGCCTTCCACGCCTTTGTGCTTTGGCTGGAATGGAAGAAGACGAGAGGGGAACGTGAGCAGCGGCAACTTCAGGTGGGCAGAACAAACAACATGTAAAAGCTCATGGCGGTGTGTGATGCTTTGCCTAAGGGGTTAGACAATTTCTAAAATCTCTAAAAGCTGTTGCACACTTTTGTTCGGGGTCCTCACTTCCTTGCCAAGTTGGGGGGGGGGCTGTTGCAACAGGAAAATTAAGAACTCCCTTGCTTTCCTTTTACTAGTTCCTGCCTCCATCTATTCTTCTCTGACTGATCATGGACAGTGGTTTTCAACCAGTGTGCCATGGTACCCTGGGGTGCCTTGAATGATGGTCAGGGGTGCCATGGGCAACACTGGCCCCTGTCTGTCATTCCTTCCCTCCCTCCTCCGAAGCCCTCTCACGTCTCTGCCTCCTGAAGGCTTGTGCAGCTCTTTGCTGCAGCGGCCCTAGCTGCAAGCTCCGTAGGAGAATGGTGCCTCTGGGGCTGGTCAGGGGATGCTGGCTGCCAGGAGCTGATGCGGCCTCAAAGCAAGCAAGCAAGCAGGCCAGCCAGCTAGTCTGTCAGCCCTTGCTGTTGGGAATGGACAGATAAGTCCCCGGCCTCTGTGGGGCAGTGTGAGGAGGTACCTGGGGTGGGGCAGGGGGGCAGCTGAGACCAGGGGCAACAGCAGCGGCTGCCTGGAGGACTCCCAGGGGGAGGGGAGAGAAGAGGAGACTGAAGAAACACTCCACAAGGGAGGGTATTCAAAAAAGGGTAAAGGCTGCCAGCTCTGCAGACACAACTGGCTCCTGAGCCCCACAGGGGAGCCGCAGAAAGAATGTAGTTGGTCAAGGGAGCCATGGACTCAAAAAGGTTGAAAACCCCTGACTTAGGGGATTCAGAGGCCTTTGGGGAGTTGGGCTGCAAAAGCCAACCCATCCCCCCCCAACAACCTTCTCAAGGTTTGCCCAAGCCCACTGCAGCAGAAGATGGTTATCTGAACTGGGGTGGGGGGCTCTTCTCCAGTTGGTTGCTGGATTCTCCCTGGAAAAACTGCTCAGGGAATGGGACCCATCCCTTCCCTCTCCGCTGCCCCTGCTTCCTGCTATGTTATCAATGCATCCCAAGAGAGACAGGGGTGGGGGGACTTTTTCAGCCCAAATTCTCTCTTATGGGAATCCTCCAGGGGGCCGCATGCCAGCGGTTGGTGAGGGCCAGAAAAAAAGTGGGCGGGGAAATGGATGCAGTTTCTCAGCTTTGTACAGTAGGTCATGTTTCAGCAAAACACAACTCAGAGTTTTCTATACACCTCCCTTTCTCTCATCGCAGTTTGAGGGCACGTCCCAGCTAGTCAGAAGTACACAAAGATGGGGTGGAGCAGGTTGGCAAAGGGGAGGGGGCATGGCTTTGGGGGAGTCCTAAGGGCCACACAGAAATATCTAGAGGGCCACATTCAGCCCCTGTAAGATCTCGGGCTGGAAGAAAACCAGCCCTCCAGGCTGAAGAACATGGCAGCAATCAGCTGAACGAGAAATCGCCTGAATTTCAGGGATTAACACAAACTGAGCATCCTTCTATGGAACATCTCGTTAGTACCTGGTAGTCTTCATCGTCCTCGTCCTCCTCTTCGCTCTCGTCTGAATCTAGCGATTTCTCCTTCTTTTTGGGTTCGCCTGTTGCCCCATCACCGCCTTCCTCTTGCTCCTCCTCCTCCTGTGGAAGTGAAAAGCATTATCTGTGCGGGGCTACCACAGAGTAGAAGTTACAGTGCGAGTAGGACTGCTCCTCATCCATGAAGCTCACCGGATGATCTGGACCAACCGCCTTCTCTTAACCTAACCTACCTGTCAGGGCTGTTGTGAGGATGAAACGGGGAGATCCATTTATGCTGCCCTGAACGCCTTACAAAGGATAGTGGACTATAGATCTAATACTTTTACTTTGTTTTTTTACATCATGTTCTGTCCCAGAGGTAAAGGAGGGCAGGCAAATGATGGAAGTGTCCTCTCAGAGGTGGCCCAAATTCATTGGATTCGGTAAGCAATAATTAAGCGTTTGAGAGCTAGTGTGTTGTAGTAGTGGGAAAGTTGGTCTGAGGAAACATCGGTTCAAATTCCCACTCAGCCACAAAGCTCACAGGGTGACCTGGAGACAGACACTCGATTCTAGCGTACTGTATTGCAAGGGGTTATTATGAGGATGAACTAAGTACCTATCCTCAGCATCTCCTTGGAGTAAAGGTAAGAAGAGATCAATGCTAATATGTTGCAAGCCTTTGCCCAACGTTAAAGTTAAATGATCTTCTCTCAATATGAAAAATGTAGAAGCCCTTTTTTTAAATCCCAATTTTTGCAGGCTGAGAGAAGAAGAGTTTGGATTTGATATCCTGCTTTATCACTACCCGAAGGAGTCTCTAAGCGGCTAACATTCTCCTTTCCCTTCCTCCCCCACAACAAACACTCTGTGAGGTGAGTGGGGCTGAGAGACTTCAAAGAAGTGTGACTAGCCCAAGGTCACCCAGCAGCTGCATGTGGAGGAGCGGAGACGCGAACCCGGTTCACCAGATTACAAGGCTACCGCTCTTAACCACTACACCACTGGCTCTCCAGTGTGCTCTAGTGAAGAACTCTAGTGTGCCTGTGTCAAAGGAAAGGGTGAACCAGGCGACTTCCCATCTCACAGCTCAACTTGTGCCTGCTATCGCTACCCCGGCTCTGTGAAAACCGCAGCAGATACACACTTACCTTGGCCTTCTGTTTCTCTGCTTGGAGCTGCGCATCAATCTCCTCGGGGCTTGTGTACTGCCGTGCCCGGCCTTTGTGGCCTCCTTTCCTACCTGCAAGGAAAGAGCCAGTTTAGGGATATGAGAGCTACTGGAATAGGGCAGTATGCAAATTTAAAAATTAGCAAGCAATAAAATAATAATGCGACTTCAGACAGCTGCTGTTGTCGTCTCCTTGCTCTCAGCTTGGTGCAGTCAACCAAGCAAGACCAGACCAAAACGTCTAGGCAGTCCAGTGTCCTGCCCCTTCTGCTCAGTTGCCAGCCACGTGCAACGAAACAGGTGGACTCCAACTCTTCATCGGCACCAGCCAGCATGACTAATGGATGTGGATGATGGGAGCTGGAGTCCAGCAATGTTTGGAACGCACTAGGCTGGAAAGGTTGCCCTAGAATGTCCCAGCAGCCAATCATCATCATCATCATTGTACCCTGCCCATCTGACTGGGTGGCTTCCAACATACATGTATATAAAAACATGACTTCCTGCAGAGCATGAAGGATGAGGGAACCACTGGAATTTAGTATCCAGGGGATAAAAGCCACATACAACCACAGGTGGCAGCCTTCCACAATCTGATGCCCTCCAGATGTTGGACTGCAACTCCCATCATCCCTGGCTATTGGCCATGTTGGCTAGAGCTGATGAAGGGTTTGAGGCATGTACATATATATTCATAGTGATTGGTAACTTGGCAGAAGTCCTGCAATACCAGAAGGTCAAGGAAGGCTGGATTGAGGCGAGAGAAAGCTCAAAGCAAAGAAAGGCGGGAGAACGTTTCAACTGGCAAGTCCCAGCGTTCCTGGTTCTTTAAAACCTTCTATCATCCCTCCAAACCTCATCATACTTCCCAGCAGGGAGTCAAAGGGGTCCTTTCCATCTCATCCTGGACATATCACTGCTCAACCCATTGCTCACCGTGGAATTCTAAGCCATGACAGCCCACCACTCGGCTTGTCCACAGCCTTCCTGTAGGATTGGGAGTCACAGCATCTCTGTCTTCCCCCCACTGCCTGACTCATGCCCTGGGCTCCAGGCCAACTACAAATCCCACAGCTGCTCCATACAGTCAGGCCGCATCGGCAATGCCACATTTAAAGCTGTGTCATACCACTTGGAACAGTCACGGCTTCCCCCAAAGCATCCTGGGAACTGTAGTTTGTTAAGGTTGCTGAGAGGTGCTAGAAGACCTTTATTCCCTTCAAACAAAATACAGTTTCCGGGGCGGTTTAACTGTCAGTCCCTCTTCCCAGGAAATGCTGGGAATTGTAGCTCTGGAAGGGGAATAGGGGTCCCCCCTCCAGATGTTGTTAGACTACAATTCCTGTCAGCCCCAGCCAGCATGGCAGCAGCTGGAGCCCAACAACATCTGGATGGACACAAGTTCCCTGTGCCAGCTCTATGTAGCTGGAAGAAGCAGTATATTATTTGATAAAAGTAAATGGATTATAAGCAAGCTCTCCAACTCAGCTTCCACTGTGTGCATGTACGTAGCACACCAAAGTCAGAAAGGAACTATTTTCACTTGCTTTCCAGAAGAGTAGCCTCACTATTCTGTTAGTCGGAGAGGTGGGGGTGGAATCCTCCGAATACTTATTTGAGAATAATACCATTAAACCCAGTGGGGCTTACATCTGAGCAGACCCATATAAAACTGGGAATTCTAATGCGAGGTAGAATTCAAGATTGTGCTCATGTGAGCAAATCTGCCTATAACGGACAAACAGTGGGAACTGGATTTAAAACAAAAAAATGGGGAAAAACAAAGATTTCAGGCTGTTTATGTGCCACATACTGAACAAGGATGAGCAGTCACTGTTTTCATTCCCTCGTACCTTGAAGCTGCTGTGTCAGTTGTGTTGCTCTATCATTCACTTACCGTACTTACAGGCAATGCCCCCCTTCACTTGAAGGTCTCGGGGCAGAAAGACACAAAGTCAAAATTAAAACAACTGCAAAGAGAGCTGAGGGGGCAGGAGCAATAGAAGGAGGCTAATCTAAAAATGTGAGGTTGGGGGAAATAAACAGCTCCTCTCTGCTACTATCTTTTTTTGTTTGGAGGTGGAGCTGTCCAGCCAGCATGGCCAGGAATGGAGGGAGATGCAGTCCTACAGCATCTGGAACCATGTTAACTATTCCTGACCCAGAGGAAGACATCCGTCGCGTTGGGTGAAGCTTCATTAATTTAATTCCAACTGGTCGCACAAAACCTCTTACTGCTAACTGGTTAATGCAAGCCAATTTGTCTGTCACACAACCCTGACACTTAAGTTGTTTTTTAAAAAACCAACCAACCAAACAAACAAACACACATTTTGGAGCTGCACCCTCCATTCTTAGCTGAATAGATCCTCCATGTTCAGAAGCAATTTAACACAGAATACCAGGGAACCAGGGACAAACAAGAAGGGGGGGGGGTGTTGCTTTCGTGCCCTAGTGGTAAGCTTCCATGGAGAGTCTGGAAAGTCCCTATGAAAAACAGAAGACTGGATAATTTGGACCTTTGATCTGACCCAATAGAGCAATTCCTGAAACACTTCTGTTGTTTCAAATACGGATATCCAGCACCCCAGCCATAAATGCTCTGTGTTTGTAACCTAGCCATCTCCTGCCTTGACGTTTTTTGAACTATGCTTTGCTCTTGTACTTTTGGCCAGATCTGCTGCACTGAGAGAGCACCAGGTATTGCAGCTTCCATTTCTTTCAGGATGTCATCATGCTTCAGTGGCAAACCTCATCATGCTCCTTTTGCAGATCCAGCGAGGCGGAGAATCCAAGAGCCACCACTAGGAAACCCTGATTATGGAAAAGCTAGGAAAGTCTTATTCAGGAAAGACATCCTGGCAGAATCCCTTGGAGATAGTTCAAACTGGGTGTGGTGCAGCTTCAAGACTTGCTCGTTCTTCCTCTCCTGTTCTTGCAAGCAACCAGTCATGTGCTGAATGTGCAGCGGCAAGGCAACCTCTCCACCGGGGGGGGGGGGGAGAGGCAGCAACAAGCTCAGTCATGCCTCCATCTTCACTAAAGAAGGTCTGGTGAAAGCCAAGCTATCAGTTTCTTTTCTCTGCCTATTGCAGTCTCCTCCTCCTCCTGGCTCTGTGCCACCGCTTCGGACGGGCAGAAATTTCAACTTCATATATACACCCTTCACTTCTGAAGAATTAGGGACGCTGTCATTTTTAACCAACCAATTTAGCTAAATGCACAATAGCCATGATAACCTTCATTCAGAAGTTACATACAATAAGCTCTGCATCAATTCACCGAAACTGACACACACGCACACAAATTAACACCAGTACTCGTCAAAGCAAGATGACTGCTTCCGTTTCCTTCCTCAGCTGCTGCTGCTGGTTAAGAATGAAAGGCATGAGCTGGTAGCTTCCAGTACAAAACAAGCCCCTAATCTAGCCAAGTGCCCACTGGCTTCCCTTGTTCAATCCGTTCTTCTCATGGGGAAAACAACACAGGCTTACTCAAAAGGTTGGGTTGGGGGACCTGTGGTTCTCCAGATGTCACTGGAGATCTCTCATCAACCCAGCCAACTTGGTCAATGGAAAGGGATGGTGGGAGTTGTAGTCTAAATAATGGAGGTTCCCCAGCTCTAAGGACAAAACTATTATGTGTCGCATGCTTTGAGCCCTTTTCAAAAGGACTATAATTATATACTGATTAGACTCAACTCCCTCAACTTCTCAGGGGCTCCTATCTTGACCTCCACTCCTCTCTCTAGGTCACAGGTGTCAAACACAAGGCCCGGGGGCCAAATCCGGCCCGCCAGACCTTGTCATGTGGCCCGTGTAGCCAGGGCCGGAGCGTCCATTGAGGCGGCGCTGGCCAGCCTGCCCCCCGCTCGCCGCCGCCCCAACCAGAGGCGAAAATGGCGGCGGCGCAGAGCGCCTGGGGCACCCAGCGCCCCGGGAGCAGCCAGCTCGTGCACTGCCCATCAGTTTCCGGCGCGCGAGTGGGACCGTCCGCCGAGGCCCCGCCCCGTGCTCAGCCCCTCCCGCACCCTCCGCCGCCATGTTGAGGCAGCCGCTGCCCGGCGCTGGGTGAGGCCTGTGCAGGCCCGGGCGGCGATGGAGCCCACCGCGGAGCTGACGGGGTCGGTAAGTGCCGGCGGGGTGAGCGGGCCGGGGCGCTGGCGGCCAGGCCTGGTAAGGGGCGCCTCCCTCGACGCCTGGCTTAGCGCAGCCGCGGGCTCTTCGCTGGCGCAGGCCCCTCTCCTCAGGACTCGGGTAGGCGCACAGGCAGGCAGGGAGGCGAAGCAGGCGGGCAGGCAGACCGAGCCCCGTGGCAGGCGTGCGAGAGCGGCGACCCCGGGCAGCCAGAATCCCATTTCGCCCCGGCGGCTGCGGCGGCTCCAGGCAGGGTCCGTTCACGCCATGCTCTCCGTTGGGTTGCGGGGATGAGGGAAGCCTCCCCTATGGGGCAGACCCACGGGCAGCGTGGCTCTTGCCCATCGCCATCACCGGGAACCCGCCCCTGGGACCAGCCTGCGCCAGACCCAGGCAGCCTCCGTGCGCCACCCCACCGATTTGCACGTCCAGACGAGACGTCTGCGCCTTGCTCCCCCCGCTCTCTCCCCACTTTCGCAACCCACCCCAGTTGCATTTTATTTTGGGGGGGATCAGAATACTAATAGGGTGCCAGTGCACCTCTCTCTCTCCCACAGCTGAGTGCAGTCGCGTCCTGTCTCCTCACTTTAGGGGCAGGGAGATGGGAAAGGTGGCCCTAGAGACCTCCCGGCGTTGGAGCGGGCATTGCCCTTGGCAAAATCTCTGCCTTGCTGACCTGCCCCAGAGGTCGGGCAAGGTGTCGTCTTGTGGGGATGCCCACAGGCAGGCCAAATAGACGGGCAGTGCATCCCTCTGAATGGCTATTTCAGGATGCTGTTGCAGAACTACAACGTACCTCCCCCCCCAGTACTGGGATGATTTATTTGCCCCCACCCAGTTGTAGGGGTGCCCCACACTTTGCTCCCCTTTGTAGTAGGGTCACTTTGCGCATTGGTTTGACGCTTGTTTTTGCTGCTGTGTAGACATTTGGACAAGAGGACACACAAGAGCCCGTCTTGATTCCCTGATGTATGCACCAAATAAAAAAGTTAATGCCTTGTGTTTGCCATATGTGTAATAAACAGTGTTTGGCAATATTTGTATGTTTAAAAAAAATTACTGTCTGTTACCAAAAATCATTTTTCAATAAATTGTACAATAATTGTACATTTGAATATCTACTTGCCATTATTCTGACTATGTTTCTGCTTTCAGAGCTAGTTATCACTTACATTATTACAAAAAACAGTAATAATTGAATGCAGTGACAATAATTTATGATAATAAAGAGTGGACACATAGTCCTACAGATACAACCGGCCCTTTGAGGGTGACCAAACTGCTGATGCGGCCCCCGATGAATTTGAGTTTGACACCCCTGCTCTAGGTGAAGACTATCCAGAGGGTTTCCTTTTTTAAAAGTCTTGCTGTTAGCTTTTGGCCTGCAATTTCATACAGAGGCTTTTGGAGTATATTACACAAGGTTGCAGGTAAGCGATCAGAAAAACTCGGAAGAGCAGCACTACTGGGTCAAACACAGGAAGCTACCTTATACCAAGTCAGACCACTGACCTCAGTACTGTATTATCTACACTGATCGGCAGCAGCTCTCCAGGGTTGCAGACAGGGGGCTCTTCTATCTGAGGCCCTTCCATGAGAGGTCTGGAGGGCAGCAACACAAGAATGGGCTTTATCTGAGGTGACTTCCTATTTGTAGAATGCTCTCCCCAGGAAAGCTCATCTCCCAACATCTTTATATATTTTTAGATGCCAGGCAGAAACTTTTTTTAAATAACTAAGCCTTTGGCCTTTAACTATCTGTGGCCTTTTAGAAGTGTGTGGGATGTTTTTCAATGCAACACCCACCCAACCCCGTTTTAATGTATCTATGTGGGGTTTTGTTTGTTTGGCTGCAAGTTGCTTTGGGTTACCTTGGGCATGATAAAGTGACTAACAGATTTAATAAATACAACATCAACAACAACAGCAACAACCTTGGGAGATGGCAGGGATTGAACCTGGAACATTCTGCGGTAAGGCTCAGTGAAGGCTGGTTCAGTGAACTTTGGTCCTTTCTATGATATGAACAAAGAAAGTAGCCATATACTGAGCCAGACTACTGGGGTCCATCTAGCTCAGTGCTGTCTACACCGATATTCCCAGCCCTAACCTGAGGAATGAACCAGAGACCTTCTGTTTTCAAAGCAGGTGCTCCACTGCCAAGCCACAGTCCTTGCCCTTCAAGCTCAAATTACCATTTAATCTGGCACCCTGCTAACAACAGCACTGGTCAGGCAGGTGCCTTCCAGAAGGTCGTATAGAGAAAAACCGCCTTGATTCTCAACATTTGAGATTTAGGAGAATACCGTATGTGATTTAATGGGAAAAGTTCAGGGGCAATTCCACGCCCCATTTCCCTTCTACTTGTGCAAACCAAGTGCCTGAATCAGCCCTCAGCCTCCTTCCCACGTGGAAGGCATATCAGAGGCTCCCCCCCCCCTTTCTTTTTGTACGCATGCCCCCGCTTTGCCCGATGCAACTGCATTGATGCTCAAACCGCAGCGGGGAATCTAAGGCAGCCTGGTACCTTTCAGCTAGTGTTACGGAAGGTTCCCAAAAGTCGAGATTCGGTGAAAAGTTGGGGGGAAAGAGTATCATCAGGACAGAGCCCACTGAATGCATTCGCCCCACCCCAACTTTCCTCTCCCTATCTTTTTCTTCCCGGCATTTCTAAGCTGCCGTTCACCGCAAGCCTCCTCGGGAGGCAGCTCACGTGGATAATAAAAAAAGCACCGAGTCGTTAGGTTCACGGTTAGAAAACAGAAGCGCAGACCATTCTATAACAAAACACGTATTTTTAGTTTAAAAAAAAAAATACCCGGGCCAGCGCCTTGTCCAAAAGCAGAACAAGGAGGGTTTCCAAGGCGCACGAAAAGGCAGGCAAAGGAGCAGCTTGGAGGGAGAAGAGACCCCCCCCCCACCATCACCCTCACCATCCCCCCCACCCCTAAGAGGCGCCCCCCTCCACCTGTGCCCCCCCCAGCACCTTCAGGTCTTTTTGGGTCGGCTCTTCCAAGACGCCCAAACCCCTCAGAGGGTCCCCAGGGAGGGAGAACAAGAGACCCCAAGTTCCCCCCCTCCAGCCCGCCCAGAGGGGAGCCCAAGACGGCAGGGGGCTCCCCGCTCCCTCCTCCTTCACCCCACAGGGCCAGGCCACAAGGCCCGCGGCAGGCCCCTCCCGCCCGGGCTTACCTCCTTTGGGCATAGCGAGGACGATGGCGGCGGCTCCGGCTACAAGCGACTCTTTCCTCCCCCTCCTCACTTCGCCCCGAGCTTTTGCCGCGACCCGGAAGCGGAAGTGGAGTCGGCCCTACGCTCCTCAAATCTATGGTTTCCCCCTCCCCACCCCCTCTCTGTGTCTGACACACGTTTCGTGCGCGAGCGAGCGGGCACGCGCTGCCTGGCCGGCGGGATGCCGGCGTAGGGAAGCGGCGGCTGTCCTCGGCGCCGCCTGACGGGAAACTCGGAATTACAAAGCGCACTCCGCGTCCGCCGAGTGGCTTCGTGCAGTCCGCCTGCCTCGCCCGGCGGCTCCGGCCGGCATCCGTGGAGTGACTTCTAGACAGGCGTCGACGGCGACAGCTGCCGAAGGAAGCCACTTAGCGTGACGCGAGCGCGAGGGAAGGGCCTTTCTCGTCGCGGGGACGTCATAGCGAGGCGACGGAGAGCTTCGAGGAGGCGGAAGGGATCGGAAGGAAACAAGCGTCCAGAAGCGTAGGAGCTTTTCCCTTGGGGGCTCTCTAGGCCTAGGGGAGGGTGGGGGGTCGCAGCCCCTTAATTTGACGAGGTCTCTTTCTGGCCGGCGCAGATTTTTTTTGGCTAAGGGCTTTCAGTGCTGTGTGGCAGGCAGGAATTTATTATGAGGTCATCCTGCCGGGCAAAGGTTTCACCTATTGGATTTCTGCCTGCTCTGCAGCCATTAAAGCAGGCTTGGGGAAACTTGCTCTCTGGGTGTTTCTGAATTCCCAACTCTAACTAGCCCCGGCCACCGTGGCCAGCAGGGATGAGGGGAGTTGGCAGGGCCGGGTTTAGGTTTGATGAGGCCCTAAGCTACTGAAGATAATGTCCTTTGTCAACAACAAATTGTCGCTGTTTTTTTTTGTTGTTGTTGAATATATGTTATATGGTAATTTATGGACCTAATAGGTATCTAAAGCAATTTTGTTTTCTATCTTATATTTTGGAAATGTACTTTTTCCCCCCTTTAATTTTTTTTGCGGCCCCCTAGAGAGTGGGGCCCTAAGCTTGTTTAGCTTATATGTGAATCCGGCCCTGGGAGTTGGCGTCCAGCAGCAGCATCCAGAGAGCTGCGGGTTCCCCATGGCTGCATGAAACAATAGACTCGGGCACTGATACATTAAGCGGTGCCTACTTCCAGGTTGACCTGCCCTGGTGCTAAAAGGCCAATCTATGGCCTTTTAAATGTTTCTGGGGGCATTGTTGTTCTGTTATGCATTTTGTTTTCCTATAAAGTGCCCTGTGGTCTTCAGATGAAGGGCTGTATATAAATTTAATAATAAACAATAACAAATTAATAAAGAAACAGTATATGTTCAGATAAACCAAGGGAAATGGGTGTGTGTGTTTTGGTTGTTAATGCTATGGGGGATAACTTAGGCTATTCAGACACCTGGTTCAAAAATATGTAAAAGGAACATGTTATCCAGAGTACTCTGATTTATAGTGGTACACATTTTATTACTCCCTTATTTTTTTCCAGATTCCCCCCTCTCTCTGCTGACAAGATGCCCAAAGTGAAGAGGAGTAGAAAACCTCCTCCAGATGGCTGGGAATTGATTGAACCAACCTTAGATGAGCTAGATCAAAAAATGAGAGAAGGTGAGTAGCAGAGTACTAATTCGGCTGTGAGCATGAATTGTATAATACAGGTAGATCACTGGTAGATCATTGGCTCCCCCCAAAGAAGCTGAACAACTGTGGCTCTCCTAAAAAAAGCTCAACATTTTACCTCCTCCCTGAAAAAACTCAACAACTTTGACCTGAACCCCCCAAAAGGGGGTAGATCACTGCCAGTTTTTAACTCTGTGAGTAGATCGCAGTCTCTTGGGAGTTGGCCACCCCTGGTATAATAGAACAGTATATGAGCTGGCCTTTTTGGCACATTCAGTATAGAAAGCCCATGGTGGTTTGTACACAAATCCCAAGTTCAGTCCATGACATCTCCAGTTAAAATAGAGATCTCAGAAAGATAGTGTTGAGATAAGGTGCATTTATTTGGCACTCTGCAATTATTAATGGTGTTTTGACTAAGAACCGTGCAGTTTAAGCAAGACATATTTACTGCTTTCCTTTTTTCACATTTCCCTTTCTTTGTATGGCTTTGAAAAGAGGACAGGTAGTTCGTTTGAGTTTTTTTACTTTGAATTATGGTATACTTAACAACTGATATTGGCTTAACGGTGGATATCAGAAGCCTTTTCAGTGTCTTTCAGCCAATAATTAAGTGAACAGGAGAAAAAAGGAGGAAAAAAAGGGACAAGGCTTTTGATAGGAAAGACCAGAGTATTGAAGGTCAGAAGTGGAATTTACAAAGCCTCACAGGCCAGCAGTTTCGAGGTGTCAAATATAAACTTGTAAAGCCTGGAAGTTTTTATGCTAATTATTAGTTAGCACCTAGTCTTCTCAGTGTTGTACATATAATTTGGCAAAGAAATGGTGCTTACCAGAAATGCTTGTAAAACCCTGGGAATTGTACGTATCTTTGGGAGTTCCCTTTTAAAAGGAAAAAAAGACCAGTTGAAAGGAACATATTTTTTTAAAAAAAATTTTTTACACCTAGGACTGAAAATAAAAACCAAAAGGCAGAAACAGAGACTTTACATTCCTTGAATTCTGTGCTAGACTGGACTGTGGACTTAAAAGACACCACGTTCACAGAGATGATTAATCTTTGTTAACCTTGCATCAGTTAAAATGGTATCTGGAATGGGAACAGTTCTTGCTAAGAACTTAGGAAATTACTGCGTTGAGTAGCGACTCGAGTACAAATCACTTTTATATACTGCAGGTTAAATGTGATGACTGAAAACATTTGTTGGTTCAGCTTGCAAAAAGCTACATGAGAATAGAAATATTCTCCAATGAATTCTCACATCCTTTTTATCAGAATATTATAGGATTTCCCCCTTGTATTTAGCAATATGAAATAATGGAGACGTAATGAACATTTGAATAAGATGGCAAAATTAACATGTTTTCTGCCATTCTTCCCACTTTTCTTCAGCTGAGACTGAACCGCATGAAGGGAAGAGGAAAGTAGAATCTCTTTGGCCTATCTTCAGAATTCATCACCAGAAAACACGTTACATTTTTGATCTCTTCTATAAGAGAAAAGCCATCAGTAGAGGTAACACAGCTATCTTTGATCTTTTAGGGGAAAATGTATATGCTTTGTTCAGTATGGCTGGGAAATCTGCTTGGGCTGGTCTGTCAAATGGAGAAAGAAATACTAACCTTTTTAGAATGTAGGTGTGAGCAAATTCTGTCAAAGGGGTATAGTAATTTTTGTTTGCCACTACTGAGCATTCTAATTATCTCATCCTCTCTCTTTTCTGCAGAGTTGTATGAGTATTGCATTAAAGAAGGATATGCAGACAAAAACTTAATTGCAAAGTGGAAGAAACAAGGTTATGAAAACCTCTGCTGTTTGCGCTGCATCCAGACCCGAGATACCAACTTTGGAACCAACTGCATCTGCAGAGTGCCCAAAAGCAAGCTGGAAGTGGTAAGAATGTTGTTTTAAATAAGCCCCCTGGGTCATTACAACAATTCTTTCTGTGTCTCATTTCTTTTGCCTTTTTGTGCATTTCCCCCAAAAATCTGGTTCATGCAAATAAGTAACAGTGTGACCTCTGGAAATCCAAACCATGTGAATGGCAAGTGTTTGTTACTCCTCTTGCTAGAGACCTTATTTGTCTCTGAACCTAAACCTACTTTCTTCTTGGGGACAGTTTGCCATTGAACTCAGTAGGGCTGGATGAACAGCCTCATCCTGTTATGTTGTGAACCGCCCTGAGATCTATGGGTATACAGATTGATTGAATGAAATTAATAATAATAATAATAATAATAATAATAATAATTACATTGATCTTTTCTGTGAACTGCCCTATACCCGGAGGTCTTCTATAAATTCAAGAAATAATTAATAATAATTAACAACAACCACCTCTTGCGGTTCCACCAAAAATGCTGTTTCAAAGCTGATCACCCATCGTATCAATGTGTCTCTTACTCTATGAAATGTGAAAACTTCTGGAAATCAAAGAAAAAGACTGCAGAAAGATTTGCAGCCTCGTTTCCTGGCTTTTCTAGCATTCTAACATCTTAAGGGTCTTTTAAAAAACAAGCAAGTTATAAGAGTTTTGAGAGAGTCTTATCTTTTAAAAAAATTGGTTCTTATAATAAACTAGTTGAAGTTAGCCCGTTGACTAACGGGCTCTAGGGAGGCAGGAGGCGGCAGAGCGGCTCGCGGGGCGCCGGTGCGTCCTGCTCCCGGCCCCCGCTTCGAGCGCGCTCCGCGGCGGCCGCCAGCGCTTCAGCGGCCGCTGTTTCCCCTCAGGGTGAGGCGGCGGTGGCGGCAGCGAGGGCAGCCGGCGGCTGAACGGCGGCATCTTCGCCGCAGCGGCCGCCATATTTGTTATATTTGTTATCAGGAACTTCCGGGCTGTGGACCCGCCTCTGCGCTCCAAGTCTCTGCTGGCCAATCCCTGCGTCCGCGTGTGTCATGCGCAGAGCGCACTTCCGTGACACACAGAACGGACGCAGGGACACTTGAAGATTATAATATAGGATGTTCCACCCTGCAACAGTAGTATGGAAGTCAGCAGGAAACAGTGTATCTATTCTCATTTGTTGCAATCCTGGAAGTTTTCCTAACTATCAAAATTTCCTTTCTTCTTGCTCTACTGTGTACTCAGGGGCCTGCTGTGACTAACATGCCGATTTCATTCTACAGGGAAGAATAATTGAGTGCACTCACTGCGGGTGCAGAGGCTGCTCTGGATGAAATACTTCCCCCCCTTTTTTTAAAGTTACCCTTCCCTTTTGAGGAGTTCTTAAATGGCTGGTTCATCGTCAATGACTGTTCATAAGAACCATAATTTGTTTGTCGTAAGACCCGGCGGTGAGTGGATCTCCAACAACCTGAATCGTAAATGCAGTAAAGTGTGTTAATGTCTTGTATAACTACTTTATTTTAAAATAAAGTCTTGCCTATGGCCTCAACAGGTGGTTTGTTTAATTCTGTGCTGCTACTGTTACCTTTATGAATTTGTTTTCATAATAAAGAACATAAATGAAACTGGACCCTCCTTTTTCCAGGGATAATTTGGAAACATGGGGATAAAGTTGTTTAATAATTATGTTTAGTAATATTGGATTGGGAGACATGAGTTAATTCAGATTATACATCAGTCCACTAAAGAGCTGAAACAATGGAGGCCTTATTTCTTATGCATGGAGACAAGGGCAAGATTTATAAATAACTACTTACATCACCTTATTTATATTGGGTGGGAGAGGGAGTAAGGGTGGCTTTAAATATGTTATACTTCCCCAGGAGAAGGCCTATAAATTAGCAATAAAGTGGGACAAAGGACCTGTGTAAGTTTGCAAAACTGCTGCTTGTTAGGGGAGGAACAATCCCCCTCATTCTAAAATTCCCAATAAAACTCAAACACTCTGTTTAGCTGTGCACCAAGACTTTTACAGGAATTGCCTATGCCTTCAGGCTTATATTTAAAATCTCACACCCTAGAAACTTGTGTTTTAATAATGAAAATCAAGGTGACTTAGGGAAGCTAAATTTTGCATCCAATATAAAATTCCATACTTGCATGAAATATGGGGGATGGGAGCCCTTCTGGAACTAAAGAAAAAAAGCCCTAAGTCTCATTTAGAGCAGAAAATATGAAAAATTAACTTTATCAAGAGGGACATTTTATTACAGCAGTTCATATTGCAATGTGTGAGGTCTTCATATTTAAAATATTTTTGTCTGCAACCCTATAAATCAAGAAGGGAGAACTTTTGGCATTCCAAATATTCCATTATTAGCCAGGGATGATGGAGGTTGAAGTTCGACACCTGAAGGGCTAAAGGTTCCCCACAACTGCTATAAAAACCTCCTTGGCAGTACAGTGGATGCTTGGGTTGCAAACGTGATCCGTGCAAGAGGCACGTTCGCAACCCGCAGAGCCGCATCTGCACACGTGCGGGTCGCAATTTGGCGCTTCTGCGCATGCGCCGAAACCCGGAAGTAACCCGTTCCGGTACTTCCAGGTTCGACCTGGTGCGCAACCCGAAATTGCACAACCTGAAGCGGCTGTAACCCAAGGTATGACTAAATCCCACTGAACGTAGCAGGGCTTGCGTCTGAGTAGCAAAAAAAAATAAATCTAAAGCCAATTTGGACAAGAATGCTGGCACAAAATGAAGGCAAAAGGAACTTTCCAACACCACTACAGAGTATTAACATTGGTTTTATTTTTCTATCACCTCCTCTGGCTGCTGTAGTTTTGTGCATCTTCTGTATTATTTTTGTTTTCTGGCTGCTTAGGAGTTCTGTATTTTGCCCAAGGGTGTGGTGTTTCTTCTGCCTCCATCCACTTCAGCCAGCGGAAGTAGTAGGCTCGAAAGCCATTAATTTTCTCCAGGTAATAGTCCTTTGTTTTGTACTGCAAAAGGAAAAGGAGGAGAATTAACACTCTGTAACAGCAAGAGAAGATTAGTTCTACTCTAAGAAGCGAGAAACTGCTTCTTAGACTTGTCAGGAGCTTACATAATCTTTTGCTGCTTCTATTTGGAAGGGGTGGAGGAGTGTGTTGGTATTAAAAAGTGTCTGTAGAGGGAAGACCACAAGCAAGTGCTTAAACTCTCTTCTGCTGGAATCAGTGGGATCCAGAAGTGTTACCAGGTCTGGCTGCTACCAGTTGTGTTTGGTGGTCTCTCAGAGAGCACAGGTAAGATAAATGGGGAACTATTGGATTTCTCACATTTTATCAAATAGCCCTAGGGCAGAAATCCATAGCATTAAACAAATTAGAGGGCTGTAGCTAATGTTGCCCATACCCATTAAAATGAGTGAACAAGTCATGTCCATAGACTTCAATGGGCCCACCCTACGTAGGACTATCACTGAACACCCAATGGTGTATAAACATTCCTGCACAAAACACACAGTATCTGTGTTGAATTAAAACATGCAATAAATAAGCTCATCTAACCTCTCACCTTGTCACATGGTCTGGGTAAATAGTACATTTTCAGCTGTCAACTGAAATTAATACCATTGGTGTGAGACACACTTCAGAACTTGTATGAAGATCTTTATCCAATTAAGTAGATGCTGGTATAATGGCCTTTCTTTAGATACTGTATACTTGCGGTCACTTAGCAATCCTATACATTTTTCTTCCTCAACCTGGTGCCCAACCATTATCCCTGACTGCTAAATTATGCTGGCTGGGGCTGATGAGAGTTTGATTGCAAATATCTGGAAAGGAATATGTAGGGAGAAGGCAGATGCACATTTAAGTGGGTGCAATCTGGGTAAATGTGCAGAGGACACAGAACTGCAAGGGTGCATCTAATATGTGCATATAATATGTGGTCTTAATTTTCTCTTTTGAGTATACCGTATGTTTCGCTCTATAAGGCGCACCTGACCATAGGATGCACCTAGTTTTTAGAGGGGAAAGCCCAATTTTTTTTGAGGATCAGCTCAAATTTCTGTAGCTTCTTTTGCAAAGGAGAAAAGCCCCATTTTTGGTGGATCAGCTCAAAGTTGTTGAGCTTACTTTGCAAAGGGAAAAAATCCTGTTTTATAGGGTTTAACTCACAGTTCTGCAGCTTCAGGAAAGGGAGCCATTTCTACAGTTTCCAGACAGATAATCTAATCAGCCAGTCACATGTCGCTGGGGAAACAGCCTCCCTCTGCAAGGGGGCGGGGCTGGAATCTCTCTCCCTTATCTCTCTCCCCGATCGTTTGCTGAGCAGCTGCTCAGCGGGCTTCCTTTCAACACCCCCTTCTCTCTCTTTTTAAAAAAAGCATGATCTGCTTTTGCCCCTGGGCAGTTCAGCTGCAGGGACCACACATTCACTCCATAAGACACACAAACATTTCCCCTTACTTTTTAGGAGGAAAAAAGTGTGTCTTATGGAGCGAAAAATACGGTAAATCAGCTTCTGCAGAAAACAAAAGGTTACCTCACCCTATCAAAGTTAGGAGGATACTGGGCTGCAAACTCCAGCTGGCGTAGGACAACTTCATTTGGAGGAACACGGTTTCTACTCATCTCTGCGAGGATCTCTGTGAGGTAGGCATAGTCCAGTCTCTTCACAGCTGCTGTTACAAGTGCACCATAGATCTGTACATTGGGATTCATTCCAGAACGCTGAAAAACACAGCCCCAAACTGTCAGACAAAGGTAATTCTGAAGTCCTTACACACACATTTAGGAGTCTCACAGTATACCAAGATTACTGCCCCCAAAGCTGGGGAGACGGGGATTTGCACACTACACAACTGATTGCAATGGCCACCTACAGGAGCTAGTGGGAAGGCTGAAAGACAAGATCCCCTTATGTTAACAGGACTCCTCATTAACATGTAGCCATCAAAACCACCAGGTCTGCCGCATGCAGAACAGCTTCAAAAACTTGAGTTTTCTGTACCTTCATGTCTGAGAGTAACTGCAGTCCATCCTCTTTTTTGCGGCAGGCTATTGCCAAGTTGCAAAACGTCTGTAGATTGGGAGAAAGTCCCTCCTTCAGCACTAGGGGCAGCAGGCTCTGTAACATACAAAGGCATGTGAGTACAGCTGTCCAGATTCCCTGTTCAAGTTCATGCTGAGAGGAGGTGCAATGTGTACGAATGAAGCTAATTGAACATTGGAAGCTGCCTTACATTCAGTCAGGCCATTGGCCAATTAAGCTCAATACTGGCTACTACACTGACCGGATTTCAGACAAGGTTCTGTCCCAGTCCTACCTGGAAATGCTAGGGATTGATCCTGGGACTTTTTGCATGCAAAGTAGCCATACTTCTTAGTCATCACTGTTCTCCAAAAGGTTATGGCCTACATCAGTGGGTGGCAGAAAATGTATCAGGTTCTGGTAAAAAAAAGAGTAGCTCCTGCAAGCCTGAAGACTGCCCACCCCTGACACACACACACTCATATGCCCATTATCTTACCTTTGCTCCTTCCAGATCTCCTCCTTTGCTCTTCTTCCTCACCAAGGTATTAAAAAAAGTTATATCTGGTTTCACATTGTGCTCCTCCATCACAGTCAACAAGGAAGACTCTGACTGGCTGTTGGGCTGCACCAGCTGAGCTAGCAGTGTGAAAGTTTTGATACTGGACGTGGCACCATCTTCCTTCATTCTCTTTAAGAAACCCTCCATGTCCCCAATGAGTGTCAATCTATCGGAGGGGGTTGCCACCGTCCCTAAGGAGATCACATTTTCGTTGGGCGGCTGCGAGTCCAACAAGTTGGGGAAGTTGAAGGAGGCTTTGGAAAAACACATAGTGTTTGCTTCTGCCACATCTGGAGCCATCTGTTTTGTATCAGAGATCCCCAAATCCCTGGGTGTAGCAGAATCTGGCAAAGTAGAGATATCGCCAGTCTCTGCCTTTGCACAATGGTCATTTTTGCTTTTGTTTTTTTGGCTATAGACTTGCTGCTCAGGTTTTCTGTCCTCCTCCGCGAACACACATTTTTCCCACATCTCCACATCCAACTGCATTGTAGCTCCAGAATCTACTTCCTTTCCTCGCCGACCCTTCGCCTTCCGGTGTTGCTTACCAGCCTCCAGCCTCAGGATAGCTGGGCTTTCCTCGGAAGTTCTTAGCAACAAATTGGAAGCTACAAGGGGGTCACCAAGGCCGCAGTCTCTGGCAGCACCAAGCATCAAGTTGTAGCTGTAATTGTCGGGTTTTAAGTTCAGTTTACGCATCTGCTGCCAAACCTGTTTTTGGAAAGAAAGGTCAGGGCAGAGAAAAGAGAACTGTGCCCCAGGTGATCCATATAATTACAGTTTTAACACTAATGGGAAACAGACAAGTTGATCCTAAATGTGTTCACTCAGCAGTAAGCCTCAGTATTCAGAGGAATTTGCTTCTTGGGATTGGAGCCTGGAAGACAGTTGTCCCCAAAGCCACTTAGTAGCTCAGTTTGTACATCACAGTAAAACAGTGCATATTGTGAAAGCACCGATCTCATCCATGTTGCTCCTCCCTCACAGCATGCAGGAGAAATGGACCATGATTCCTGGGGTTGGGTTATGTCTGAAATGGGGCCCGTGGTTTGTTTAGCTCCAAACAAACTGTGAGCAATAAACAAGAAGCCTGTGGGGGTAGCTCAGAATCAGGTCTGCTGGCTGGATCCTGAGTCCTGCCCACCTCCTCCACGGTACATGTTGTGTTCTGAAGGCAAATGTTTCAACATAAGCATGCTAAGTAACTGCAAATGGCATAATGGTGATTAACTAAAGGGTAACACATCCTCTCATCTTTTTAAAAAGCAACTCAGAACTGACAGCACAACCTCACAATCATTAGCATGATGCTTTCAAAAAAAATTGAGATGGTGTTTAATTGTTTTAAATATGGTTTTTATTTTATTTTAAATTGTATGGTTTTAACATTTTGCTGTCTACTGCCATGGGTTCCTTTGGGAGGAAGGGTGGGATACAAATTTAGCAATAAAATTAATCTAAGATGTATATAGCTCCCTAGTTCTATAAGATACATGGAAATTTAAGGATCACAACCAGAAGAAGCAATCGCTTAAGGAAACCAGCCAGAGTGAATGCAAACTTGAAGCTCTTTGTTGGTTTGCTCTGCTGTAAAGAGGAAAGGAAAATACAGACCTGCAAGGCATAGCGAAACCCATTCTCTTTGTCTTTTATGCACCCCATAAGCAGGAAGTTGAAAGTCTCTGTGGTGACCGTATGGCCTTTGTGGACGATTTCCTGAATTTTTAAAAAAGGGATGAATACAGTAATTTCACACTTATTCCACAACAGAAATCTTTAATGAAACATTCGCTCTTTTGTAGCTCAAATGGAAAACAGCTCTCTCTCTCTTAGATAATACAGTGGTACCTCGGGTTAAGTACGCTTCAGGTTAAGAACTCCGCTAAGAACAGAAATCGTGCTCTGGTGGCGCAGCGGCAGCAGGAGGTCCCATTAGCTAAAGTAGTGCTTCAGGTTAAGTACACTTCAGGTTAAGAACGGACCTCCGGAACGAATTAAGTACTTAACCCGAGGTACCACTGTAATAATAAAAAGATCCAGGAAAGTCTAAGAAGCCCAAAAACGACACTTTCAAATTATATTAACGAAGGTACAAATGTCCATCAATACTGTGTTCACAAATACTGTACTATTGCTGAGGTCAGCTGGGAAAGCTAATTTCAACCTTGTACTGTAAGAAACTAAATGTCATGCACTGTCCAATTCTCTTTAAGATTAGAAACAATACTTCCATTATTCCACATTCTAACTTGTTGGCAAACAGGAGTCTTTAGTTGGATTTACATGCCTCTCTGTTCCAAACCAGACCAAAAATCAGCAGCAGGAGATGGACCTGTTTACAAAAAAGGAACCCACTAAAAGCAACAGAATCTCTTCAGATTTACCCATTTGTGAGGAGTTGGGGTGGAATTCTATGAGAAATCAGAAATTTGTCTACAATAACTAAGGTTCAGAAAGTGTATCCTGGTTAAAATGATGGTTTGCAGATGACACCAAACCGGGAGGGGTAGCTAATAGATGGTAAAGTCACATTGAATCCTGATTCTAACAGATTGGAGAACTGGCCCAAAACTAACAAAATGGATTTCAACAGAGATACATGTAAGGTTCTGCACTTAGGCACAAACAACCAGATGCACAAATATAAGATGGGAGACACCTGGCTTGCTAGTAGTACATGTGAAAAGGATATAGGAGTCTTAGCAGACCACAAGTTTAACTCCCTCCTGGAGTACTGTGTCCAGTTCTGGGCACCACAGTTTAAGAAGGATATTGAGGATAGAACATGTGCAGAAGCAGGTAACCAATATTGTCAAGGACCTGGAAAGCAAGTCCCATGAGGAAAGGTTGAGGGACTTGGGTATGTTTAGTATGGTAATGAGGAGACTGAGAGGGAGATATAATAGCTATCCATCTCAAGGGCTGTCGCATGGATGGTGGAGCTTTTTCTGCTGCTCCAGAGGGTAGGACCCGAACCAATGGATTCAAATCACCAAAAAATGAGATTCTGACAACATATTTCAGCTGTTTGATGGTAGAATGGACTGCACTTCTTTCATTGGAGGTTTTTATGCAGAGGTTAGATGGCCACCTGCCAGGGATTATTTAGCTGTGATTCCTGCATCGCAAGAGATTGAACTAGGTGGCCCTTGGGTCCCTTCCAGCTCTACAATTCTATGATTCTTTGCAAATCATTTTAAGTATTTGGAAAGCATTCTGAAAACTAGGAAACGGAAGTAACAACTTTGTCTTAAGCCAACACTTTCATTCCCACACCCTGCAACATTTCACAATCCTGTGCACTGTTTACATTTTGCAGTCTCCCCACCCCATGTTGTTCGTTTGAAAGTGGTGGATGGGCCTTTACTACAAGCTCGTGCAATTTATTTCCTTGAGGATAATAAATGCCACTTTCTGCTACACAGTTCCAAAAGGAACCTGCAGAGCAAAACCACGCACACAAATTTTACATAAGAAGCTTCTTTACCTTCAATATGTCAAAGCACATCCGGAGATCTGCACAGTGGGCACACACTTTCAACAGAGAATGGTACGTGACTACGTTGAGCTCAATGTTTTTGTTCAGTAGTTCCTGTCGTAGCTTGAGCGCATATTGCAGGCCCGAGTCCTTCCAGGGTGACTCTGCACAGGCGTTAAACAGGGCTGTGTACGTGGCGTCAGTCGGAGTCAAGGCTCGCTTCTTCATCTGCCTCCCAATAAAACAGCAATAGATACGCTTCATAAAAATACTCAAACAATTATGCCTATCAGGAATAGAACAGATACTCTGTGAAAGTACCGTAATGCACAGGAGTCAATTATGCAAATCCCAATTAGACATTGAATTTTTAAAGAATATTTTAAAGAAAATATTGCAGGTGTCAGAGACTTCCAGCAGAAAGCGCTGAGAGAAAAAAGAAAAAAGAAAAAAAAAGAGAAAGCGCTGAGAGGCAGACTTCCAAGCACTTGGTGCTAGAGTCAGAGATGGGGAGCCTGTGGAACTCCAGATGGCATTGGACACCTACGCCCATCAGCACCAGCCACACTGGGTAGTTTCATATAAAAACTATCCCCGGCTTGGTTTTCTGACAGCAGCTCTCTCCCTTATCTGAACGAAACTTGAGTACTTACATCGTTATAGAGCCTGAATGCCTTCTTCACATAGCCAGCTCTGCCACAACCACCGATCAGGACAGTGTAGTTGCTCTCTTCTGGCCGAACACATTCCTCCTTCAGCATCTGTACGTCAAACAGGTTCAAGGCCTCTGCCAGCTACAGTTAAGAGAGGACAACTGTGAGGAGGACGCAGCAGGAATGGTTGCTATTGCAGGGCTTGGGGAACCTTTCTCAGCCCAAAGGCCGCATTCCCTATGGGCAACCCTTTCACGGGAACAGATGTCAGTCCCCAGTGGTATTTTAATGTGTATTTTTGGATTAAACATGGGCGGGTTCCAGGTCTGAATAGGTTAAAGACGGCTGCACAAGATCACACTGCTCATCTAGCTCAGGAATTGGGAGGTGCAGGCAGAAGCCTTGTCTACCCACCCCACCTCTACGGGCCACGTGTGACAGGTGGGCATCACAGTGGCATTGGATGACCCATTTTGTCAGCATGGTTTGACACCTTGCTTCGCAAGCCCCGGGGATCAGCTGGTTGTTGGGGCTGGCAAAGTGCAGTGCACAGGGTTTCGCTGATGTTAATGATATGGTGTTGGGTATGGGCTTGGCCAATATTAGGCCTGCGGACTGAAGGCTCCTTAACCCTGATCCAGCCCAATATTGTCTACTACAGTGTTTCCCAACCAGTGTGCCTCCAGATGTTTTGGGACTACAATTCCTATCATCCCTGACCACTGGTATTGCTAGCGAGGGATGATGGGAGTTGTAGTCCCAAAACATCTGGAGGCACACTGGTTGGGAAACACTGGTCTACTACACTGACTAGCAGTGGCATCCCAGAGTCCCTGGCAGGTGCTCTATTCTAGCAGTGAGCAATGGCTTTTCACTAGCTATGCAGGTCTATTCAATACTCTTGCAATGAAGACAGCTGAGATAATGACCTTGTCTTCTTTTATCAATGCCTTGCACTTCAAGAAATACCAATACGGAGTGTTCCTGGGACCTTGTCTGGGTTTTGGTTCCAATTCCTCTTCTTCCTCCACCTGGCTTTTGAGCTGCAAATTGTGAAAATCTTCAGAAGCTTTGTGAAAAAACTGTCTAGAAGAAAATTTTTGAGACAACAACCCAAAGCCTTCGTCATCATCAAATTTCTCTTCCTCATTGCTGGCAGCTTCGGAGGTGGTGGCAGAGTGTGTCTCTTTCGGATCTCTCCTGTGTAACTTGTAGACCACTGGGGATGAACTAAAAGGTCTCAAGGCCAGAAACCTGAGATGATGTGCATTTCTAGGCCCTGCCAAATGTTTCTTTGAAATGGACCTCATTCTGGAAGTAGAACACAGCCAAGGATAGAAAGAACCTCTCACGGTGAAAAGTCCTGCAGGGAAGCAATGGTGTATCAGCTGCAAAGCCATTGTGGTACCCGCTTTCGTCACCTTGTTCTCCGATTAGACGGCCATCTCCTAGAATCCAAATCCAAAACATTTATATATCTATATCCTTACTTTTCTTCAAAAATAAAAAAATAAACAAACCTGTGATAAGCATATATCAGGGGTAGGCAACCTAAGGCCCGTGGGCCGAATGCGGCCCAATCGCCTTCTCAATCCAGCCCACAGACGGTTCAGGAATCAGTGTGTTTTTACAAGAGTAGAATGTCTCCTTTTATTTAAAATGCATCTCTGGGTTATTTGTGGGGCATAGGAATTCATTCTCCCCCCCAAAAAAAAATATAGTCTGGCCCCCCACAAGGTCTGAGCGACCTGAAAAAGGTTGCTGACCCCTGGCATATATTCAACACAAAAACCAGCTGGACATATAAAGGGCCCCATTACCTTCAGTAGCTTAGGGCCTCATCAAACCTAAATCTGGCCCTGGATGTCAAGGAGATTAAGAACTACCGGTACACAACCTTTAGAAGACCTCTGAAGGTAGCCCTGTATCGGGGAGGTTTTAAATATTTGACGTTTTATTATGTTTTATATGGGGGCAACCCAGTCAGATGTTCAGACTATAAATTATAAAACTATTATTATTATTATTACTACTACACTTCTCAAAGGCAGTGCTGAAGCCCTCCATGAGTTTTGCTGGACTCCAGTTCCCGTCACCCCTGGCCACTGGGCTGCGCTGGCTGAGGCCGACTCTGGGACCCTCTTCTTACACGGCCACGAGGCGACACGACCACCTCCTCCTCATCCCCGCTATGTTGCGCGCACGCGCACACGCGCCGCCACTCACCCGCCAACGTTCCCTCCACGCGCGAGGCCAGACCTCCCGCTCGCGACTCCCAACTTCCCCACACGCCTCGGCCTCTGAAAGTGGTAGGCGGAGCTTCTCGTTCGGGCTGAGGCGATAGGCCGAGGAGCCACCCCACATCTCGGCGCGAGAGCCTATTGGTTCGCTCTTTCTCCACCCTCTTCCCTCCCCATAAACAATGCTTCCGACTCTTTAAGCGAGGGGAGGCGGGGCCGGAAAGAGAGAGAGAGAGAGTGGGACACGCACCGTCGCTGCGCGAGGGACTTTAACCTCGCCCACCCAACCGAAGGGGCGGGGCCTAGTCTTATTGGCTGAGCCGGAGAGCGGAGGCGGGGCGTGCCCGCGCGCGAGCGCAAGCCCCGCAGCACCCCAGCATCCCTCGCGAAGGCCCGTCGGGTTCGGATTGGAGGGAGCTGGTGTCACTCTTACTCGCGCGCGCACACAAGCGTTAGGCTCCTCACTCGCCCCGCCCTTTGGTTTTGCCTCAGTTTTCCCTCAGAGCCGAAGCGCCTCGAGGGGAGCGGAGTTGCTTCGCTTTCTTGCCCAGTCTGCCTCCCTCGAACGCACCGCCGCCGCCGCCGCCATGCAGGAACTTATCGCCAACGTGGATCACATCAAGTTCGACTTGGAGATCGCGGTGGAGCAGCAGCTCGGGGCGCAGCCGCTGCCCTTTCCGGGCATGGACAGTACGCGAGGGGGCGGCGGAGGGAGGGAGGTCAGGGAGGGCCGCGCAGGAAGAGGCAAACCCAGATCCCCTCCCGCACCTACTCTTCCCCTGTGGAATTGAAGATGGAGGGAGAGGGAGGCAGAGGCACACATTGCAATTATTATTATTATTATTATTATTATTATTATTATTATTATTATTCCCAGTATACTGAATAGGGGCCTTTGAGGGAGGTGTTAACTTGCGGGACACGTCACGGAAGGGAGCCAGAGCAAGCCTTGTCCCATGCGGATGTCGTATAATTTTTGCTGCTGCACCTAGGAGGTTTTGAGGGTTTCTTTCAGAGTCTCAGTGGGATTTAAGTGTTATCTAAATAAATTATTAAATTATTAAAATATTGCATAGGAACCTGGAATGTAAGAACCATGAACCTTGGTAAGCTTGGTCCATGGGGTCACGAAGAGTCGGACACGACTCAACGACTAAACAACAACAACAACAAATAAATTATATCAGTCGTGTGGTTTACGATCCCACAAAAACACATTTTGGAATAACCCCCCTCTCCAGAAGAAACTTTTACTTTAAGGGGTAGGTCCGGTTGAATTTGGCAGGGCTTATTTTCTGTGAGTCACTGAAGAGAAGACAGATGGATTAAAATATGAATCAAATTTATTTAAAAGGGGGGGAATTGAACCTACTTATAATCCTAATGTAGGAAGAGCCCTGTTGGAGCAGACGAAAGGTCCTGTGTAGTCTGGTTCCTGCCTCCCGTAGCAGCTACCCAGATTCCACTGGAAAATCCTCCAGTAGGGCATGAAGGCAACAGCTTTTTCTTCCTAATGTTCCGTAGAAAAGGACTGAGATACGCTGACTCTTGATTCCAGAGGTTCCATGTAGCCATCATAACTATGTGGCGGTACTCTCGAGACTGGATTACTGCAGTGTATTTTTGGTGGTTCTGTCCAGAAGCTCCAGCTGATGCAGAATAGAATGGCCAGACTGCTGACAGGACCTAGCCAACAACATGCAACATCATTATTAAAAAAATCTGTGCTGGCTGCCCATCTACTACTGAGCCAGGTTCACTGTCCTTGTATACATTTACAAAGCCCTGAAGAACTGAGGTCCAGAGTGCCTTCAGGACTGCCTGAGCACTTATATCCCAGCTCATCCTTCAGATCATCTGCATCATCATCATCATCCTTTATTCGACCGTCAGTCAGAAAAAGATACATTTATCCATACAAAGTTAAAACATCTGAGAGGGTTTTTAAAACACAACCAGCACTAAAATGGGCTAGCCCCAGGTCAATACAGTCAATTTTAGTCTTGCGACGCTTGAAAGCTAAAAAAAGAAATTTGGCCACCAAGGAGGCTGTATTTCTAGTAGCATTATTCAGCAAGTATAAAACCTGATTTTCTCTGGATAGGAAGCTAAATTGGAGTAAAAGTGGAGCTATAAGATTTTGCCTAAGCTCTGTATAAGAAGGGCAAGTTAGGAGAATATGTTTGGTGGACTCGACCACGCCCATGGCACAATGACAAGTTCTCTGGGCGTATGGTACTCCCCTGTACCTTCCCCACAATACCGCAGAATCAAGGGCATTTAATTTAGCCTCTGTAAGAAGTCTACGGTATTCCATGTAGTGGATTTCCGCAAGGTAGGGGGCTGGTATGGTCTGATTGATCTGGTCCCCTAGGAACATCCCTGGTTTTATCTGGGCTATATCTTCTTGCCTAGCAATATCACTCAGTCTCCGGGAAATCACAGCTCTGGCTTGAATGTACGTCATACCGGTAGACTTGAAGTAGAGGTGTGACAATCCACAGGAGTGTTGTTAGCTGCCTGCCCTACCCTTGAGTTGGTGAGGCTCATTTGACATTGACACAAATTATGGTCTTTAGTGTCATTGGTCCTGTGCAATACTCTGCCAGTAGAGCTTCAGCAGATGCTTTCTGTTTCAATTTGTTTACGTAGGCAGTTAAGAATACATATTTCCATAATTAGTTTATGAGTCTGATTCTATTTTTTTGTGTTACTGTGTTTATAAATTATATAAACTACTTTGATTTTTTTTATGATATAGCAGTATATAAATATTTTTCTGGATTTCTACTTGTTACATAGCTATGAGAGGCTCAGGAACACTGCTAATGTGTATGTTGCCCCAGCAGTTCCTGGCAGTGCTGTGACAGTTTGAATATGGACTATAAAAAAAGAATATGAAATGTGTGCTCAGCCAGAAATTCATTAGATGATACTGGGAAAATTTCCATCTGAAGACTTGAGTGATTAATTTGTATAGCGGCCTTTATTTTGATGATGTAATAACACAACTGTTGAAACTACAGAGGTGTGGGATATAGGGAGCTTCATTGTGAATCTCTTTTTCCACAGAATCGGGTGCAGCTGTCTGTGATTTTTTTTTAAAAGCGGCCTGTGGAAAAGGTAAGCCACAACTGCAAATTGCTGTGCTAGAAAAAGATGAAGTAGAGCCAATAAATAAACCAGTCCTTTATTGTGAATCAGTAGTTAGTCTTATTGTTTATATACTGCATCAGTGTATGTAACACTTGACTGAGAAACAAGGAAGTCTTGTTAGGTGTGTGGACATAAGATGTACAAAGCTTTGTAGAACTAAAGGGCCTCCAAGCAGACTATCAGTCCCTGGTACAACAAAACCACTTTTTTGACCCCATTGACTTACAAACTGAGGTATCGGAATAAAAATAATACATTAAGATCTCGTGGTTTCCAAGCTCCTATGATTTTTTGAGAAGACATGATTTGCTATTCATGGACCCTCCTTTCATTTTGACATCTCTTGGTCATCCTATCTGCCTAGAAGACTATGAGGGGAGAGGTTGTTTTTACCATGTTAGTTCTGCATATATTATCTATGAACAAATATGCTCTGTGAGCCAAACATGTTTCTTTGACCTGTAGGAAAATTGTAATAGACCTTCCCTGATGCTTTCTACCCATAATTCAGATGGGGTGTGTGTTAAAGAGCATTTCTTATATCTCTTTGTTTTCTGCACAATAGGAGGAATGTGTCCCTTCCGGCACATCAGTGGCGAAAAGACGGTGGTTTGCAAACACTGGCTACGAGGGTTATGCAAGAAGGGTGACCAGTGTGAATTCTTGCATGAATATGACATGACTAAGATGCCAGAGTGTTATTTTTACTCAAAATATGGTAAGAGGAAATATGGTATCTGCTTGAGTTTTACTGGTACTGTGAAGGCTTGCCTTGTATAGAGGAAGTCACTCAATACAAATAGACATTTATGAAGCACTTTAAATTGTTGAGGGTACTTCTCATATATTGTCTCAGTAATCCTTACAATAGCTCCTTAATTAAGGTCAGTAGTACAATTCCATGAGGAGGTGCTTGCCTAACACCACCCACTGATGGCAGAAATTTGCAACTTAGTGATGTATAAATTTTGATATTAGATTCTTGATACAGATTTTGCTGTAGCTGTTGTATTTATCCAATAGCACTTATTCTCTATATAGAATGTACCAATGAATAATTCAATTCTGGTGGTCCTGCATTGTGTAACTCTCATGCGTATCTCCCACATTGTGTAAACCACTGAATCACTGCATTCCATGCTTATCTGACCCTGGAGTATTTTTTGCAGCTAGTCAGAATGTTTTGCTAGGACAGTTTTAAGTTGGCACCGGAGTGTTAAACTAGCATCTCCTTGAAGATTTCCTAGGACATTTAAAGAAGATATGGGAATGTCATGTCACAGTTCCTGTCTGAAGACCTGGTTGTCAAAGCAACTGTGCAATAAGTGCAAGAGCTGAATGAAGGGAAGCTGCTAACACAGTGGAGCCTGACAATTTACACCCCTTGATGTGTGCAATGATGTTTTATGATGTAGTGTAGAACTGTATAAAAGCTTTGCTCTAATATTCATTCAGAGCAATCTTTCTGGCAGTTCATTGCTAAACAACTGGTTAGTGGGCCTGTCCTGTTGTACAATAGGTTTTCTAAATAAATTGGGTCCCTACTGGAAGCTTTGCTTGGGTCGTCTATTGGTTTTTATTTTAAGGTTTGTTCCCTCACCTGGGCAAGAACCAGTGGTTTAGAAGTAATTTCTTACTACATTTGTAATTCCATATTTTGGTTGCTATACTGTAGTATACTAGGTCTCCATAGAGACATCAGGCTTGAGTTGTAGTTTGGGTCATGTGTAATCATATTGCTTCGCACATTTTGGGGCCATGTATTAGGATTGGCAGTAACACAAGGGAACGAGCTAAGTTACCTTGCAGTTCTCACCAATAGGAGCTGGTTTTTGAGCTAAACTTATTTTCAGTGAACAGTAAATTCTGTATCTTGTTATGTTGTCGGGTGCAATTTGGAATTTCTCTTCCCAAGTGTTTAGCACAGGCATATGGTCGTACATTGAGTAGTTCTGTTTGAAAATTTGCACTTTTACTTGTTATCATTGTTTCATAATGTGCTGAATTCCATAATTTTTATATGCCTTGTTTGTTTTGGGTTGCACTTGAAGTGAATAAATGATCTGAGTGACACCAACTTTGTGGTGATTTAGTGTAACATAATTAAAAACCTTAAATTGTCTTCATTCTGAAGATTACTCTTTATGCTTAACTTTTTAGAATCTTTATTTGGCTAGAGAAGGTTTGCACTTCCAGGATTAGTAAATTACTGGTCACTAGAAAGCCAAGATTCTTGTGATGGCAAAAGATATGCACTCAAGTTTTTCCTGATGCTGTATCATTGTTCTGAGAAAGCTGTTTGATCCTGATGCTGATGAACAATGCTCTTTCTCTCTTGGTTGGTCCAGTAAAGTGAGTGTTTGTCTACTGCAGGGGAATGCAGCAACAAGGAATGCCCATTCTTGCACATTGACCCAGAATCTAAGATCAAAGATTGCCCTTGGTATGACAGAGGTTTTTGTAAACACGGTATGTATACCTCATATTTCTGCTGCTGGCTGTGTAGCTTGCTAGCCTGCATCTGTGTTGACTTCCAGCATATATTTGCTTTGCAACCATGCAACCAACACCTTGCACCTTGGGAAGGTCCCATCCCTGATGTCTGGCATAAGAGCTGGCTGCTTAAGAACTTGTCTTCATTTCTGGGAAATTTCTATTTGTGGTAGTGAGAAAGTCTCTGAAAATGCACAATCCGTGCAGCTTGAATGGTCAGAAATCACAGGTAGCCTTGGTTGGCTCGGCTTTGTGTGTATACAGCAAGCCTTGTGTATCCTGAATGTTTCCTGTGTTTCCATATAACAGATATAACCACAAAATCTTTTATTGCAGGCCCCCTCTGTAGGCACAGACATACCCGACGTGTTATATGTGTGAATTATCTGGTAGGCTTCTGTCCAGAGGGCCCCACTTGCAAATTCATGCAGTGAGTATGCTCCAAAATTATTTCTGCTGTTTTATGTTTCCCCTTTAACCTTATACATCATAACTTCTACTAGTGAATTGAAGCCCGTTGAAAAACGGGCGCTAGCCCGGCAGCACACGCGCGCGCCTTGCGGGGCGGGGGGCACAGCCGCGGCTCCTCACTCCCCCCCCCCGCTCGGACAGAGCCCCAGCCGTGGTCCGCCTGCCTGCCTGGGCGTCCCCTGGAGGCCGAGCGGGCGGCGGGAAGCCCAGCTGGTGGTGGAGCCGAGCGCGGGAACCTTCCTCCCCCGCCCACCCCGCGCAGCTCTCTCTCTCTCTCACACACACACACCTATCTCCCCCCTACTTCCCCCTCCCCCCTCGCGCCTCCTTCTCCTCCTCCCCCTCCCTCCTTCCCGCCCGGCGCGTGTCAACTCCAGGAAGCGCAGGGTCTCTGTAGTCGCCTCGTCCGCAGCCCGGCAAGCAAAGAGGAAGCCGGAGCCAGTGGAAAGGTCCGCTGAAGATGGCCGACAGCAGGAGGCTGCGGGAAGCGGCGCTTTGCGCCGCTGCCCCCGCTCCTATTGGTCTGCGTCCTCCAATCTCTGTGTCACTGGAACGCACGCGCACTTGCGAATTCCTGTGACACACGGAAAGTAGTACGTACGGACACAGGCTCTTTATTATATAGGATATCACGCTCTGGCATATATTAATTTCTTTGAAAGTTGCCCCAGGCTCATTTGCAAGTGTCACAAGCTCATCCACTATGCCCTCAAATGTATGTATGTACATTTGAAATGCCATTCAAATGTATCCTGGAAGTCTTTTAGGCTGGTTCCACAGTGAGAATATTCCTCAAATGAGTGATGAGAAAGTGCTGGACTCTTCTTTTTTCAGGTTGAATAAAACATTTTAAACCCATTTCTGAATAAGCTCCATAGTAGTAAGAGAGAAAGACATGGGAGATTTAGAAGCCAGAAAGTTAGGAAAGGTTGAGGAAAGAAAGTTCTGCAGAGCCCCATCAATTCCCTGCTTTCTGGAGCTAAGATACGATCCATATGGGAAGGGCCTCTTGTACACTTGAAGGTCTCAAAGCTTGGCCCTGCCTTCGGAGCAGCTGGGAGGAGATCCAGTGTAGGATGCATAGCTGTCAACCTTTCCCTTTTTTTGCGAGGAATCCTATTCGGAATAAGGGAATTTCCCGCAAAAAAGGGGTAAAGTTGACAGCTTATGGTAGGATGAGGCCCTCCTCCACTGTAAGAAAACACATGGAAGTGAAATGGTCTTGGAAAATGATTATTGCATTTCACAAATATATTTCTTAACCTACTGAGGCTTTTGGCTTCCCAGTAAGGCAGGCTTGCACAGAGTTCAGGTTTTACTCAGGGTGAGTTTTGCTATCATACTTAAAAATGGGAAGATATTGTCAGGTTGACAGTATCCCAGAGTTTTGACTTTCCCTAGCAGCATGGGGTGCGGCTTGTTCCCACAAGTTGTCTCTAGGTGTTAGCCCTGTAAGCATCTCTCAATTTGGCTGGAGGAGAAAGTACCTTAAGCTTCTTTAGCCTTGAAGGTGGGCTCTTCCTCAAGCTGCTCTGGTTTTTGGTTACTGGCCTCTGAATGGTTTGGTTGGGGAGAATCTGTTTCTCCTTCTTGTACTAGCGCTGTATGTAGAAAATACTTTCTCATTGCTATAGTTTCTGTATCCAAGCAGCAAAATGTAACATGGAGAGGAATTATTTTCTGTTGCTCAGGACAGGTTTGAACTCTGAAGCTGTAAGGGGGAGGTGTGAGTGGTTTGAGGGTCAATTTGATCTTTGTATGTTTCCTTATGTACACTTTCTTTTTAAATTAGCCCTCGATTTGAACTTCCCATGGGAACCACAGAGCAACCACCGCTGCCTCCACCACCAATTCCACAACTAAAGGTATGCAGTACCCCAGTTACATGTACAGACTTCTGCAGCATCTTCTAAATGCCAGAGGGTTAAAGTTGTTGAAATAGTTGAACACCAAACATATAGTTTATATCCTTCAGAGAACAGAAATTGCAAAGCACCATTGTGAAATCATTATGAGGAATTTCTTTTTTTATTTGAAGGGTATATCTTTTTATATACCATTGGTGTTCCATTCTCTAGTCAGGTACTGTGGGAATTTCTTGCTATCTGAAGGTTGGATGTTACATACTGCATTCGTAGAAGCCTTGACAAAAAGAAACATACTTGGAGGTAGTTGCATTTCAATCATGGTTCAGGGCTATGGTACTTTGAATTTTAAGATGTTGAGAACATCTGGGTTAAGGGTGATGTCTTTTTGATTATCATGTCTGATACTTAAAGGCAGCAGTGAATTTTTCTGAATTGATCATTCAATGTGTGGGCTGCTTTTTCCCCCCTCAGCAAAATAACAATCCACCACTACAGAGATCATCATCCCTCATCCAATTAACGAGTCAGAACTCTTCTCCCAACCAACAGAGGACCCCACAGGTCATTGGAGTTATGCAGTCTCAAAACAACAGCATGGGGAACAGGGGTCCTCGGCCATTGGAACAGGTCACCTGTTATAAGGTAAGCTGAAGGCTGCAGGTTGTAGGGGAAAGGATTGTCTGGGGAATCTTAAAACTCTGCACCCCAAATCCTGAGTTTTGAAAGTGAAATAAACATAGTTGCATTTTATTTTCATACATCCAAGCGGAGAATGTTGTTTCAGCCAACGTTGAAAAATTGTGGGATTTAGGGACTTACAGTACTTTGCATTATTACATACAGTATAAGCACATAAAACTTCCAAGCACTACTGTAATGTTTAAGAAGACAGTCCTTTAATTGCAGGGATAATCTAAAAAGGAATATGTAAGAGTATGAAACAGCTAAGCAAGGGATAGGTATTGAATAAGGAAACTCCATCTCTGTCTTGGGAACCTGCTTACACCTTTGTGAAAACACCTTTGTTAATATGGCTACACCTCTGGAAGTTGTTGCAATGGAAGGCAACAAAGTTGAATTCCATAGTTCTCAAGTAAAAAACTTACCCAGATACAATTACCGGTATCTGTCTCTCAAAATGTGTGTGACAGGACATGAAAACGGGTAAAGAACTCCCCTCTATATCAGCAATGACAAATCTCTGGCTGATGGCCCTAATTTGCCCTGCCAGGCTGACTGGGCCAAGGCATGCCCACTTGTCACCTGATGTGGCTTTGAACAGTACCAAATTCAAGTTGTGGTTGCAAAGGAACATTACTTACAGCCATAGATTAAATTTAGTGCTGTTTAACATTTGGCATCTTAGTCTGTTGTCACTGCTTTCATTTTTTTTTTTTTAAATAATTTTTATTAGGTTTTCCAAATTTTTGTCCAGCCCTGATTCAGGCCAGATCACATACAATTTATACAATCTCTGATGACTTCCTCACGCCCCCCCTCATTGTTTTCATTTATCATAATATACATTCTTTCCAGGTTTCTAATTCCACATCATTAACATTTCCATAATTTCTTAATTTCAAATCGTTTACCAACCACTCACATCTTTAACATTCTTATCTTTTACTTTAATCAGATCCCTATTCCCCCCCCCAATCCCCGGTGCAGACTATTTCATTATCAAAATTGCTTATCATTTATAATATCTATCAATCTTATATCATTATTTTCCAAAAATCATACTGTAATCATTTCCTGCCATATCCAAATTCAAAAACCAGTAGGCCACGAAACAGTTACTTCATATAAATGTTCATCCTATTCCTGCAGGATCCAACTTTGGAACCCATTGTCTTTGCTGCAGAGTAGCATCCAAAACGATAACCATTGATGTCTTCGATCTTTCATTCCATGCTTGGTCCAGATTGTCTCGACTTCCTCTCTGCTGCTTGACGTTGACGTTGAGCTGTAGTTTGTTGACTATTCTCTTAATGTTTCTCTTTTTCCTAATGATGACGACAGCTCTTGACTTATGGTGGATAATTCTTTTGCAGCTGATTCTCTTCTGAGTAGACTTTTTCTGTTTATGCTCAACAAGTACACTGTTCACAGGGTTTGATTGCAAATCCTGGCCAATCAGACCATTGTTTATGCTTTGCTTTATCTCTGTCACAAAGCTGTTCCCAGCAGCAGCCAGTTCAGCTCTCAGTTCTTTCACTCCAGCATTGTAATCCTTTCTGAGTTCTTTCAGTTTCTCCAACAATGTTGACAAATCCACATCCTGTTTCACCGCCATTTTTAGCAAACAGTTTTTTTCTAACTTTTCCAAACTTTTTCAAACTTTATAAAAGTTCCAAAATTCCAAAATAATCCTCTTGTTCACACAAATTAAATTGACTTCATCTGCCCCTAGGACCGGGGGAGGCGCAGGGGTTAAATCTCCGAAACAAAGTGTCAAATTCCAAACATTACTTCTCAAGCTTCTCAAGCTGTGCAACAATGCCCTGTCGTTGTTACACAATGGCAAGGGACGGACCTCCGTAATTTCGCCCTCAAGCCAGTCCGAATTGATTCAAAATTAAAGCTTTTTCTTGCAGATTACTTACAGTTCCTAATTGAAGAATTGGGAGGAATCGGCGCGCTCGGCTGCGGCGATCTTGCAGCTTCGCCAGACGGGGCTGTAAACGGACCCTGGAGCTCCGCCGCCCGATCGTCCGGGAGCTCCGCTAAGAGCTCCCTGGGACCGGGATCGGCGTCCGAGCTCTTGCGGGTCCTCCAGACCCCGGGACGCCCTTCCCGGGGGTTTTGGGGGTCGCGGCGCTGGCGCGAGCACCCCTTTGCCCGGTCTGGCGGGGGAATGTCAAGAGCGACATGTCCCCCCGACCGCCATCTCCGGCACGCCAACCGGAAGTCCCCTGTTGTCACTGCTTTCAACAGGGATAGCAACCACTTCCAAAAGCAGCACCACAGGGAAAGGCACCAATTCAAAGTTTCAGTCATATATAAACTATTGACTTCCAACCTTGGGAGTACTTTAGGAAGAAAGATGGGTTTCGTGCTTATCATTTTCATTCATGCTAATGTTTTTATTCGAAGCTTTTAACTTCCTGTATTTTAATAATTTCTTCTTTTTTTGGTCTTCTCTCCAGTGTGGTGAAAAAGGACATTATGCCAACAGATGCACCAAAGGACATTTGGCATTCCTTAGCGGACAGTGAGCCAGCAGCACCTTTTTAAATATGAGGGCCAAGTTATGCCTGAAACCACATTGAACTTGTTGAGCCATCTTTTCCCCCCAGGGACTACATGAAAAGGACAGCCTACTGAGGACTACTTACCCACAACCTCTTTTTTGTATTTCACTTGTTTTACCTTTTAGAACATAAGTGGTGCCTGCCTTTATTCAGACTGCCCAGCTGGGAAGCAGGCTGAAGAAAAGCTTAATACACAAGCCTTCTGAAATAGAATATTTGGAATAGGTACTCCTTGTTCCAGTATCCTTGGCTTGGAAGTCTTTCATTTTTTCAGCAGTCCTTGGCTATGGGTGGAAGGTGGGAATTAGCTCATGAGATGTCATGAGTGTTCTGCACATGCTTAAAATCTACACCAGTGCCTGCCTTGTAAAGTGTTTTGTCCAAGGGTTATTGGTATGTCACATGGGAAGAATTTACTTAACTACCTGCAGTTGTCTCCTGTTGTGGGAAGGGGAAGGAGTTGGCATTATGCTGAAGTCCAGTAGAATGTCGTTGCCTCTGTAGCCAAGATGAAGTCACAAAGCTACACAGCTCATGTCCCTTTAACTGATTAGTCAGAGTTGGTATTTAAGTTCATTATGCATTCATAGTTGGAAGTAGAGGGACACGTGTGTGTATAAACTCGTGTTACATGAAGATTATATGTACCTTTTCATAAGCAACTTTCCACAATCCTACCACAGATTTTTGATGGTAGAATCTGCACTTTCTGAAATTTGTCATACAATTCTGACCCATTATCAAGAGTTCAGCTACAGTTGCCCAAACTATCTTTAAGCATTTATTTCCTATTTTTTATGAAGTATGACTTTGGGGGACAGAAAAGGAACACATGCCCAGGAAGAATTAACTTAGGTCCTGCATCACAACATAATCAGGATATTTGATTTTTAAAAGCTACCAAGTGCATAGTGTTATCTTGTAGATTGAGCAGTTATGTAGCAGGAACAGTGGTTTCAAGTTTTACTAATGAGTTCCTAAGGAATCTTCCTGCTGCAAAACAAGAGCATTAAATGTCCCTTATTAGAGAAACCAAAGGAAAGAAGCTATACTATTGAACTTTGGTTTTGTTGCTAGGGCCAGATTGAGCCTACCTCTAAAATGCACACAACTTCAATCACCTGAACTGAATTACTCTGCAGGCTTGAGTAAGTTCCAAGGATGTAATCTAGTCTCTAGATTTTGTTAATAGCACTGACTATGTCTAATGCTCTTTACTCCTTACAACTTCAGGCAATTATTCACTCATGGGCTGTGGTTAACAATCCCTTCAAGCACCAACTTAATGTACACCCCCCGCAGGATAACAGTTTGTTTGTTACCTTGCAGTGATCAAATTAGTTCCACCAGTCACAATGAAAGTAAATATTTTATTATTGGTCACAGAATACACTGTTGAGTCTAGAAGGTAAAAGCCAATCTGCATTCAGTTGAAGCAAACTCACTACGAGTCGCAGTGTGGCAGCTTGTATTCTTCTGGTCCATCAAGCTTCAGTGATACTTCCTCCAGCGATCATGCTCTGAATAGCCAAAACAAACAGTTGCAGAGGCTTTTGGATATTTGTATATGGAAGTGCATCCTTCATTTAAAAGGTTTATCCCATATTTCAATGTGTGTTCAAAACAGCTAATTACCATGACAATAATGACATACTGCATACTATCATTAACCAAATACCTGGGGAAAATAGGTTTTACCTAATGCCTGACAGCAGCATGGCATCGAATCAAACACTCAGTTTCCAACAGTAAGCAGCTACATGCATCTGGGAAATTTACAAATTTCCTGTGAACACAACCTCCCCATTTCTCCAGCACAAGTACTAAGAGCTATACTTTGGCCATGTAAGTTCAATTTAGGTATCCCAAGACACTTTAGTAGTTCCAAAAGGAAGAGTGAGAGTGCAACTCATGCAACCCACCATAGGTTGGGGGATGAAGCATGAGCAGAAAATCAACAGAACACATGCCTTTCCCTAAAAGCATTAAGAATTCTCTTCTCAGAGGATTTACAGTACAACCGTACTGTACGCAGGGAAGGTACATATATGCAAAAACTGATATACTTGAACCACCCAATAGTGTCTTTACATTTCCAGAGCCAGTGCACTGAGTGGGCCTTGTCCCCCAAGCAAGGCCATCACATCATGTTGGCTCTGGAAGCCTGAGGGTGGTCATGCAAGTTTTTGTGGGAACCTGGGATGACCCCACAGTATTTTGCAAGAGCATCCCAGAGCCTGCGTGCTGAGCAGGGCTTGCCCAGTAAGCAAGAGAGGGAGGTTAAAAGATCTCTGCTTTGCATGCATTTCTCATGTAAAGTTGAACTCTTGCAAGATAAATGTGCGAAAGATGTGACTACTGTATTTAATGCTGCTTTTTAGGTATACACAATGGAAGTTTTACTCACTTATATGGTCGAAGGTCCAGATGTAACTGACAACCACATAGGCAGTTAGCATCATGGCCATGCCACCAATGCCTGCTTTCTTCACATCAATGTACTTTTTGACAAATCTGTCATAGCCTAGTGAAAAAGGAGCGTAGTCTTAGCCACACAGTATGCAGATAGCAGAGGAACATCTAGTAGTGATAAGTGACAGCTACACTAAAAAGCTAACAGAATAAGGAAATGAAGTCTTAAGTCTAAGATCATCACTTTTGCAGCCCGTTGCTTAGTTTCACTGAACTCAGCAGCCTCAATGAGACCTACCTTTCTAGCTAGTGTACTTAGGCTTATAGCCCAAGCAGGAAATTTATCAAAGATCAGGATTTTACAACAAGTCTGTACCATTTAGTTTATCTAGCTTAACAATTTAAAATGGCTACATTAAGACATATGCTTAAGAGCGGGGACAGGGACTGAGAACCAGGGTGGATTTGATTTAAATCAAATTGATTTAAATCACTAGTCAGTAAGGCTTGATTTAAGTCTCTAATCAGTAAGACTTGATTTAAAGCATTTTTTGACAGAAAGACTCATTCTTGCTGATATAATCTTAATATTTACAACCATATGAAGGTTTCATTTTTGGAATAATAAATTTTCAGAGTAGTTTTTACAGTTATATCAAAAATTACTGATTTGGTTATACTACTAGAAATACATAGATAATTATGAAATTATGGTGAGGTTTAATAAGTTAACTGTTTATATTTGGACAACTTTTCTGCTGTACTTTATTGGAAGGAGAAAAATAATCATTTCCTTAATAACCATTTAAACAATTTATTTAACTAAAACAATAACATGATAGCATATGTATCCATGTTTGTTGACTGATGTGGTTAAACATTTAAAAAAAAAAAAAGACTGAGTTTTAGCACACTTGATAAACTTAAAACAAATCCTTATTTCCTGATGAATAGCCTTTGGACTACAATGTAACTTAAATAGAAGACTATATTTAGAAAGATTTTTCCTCCAAAAGCATTTTATTTTAAAAATCCGATTTAAATCAAAAAAATCGATTTAAATCAAAAAAATCCGATTTAAATAAAAAAAATCGTTGATTTTTATCCACCCTGCTGAGAACTCAGGTTAAAGCTGCAGCTCTGCAGAAGAACGAATGTTTTGCAAGAGGCCTTGCATTCAATTCCTTCCTGTCCAAGTAGCTGGGCTGGGAAATAAAAACCTGCTTGAGATGTTCAGAACTACTGCCAGCTCTACATGGGGTATCAGCCCTCTGGTTTTTTATTCATAAGCAGCCACTGCCTCTATGTTTTTATGCTACTCCTATTGATTTCGCCGTTTTTAGTATATGCTTGTTGTTTTTTTAAACTGAAGGGTGGTGTACAAGTCCTTTAAATAAGTAGGAACAAAGGCCAGAAACTGCCTGTTCAGGGTTGTAGTTCTGTGTGTATTTATTTGAGTGTGCCAATGAGCTCAGTGGAAGTTAGTTAAGAGTAGAAATGCAAAGGATCTTAGCTGCAAGACTGAGGAGACTTGTAGCTCAATCCTATGCCTTTTTACTCTTATGCTACCAAATTCAATAGAAATATACTCCCAAGTATGTATTTGGATCACATTGTGAATGCATCAAGTGGGATTAAAAATCTGAAGGTGGCTCACTAGATTTTCAAACCCTATGAAGCCTTTATTTCATTGGCAAATTAAGAGTATTTCAATGGAAAGTATGATCTGTTGTACACTGAATCCTGCCACTGTTTCTCAGGTATAACACTATTGGCACAAACCTAATAGGAGACTTATGAAACCCTGGTTATCTGCACACAAAATGTCGGCGTTGAACAGATTAAACTAAATATTCAGCAAGACAATCACATGCATATAATTCCTGCCTCAAATATATGTTCCACATCAGATGTTTCCCAGACACTCACCTCCTCGGACACCCAAAACAAACCCAGCTGGGGTGTAATTTCGAGTTGCTAACCAGGCTGGCAACTGCCCCACCTTTACATCCAGCAGCCTCATATCTTTTACTGGAACTAAGAGGAAAAAACAAGAACGTGAGGGTGGGTATCTGCTATGACTTACCCACCCCTATTCCAAGGAGGAACAAGTGGTAACATAAGGTTCTCCCCCACACCTCCCCTTGGAGGCGGCCACCGACTTCCGACATCTTCGAAAGATAAATAGGCAAATTCATGGAGAAGAAAGCTATTGATGGCTCTTGGCAATCACAGCTATGGCTCAGCCTCTACGGTTGGAAGTTATAAATGCATCCCAATACCAGTTACTGGAAACTAGGAAGGGAGAGTTGTTCCTGTGCTCAGGTCCTGCTTGCAGGTTTCCCAACAGAGGCATCTGTTTGGCCACTGCGAGACCAGGATGCTGGCCTAGGTGGGCCATGATCCGTTAGATCAGACATGTCCAACCTGTCGACTGTTATCTACATGACCTATTTTCGTGGGCGTTGTGCATTGATATTTATTTTCTCCCCGCCGGTGACATGGGAGAAGGAGGTGGGCTACCAATAGGTGGCTTTCATGCATGTGATTGTCAGCCATTTCTTGTGTAGTAGTTTAGTCGTGTCCCACTTTTCGTGACCCCATGGACCAGAGCACGCCAGGCACTCCTGTCTTCCACTGCCTCCTGCAGTTTGGTCAGACTTATGTTGGTAGCTTCAAGAACACTGTCCAACTATCTTGTCCTCAGTCATCCCCTTCTCCTTGTGCCCTCAATCTTTCCCAACATCAGGGTCTTTTCCAGGGAGTCTTCTCTTCTCATGAGGTGGCCAAAGTATTGGAGCTTCAGCTTCAGGATCTGTCCTTCCAGTGAGCACTCAGGGCTGATTTCCTTCAGAATGGATAGGTTTGATTTCTTGTAACCCTCCTTAAAAAACTCCCCCCCCCCTCTTAAAAAAAGCTCAACATCTCTGGGCAGGTAAAGGTACCCCAACCGTTAGGTCCAGACGACTCTGGGGGTTGCGGCGCTCATCTCGCTTTAGTGGCTGAGGGAGCCGGCGTACAGCTTCCGGGTCATGTGGCCAGCATGACTAAGCCGCTTCTGGCGAACCAGAGCAGCGCACGGAAACGCCGTTTACCTTCCCGTCGGAGCGGTACCTATTGATCTACTTGCACTTTGACATGCTTTCGAACTGCTAGGTTGGCAGGAGCAGGGACCGAGCAACGGGAGCTCACCCCGTCACGGGGATTCGAACCGCCGACCTTGATTGGCAAGCCCTAGGCTCTGTGGTTTAACCCACAGCGCCACCTGCACTGGGCAACCCTCCCCCTAAAAAGCTCAACAACTCTTTCCACCCACCCCACCCCACCCACGCTCCTCCTCCCTCTACGGTAATGACAATGGGTTTTAAACTCCCAGTATTAAAAAACTGCCATTTTTTTAATACTGTACTGGGAGTAGATCGCAGTCTCTTGAGAGTTGGACGTGCCCGCACTAGGTTATTCTTGGGGGGGGGGGCGTTCGAAGCTTCGCCTGCCGAACTTCTACCTGACCCTGACAAACAAATGCAAAGGAAAGCAACAAAGAGAAAGGTTGGGGGGAGAAACGGTGGCCTCAAGGACGAACTCCAGCAATGAGGAGCAGCGGCCTGGCGCTTGTACCCAGGGCTGCATTGAGAAGGTCGTCTCTTTTCTCAGAAGGCGCTCCCTTCTCCTTCCACAGAACAGGGCGGAGCGCGGGGCACTTATTCTCCGGGAAATGGGGGGCAAGTTAACCCCAGCACCGTCCAAGCCCTGACAGGAGCCGGGTCACCTTGGCGTCTCCCTCCCTCAAAAAGCGCTTACCGGGTCGGTCCGCCATCTTGAAGCTGCCGCAGCGTCTCCCTGCTCCTCCGCTCGCAAGGGCTGCCGGGAGAAGGTTGCGCGCGCGGGGGCTCGTGGGAAAAGAAGGTCGCCCTCTCCTTGGGCGGTGTCATGGGCGGGCCTAGCGAGGTGGGAGAAGGGGAGGGGTTGGGCGGAGCTAGTTTGGGCGGGAAAGAGAAGCCAAGGGATTGGATAAGAGCTGGACGTTCTCCTCACAGGTGTCTTTGGCGACCATCCTTTGGCGCGCGCATACTTGAGGGGCGAGATCCACTGAAGGCAGTTGGATTTGCTTCCTGAGTAAACAGGCATAGGGCTGTCAATCACTTCATATTCCGCTTTTTTCTTTCCTGAAGAGGAGCCAGAACGGCTTTTCAGCTGAAAAATACCCCATTCAATGAAAACACACACAAAAGCAAAACAACAAAACAAACCCAGAAACAATAAGCTCCCGCATAGAAAATACTCTCTTAATAAATGACTACGAAATGTTTGTCCAAGCCACAATGAATTAATGAGATTTGCTTTTGAAACTGACCCCACACACAAATACTTTTTTTTTTAGGTTTTCGTTACTGGTTGCTTAATTTCTGCTGACTTTTGTTGTGTTTTAACCTTTCAAAAGCCACCCTTAGTACTGCAAATTACAGCAAAGGATGGGGGAATATATTAAAATAATATTGCTGTTCTATATTTCTCCTTTTATCTCTCAAGTTGTGTAGCATAAAACTGCAAACATCGTATCATGATGCATTCAAAAAGAATCACTAATCCAAAATATAAAAGCAATAAAAGGCACCTCAACTCCAGAAAAAGAATACAAAGGCATACCTTTTAAAGATAAATGATTTTGAAACATTATCTTCTAATGATTAGACAATTCCGTTATTTTATTGCTGATGGATTTGTTCTGTATAAACGCTGGCTTCTGCTTTTATTTTTGTTGCTTTTATTAGTCTTGGATGTTGGGGTTTGTTTGTTCAACCCTGATGAACAAACAGATTGAAAGGCAGGATGTTAACATTTAAAAATCGATATTTAAAGTCATCCAAAACGATGAAGGGGCTGGAGCAATTCTCTTACGAGGAAAGGTTACAACATTTGGGGCTTTTCGGTTTAGAGAAAAGGCAAGTAAGAGGATAAAAAAGGTTTGTAAAAATGTGCATGGCATAGAGAAAGGGGCTACAGCATGTTTTTCTCCTCTCATAACGCCAGAACTTGTGGGCATCCTGAATGTTGGATTCGAGACAGATAAAGCACTTCTTCATGCAGCACACAGTTAAACTATGGAACTCACTGCCACAGGAGGCAATGAGGAGGTGGCCACCAACTTGAATGGCTTTCAAAGAGGACTAGACAACTTCAAGGAGGTGATAAGAAAATAAATGCTCCCTCAATTACATAAAGGTATATTGAACTAATAAAGGGAACAGCCATGTTTCTTTTCTCTCCACTGTGAGGCCTTGAAATACCGTAAAATGCATCTTGATATAAAACGTATCCCCATGAGTCAGACCCCTTGAGACTATAAAGACATGTAACAGTTTGTTTTGCAACATTTTTAAATTAAGTGCTTTGTAACAAATGATCATCTTAAAGCTTGCAAAACAGTTTGCAGTTTACACTTGAAATCTATGCAACCATCTTTTGTTTATTTATATATATATATAATTTATATATATTTAATTTATATATATAATTTTTATTTATGATTTTCAATTGTATACCTTTCAATAATTTTACAATCATTTTAACATTTCGAAACTCGACTTCCTTCCCCCTCTTTCTGCAGTTCCTTAAATTTGTTTTTTTTAATATATTTTCTGCATATTCCAAATTAACTTAATCATTTATTCATCTACTTTAAATGTGTACTCTTATAAAACTGCAGGTTATTACAACAATCCTGCCAATGTTCTTATCCATTTACAGTTTGTTTGTAAATATTCAATAAACCGTTTCCATCTTTTGTTTGTTAAATCCTTTTGGTCTTGCTAATGTCTTTATGATTCCTGTAAAAATTAGTCTGTGAGTTTGTGATTGTATTTTGTAAATCACCCCATCAGGCATTGTCTCCAGCTATCAGTTTCCAGTCTCATCCTCTCATGACACCTAGGGAGACGGAAAAGCCGAAGATGAGCACAAGATCTTGTTGCCTCATGTCATCACTGAATCAGGTATGACTCACCTGTCTCACATGTACCTAATCTATGTTTGGCACGAGGGAGGAGGGAGCGTGAAAGGTAGGGCAGTTCATAAAAAACTTTTTTTAAAAATGCCTGCTCCAAAGGTCTTATCTTACTACACTAGGGATTATATAGTTATATCTGAAATTTCATGCATATCAGTTAATATCTTGACCCTGCTCCACTGAATTGAAATTTCAGCCTTCACGACATAGGAAAACGGCCCAGTAAACAGCTATTTTCGTGGAGGAGGGTCAAGATATTAACTGATATGCATGAAATTTAAGATATAGCTATATAATCCCTAGTGTAGTAAGATAAGACTTTTAGAGCGGGCATTTTCAAAAAGAAGTTTTTTTATGAACTGCCCTAGTGAAAGGGGATATGAGCTCGGGGCTTATCTCAGTTCGGGGTTTTCTCTCTTTTGCCTGCCTGTGGATACAGAGAGGACCCTTTTGCAACAGTGCCCCCACAGTGGGTTCTCCGGCTGCTGACGCCTTTCCAGAAGCAGGAATGAGTCACATGCTCACGGGATCTTTTGGCGATGTGTCACGAAAACCATGATGACTTCTTCGTCAGACTAATTACTCAGGAAGAAACATGGGTCCATCATTATGACCCAGAAACTAAATCCCAGTCCAAACAATGGAAGCACTCTGCCTCACCACCTCCAAAGTAGGCACGTGTCCAACCGTCAGCGGGCAAGGTCATGCTCATGGTCTTCTGGCACCAGCGCGGAGTAGTGATGATGGCAAAGGGTACCACAGTTTCCTGGCAAAGGGTACCACAGTTACCGGGACATACTACGCTTCACTGCTGCAGAAATTGGGGAAGGCCATCAAAATTGAGAAGTGTGGTGTGCTGACCAAAGGTGTCCGCCTCCTGTAGGATAATGCTCCAGTTCACAACTCATAGAATCATAGAATCATAGAATCATAGAGTTGGAAGAGACCACAAGGGCCATCCAGTCCAACCCCCTGCCAAGCAGGAAACACCATCAAAGCATTCCTGACAGGTGGCTGTCAAGCCTCTGCTTAAAGACCTCCAAAGAAGGAGACTCCACCACACTCCTTGGCAGCAAATTCCACTGTCGAACAGCTCTTACTGTCAAGAAATTCTTCCTAATGTTTAGGTGGAATCTTCTTTCTTGTAGTTTGAATCCATTGCTCCGTGTCCGCTTCTCTGGAGCAGCAGAAAACAACCTTTCTCCCTCCTCTATATGACATCCTTTTATATATTTGAAAATGGCTATTCATATCACCCCTTAGCCTTCTCTTCTCCAGGCTAAACATACCCAGCTCCCTAAGCCGTTCCTCATAAGGCATCGTTTCCATAAGGCATCGTTCCTCATAAGGCACTCGCCTGTTGTTTAGATGGAAGCATGGTCCTGTGGCTATGAAATCCTTCCTCACCCCCCTTATTCTCCTGACCTTGCACCATTAAGGGTCATACAGGGACCTACCAGTAATAGTGAGCGAATCTGCACTATTTAGCAAATAGCCATTTCAGAGCATCCCAGCAGGTGTCAGCCTTGCTTAGAAAAAAACAGCCTGTTCAGAAAAAACTGTTCAATTTCTTCGGCTGCTAAGAGGCTCTGGAAAGGCTTGCGAAATATGGATCTTTTTACTATTTACTTTTTTCTTAAAATTGAGCTAGAGGTGGCTGCAAAGGGATAGGCCACTAAATAAGTTTACATCCGAAGGAGCGGCCGTGCTACATGGCAAAGGAAGGCAAGTTTTGTGATATTTCCTGTAATTAGAAACAATAAACCAATCAGTTAAAGACTCTGGGTCTTGCTGATAGTTTAGGTGTTATAACTAACTCGGGTTTTTTTTTAAGAATAATGGCTGTATTGCAGTTTTCATGTTGTGTACTACCCTGTAATCTGTGTAAGAAAGGGTGGTGTGTTAATAACACGACAACAACATAAACAACAAGAACTAGCATTGTTACAGGTGCCATATAATGCTTGTTCCACATTTGTAAGAAATCAATCATTTAGTGTGGTCGCACTTTGAAACTCCCTGCCTGTTGACACCAGACAGGTACCTTTACTGCACTGTTTTCAGTGCCTGCTAAAAACATTTTTGTTTAGAGAAGCCTATCCAACTATGTAGAGTGCTGGTGTGTGTTTTCATCTGTGTTTAGTTTATCACTAATTTTATTTTATTTTTGAAATGTTTTGAATAGTTGTTTTTAACTGTTTTACATGTAATGTTATTTTTTATTCTTTTGAGGGGTTCCCCCCCTAATCAATCAATCAATCAATCAATCAATCAATAAATAGACAACAACAGCTCCCGGTTGTTTCCAAACTAGCAATAGTGGTCAAAACTCCCTGAGGGAAAATTTTCCTGCTATTTTTTCATTTCCCCCTGCAGTATGAAACTTCCAGAAAACACTGGGGGCACTCAAAACCAAAGCTTCTGTTCAAGCAGGCCAATGGTGAGATCCATAGGGCTGGATCCCATGGGAGATTGTGTGCTCCCTAGAACAGGGATTTCTTCATTAAGGTGGTCTGTGGCATGTCTGTGAAAAGACAATTAAAAATCATACAGCGTCTTGCACAGTGCATTACAGTTGCTGCAAGAGGCGGAAAGAAAATTAAGTGGTTTGCCAAGAACCTCAGCAATTTTCAAGTGGCCCATGGCAGGTGGGAGGAGGGATTTTGGGAACCACTGCCTTAGAACATCACATCCCTCAAGCACAGACCTGCAGACGGAGGTACCTTAGTAGACAAGTTGATTACTCAGCGAACAGGGTTTCTCTGAAGGCAGAAAAGCTTGAAAGCTGCTGGCCTAACCATCACCAAGTTGTTGTGGGCTGTCAGATGTCACAGGGTGTGCGTGAGAATTCTGGTCCTCTGTTGCTTAAGATGCAGGAAATGATTCCTGATGAAACTAGGATTTTGTTAATGGCTACCATGAACAAGTCATCTCTAGAGAGGATATTGGACAGTTTGACAACTGAGAGGTGCCCATATTTGAACATGGCTTTTCGTGGAATTTAGTGTACACAGCAAGTTTACCCCCCTCTTTTTTTTTCTTCAGAAGATGGCCTGAGGGACAATTCTACATTAATAGCAACTCCTTTCAGAAGAAGCAATCTCTGCTCCCTGACAAAACAGCTATTTTCAGGCAGGCCTGTTCTCGAGGAGCTGCTATTTTTAGCAAATTCTGTTTGGTGAAAGGGGGGGCGTCTTTGTTTCTAAAAACCCACAGCCTTCACCTCACTCCAGCGCTGGTAGCTGCTCCTTGTCTGACAATGAGCTATCCCTTGTGGTGCATATTAGTAGCCTGAGGGAAGCGTACAAAAAGCAGCAAGCCAAGCAAAGGCTAATGATGGAGGCAGAAGTCTTACGGAGTGCTCCTTTCTCAGCAGGTTCCATTAGTAAATGAAGTTCTCCTGAAGGACCCATATTTGCTTTCAGTGTATTCCAAAACATGGCACTTAATCCTGCCATTCAAATTTCTTTAAAACATGCCCCTCCTAGCCATACGACTCAGATGTCACGAGCCACAGTGGCATACCCTCCAACATTTCTCCAATGAAAGTAAGGATGTGCTGTTCCATAATACAGTCGTACCTTGGATCCTGAACGCCTTGCGAGTCGACCGTTTTGGCTCCCGAGTGTTCTGGTTTGCAAGCGTTCTTTGGAACCCGAACGCCCGACGGGGCTTCTGCAGCTTCCAATTGGCTGCAGGAGCTTCCTGCAGCCAATCGGAAGCCACACTTTGGTTTCCGAACGTTTTGAAAGTCGAACGGACTTCCGGAACAGATTCCGTTCGACTTCCAAGGTACGACTGTAATAATAATTTTGTTATTTATACCCCATCCATCTGACTGGGTTGCCCCAGCAGCTTCCAACATATAAAAAACCCTATAAAACATTAAACATTTAAAAACTTCCCTATGCAGGGCTGCCTTCAGATGTCTTCAGAAGGCACCTGTCCTTGGCTCAGGAGTCAAATAACTCCATACCCTCCAACATTTCTCTGATGAAAATATGGGTGTCCTAAGGAAAAGTGGGACATTCCGGGATCAAATCAGAGACTAGGATGGCTTCTGTAAATCTGGGACTGTCCCTGGAAAATAGGGACACTTAGAGGGTTTGTTAACAAACTGAAAAAGTTCCCGAATTATCTCAGCAGGGTTGTGGGTTGTGACGAAGGGGTTGTGGCTCAGTAATTAAAGATCTATTACTACTATTACTACTGCAATGATGGGAGAGAGGTACCTGAATGATTTTTCTGGCTCAGGTGCCAGAATAGCTTGACTTGCCTTGAGTTCTATTCTCCTTGAACTGGAAGGAGGAAGATACATTTGCTGCTGTGCCTTAGGGAAGAAAATGTTGTGGGCTGGCTGTTTAAACATAAGAACTACTGCATGCATTGGTTAGAAACTGCTAGGACTGCAGCGAAATTTGTACGGCAGCGAGGGTGGTCAGCCTTTGGAAGCCAGTAGAGAGCTAGCCTTGTCTCTGCCAAATCTGCTGCTCGCTCCTGGGTTGCCCTTTCCTATCCATCATCTCGGACACGCCCCATCAAGGCTAGCCTTTCCCCAGCGGACGGCCTCTCTGGAGATGCAATCTGAAACCCTGTTTCATATCAGGCCTCTTGGATGGAGCATCGCATCCAGATGTTTTGCTGGGAAGCTATCTTTGAGAAAGCCCAAGCTCATGCCACTGCCAAGGAAACTTCTCCATCAGTCAAGAGGTTGCTAAAGAAAAGAAGAAGAAAAAGAGAGAGAAATCTTTTCTAAACTAGGCCGTGCTAGTTCTGACCACATCTGTGACACTTTGGTATCTTGCAAACACAGGGTTGTAGCTAGTCCTTCTCAGAGTAGACCCATTGAAATGGGTGGATCATAACACAAGTACATTAATTTTAGTGGGTCTACTATCAGTAGGATTTAGTTGGATACAATCCACAATTTCCACTGGTCTTGCGGGGCAGGGTATAACTAGTTCTTCTGATCTTTATTTCATTTATTAGTTTAGGGCCACAGCAGACATGGGAGATCCAGAATGAGATCTCCCAGTTTTTAGTTTTCATTCTAGCTGTTAGTCCTATAAAATATGTCCCTCTTTCCCTAGCATAGGAAAGACCACACATTTGGTAAGTTTAAAGTGGTTTACTTACAAACTCTCCAAAGGTCAGGTTCATGTGCTTTTCCATACATCAGTCAAAAATCACAAGCAGTAAAACTTGATTTAGTTACAGTGGTGAAAGTTCTTAAATAATTGGTATAGGAATGCAAGAATGGCTTGTAAGAACCATAATGTCTGAGCTGCAGCAACCAGCTCAGAACCTCATCACATGCAGAGCTTTTCCGGTAGACTAAGAGGGGAACAAAGACCTGACTACCTTCCTCCCAAGGTAAGGGGGAGTGACGTAGCTATGCGTGGCATGGTGCTAACCCCTTCATGCATTAATTAGACTTAAACATGTTGGTTATATGAGGTTATAACACACGAAAGAGGAATGGACTATCCTGAAAGAAAGAATGGGACCCTGAATGTGAGAATTCTGCTCTGCAAAATCTTCCTGCAAGACCCACTTGCCACATTTTGAAACAAGTCCAAACGATGCTGCAAAAAAAAAAAAGCACTTTTCAATTCAGTTTATTTTGAAGTTAAGCAGGTGCTGAAATCTCATCTCCTGCTGCAATCAGCAGGGCTTAAAATTGCTTCACTTTGGCTGGGTCGTGCACCCATCATGAGTAATATATACATATTCTTAACATTTTTCATGGATGCCTCATTCTCGAGCATCTGAAAGGGCTTCACAGCATGAGCTGTTCCCAGTCATCTACCCCTTGAAGTTAATTCTCATCCTCCGAGAAACACTTTCTTCCCGTTTTCTTATGAGAGAAGGCAGGGTAATCATTGCTGGGGATCAGCAGCATGCTCTGGCCCACTTCACCTGTTACGAATGACCCACACAAAAAGAGAGCAGCAGGAATAAGATAATCCCTGCGCATTATCACATCTGAAGCCTTACCAACAGGCTTTTCAGATTCTGTTTTCAGTTTCATGTACATGCCTCCAGTTTCCACAATAGCTGATGTTTCTACACAGTTTTTTTTTTAAGTTTATAAATGTAATAGTGACAATCTACATCTGGGATGGGGAAGCTCAGGCCTGGGGGGCCAGATGTAGCCTTCCCCATGTGTCCTTGACTCAGGAACATGTGCTTGCTACTGAGGTTGTACAGCTGTTGGCCTGAATAAAGATCTCTTCCTTGCTCTGAAATAAGTGTTGCCGTTGTTGTTTTCTGGAATGGGAGCCTGACAGTAAGAAGGCAGGGATTTCCTTTCCAACTTGTATTCATCAATATCAGCGCTGCTTGCATTCCATTGCGGTTTGGTTTCTGCCAAATACTATGCTATATGTTTCTCTGGCTGCTGTGTAAGTTATGTAACTACAGTGTATTTACACACTTTGCCTTCCTCTCAATGTAAAGGAAATCCCATAGTAATGATTAAAAAGTCATCAATTGCATATTATTTCCAGGCTTGAAACACACACGCACCAATGGGAATGAATATGGATTGTGTTGGGCGACTGATTTCCATTCCTGACCACAGAGAAGCACGCAGATTGCAGCAATTTCCAATTCCTTTCCTGTTTTCATCACCGTTCTCCAACAACCTGACCCCGCAAGCTTTGCTCTCCTCAACTTTGGACGTTCACAAGTGCCATCCTCATCGCTCCGTGAGTCGGGCAAAAGGAACAGTCTGATTAGAGAGGAGGGAAGACTCTGATAACACTGTGTTCCACCCTCCATGCAGACTGTGACATTTCAATCTGTTTTAAACATCTGCTGTATCATTCCAGGAGCTTCATATTCAATGGCAGCCAAGGCGAGAGCTATTTTAATCCCTAATCATTCATCATTGGGCCCTTTCCCATCCTTCCCTTGCACTCACTTTCTCTCTCCCTCCCCTCTGTTTTGCCCCCTTCCCATCTGCTGCCCTGCAGGCACATGTCGGCAAGAAATTCCCAACTTCAGAAGCCACTGGGAAGCTCAGTGGAGAGACTTCACCAACAGCAGGTCCTTAGTTAACATTATTTCAACAGTGAGGATCATCGAGGTGGAAGGAAACGCTTGTTGATTTTAAAGTTATTGTGACTTTTCTTTGCATTGGTTCAGACTGTTATTATTAATGTTTGATGTTTTATTGTGGGGTTTTTTTTTACATTCTGTTGAAAACCACCCAGAGTGGCTGGGGCAACTGAGCTGGATGGGCAGGGTATAATCATCATCATCATCATCATCCAGAGTTTGACAGGTTCCCCACCCTGCCCTGGTGTGCTGTCCCAAGGGTATCCAGGAAGCGAGGTCCAGGTCTGGTCCGGGGTTCAAAGAGTCGGCGAGGAGTCAGTCCAGAAGAGTCCAGGCAGGGAACGAGGCAAGGTCAAGTACAGGGGCTCAGGCAGGATCAGGCAAATGTTGCTCCCACAACCTGGGGCGGGGTCCGGCAGCCTTTTATCTCTGACGAGGTAATGGCCAATCCCGATCACCCGACGACTCACCACCCTTTCTCACCCGAAGGCAAGCACTCCTCCTGCGAGTACTCAGGTCTCTCCTCCTTTCAGACCTGAGTCTCTGCAGTTCAGTAGACGCTGGTGGGTTACTAGAACCAGGGGCCACCTCCGCCTCTCCTGACCCAGCCGGTAGTGGAGCAGCTGACAGTGATGGCCCAGCTGACAGCAACGAGATATTCCCTGCATCTGGAACCAGGACAGGCTCAGGCTCCTGACTCGGCTCAGCTGGTGCTTGTTGCAGGGGAACCTGTGCAGACTGGGGCTCCTCAGGATCAGGCCCCAGACTTGGTTCAGACGATGTCTGGGGCAGGGGATCCTGTACAAACTGATACTCCTCTGGTTCCGAGTCTGAGCCCGTATCCCAGGCCATCACACCTAGAGAGTTTGCTGTCTGTTTCCATAAAGGAACGAGACATTAGCAATAACTTCCCCTCTCACTACTCCCATCCTGCGTTAAATATTTATTTTCTATTTTGTGCATTTATTAAATTTGCACACTGCCCTTCATCACAAGATCTCAGGGAGGTTCACAGAATAAAGCGCAAGGTAAAAGAGCAAGTAAATAGTTAACACGAAAACAACAAAACAATAAGACCCCCAAGCAGGATGCCTGCCGCGTTTTTCACCCGGATGTCACACACCACAATCCAGGCATTGTGGCATTATCTGAAAATGATACCACACAGGCATGGCATCCACAAAGCTGACAACGAGAGCTGCAGCTTGTATTTTTATCTCATAACAGTGGAAACAATCCTAAGGTTTCTCCCTTCAGGATATAGGAGTGATGGAAGAGAGTTTTAACTCACTGCTGTAACTCACCTATGAGAAGTGGGCTAAGAGAGTGCCGTGCTCTTGCAAGAGAGAAGGTAGAGTTGTGTGCCCTAAAGGAATTAGGCTGGGTATAGAATCACAGAATTGTACAGTTGGAAGGTACCCCAAGAGTCATCTAGCCCAACCCCCCTGCAATGCAGGAATCTCAACTGAAGCATCCCTGACAGATGGCCATCCAACCTCCGAACAAAAACCTACATGGAAGGGGAGTCCACCATGTATATTTTGCTCTAGGAGGCTTAGTTTGGTTAGAATCGAGTTGGCACTTCCAGAGTTATTGCTAAATACATTACTTCTGGTAAATGAGCTACCACAGCTGCCAGAGGGTCATGAAAATTGGTGTCCCAGGCTTTTTAGACCCGTCTATGGGTGGCGCTGTGGGTTAAACCACAGAGCCTAGGGCTTGCCGTTCAGAAGGTTGGCGGTTCGAATCCCCGCGACGGGGTGAGCTCCTGTTGCTTGGTCCCTGCTCCTGCCAACCTAGCAGTTCGAAAGCACGAAGTGCAAGTAGATAAATAGGTACTGCTCCAGCGGGAAGGTAAACGGCGTTTCCGTGCGCTGCTCTGGTTCGCCAGAAGTGGCTTTGTCATGCTGGCCACATGACCCGGAAGCTGTACGCCGGCTCCCTTGGCCAATAAAGTGAGATGAGCACCGGTTTCCCACGGATTGATGTTTGCTCCGATTGAGCTGTAAAGAGTGGGGTTTTTGGCAGGAAGCTCAGGGCGAAAGAATGGGTGCCCAGAAACAGAGCTGTAAACCACGGACCATGCTTTGAAAGAGTGGAAGAAAGGTAAGTGGGGATAAGCCCATAGAGCACGGTGATATGGCAGCTGGATGATCGTCTTCAGATGACATTGTATCTGTGGGAGTTTCCATGGAGGTTAAGGCCATCAATGGCTACTAGCCAAAATGTCTATGTTCTCCCCCCACTGTCAGAGGCAGTAGGATGCTGAATGCCAGCTGCTGGAAACTGCAGGGAAGGAGAGCACTGTTGTGCTCAGGTCCTCCTTGCTGGTTTCCCAGAGGCATCTGTTTGGCCACTTTGAGATCAGAATCCTGAACTCAATGGGCCTCCGGCCTGACCCAGCCAGTTGTTCTTCTTATGTTGCTTTTAAATGGCTTCTGTGTGATTATTTTGGTTGTTCTAAATTATTTTCACAGCTAGCCACTCTGGGTTCTGTTGCAGAAAAATCAGGGCAGACCTTTAAATAAGCTAATAAGGATGCCAGGAAACCAGGAATTATGTTCACATGTGGTGGGGGTGTAAATATGTACAATTTTTTTCTGGCAAAGTGTGTTGAAGAAGAAGAAGAAGAAGAAGAAGAAGAAGAAGAAGAAGAAGAAGAAGAAGAAGAAGAGTTTGTATTTGATACCCCGCTTTATCACTAACCTAAGGAGTCTCAAAGCGGCTAACAATCTCCGTTTCTCTTCCTCTGCCAAAACAAACACTCTGTGAGGTGAGTGAGGCGGAGAGACTTCAGAGAAGTGTGACTAGCCCAAGGTCACCCAGCAGCTGCATGTGGAGGAGCAGGGAAGCGAACCCGGTTCACCAGATTACGAGTCCACTGCTGTTAACCACTACACCACACTGATAACAGAAGATAACAGAAGAGATAACAGAAATCACTGAGTTAAAGCTGACCAAAAGTCCAGAGGTAGCACTATTATCAATTTACAATGGGGTGGAAGGTTTGCAGGCTATGAAGGACTGGCTCACAAATTTATTGACAGCTGCACGAATTATGATAGCTAGGAAGTGGAAGGGGCAAGAAGAAAATAAAATGGAAGAATGGTAAAAAGAGGTGTGGGATATAGCTATTAACATGTGCCATTAAGGTAAGATGGAGAATATGCAGGAGAAATGATTTTGAGGAGATATGGAGGGCATTTGTAGAACTTGTACTGTTAAAACGGAAAGGGGTCAACCATCGCAAGAGGTGTTGAAATTTTGGGAGGTTGGATAGTTACAATGGAATGGTCTTGATGGTGGGGTGCACATTTTTATTCTTATTTATGTATGATTATTACTTTGTCAAAATAAAATATAATAATAATGTTGATGATGATGATGACGATGATGAAAAAAGAAAAATAAATAAGCTAATAAATAGCCCGAAAATAAAACGAGTTCAATGCAAGGATTTGAGGCCCCAGTGTGGGGAACTCATGGCTCTCCAGATGGTGTTAGAGTACATGATCATGCCAGCTGGGGCTGTTGGGAGTTGGAGTCCAAACCACATCTGGAGGGCCACAGATTGCCTCCACCCTTACTGAACTCATTCCGGCACGCTTCTCTCATTCTGCTTCCAGCTCCTATCGTTCTCATTATGCAACCCCTCAGGTTGTAGGAGGTGAAGCTCTGAGATTGACTTAATTATCATTAGCTGTTGCTGGTAACGATAGCAATGCGAGAAGCTCTCCGAAGCCTTGCGGGCTCCTGTTCTTTGTTCTACGATTCTGAGCGATTTGTCTGTAGGCAGCTGCGAGTCATTCGTAACAATGGAGATCAGTAACATCGGGTGACTCAGAGTCACACACGTGGGACCTGCCAATCCTTCTCTGCCCTGCCAGGGGAGCTGAGAGAAGCTTGGAGCATTTGCCAGGAGGCAAAGCAAAGGGAACAACAGAAGTCGGCACTGGCATGCAAACGTCTCCAACGATCCTAAAGGGCTTCGAAAATGGCAGGAACTCCCTCTGGGACATCTATGTCAGAGGTGGGGAACCTGCGGCCCTCCAGATGTTGTTAGACACATCCAGCCACCATAGCCAATGGCGAGGGATGATGGGAGTTGTAGTTAGGCAACATCTGGCTTGAACCTTGGCCTGGAGCTGAGCCTTTGAGGAAAGGCTCCAGCTCAATGGCAGATCATAGACCTTGCAGATAGAATATCCCAAGTCCAGTTCCTGGAATCTCTCGGTATCCCTTGAGAGTTACTGCAGGTCAGCATAGAGCAGTGTTTGCAAGATTGGGTGATACTGGCTTCACCCAGGTCCAAGAAGTGGATCTTAGCTTGCCTGCCTATTTGGCCAATGGCAGGCGGACTGTGGCACTGGCCCTGCCCTTCCACTTAAAAAAAGTAGATTTCCAGGAGGCACTGAGTAATTTTTTTTCTGAAAAGGGGGCAGTAGGCCAAATAAGTTTGGGAACCTATGGCATAGACCAGGGGTGGCCAACTTCCAAGAGACTGCAATCTACTCACAGAGTTAAAAACTGGCAGTGATCTACCCCCTTTTGGGGTGTTCAGGTCGAGGTTGTTGAGCTTTTTTTTAGGAAGGAAAGCCATCCATGTTTTGGGGGGTTCGGGTCAAAGTTGAGATTTTTTTAGGAAGGAAAGTCCTGTTTTGGGGGCTTCAGGGCAAAGGTGTTGAGCTTTTTTTTTTAGGGGAGCCAAAGTTGCTGAGCTTCTTTGTGGGAATCCAGTGATCTACCAGTGATCTACCACAGACGACCAGTGATCTACCGGTAGATCACGATCTACCTGTTGGACATGCCTGGCATAGACAATACAGAACTAGGTGGACCAATAGTCTATGACCCACATGTAATTCCATTCGTGTATATATCCTTGTTTCTTCTCTCCCATTTCTGTTCCCCACTGTCGATTTAATTGTAAGTTCCTCATTTTTCCAAGCTGATGTTCAGGTCTGTCTAATTTTGCTTCAGTTGTTTGCGATTATTTTTTTTAAGTCCTCCTGAAAATTCACCATCATTTTAGTGCAATTTCCCCCTCTACACGTTTTTGTGCGCCATTTTGCCTCACATGCATGCTGCCCCCAAAAGGATGCCAGCGAAGGGCCGTGTCTCTCTATGCACCTGATACGTGGCACTGCATTCACTGAGTTGATGCCACAATGAAGGCTGTAGACACCCTTGTCAATTCCTTTACAAGACGCTCAGCGACCATTGTTTTCGCAGCATTTCCGTGCTCTTCTGGAGCGGCTGGAGTGCACTGAGGTGCCTCTGTTCTTTGGAACCCACTTTCTGCCAGCTTCATGATTGATGCTTTTGTCTTGAAGTGTCAATAAAAACCTCCAGCTGAGCCTGTCAGGGCCTCATCTGCATGTGTGTACCTCTGGGGAAAGGGCGGTGGGTTCTGAGTCACTCAACCTGACTCGACTCCTCTGGAGAAAGGCATTAGGCAGAACAGTTTGCCTTCCATTGCTCAGGAGCTCTGAAAGAAGGAAAAAATAAGATTGCTCTGAAGAAGGGCTCCAAGCTACAGCTGTGCAGAACCCTTAGGCGGAATGAGGCAGCCAGTTGCCTTGGGAGGAAGATGCTTGAGGGGTAAGGAGCAGAGGTATTGTGTTGGAGGCATGTGTCATGAAGCCTGTACTGCAGCCCACTGGGCTCCCATGAGCACATCAAAACGCCCCACAGCCTCTGGCTCTTCTCTTCCTTTGCACCAGTATCAGCAACCACTGGATTGTTCAATTCACAGTTGTTTTTTAGGGACAAAGCTGATATACTGTGATTCTCTTTGAGGTTGATGCTCAGGAAACCATTAAATAAATATTGTGTGTGTTTGTGTGTGTGTGTGTGTGTGTGTGTGTGTGTGTAAGTATGTTTTGTTTTAATACTTTGAACTTTCTTTACTCTTTGCGTATGTGTGTATTTAAGGGGAAGACGTAATTAAATATAATAAAAAAGAATGGACTGTGCTGAAATGGTGAAATTGAAAGGGAAAATCAGAAACCAGGAAGAGAAGAACTTTAAGAAGGAATGGGGGGGGGGGATTACAATGTATTGAAGAGAACACTGTAAACAACTAAAAACTTTGAAGAAGTATATCTGAAGAAGTGTGCATGCACACAAAAGCTCATACCAATAACAAACTTAGTTGGTCTCTAAGGTGCTACTGGAAGGAATTTTTTTATTTTGTTTCGACTACGGCAGACCAACACGGCTACCTACCTGTAACTGGAACTAAAAACTTTGGCAGGATTTGAGTCATACTTGTAATGTACTAAAAATTATGGTAGAAATGGATTATTTAAGAAAAACAGAGAAAATAAGAGAAGCCGTTGAAAAAAAAGATTGATAGTGGTAACCATGGAAGGGCAGAGGGAAGTCGAAGGATTCAGGGAATTCTAAATGATGGTGTTGATGTTTAATGTTTGAATGCAAATTGGCAGTGTAAAACTTAATAAAAAAAAGATTTGACAGAAAAAAGAAAAAATGATTTAAAAAAAAGAAATACAAAAGTATGTTTGCGGAGGTGCCTTCCTCCTTCCAAGAACCCAAACGGCACTTGCTGTTGTTCCATCAGGAAACCCAGAAAGCATCACCGGAATGTTGCAGCTGTTTGCTACCTCACACATGTTGTTTACGCTTTTTCATTAAGGGAGCCCTGCCAGCAGATACCAGCTGGGACTGACCTGGCCCTCGTAATGGAAAAAAATGTCATATTCGCCCTCCATCTTCACCTGCCTACCCCCGCTTGCACAAGAAAGACCCTTTCTGACAAAGAGACTCCATTCGCTACCAGCCTGGCTTTTCAGCTTGAGGAACATCGAAGGTATGCATGGTCTGCCAGCTGCCAGGTACATGATGGAGTCAAGTTCCCCTACTCTGAAATGTAATCAGGTTTGCAAATATCTCCATCTCAGCTGCCTCCGCTAAGGAAGGAGAATCTGGCACGTGTCAAAAGAATTTTTTGACATCTGCTAAAAACATGTTTGTTTAGGCCAGCCTCCCCAGATATGTAGAATGATGACATATGTTTTAGCCTGTTTTAGCTTGTTTTTTATTTTAATTATTCTTTGAATGTTTTAAATAGCTCTGTTTAACTCCTTTTACTGACAGTGTTATTGTGTTGTTCTTTTCCTAAACCGCTTTGAAGGTAGGTTTGTTTGTTTGTTTACAATCAAACAGCATGCAAATGTAATGAAATAATAACACAATAAATAAATTGTGCCTTTTTGCACGGGATAAATGTTTTCTGTCTTGCCAATGCCACACACACAACAACTTAACTTTTGCATTGTGTTGTGTGTAGTGGTGCACTGTTAAATTCTGCACATCTCCTGACCGTTAGATCCTATTGTGGACACAACAGTTCCCCATCTAAAGCCGTTGGCCTGCAATTTCTCCAACAAAGGATATGGCTGGCACAGCTTGGCAGGCACTCTGGACAATACCTTACCCACAGAGAAGGTTACACAAGCACTTTATATTGTGTGGATCTCCATTAGCAACCAGATGTAAATGCATCTTTCCTTGTAGAATGCAGCTGTGGGTGCCTCCAGACTATTTTGCAGGAGGGATTCAAGCGCATACATTAGGTGCTTGCATTGAAAGTGGACAAAAGGGGTCTGTTGCCCCATTGCAACAATTCCATTTTTAAAAATGGACTTCTTGTGGTTTTGAAAGTGTTGCAGAAACACATTGCAACGTGTGGGACAGAGATACAAGAAGGCATAGTTTCTCCCTGTATGTGTCACAGTCAGTAGCGTTTCTCTTCTGCTGCAGTTCACCTTCCACTGAAAATGACATCATTTTCCCCGCTGTCCACGGTGCTGAACTTACGCAATTCATTACGTAAATGACATTGTCATTACGTTATTCCACCCCGTTCATTGCAGAGCAAAGGAAACACAATGCAAAGGCAGAGGGAGTAATAACTATGTATTGTTTGCCAACTGAAAGTAACAACAGCAACTCCTGGATCCTCCTCCTCTGACAGATCTGCCTGCCAGGTCCAGTTGGTGCCACGGGACCTATGGCAGCCACAGTAGGAAGGAATGTGACCAGGTGAGCTGTTTGCCTGCTCAGTCTACTGTCCAGGTGTTGACGGGCGACTTCAAGGCCTCTACTGCACACCCAGGTTAAGATCCTTTATTTTTACCCTGCACCTGTACCAGGGAGCTCTTCGAATAGGGTACACCTTCAAATACAAGTCTGTCCTCTGTAAAGTAGGACGCACAGACACCCTGCAAAGATGGGATATATTCATTGTCTGCCACTGCCAGGAAAAGAGATGTTTTGTCAGAGTTCCTATTGGCTGTGACAGGCTGAAACCTTCCAGAGGATGTGACATGCCTTCGGAAATCGGAGCAGACTCTTGACTCTAAAGGCACCCTTTCTTCCGCTTCTGCCTCCAGGCGTTGCTGGTCTCAGCAAAGCCTTCAGAATCCTGCCGAAGCGCCAGAGGCCAGGAGGGATCTAAAATGAGCATTTGATGGCAAAGTGGCCAGGGGGCTCTTCTCAACGTGTGGGATAACTGTCAGAAGCACAAAGGCAGGAAACATTCACGGAAGGTTTCACAGGCAAGAGAGGATGGAGCACATATGATGACGTCGCCAATCTCTCCTCTGCTCTTTCCATGCCTCTTCTGGTACTGGGAAACTGGAGGGAAGGAAAACTTGTTGCAGCAGGAGGAAAGACACCAATGCCTCTTCCCCCACCAGACTCATCTCAGCCTCCCTCATCTCACTCTCCTGGTTCAACTTCTGCCTCTGATTCTGGACTTCTCTCTGCCACAGACTCTGACCATCAGCCCTGTTACCTCTTCAGCTTCTGACACCTCCTCCTCCCAGTCTTCTCCCCTGACCACTCATCGTTGTCCCACCATCACTCCCTGGGCTCTGAGCCTTCTTCCCTTGGGGGTTCCCCAGCTGCTTCCTCTCCCTGTTCCTTTGCATCCAACCAGTCCATGAGCTTTTTAGGAAGTGTGAATTAGTGTTAACATAACATAAGACGCAGGTGGCGCTGTGGGTTAAACCACAGAACCTAGGGCTTGCCGATCAGAAGGTCAGCGGTTCGAATCCCCGCGACGGGGTGAGCTCCCGTTGCTTGGTCCCTGCTCCTGCCAACCTAGCAGTTCGAAAGCACGTCAAAGTGCAAGTAGATAAATAGGTACCGCTGCAGCGGGAAGGTAAACGGTGTTTCCGTGCGCTTCTCTGGTTCGCCAGAAGCAGCTTAGTCATGCTGGCCACATGACCCGGAAGCTGTACACCGGCTCCCTCGGCCAGTAATGCGAGATGAGCGCCGCAACCCCAGAGTCGGTCACGACTGGACCTAATGGTCAGGGGTCCCTTTACCCTTTACCTTTAAGAATGTAAGAGGAGCCTGCTGGATCAGGCCCATGGCCTAGCTAGGCCAGCATCCTGTTCTCACAGTTGCCTACCAGATGCCCGAGAGAAGCCTGCAGGCTGGACATGAGCTCAACAGCTCCTCTACCCACCTGGGTATCCCACCCACCAGTATTCAGAGGCACAATGCCTCTGTCAGTGCAGTTTCCAGGATTCTTTAGGAGATGTAATGTGCTTTAAACGTGAAGTCGTACCTTGGATCCCGAACGCCTTGCGAGTTGAACGTTTTGGCTCCCAAACGCCGCAAACCCGGAAGTGAGTGTTCCAGTTTGCGAACGTTCTTTGGAACCTGAATGTCCAACATGGCTTCCGATTGGCTACAGGAGCTTCCTGCAGCCAATCGGAAGCCGTGCCTTGGTTTCCGAACATTTTGGAAGTCGAACGGACTGCTGGAACAGATTCCGTTCGACTTCTGAGGTACAACTATATGGGGTATATGCAGTCTATACCTTGGAGTCCTGACAACAGCCCTGAACTGGACCTTCGTGAATCGAAAGCCAAGCGCACAGCAGTTGATTGTCCGTGCCCCCACTTTATTAATTGACATGGCTGAATAATGGACATCTTTCTGCTCATTAACTTGTGATCTGTAATTGAATTTCGGAGCTGCGTTTCCCCCACCTCTCCTCTCAAAGCCTTCATCAATTACAGGCAGATATTTTTAAAGGCTTTGGAGTCTCCATTTGATCTTATTATTTCTTAATAGATCCTGCCAAGAGAATGAATAATTAAAAGTCCATTTCCTTCATATAATTTGGACTTCAAGTGATGGGGGAAGAAAAGTATTTTTGAGGCCTGAGAAACTTGTATATTTCTTTCCACCCCCTGGATCCTCAAGATGTGCTATCAAAACATTTAAATAAAAAACTTGTGGAATATCTAAGTCAGCTACCTTTAACCAGGTGCTCTCCAGATATCCTGGACTGCAGCTCCAATAAGCCTTCATTTTTAAATATTTCTGACCATTTCTGGATTTTGTGGTACTCTTTTTTCTTTTTTCTAAGTCACAATTTGTGTGCATAAATATTGTGGCTTTCCCCCTCCCTGCTGTGTTTGTCTTGATAACTCTATATGGTATAGACCAGGGGTAGTCAACCTAAGGCCCGTGGGCCAGATGCGGCCCAATCGCCTTCTCAATCCAGCCCACGGATGGTCTGGGAATCAGCGTGTTTTTACGTGAGTAGAATCTGTGCTTTTATTTAAAATGCATCTCTGGGTTATTTGTGGGGCATAGGAATTTGTTCATATTTTTTCCCTCAAAATATAGTCCAGCCCACCACATGGTCTGAGGGACAGTGGACCGGCCCACGGCTGAAAAAGGTTGCTGACCCCTGGTATAGACCCAACAAACTTAATTGACGAACCCCATTGTGTGACTGTCTCCCACAAAGTGGGAAGCAGAGAGTAAAGGTAAAGGGACCCCTGACTATTTGGTCCAGTCGTGTCTGACTCTGGGGTTGCGGCGCTCATCTCGCTTTGTTGGCCGAGAGCCGGCGTACAGCTTCCAGGTCATGTGGCCAGCATGACAAAGCCGCTTCTGGTGAACCAGAGCAGTGCACGGAAACGGCGTTTACCTTCCTGCCGGAGCGGTTCCTATTTATCTACTTGCACTTTGATGTGCTTTCGAACTGCTAGGTTGGCAGGAGCTGGGACCGAGCAACGGGAGCTCACCCCGTCACGGGGATTCGAACCGCTGACCTTCTGATCAGCAAGCCCTAGGCACAGTGGTTTAACCCACAGCGCCACCTGGGTCTGAGAGTAGAGGAAAAATAATGTGTGTGTTCAGCCCTTTCAATTGGAGCCTGACTTCCAGGACAGCAGGGCTGTTTACGCTCTTTGTACTGTCCTTCATAGCTACGGCTACATTTGGGTTTGGTCCATCAGTAGGGCCTCTCTCCAAGAGAAAGCTGGATTCCAGCTACTTGGCCTCTGTGACTCCACATTCAGGCCCACGCATGCTACCAAACAATGATCGCCTCCTAACCTTTCTTGCAACCGGTTTGGCAGGGAAGGAAGCCCACCCAAAATGACCGCTCTCTCACACACCGAGGCTGTGTCCCAGATGCCACTGTTACCAGTGGAAAAGGTTGAGACGGGCTGTTACAAGTTCCCTCCCGTGAAGTATGAACAGCAGCAGCTGGAGTGCTTCATTATGAGCTGGCTTGAGAGAAAGAGGGAATTTTGTACAGGAGAGTGATGGAAAAGTGCTGGTTGCAGTGGAGACTGTTCTCTAGTTCACTCCAGAATTTGTGGCTGCATTGGAAGCAAGTATGATGGGATATAAGGAATGCGGGTGGCGCTGTGGGTTAAACCACAGAGCCTAGGGCTTGCCGATCAGAAGGTCGGCGGTTCGAATCCCCGTGATGGGGTGAGCTCCCGTTGCTCGGTCCCAGCTCCTGCCCAACATAGCAGTTCGAAAGCACGTCAAAGTGCAAGTAGATAAATAGGTACCGCTCCGGCAGGAAGGTAAACGGCGTTTCCGTGCGCTGCTCGCCAGAAGCGGCTTAGTCATGCTGGCCACGTGACTTGGAAGCTGTACGCCAGCTCCCTCAGCCAATAAAGCAAGATGAGCACTGCAACCCCAGAGTCGGTCACGACTGGACCTAATGGTCAGGGGTCCCTTTACCTTTAAAGGCACAGAGGGCAGTCGGGAGAACAGGCAAAGCAGGACAAGATGGGCAGAAAGCCTGACGCAATGCAAGGCAGCTTTCAGTGAACTCAGAATACTCCATCGCTCCTTGGCCTCTTTCCTATTCCCTTCCACACCCACAGGAAACTGGCGCATTCTCAGAGCATCTGTTTCTAGCCATGTCTTTGCTTTAGGGACTATCGAAAAATGCTGAGTCTACGGAAGGTCTCACTCTCAGGGCCTCTTTCCAAAGCGCCTTTCATGCTACATTACCTTGCCTTAAAGCTGGTTCCAATAAGGTCCGGAAGGAGGTGTGACGAGGGAGGGGCTTTGCATCACATGGACAACAGCCTGACTTCCAGAGCCCATATGGAGAGAGCAGGGGTGTCACCTGTCCGAACAGGGAAAGAGCCCCCAATTTAACTGCTGCCTGCTCATCTTGCCAAATATGTTTGTATCTGATGAACATTTTGACGTGGTGAGGAAATATTGCTGTAATTACAGAATGCCTGTGACCATTAACTCCCAAGTCTGCAGGGAAATCTCAAGTTGTTATATAAAGACCAATCAAGCACTGGAAAATACATGATTCTGTTACAAAATTCCGGGTGCTTCCCCCTCTCTCTGCCAAGGGGTAGCAAGATTCCAGGGGGTTCCAGGCACGTACTCTGGGTCTGTGTTCCTTTGGAGAATTGAGGCACCATGGAGACTGCCATAGCTTTAAGCAATAGGATTTAGTCACATATCTACACCTGAGTGCATATCTTACAGCATGGTCATTTCAAGAGGGGCTCGTCCCCCACCCTGGAGTCCAAGGCATCTCTCCCAGCCAGCCAGCCTGCAGCCAACCTGCCCAAGATGGATCCCAGCCGTTTTTTTCTCCCCCTTCTTCTTCTTCTTCCCAGCACACCTTGCTCTAAGGACTCTCTTTTCCTGTCACTTTGAACCCACCCACCCCCAACACTATGGCAACCTCTGTCTGCCCAGGCCCAAGATTCCTCTTAAATGGGCTGTCAACCCCTTTTATCATGTTAACACCTCTATCCCAGGGGAGGCACTGGCTTGGAAAGGAAGCTTAACCCAGGCATAGGCAAACTCGGCCCTCCAGATGTTTTGGGACTACAATTCCCATCATCCCTGACCACTGGTCCTGTTAGCTAGGGATCATGGGAGTTTTTATTAATAAATTTTATTAATAGATTATGAATCTGAATAATAGGAAAATAATATTTCAAATTATATAATATGCAGAAACAACATTGATCTAACAAAACAGTTAAGGGAACTGAGGGAAGTCCTGGAGAGGGGGAGGAGGAATTGGATTGGATTGTTTGATAATTTGTATGGTTTTAAAATTTTCATAATAAAAAAATTATTTAAAAACAAACAAACAATATGCCCTCCAAAATGCAGCCCCCTTTATTTGCAATTGTCCAAATTTTGTGGTGGGGACGTATGAAGCTTGCTTTATGCTGAATCAGACCATCAGTGCATGGATAGCTCAGTTGGTTACGGCATGGTGCTGATAATGCCAAGGTTGCAGGTTCAATCCTTGCATGGGACAGCTGCATATTCCTGCATTGCAGGGGGTTGGACTGGATGATCCTCGGGGTCCCTTCCAACTCTATGATTAGCTCACTGTTTCTACAGTGTTTTGCGCAGGAATCTCTCCCAGTCCTACCTGGAGATGCCAGGGACTGAACCTGGGAGACAGATGTTCTACCACTGAGCTATGGACCATTTGAAAAATATTTATCACACACGGATGCAGAAATGTGGATCCCTGAGGTTAAGGCTGGAAAAATGAGAAATGGGGAGAGAATGAAAGAATTGCACATCCTGGTATGAAACCCCTGGAAAGCAACCAGTGAAGACAATGCTGAGCTAAACAGAGCAATAGTTTGATTTAGATAAGGCATCTTCCTATGCAATCCTGCACACCAGCCATCATCTGCTGTCATCTAGAAGTTTTGGACAACAACAGCCGGGGGCTGATGGGAATTGTAGTCCAAAACATCTGGAAGGCGATGAAAGGTCTTGCCTTACTTCTAATGAGTTGCAATTCAGCAACTTCTCTTTCCAGTCTATTTCTGAAATTCCTTTGCAATAAGACAGCTACTTTGAGATCTTGTATAGAGTGTCCTGGGAGATTGAAGTGTTCTCCTACTGGTTTCTCTGTCTTGTGATTCCTGATGTCAGATTTATGTCCCTTTATCCTTTGGCGTAGGGTTTGGCCTGTTTGTCCAATATAGAGAGCTGAAGGGCACTGTTGGCATTTGATGGCATACACAATGTTAGACGATGAGCAATTAAATAGTCCTGAGATGGTATGTTTGATGTTGTTGGGGCCAGTAATGGTGTTGTCCGGGTGTATGTGGCAGCAAAGTTGGCATCTGGGTTTATTGCAGGCTGTGGTGCCAGTGTCCGTGTTAAGTCTGGTTGTAGTATTATTGTGGGTGAGGAGTTGTTTAAGATTGGGTGGCTGTCTGTAGGCGATGAAAGGTCTTGCCTTACTTCTGAGTCAATACATTGCAGCTGGCGTTGTGATTGAAGTGCAAACCTGCATCTAAAGAAGCGCAGCTTAAGGGCCTAAAGAACTGCCCACTCCTTGATAGAAGGCCTGGGCTTGCTCTCTGGACTCTGGCGCCCTGCCAAGGGCACAGGAAGGGCTTGGGATTCCTGGCAGGGACAAGCCTTGCTGAAACGCCTGTAGATTCTTAGGACTTTATCGGCTCCAAAATTATCTCTCATCACCGCAGCCCTACTGGGAAATTAAAACCGGATTGCTTCCTGCTGATAGACAAGAGGAATCTCTGATGGGTGGAGGGAAAATGAGAGGTCGCCATCCAGCACAGAAATCAACGGGCTTCATCAAAACCACCCCTGCGCTGCGGTCAATAAAGCTGGTGACCAATGACAGCCAGTGTGGCGTAGTTATTCTAATACTGGGCTGGGAGTGGAGAGAATTGGGGATCCCTGCTTGGCCGTTGAGCTCACTGGTTGACCTTGAACACATTGCCATCTCTTCTTCCCCCAGGGGTTCCCAACATGGTGCCCACAGGTGCCAAAGGACCACCAGCGCTTCCTTTGGCAGCCGTGAAAAGTCTCAGTACGTAACTGCTCAGAAAATAATTTTATTATTTATACCCCGCCCATCTGGCTGGGATGCCTCTCCTACACAGAACACGTCCCTTGAACATGTTAGCAAACCCAGTTTAAATAATGCAGTGAGAAAAATCCTGATAATACATTACTGAGCAAAACTGGGGGGGGGGAACTATATAATTTGAGGAGAAAGGCTTTGTCTTTCTTCGTTTGGGCCTTGTACATAGCAGAGAGACATTCAACGCATCATAGAGCTACAAAACTCCCTCAGAACTACACAGCCAATCAGAGCCCATGCTACCTCAGCAAATATCATGCCACTTTGACAGGTTGCTAAGTAACACCTCCACACACAATGCTTGGGTAATAGACTAACACTGAGAACAGATTTAACCCCTTAAGTTACAAACTGAATTATCCCTGCTGTTACACTTCCAACAAGAGGCAGGCGAAGACAACACTAGGCACCTGCTGGCACTCTTCCAGGCCTGTCTCCTGCCACAGAGTCCTCTAACACCCACTGCCCTGAGGGTTGGCTGGATTTTATGTTAAGCATGTGCTTCTGGGAGCATCTTCGTGTGTTTATATGCTACATCCACCCATCGTTTGAAACTGCATAGCTTCCCCCAAAGAATTCTGGGAACTGTAATTTACCTGTCACAGAGCTACGATTTCCAGCACCCTTAACAAACTACAGTTCCCAGGGTTCTTGTGGTGCATGTGTGCTTTCAATGTGGTTTAAAAGTATAGGATGGGCTGTGCCCGTTGTCTAAGAGGTCCCTTGAGCAGCTGGTCAATTCAATGATTGTTCTGTATCGTTTTGGAGGGGTTTTTTGTACGTTGCTGCACAGTGCCCTAATATTTTGCGGGAGGTGGCTCATAAATGTTATTATAATAAAATAAATAATGATGGCCTTGAACTGACCTAATTTGCTCGAGTCATTCTTTGCTGTCCGGTATTGTAAAAGCCGATCTGTTCTCATCCGAAAAAAACAACACTTCGTATCCGCCCACTACCCCCCAAAACGCACATACGCAAAATATAAAATGGCTTATTTCATAATTCAACAGTCTCAGCTCTACATAATGCGTAAATCAACATCTAGCCAGCCGGAACAGGATATGCAGACCTCCTACATCAAAATTTCCCAGCCTAAAGGTTTCGTCTTGTTAAAAAAAGCTGCTTACCAGCTTATGGGAACAATGAAAGTGGCATTATCTGTCTGGACCAAGCAGATGGTTTGCATGATTGGTTTGTCTTTGAGCTGGATTTCCGGTGCAGATATTCTGATTTTAAAAAATAAATAAAAAAACTGGAGGCTGGTCAGTCTGGAGTACTATAATCCCCAGAGTCAAATTGACTATCATTCCCTCTATGTCTGATGCTCGGAAGTGAGCGTGGTCAGGGCCAGCCCAAGACATTTTGCTGCCTGAGGCAAAGGACGAGATGTTGCTCTCAACATAACTGAATCTTACTTTAGTCCCCATCTGCACTGTACATTTGAAGCGGTATCATACCACTTTAAAACAGTTAAGCCTTTCTCCCGGGAACTGTTGTTTGTAAAGGGTGTTGAGAGTCGTGTGTGTGTGTGTTTTCTTTTCTTTTTTAATATTTATAATTTTCCAACAACACAATTGTTCACACATTAATAATAAACAGTATGTTAACCATCGACTTCCCTTCCACCCTTTCATGGTTTCCTCTAAATATCAATTGCTGCTGTGTATTATACTCAAACCAAGGGTGTTGAGAGTTGCCATTCCCCTCACAGAACTACAGTTCCCAGAGTTCCCTGGGAAGAGGGATTTATTGTTAAACGACTCTGAGCATTGTAGCCCAGGGAAGGGAAGAGGGGCCTCCTAACAGCTCTCAGTTCCCTTCACAAACTACCATTCCCAGGATTCTTTGGGGAAAGCCATGACTGTTTAAAGTGGTATGATAGTGCTTTAAATGTACCGCGTAGACAGAGTCTCTACAAACCTCAGACACAGCCCAGTGGAGACAGAGCATGCTCACTGATCATGGAAACCTGAACGACTCTTGGCGTGGGGAAAGCAAGAGGGAGGGCAAATGGAATGGAGTGTCCTAAGAGAGGGCATGTGCGGATCCCAGTTGCAAATACGGTGTCCTTGTCCCACCCCCCGTGTGACTTTGAATATTTATTAGGTGTTCCCTTTTCGGCTATTTCACTGGCTGATCCCGCACCGCACAACTTCCAAGCAGTTGGCAAACAAGTGATGCCAGTTAGGATATCAGGAAAAGATATAATTTAAATATATTTATAGTTACAAAACGGAATGTTATATGTCAAAAACACAATAGACTTAGAAACAAGAGCTGTTCAGAAAATTAAGTTTTGAAAAATATCTATCTATCAAGGAAAAATATGAGACCCAGGGAACTACTGACCGGTCAGTTTGACGTCGATATCAGGAAAGGTCCTAGAGAAGATGATTAGACAGTCACTCTGTGAGCACTTAGAAAAGGATGTTGTGATTACTAAGAGGCGGCCTGGGTTTCTCAAAAACGAGCCATGCCAGACAAATCCCCCTCTCTCTCTTTGATAGAGTTACAAGCTTGCTGTATCAGGGGAATGCTATGGACGTAGTGTATATCGATTTCAGTAAGGCTTTTGACAAAGTCCCCCATGATATTCTTGCAGAGAAGTTGATAAAATGTGGGCTGGATGAGGAAACTGTTAGGTGGATTTGTAGCTGGCTGAAACCAAAGAGTTCTCATTAATGGTTCCTCGTCATCCTGGAAAAAAGTGACAAGCCACGGGGTTCTGTCCTGGGCCTGTTGTTATTCAATGTCTTTATGAGCGACTTGGACAAAGAAACTGAGGGGATGCTCATCAAATTTACTCACTAAACTGGGAGGGGTAGCCAATGCCACTGAAGACAGAATCGGGATTCAATATGACCTTATCAGATTGAAGAACAGGGGCCAAACTAACAGAAAGAATTTCAGTAGGGACAAATGTAAGATTCTACACTCAGACAGGAAGGACCAGCTCCACAAATATAAGATGGGAGACAACTGGCTTGCCAGTGGTGCATGTGAAAAGGATCTAGAGGAGAGCAACCAGGCCGCTGAATTCTGCACCAGCTGAAATTTCTGAACCTTCTTCAGAGGCAGCCCCGCATATAACATGTTGCAGTAATCTAACCTAAATGTTACCAGAGCATAGACAACAGAAGTTAGGCTATCCTTGTCCAGACAGGGGTGTAGCTGGGCCACCAGCCAAAGCTGACGGAAGGCACTCCATGCCACCGAAGTCACCTGAGCCTCAAGCGACAGCAAAGGATCCAGCAGTATCCCCAAGCGATTAAAGTGCTCTATCATCATGGTGCAACACATCCATTTTTTTAATTTAAAAAAAAGCAGGTTATTTGCATTTATGAAAGCAACAGGGATATACACGGAAAAGCATGGGGTGAACAAATGATTAATGGGAAAACATATAAACAAATCAGGATGGGTGATTATTGCCATGTAACGTCCCTGCAAACAAATCAGAACAAATCCCCAATGAAGACCAGGTGATGTTCATCCTCCACATAACCTTTGTGACCGGAAATCAGGATGTATCCCCACTAAGCAGGTTATCTGGAGAAGCCCCCTGCGCTTCTCCCTTTGCATTTTTGCTTGGGTGATATTTCCATCATCAGCTGGCTCTGAAGCCAGGACCATGGACAGAGAACTCTGATTCTTGGAACAACCAGATGCCCTCCATAGCCAGCTGCTGAAATCAGTCCACTTCCTTTCTGCTTCTTGGCTTGGTACATGCTGGGCTGAGAGTTATCCACAGAGAACTTTCAGCCTCATTGGGGGGAACGTTTGGGGGCGGGCAGGCAGGGGGTTGCGTCTGGCTGGACACTGAGGAGTTGTGACTGGAGACTGATGATATAATTTATTACTTGTACCCCGCCCATCTGACTAGATTGCCCCAGTGACTCTGGGCAGCTTCCAACAGAATATAAAAAGAGACATAAGACATTAAAAACTTCCCTATACAGGGCTGCCTTCAGATGTCTTCTGAAAGTCATATAGTTGTTTATTTCTCTGATATCTGATGGGAGGGCGCCACTACCGAGAAGGCCCTCTGCCTGGTTCCCTGCAGCTTCACAGCTCTCAATGAAGGAAATGCCAGTGTCTGGGATGAACGATGGGGGTGGAGATGCTCCTTCAGGTATACATGTCCAACGATGAGTGGGCCCCGGGAGAAGTGGGGTTGGAGACTGACTTGGAAGAATGGTTCGGTGATCTGGGGGGAGGTTGTAACAGCCCAGAGATAAGAGTCAGGGGCAGGAGAAGCTGCAGGATTGGAGAGTGAAGAACAGCTGCAGGGGGAGGGGGAAAGAGGTCAGGCTGGTGTGGAATCAACTGCCTTCCACTCCTCCTCCTCCTGTCCCCACCTCTTCTGTTGCATGGTCTCCCAGGACCAAGAGAGGACTGAAGAGGGAGGAGCAGAGGGCGACAGGCAGGCACAGTCTTTGCTTGCTTGCGTGCAGCTCGGACAGGGGAGATACATAAGCAGAGGCCGGGGCCTTTCTGTTGCAGCAACTGCCTCATTGGGTGCATACCTAGGAGTAGCTGGGAGACATAAGATGAATGGACATGCTTTTCACTAACTTACAACCCTCCCAGAGAAGGCTTCAGTGGGGAGGGCTTTAGTTAATGTCATTTATTTATTTAACAAACTTTTGCATGTCGCTTGATGGTAGTAAATACCTCTAAGAGGTTTACAAGAAATGTTAAAATTACCAATAAGAGCAGTTCAAAGCTGTTTAAAACGTTGGAAGATAATTAAAATTAACAGTGGAAAATATTACGTTAACATCCACATGTCTGAATAAGCTTGTTTTAAGCAGGTGCCGGGAAAAAGTACAGAGAAAGCATCTGTTTGGTGTCATTAGGCAGGGAGTTTCAAAAAGTGCAGGTGCTGCCACACGAACAGACCAATTTCCCATAACTGTAGAATGTTGCGTGGCCGCTGCAATAGTGCCCGTTCCACAGATTGAAGTGGTCAAGTGGGCAAAAATGGGGTGTGGTGACCTTGCTGTTGTTGCTAGTGCTGGAAAGCCCCCGAACCCAAGCTCCTCAAATGTAAGCAGTTACAATACGTTTCCGAGCACAATTCAAAGTGTTGGTGCTGACCTTTAAAGCCCTAAACGGCCTCGGTCCTGTATACCTGAAGGAGTGTCTCCACCCCCATCATTCAGCCCAGACACTGAGGTCCAGAGCTGAGGGCCTTCTGGCGGTTCCCTCACTGTGAGAAGTGAGGTTACAGGAAAGGCAGAGGGCCTTCTCAGTAGTGGCACCAGCCCTGTGGAATGCCCTCCCATCAGATGTCAAGGCAATAAGCAACTATCTTACTTTTAAAAGACATCTGAAGGCAGCCCTGTTTAGGGAAGTTTTTATTGTTTAATGCTGTATCGTGTTTTTAATATTCGGTTGGGAGCCGGCCAGAGTGGCTGGGGAAACCCAGCCAGATGGACGGGGTATAAATAATAAATTATTATTATTATTACAACGAACTCTTAATCACATCTACTCAAAAGGAAGCCCTACTCAATCCCATGCAGTTCATTACCAGAGAAGTGGGTTTACGATGGCAGCCTAAGTTGCGAATATGTTGTCGCTGTGGTGGAACAGGTACATTAATGGAAAAATAAAGAAGGACCTCAAGTATCGGGAGATCAGAGCTTGGGTATCAGTTAAGGATGGGAAGAGGAATTTGATTCAGTTCACCTTTAAAGGTGAACCTGCTTAATTCACGCATCCGGAAAAGATACAAAGACTAACATACAACCATCCTTCAGAATTTGCATTGCTATGAATTTTGCAATGCATTTCTCCAGCCACATAATATGTACCAAAATGCATATACTGGAATAAATGGTGCCCTAAAATGCACGCATTAATGGGGGGGGGGGGAAGGATTAAAAACACATTCTATGAAGGAGAAATTGCTTTGCAAAAATATATATATTAGGCCAAATTAGATACGAACATGTGTATATTAGAAGAAATGTGTTGATAAACTTTCATGCTGACATTTTTTTTTAAAAAAAATGCAAGCTGATGTGGAAATGTGGCGAACTGACTGTAAGAATGGAAAAATGAGAAACTGAGATTGCCAGATCCACCCATCCCTAGTCTTTGTAAGTGGCCAACTGGATCAGTCCCCGAACTATTTAAAAACAGTGACAAAGTGGATTCCTGGTCACCCAGAACAGCCCAGAAGTCATTCCCACTTGCTCACAAGTCATGTAAAAGAAGTTAATGGAGCTTTCGGTATAATTTCTGAAAACGCCTCTATCTGCCTCGGCTTGCTCCATGCAGCCTTCTTATCGATTACTTAGTTAACCGCTGAAAAATGCATTGGCAAAGGACGTGGTTCCATACAGAAGTGCTCAACAGGCATTAGCAAATACAAATGCACCCATTAATAAAATATTTGGGCCAAAGAGCCAGGCAGTTCGTGTGCCGACATGCATTTGCCAACATAAATAACTCCTCCATTGACATTCTGGTCTTTCCCCGATAGGAAATGGAATAACTTAAAGGGTCTGCTACATGACCTAAGAGATGGAGACATGTTCTCTCCAGAGTTGCTGCAGCAAAGTCCCGGCACGTCACGTACGGAAAGTAAGAGAAGGAAACAGTTCCATTTATCTTCTTGCAGGGAAACTGTCTCAAGCCGGGTTCTTTTAATACTAACATTTATAACGGGGAGACGCTATACATTTATTGCCTGAGGGTCCAAGGCCCCAAATTGCCATGACCCTGAGATTGGATCTCCCTTCCTCAGGGGATGAGATTGAGGACACTGAACTGGAAGTGTATGCAGAAACACTTCCACGACTTGATACCGTCTTTCCCCCTTTTTAAGACACCGTCTTATAATTTTTTTCCCTCAAAAAAGCACAGAGTGGCTTATTTTCAGGGGGTGTCTTATTTTTATTACGTCAGTATGGTATGGTACAGCCTCCCCCTGCGACAGGAACAATGGCGGCACCACAAAGGGGAAACAGGGTACTGTAATGCTGAAATGTTTCATTCCTCTGCCACAAATTAAGGCGGAACAAGAGAATTAAAACTGACATTCCCTCGGTTTAAGATCCCAACAGTTGGTCTCCTGTTAAGTATTAGCAAAAGAATTTTTACCTCGGAGGAGATTAAGAGGAGGAAAGTAAGACTACTTCGCAGACCCATAAAAATACGCCTGTATTCAATGCAGTTGAAGGGGGCGGGGGGGGGGAAGTGTAGAAAAAGAAAGAAAGATGTTCTCCCTTAATGCGGGCAGAAAAACAAAATTGACATTAGAAGCTGTGGAGACGCTGGTGATGTGTTACTATGGTTACCTCGCGTGAGCAACCCATTCACTTCCCAGTGGTATGGTACCCTAGGGTAGAAGCAGACAACCTCAAAGAACAAGGCCTTCCCAGAAGGCATTGCAAACAGAGCAGTGAAAAGCAGGTCTAGGAAAGGAAGGGAGAGAGGAGCGTAAGAAGAAGGGACAGGCAAGGAGAGAATGGCTGCAAGGAAGAAGGAAGGTGGGAGACGGGGATGGAGGCATCTGCCAGTTTCTCCCAGTTTCTTGTTTCTTCCAGCCATGCATTCAGTTCTTCATATTTCCACATCAGTAGGCTATGCAAGTCCTCATGAAAACTCATCAGCATCCGAATGCTATTTTCTTCTAATTTTGTGGGTAATTTCGCCTAATATACACACATCTCTACAAGCAATGTTCCCTAATATTATACCCTTTTGTATAGTTATAAGAATTCTAAGGTTAAAAATATAAAATAAATGTTCATAAATGTACAAGGCAAACATATACATAAGTATTGTTGTGGGGGAGGAAAGGAAGGAGATTGTGAGCCGCTTTGAGACTCCTTAGTGTAGTGATAAACTGGGATATCAAAACCAAACTCCTGCTCCTGCTCCTGCTCCTGCTCCTGCTCCTCCTCCTCCTGCTCCTCCTCCTCCTCTTCTTCTTCTTCTTCTTCTTCTTCTTCTTCTTCTTCTATATAAACCACGTGTCTGAAACAGTACGAGAGAGCAATCCTGAAACCATTTTGATTTTCTCAAATTGACCTCTTATTTCTCTGCAAGGAGGGAGGAAATGGGGCAAGGCTTCCCTTTGCCTTTTTGCTTACAAATCCTGTCTTAAGGGTGTATTTGTGTATGAACAGGGTGAGCCTGTGACCTGGATTCAGGAATTAAAAGTATTAACCATCACAAAAGAATGGCCAGGCTGCCCAGGTAAAGCAATCAGTGACCATTAACATATTCTGACAATCAGGATTTCTGCTCCTGTGATGTATGCATGATGTTTTTTGGGGGAGGGGGTGGTCTTGGGCTACAGGGTGGGCAATTTCAAAAGTCTATATAAGGACTTGCACACCATTGTTCTGGGTTCTCTCCTCCCTCCTGCTTGTGGTGAGTGAGGACCCTGTTGCAGCAGTTTAATAAAGATCAGGCTTACTAGCTGCTTTGCTTCTCAATATTCTCTAGTTGGCCTCTGTGATTTTCTCCTAGTGATAGGGAACCCACTTAAGGACTCTATACGGGCTCTTGGATACCCCATAAGAGAAAAGTAGCAGTTTATTAAAAGGATCTAGGAGTCTTGGTAGACCACAAACGTGACATGAGTCAACAGTGTGATGCAGCAGCTAAAAAAGCCAATGCAATTCTGGGCTGCATCAATAGGAGTATAGCATCTAGATCAAGGGAAGTAATAGTACCACTGTATTCTGCTCTGGTCAGACCTCACCTGGAATACTGTGTCCAGTTCTGGGCACCACAGTTCAAGAAGGATACTGACAAGCTGGAACGTGTCCAGAGGAGGGCAACCAAAATGGTCAAAGGCCTGGAAACGATGCCTTATGAGGAACGGCTTAGGGAGCTGGGTATGTTTAGCCTGGAGAAGAGAAGGCTAAGGGGTGATATGATAGCCATGTTCAAATATATAAAAGGATGTCATATAGAAGAGGGAGAAAGGTTGTTTTCTGCTGCTCCAGAGAAGCGGACACGGAGCAATGGATTCAAACTACAAGAAAGAAGATTCCACCTAAACATTAGAAAGAACTTCCTGACAGTAAGAGCTGTTCGACAGTGGAATTTGCTGCCAAGGAGTGTGGTGGAGTCTCCTTCTTTGGAGGTCTTTAAGCAGAGGCTTGACAGCCACCTGTCAGGAATGCTTTGATGGTGTTTCCAGCTTGGCAGGGGGTTGGACTGGATGGCCCTTGTGGTCTCTTCCAACTCTATGATTCTATGATTATTTACAAAACACACACACACATACACATTTTTATGTGTACCTTGTCCTGCTACATGCATTTCTGTACACACGACAGGCGAACTGCACTGCAAACTTGGGGAAAGCGTGAATTTCAAAGGGCAGTTCACGTATCGTTTGGGGAAGTACAAATTAGGTAGGTTTGCCTTTAAACGCAAACTGCACTGAATTTCTCCCTCAGTCTTCCCTTGCCCTTGCTGAACCGACCCTTTGTCCTACTACGAGCCAAATCTCAGGAGGGCCATTTTACACCGGTTATTTAATGTGATGATTGCACAACTGCTTCTGAAAATATGCACTAGCCTTTCCAACAACTGCTTCCCAACCTGGCTCAGATTGCCTCTTCCTGAAGTCCTAGGAAAATAAGGGGGGAAATGAATCTTGTTTGGTCTTTCAGCTTGGGGAGAGAACTGGGGTGGGTGGTTAATCTTGTTATAGATTTGGAGCCTCCCCCCCCCCAATGGGCCCTATAAATTAATAAATGATAGAATTTTGATTATTTGGGATATGAAAGGAGAAAACAAGCTGTAGAAGAATTCCTGGGCTTTTGTTGTTGTTGTTCAGTCGTTCAGTCGTGTCTGACTCTTCGTGACCCCATGGACCAGAGCACGCCAGGCACGTCTATCCTTCACTGTCTCTCTGTTTGGCCAAACTCATGTTAGTAGCTTCGAGAACACTGTCCAACCATCTCATCTTCTGTCGTCCCCTTCTCCTTGTGCCCTCAATCTTTCCCAGCATCAGGGTCTTCTCTAGGGAGTCTTCTCTTCTCATGAGGTGGCCAAAGTACTGGAGCCTCAGCTTCAGGATCTGTCCTTCCAGTGAGCACTCAGGGCTGATTTCCTTCAGAATGGAGAGGTTTGATCTTCTTGCAGTCCATGGGACTCTCAAGAGTCTCCTCCAGCACCATAATTCAAAAGCATCAATTCTTCGGCGATCAGCCTTCTTTATGGTCCAGCTCTCACTTCCGTACATTACTACTGGGAAAACCATAGCTTTAACTATACGGACCTTTGTCGGCAAGCTGATGTCTTTGCTTTTTAAGATGCTGTCTAGGTTTGTCGTTGCTTTTCTCCCAAGAAGCAGGCGTCTTTTAATTTCGTGACTGCTGTCACCATCTGAAGTGATCATGGAACCCAAGAAAGTGAAATTCCTGGGCTAGCCTATGCAAAACGATCTGGCCAAGCTAGAGCCAATAAGAAACAATTGAGGGCCATTGGCAATGCAAGAGAACTGTCCGTCCTTCTGCCTTGAGGTGTGAACAGAGAAAGGGCTTTGGAAGGCTGCCAGGGTAACTGGGCATGAGGTGACTTGGAAAGAGAGTCTTGAGCAAGGGTTGCTGGGAGGAAGAAGTGAGAGAAAAGAGTGGCATCCATCTTGGGCAGGTTGGCTGAAGGCTGGCTGCACTGCTGTGGGGGACAAGCTCCATGCTGTAAGAGCTGGGCTCCCTCCATGCAGATTGAAGGCGTAAATAGGTGAATAAACCATATTTCTTAAAGCCACGACAGTCTCCACCGTGTCTTAATTATCCAAAGGAACACAGACCCTGGAGCGAGTGCCTGGAACCCCCTGGGCTCCTGCCACCGCTTGGCAGAGAGAGGGGGAGGCACCCGCCTTTTGTAACAATATGTACAAAGGAGTTTTTTCTGCCTTATTAAAGAGCAAGAAGGCGGCTTTGAATCAAATGCCTACGAAAGGCTTGAAGGTCAAGGCAGGCAGGGACTCTGGAAAGGTTAAGGGGGCATGAAGCAGTTCTGAAAGCAAACATTCTGTAATAAGGGGAGGAGGTGGCAGCTTGTCTCTAGAGTTTCTTTTCGCCCAACACAAGTAGCAGCAACTGATATTTCCCTTTCAAGTTAGAGCTAAACCAAAAACTATGATTGGTGGATGGATGGCGGCTAACAGATTGAGGTTGAATCCTGACAAGACAGAAGTACTGTTTTGGGGGGACAGGAGGCAGGCAGGTGTGGAGGACTCCCTGGTCCTGAATGGGGTAACTGTGCACCTGAAGGACCAGGTGCGCAGCCTGGGAGTCATTTTGGACTCACAGCTGTCCATGGAAGCGCAGGTTAATTCTGTGTCCAGGGCGGCTGTCTACCAGCTCCATCTGGTACGCAGGCTGAGACCCTACCTGCCCGCAGACTGTCTCGCCAGAGTGGTGCATGCTCTAGTTATCTCCCGCTTGGACTACTGCAATGTGCTCTACATGGGGCTACCGTTGAAGGTGACCCGGAAACTGCAATTAATACAGAATGCGGCAGCTAGACTGGTGACTGGGAGTGGCCGCCGGGACCACATAACACCGGTCCTGAGAGATCTACATTGGCTCCCAGTAGGTTTCCGAGCACAATTCAAAGTGTTGGTGCTGACCTTTAAAGTCCTAAACGGCCTCGGTCCTGTATACCTGAAGGAGCGTCTCCACCCCCACCGTTCAGCCTGGACACTGAGGTCCAGCGCTGAGGGCCTTCTGGCGGTTCCCTCACTGCGAGAAGCAAAGCTACAGGGAACCAGGCAGAGGGCCTGTCACGATTTCTAGAGTGGGATAATGTCACAATAACCGCACCTTGCTCAGAAGTAAGTTCACCAGGTTCCATGCTGATGGCTTCCAGTTAGGACTGGAGCCTGAACTGTTTAGTCTTTTAGCCCTGTGGAAGAAGATCAAGGTGCAATCACCCATCTGAGTAATACCCCTCCCCACCTTCTCAGTATATATAAGGGTCTGGTGACTTCTGTTTCAGTGTATCTGAAGAAGTGTGCATGCACACAAAAGCTCATACCTAGAACAAACTTAGTTGGTCTCTAAGGTGCTACTGGAAGGAATTTTTTTATTTTTTTATTTTGTCAGGATTTTAGTACACCTCTCTCCTAAAATACACTTTTTATGATGTATTTTTGGCTTACCTGTTTTGGCAAGCAATTTCTCCATAAGCAATGTATATCATTAGTTATTTTTTCACAAACAGATCAGTTCTTATGCACACGTTCTCCAAGGGCGTGCATTTTTTGTGCATATCAGGTTCTACCCAGCTAGGGTCCACTCAAGAGGAGAAGTATTAATCAACCTAAGTTGTTCATAGAATCATAGAATTGTAGAGTTGGTAGGGGCACCCCGAAGGTCAACTATTCCAACCCCCTGCAATGCAGGAATCCTGACCCAAACTTTCCCTGGGTGAACTCAAACCACCAGTCTTCTGTTTAACAGCCAGATGCACTGACCCATTGCACCACCTGGAGAGTAAGCATCTCCATTAACTTCAGCAGGTCTACTCTGAGTAGAATCAGCATTGGATACATTTGTTAGAGAAGTGCAGGTTTCGAAGGATAGCTGTGCTTCAATTCACATATTCTTTCAGAAAGTGCAAATTAGGTAAAAGCTGAACCACACCCTTTTCTCACCCCTCCCTGATTGTGAAGTTTGGCAGCTGCCTGGCAGTGCCAGTCTCCGCTCCTGGTCTTGCACTTCTCCTGCCTTCAACAACACTTCAGTAATGCAGATGAGCAGGTAAACATTTCCTGGTGTGGAGAATTTAAAACGGTTGTGCTCCTAAAGGCACAGGAGCAGAGTGGGCAGAGGAAAGGTGGCAACTGTAACTTACTCAAAGGCTTTTTCTCAACTTCTTAAACAGAAAAGGTTGGGTTAATTCTTAGCTTGTACCCTGGCGGCATCGAGAAAATGATCCACTGTCACACTCAGAAGTAGGCAAAAAATATATATTATTATTGTTATTAT